>VDFB02049217.1:14456353-14615313 GCA_007258455.2 Sequoia sempervirens | reverse complement strand
AAACAACCAATCAAAATTTATTTTCTCTCTCTCATATTAATATATATTACTATTATATTAAATATATATTATATTAATTATAATTTGTATTATATAAAAATATACTTATTATTAATTATTAATTATAATAATTTTATACGTATTCAATAATTTTGTAAAAGAATATAATATATAATTATAAAAAGTTGAATAATTAAAGTATTTATTATGTAAAATATAGCTAATATATACTTAACTATATTATAGAATATTAAAATCTAGCTAAATGGTGCCAAGATTTTAAACTTAATTAACATACTATAGAACCTAATGAAACTAGGTTGTAGATCGTCAAGTTGGAGAAGTGAAAGGTCAATACCAGTGCCAAGGAAGAGTTTGGAGTAGTGAAAACAAGGTCAATGCCAACACTCAGGAGCAGTTTGGAGTAGTGAAAAAAAGTCAATGCCAGTGTTGAGGAAGAGTTTGGAGTGGTGAAAACAAGGTCAATGCTAGTGCCAATAAAGATTTTGGAGTTAAAACAAGGTCAACACCAGTGCCGATGAAGAGTTTGGAGGAGTGAAAACAAGGTCAATATTACCACCGAGGAATATTTTGGAGGAGTGAAAACAAGGTCAATACTAGTGCTGAGTAAGAGTTTGGAGTTAAAACAAGGTCAATACCAGTGCCAACGAAGAGTTTGGAGGAGTGAAAACAAGGTCAATATCAGCGCCGAGGAAGAGTTTGGAGGAGTTAAAACAAGGTCAATACCATCACCAAGGACGAGGTTGAGGGCACTTAGGGAAAATCGACGACCAAGGGGAAATGAGTACTATAAGTTTGGCACCCCCATTCTCTTTAACCTTCAATTTTCATGCCTAGTTTCCAAATATCTTCTCGTACTATAAGTTTCCAATTTTCATGAGTACTATAAGTTTGGCACCTCCATTCTCTTTAACCTTCAATTTTCATGCCTAGTTTCCAAATATCTTCTCGTACATTGGCATCCCCATTCTTGTAAAATAGTATAAGATAAGACAAAAAATAAAATAGATTAGTCTTTCACATTTTTATCTACCACCCTCAGGTCTTGGAAAAATTCCCATAATCTACCCACATCTTGGTTGAGGTCTAGGATTTCATCACGAGTTTGAAGCAATTGTAGACTTAGCTCAAGTATATGCTAGGCTAAGTTAGATCTAATGAATGGAAATAAAGGCATACAATTCTTCTTTAATACCTCCACCATAAACATATGCAAGGTGTTGGCTAATTTTATGGTAAGGAGGTTGATATTCTAATCTACCTATAGAATTTCCAATTCCAATAAAGGGCAGCTCGAAGGACCTAGATCAACTAATGAGGATTTGAAAGACCTCCTACACTTTGGGCTCTACAAGACCTGGGAGGGTGATCCCTTAATGTGTTTACAACCTCTACACCATCATCATAAACAAAATTAACAACAATAGATAATCTCATTTAATAGCTCAACATAATAGGATAATGTTGAATAGAATTGGCTGTTTATCAATAATATCAACTATTTGGAGCATGAGATAACTACAACAACATTTCACAGTATAAGATAGTCATTAATTTGTAATTTGTAGCAAGCTCTAGGTAAAGGAAAAAATATACTGAACCATATGAATAAGTACAACTTAGATTAGTGCCATATATCCATTGGAGGAGTCAAATTTATAAGCATCTAAGGGTTTATGATAGATTTAACACATAACATATAAGATCCTTGATAACATTGCTTTACAATCTCATCAATATACTACTTATCAAATCCTTATATAGAACATATCCACCTACAATCCCATTCAATCATTTTAATTAATTCCTTGAATTAAACCTAAAACAAGAATCATACACACCATAACAATGAGATCAACGAAACAACCCTTGATCATTTTATTCAAAATTCAGATATGCTTGTACAATGGAGAGACATGAGTTTGAATCAATCATATCAATTCAAATGCTAGTACTGTCATAAAACATCAAATCCCCATGAATTCAAAACCTACTACAAAATGACTCAAAACCTAAATTGTATTTTTCCTAAAACCATCAGACTTTACAATTTGCTCTGCAACTTCATCTAGACTCGACCAAAAATATCTAACTTTCTAACCCATACTTCTGGCCTTGAAATCCTTATAGAAAAAGAAGGATAAAAAAAGCATCGGGCCAGAAAGCACATGTGTCACCAGCCAATTGGACTGCTTTGTGATATTCCAAAATTTTGTTACAACAATAATCTCCCAAAAAAATCTTCTTGTTCATCGTGCCCATTGAAAATGGTTGATGCAACAACAAAAAAATTCAAGAATTCTATGCCTATACTATCACCAAAAAACAAAATTGGAATCTATTGTAACAGTAACAACTGATTTGTCAACCATTAACAGCCTACTCCTTTTCACTCTTCCTCAATTAAATATACATTTTCCCATTTCTGGTACTCTTCATCAGTTGGCCAACCAAATTGATAACCTCATTCACCTTGAAACTATAAGGTTTGTACTTAACTACCACTTGATTTGCTTCTCTTTCAAAAGACTCCAAGAATGAGTTGGTGCTAATGATTTTTTCCATACAGCTCACCAACAAATCATAATTTTAGTTACCCTATTTTTAAGGGTTTTGTAGTCGAAACATGATATAAAGGGGCTCTTACACTTTTTGTGATTACTGTATCTTGTGTAAGAGGCCCCATGGATACTATTGTAATTGTATGATGCATGAATAGGGTGTAGGATGATAAATAAAGAAGGTATAGCTATTGTCCTCAATAGTTTTGTGAAGAAAAAGCATGTGAAATGAGAGATTCAAGCCTGGGTTTCAACAAAACATGTATGGGAGATCTGATTTTATAAATTTTTATCCATGTGTAGACCTAATGGGTTATTTCTGAACACTAAATATAAATGATATACATACACACACATATATGTATGTATGTATGTATGTATGTATGTATGTATGTATGTATGCATGTATGTATATTTATTTTTAAATGTAAATGTAAATGCAATTACTGGATGCTCTCCTAGAACAATAAATGCAACATATAATTAAAGAAATTTATATCTATGTATATAAATGTGTATTTCTAAATGCAAGTGTAAATGCAAAGAGCATATGGTTTTTTAGTGTTATAGATACAACATATCCATAAATTAATGTAATTGAAACTCTAAATTCTTCAACACATAATATGAAATTGATCAAACTATTAAACCACATGAGAAATAAATGAAAATAGTAAATGCATATGTATGTGTATTTGTAAATGTAAGTGTAAAATAAATAAGAATAATGAAAATTATAAAAGAATACAAGGAAAGGTCTCCTCCCTTCTTGGTAGTGATAACTTCCTCCACACACAACCCTTAAAAATTATGAATAGAGCAATATAATCTTTGAAGAACTCAAAGTTGATTCTCTCCTACCTGATGCAATTAGTCATTTTATCCTTACAAACATTTATAGTGATTACTAGAGGCACATAGACCAATTCTTCATAATAGAATAATTTGATCATACTTTTCCAATGATGGCATTATGAGAAAACCTTAGGTTAAATGAATAATTCCTAGCTAAGTTCTTTAAATCATGTCCAACTGTATAAGAGAAGACCACTGCTATGTGTACCTGGATACCATGGAGAAAGGCTCTTTGGGCTCTTTCATCAATCATCCTACATTAAAACATACCAAAAGTCTCCTAGCAATTAGACATAGGAAGATTTAAGATGACTTAAAAAAAAATTATTGCCAAAGCATAAACTTATGATGACTTAACCAGACCTAGTACACACTCCCTCCCCATTAACCACTTAGACATATGGAAATTAAATGTAAATTTTCTGCTATTTTTAGTCATTTAGGTGTCCAATAAACCACTTGGTGGTGTTTCCCTTCAAGTTTATTTACTTGAATGAAGAGAAAAATTCCTCTAATTACAATTAGAGAATACATTTGAGGCCTTGGTTGTGTAACTGGTGGACCATAGTCACATTTAACACTTGTTACAAAGTCTGGGAGTTAAAACATTAAGTAGATTTGATTTGTGATGGACACATTTGGACGGTAGTAACAATAACTTGCAATATATCAAGACTTGATTACCTTATAACCTATGAAATTCTAGCGATGAAATGATAGATTAATCATAATGTCACCTTGGGATCACATCACCATGAAAGAACTTCATCCAACATCCTTATGAGTGTAGGTACCACCAAATAGGTATTTTTTAGATCTATCTTCCTCAAGCGAGGGAAATTCAGGAAGAGAAGAGGAAAGCGAGACATGTAGTATGTCTAAAAGAGGGAGATCAACTAGAGGTCAAAAGATTAGAAGAAAATTCCATAAATGCATTGATTTTTTTCTTGTTGAAGGGAGGTCATGTTCTTATGATGATGAGAGCATTAGCGATGTCGAGGTGCCCTTGAGGTACAAACATCTACAGAAACAATGGATACCCAAGGAACTTCCTCCAATAAACACTGATTTTTTGTGTCAACGAGAGGATATATCACATAGCACCATCTTCATTACATGGTTTGGGCCTATTTTGCATGGATGGCATAAAAGTATGTTATGAAAAAGTTACTAAATTCATGGAGTATGTAGGACCCTTTACAATTACAAAGATTGGATGCAACTAGTTCGATATACATGAAGTATGTCTAAGTATGCATTGTCAGCAAATTATATACAACTAAAAGATAAGGATCAAAATAAAGGAGTGGCTATGTACATTAAAGAAGGCCAAAAGCATTAGGGAATATTGCAATGTTTATAAACAGTACATGACATGGGTCAAAAAATAAGCAACCCAATTGCATATTCAAGGCGCACGAGGGAAATTGTGTATTCGTATGTGCAATAAAATCAATAACTATAGGGAAAGAGTTGCTAATTGATGACAATTTGAATCGCTTAGTTACAAACAAAGTTACTATGGGGGTGGTACGTACTATGTACCATTTTACCCAACCTCCAATTAATGACTCCAATATACCATTTAATTATTTTCTTTCGTTTTTGTAAGTCTATTGGTTTCATTTTGGTAATGTTTTTTTATATTTAATTTTTGTCATAGCAGGACATTGATTGTACGGAGAAGGCTCTAGCCCAGAGCACAGATTGTGATGTATCTTTAGGCGCTTCTAATTTACATGTTTACCTCATTGTAATTATACAAATTAGATGCGAGCAAAATGTTTTATTATTATGTTTTTTCATAAGTTTATTGGGTTAATTTCGATAATGTTTTTAATATTCTTGTTGTAGTCGACTGATTGGGGAAAGGCACCAGTAGTAGATGCGAGCATCCATGGTGAGGTGTAGTCAATATGTTGTTATGATGACATCGCTTATTCATCAAACCCTCTCGATATGATAAGGAAGATCCAAAAAAAATGCAATGAAGAAATTATTAAGTTGATATTCATAGTGCCTCAAACAGATGAGATAAGAGAGAGGGTTAAAATATTTTCTGAGAGATTACAAAACTTGCAAGTAAGCTATCATGAGGTATTTAATTATAACATAAGTTCATTCATGGTTTTATATTTTGTACTATTTTATGTCATGAACTAAAATATGTGTTGTTTTTAAAGGGTTATTTGCCTCCTCATGATGCTCCTAGCCATGATCATGGTACTGCAAGTGCTACCTAAGGAGTAGGGGTTGGTACAAGTGTCCATTCTAATCTTCATGCACATGCATCACATCATATGACTGCATCATCTGTGCCTATATTGTCATCTGAAATGTTAGCAAAACATACCATGCAGGCATCTGTTAATGCACCCTCTGGCAGCGAACACATGCCACAACATGCGTCAAGACATGTACTTGGGGATGTAGAGGCCACAAGTACTAGTGATGTTTTTGCAACATTTCTTGGATCTTCTCATATTTCTAGTATGGGAACATTGTCGGTCACACTTGTGGTGACTGAGGATTTTGTTCCCATAAATATAGAGAAGGTCCTAGGTACTTTAAAATGTTTTAATTATTGTTATATATAATCCAATTGAAATTTATTTATTGATCACTCCTTTTAGAATATTGATCCCATGATCATTTTGTAGGAAATAATATTTTTTATAAACATCTAAGTGATATTACATTGGAGCTCTTTGGGCCCACCATACGTACATGGTGGAATGCCCAAAATCAAGATTTAAAAGATGACCTCATTAGCCATTTAGTTGTGTTGTTCGGTGATAAAACATTCAACTAAACCAAGGTCATTAAGAAAGCTAGTACCTATCTAAAGTATGAGAGGGACCAATATAGGTCACATTTAGAGAAGAACAAAAAGTACAAGCATCCCCCCATGATTCCAGAGAGGGAGTGGAAAGACCTAGTGTTGGATGGAAAGGAGAAGGCTGAAAAGAAAAAAGGAAAGACACCACCAGGCCAAGGAAGGTATGTGATACTATCAAAAATGTTAGTATATACTAATTACTCTTTCTTTTTACATAATCTAACATATTTCAAACTTTTCATAGGCTTCCCAATACATCGAAGGCAACAAAGTCAAGACTAGAATATCACGGGCAACACAAACTTGGCTCTAGTGGCTATATGAAATTAGCCACACGAATTGTAAGTATCAATAAATGAAATATAGTATCCAAATAATAAATTGAAAACAATTTTGGTTTTATCACACCATAGAAGAAAAATTCATGATGTTATGCAAAAATGTATGGCTCTGAATTCAACAAAGTTCCCATAGAAGATGACCTAAAGATTTCCTTCTAGGAAGGCTATGGAGTCATGGCTAAATGCCTAAGAGTCTTGACTGGGAAAATATAACCTTCCACTACAACCGACACAGGTAAATAAACTCACTAAAGTTTATTTAAAATTGAATACTTGTGCAATCTATTCAATATTAATTTCCACCATAAAGTAATTACATGCCTATTTTTTTCAAAACATTCAAGCAATGATAATACTACACATGACATTGGAATGCACCCTGGTGAGGGTGGAGCACAACTTATAGATGAAGGTCATGGTATGCATCCTGGTACTTTAGAGCATGTAGAGCGTGATCAACATGTTGAGCATGATCAGGCTATAGAAGATCAAGAACATGATGTGGCCCCATCAGGTAAAGAGGACCACTCTAATGTTCTTTTAAACATATTTAATTGCAATTAGTGTATTAATTAATGTAACCTTTCGTGTTTCAAATTTAGAGCATGTAGAGTGTGATCAACATGTTGAGCATGATCAGGCTAGAGAAGATCAGGAACATGATGTGGCCCCATCAGGAAAAGAGGACCACTCTCATGTTCTCTTAAACATATTTAATTTCAATTGGTGTATTAATTAATGTAACCTTTCATGTTTCAATTGCAGATCAGGATTTAGAGGGTGTTCAACATGTTGAGCATGAGTCTATAACAAAAGTTCAGGAACATGGTGTGGACCCATCAGGTAAAGAGAACCACTCTAATGTTCTTTTAATTAATGAAATACTTGTAACAATTATAATAAAACATATCAATTTAACATTTCTTTCTTATTGTATCAGACCCGCCCTTGCAGCGATGTCCATATCATGAGTAGATGACTAGGTGTACATTAAGATCATGAGAAGAGGGTAGAAAACTAAAGGGGGGACAAATATTGATTTAGAAAATGATACTCCACTTCATGTTTTTGTAGCTTTAAAAAAGAAACAAAAAAAAGTTATTGTAATCATATCATGACAACTATATTTTTGATAATATGTAAAAACTGAAAGAATGAATATTATATGTTAATGAATGAATGTTATATGTTATTAATGGATGAATGAATGATTAATTTTATATTATTGGGTATGGGGAATTAAGAGTGATGTGAAGGGGGGGGAAAATGAGCTTCCACCTTCACATGATTGGCCTTGTTAAGTATAGAATATTAAACTATTCTCAAAACAAAGAGAAGCTCAATAAGGTAATGCACTTTTCAATATAATAAATGCATCATTTGAAGCATCAAAGCAATATGCAAAGATGAAAGAAAGTGCTAAATTTTCACTATGGTGACAGAAAAATGATTATTTATACCCTGAATCCATGCTCTGCATCATAATTTGAAGTTGTTTACATTCCAATGTTCTAAGTTTAGTTTATTTGTATGGATTTGTATGAATACCACATTGTGTTGTGTGTGGATTTGGTTTCAGAGCTATGTTTCTTCTATTTTTAGTGGTGACATAACTCTAAAATTTGATTTTTGTGCATAACAGGTTAGTGGAAAAATTGACAACTCTAAAGGGTTTAAAGGCTCGATTCAGATAGATACACAGATATTTGGATCTTGTTCTTGATGGGAGGCTTTGAATTAACCATGAAATTTTGTACCATTTGCGGGTATGCAAAATTTTCAATAATAGTGGCAGGGAATATTTCATGAATGTCTTCAAGAAGAATCTGATGAATTCAAAGAAAAATTGGGTGTTTGATAGAGGAAAGTATGGGCCTTTATTTTGGGTGGCCTTGAGCCATCATTTACCAAAATGAAATCCAATTTTGTTTCCAAAGGAAGACAGAGGATTAAGGGTTTCCAATGCATGGATGGCTCTTGACAATCCTCTCAAAAAATTCTATTCCATGCATAGTAGTTTAGGAAATAAAAGGAACAAGAATTGCCAGTACATGGAAAATCCTGATATTCCTTCTATTAAAATAATTCTTTCTATGTACAATAGTATAGGGTCATGTTCATCTCCATTTCCATTCATTCCATCTTGCTCACTTTTCCATCACCTTGAGTTTGGTCTGCTTACCTAGAAATCTGGATCCTTACAATGATCTCACAATCATTCATCCCTAGATGGAGCCACTATTAGAACTGTAAAATTTTGAAAATTTCATGGCTGCACATACTCATTAGTTCCCAAAAATTTCCATACAATAAGCACAAGAATCCTCTCTTCATAACATTTTTGCCTATATTCTATCATGTGATCCCATAGAATTCATCTAACCTTGAGTATTTCAATGTATAATTCATATCGGCAAGAGATGGTGAGGGTCTCCACAATCCATAAAGAATTTTATATTAACGTATATTTTTTGTAGTCTATCTGCAAGAGTTTGGGAATGTCATACTGATATGATTTCATTTGAAGACACATATCGGCAGGACACAGTTCATTGTTTCAACGACCAAAGGATCATATCAGTGAGAAAATCTTCATCGATATAAGTCATAACGAGCACATGTGTGTTATACTGATGAAGCAATAAACGATTTTCAGTGAGACCTAAGTCATCGGTGTAAGTCATAATGGGCTTATTTGTGTCTTACTGATCGTGGTGCAATTCCTGAGCATCAAAAAGGAATCTGCAATATTCTTAATAAGTTTCCCAAAAAAGTGGGTCCCATTGGTAGTATAGTACCATTAGGGTGAGTTCAAGGAAGTCTTGCCAAACCATCATATTGCTATAGTGGAATTATATCAATAATAGGAATTGGCGATATTCATTGTCCTGTCGATAACAAAATTCATTGGAGAGAGATATGGAAGTCAAACCAAATATAGCTTTATTGGTAGGAGAAACATTTTGTTTTGGTGATTAGAATTTCCAAAGGAAGGTTCTCGACAAGATACAAGTAGTTGAAGGAAAGTCCCGACGACCCCCAAAGTCATAGTGATAAGTTATCATTGGTGAGAATCATAGCAATACACTTAAGATTGAAGGTAATAATTCTCGGGGAGACTCAAAATGTCAGTATGACTACATGACCCATAGCGACATATGATCTATTGGCTATCGGTGAGACTCAGAACATCGATGAGACTATGTGACACCAAAGCGATATGTAATATTGACTATCGAAGAGACTCAAGGCGTCAGCAAAACTACATGACATCTTAGCGGGTGTCCAATAAACATGGAAAATGACCGAATAAATTAATTGCCCAAGATTTGAATATGAAGGGACGCGACTTGATTGATTTCTCATCGATGGTAAATTTCAACGAATATTTTTTCAAAAAAAAATTGCATTATTTTGTCAAAATTTTGACGAACACAACCAACGAATCACCCAAAAGGTCCAATGAAGTTGCTATAGCTGCGATGAAGGCTTCATCGTAACTCCTTGTCAATTTTGTCACAATTTCGACGAAGTCCACCGATGAATAATAGAAAAGGTCTGATGAAGTTGCTTAGCTACGACAAAGGCTTCGTCATAACTCCTTGCCCATTTCATTACAATTTTGATGAATGACACGGATGAATCACATAAAAGGTCCAACGAATTTGCTTAATTACGATGAAGGCTTCGTCGTAAATACTTTCCCATTTTGTCAAAATGGCGACGAACTTCTGGTGTTCTTTCAATGCTTTGGAAGAGCCATTACAATTTCATTTTCGTTGTAATTCATTGGTGGATACATGAAGTTTTTTGTCAATATTTCAACAAAAATCTGAGTCATTTTATGATGCCGACGACCGGCAAATCTGCACTGTTATTTTGACATATAATTTGTCATCGGGTTTGCGATGAAAAAACAACGACGAATTTTTTTTCATCATTTCATCACTTTTCCGATAAAGATTTGTTGAATGGACGATGAACGTTCATCAGAAAATGGTGTCAAATTCAGTAGTGTGGCAACAATTTGTCATATTTGGTCTGATAATCATCATTGATCTGATTAATGACTAACTGTGAGTCACCATAAACTTGTAATTATGTGATCCTCCATTCTAATGCTATCTTGATTCTAGTGATTAAAGCTTCATATTTGGCTATGTTATTAGTGCATGGCAACATTAGCCTATATGACTGAGGAATGGTATTTCCTTGAGGTGTGACGAAGAGTATGCCTACCCCTAATCCATGTTGAGTAAAAGATCCATCAAAGTATAAAGACCAAGGTTGCTTTGATTTTGTAGTGAAGACATCAACATTTGGAAATTCAATGTGCATGGGATGCTCTACTTGTAGTGGTGCTTCAGCCAATTGAACAATGATAACTTTTCCTTTGATTGCTTTGTGATCCACATAATGGATATCAAACTCACTTAAGATCATGACCCGTTTTGCTAACCTTCCTGTCAATGTAGCTTTGCTTAATAGATACTTGAGTGAATCAATCTTTGCAACAAGATGGATGGTATGAGTTAGCATGTAGTATCAAATTTTTTTTGAGGAAAAGACTATTGCGAAGCAAGCCTTTTCGATGAAAGTGTAGTTGAGTTCATGACCTATTAGCATTTGGCTGATGTAATAAATTGCATGTTCCTTTCATGGAGAGTCTTCTTGTGCTAATAATGCCCCCAAAGATGTCTTTATTGCAAAAATATATAAGATTAGTGGTTTATCCGGATTTGGTGGTACTAGAATTGGTGGGTTCATTAGGTACTGCTTGATTTGTTGAAAGGCCAATTCACACTTATCATCCCATCTAAAAGGGACATTCTTATGGTATAAATGTGTGAAAGGTAGACTCTTATCGGCCAGTTGTGTGATGAACCTTTGTATACATTCAAGTCTTCCCTGTAATGACCTCAACTGACTAATATTATTTGGTGGAGGCATTTCCAACATTTCTTGCACCTTGGAAGGGTCTAATTCAATTCCTTGTGTTGATACAATGTATCCCAATAGCTTTCCAGAGGTGACCCCAAAAACACATTTCTTGAGGTTAAGGCACACTTTGAACTTTTCTAACCTCGTAAAGATTTTGGATAATACTTCAAGATGTCCTTCTCTTGTGTATGACTTTTCCAATATATCATCTACATAATCTTCCATGAATGTGTACATCATGTGATGAAAGATTGTAGTCATAGCTCTTTGATAAGTAGCCCCAACATTCTTTAGACTGAAAGGCATGATGTTCCAATAGTAAGTTCCCCATGGACATGTAAAATCTATTTTGTCTTGGTCTTCAGTGCAATCTTGATTTTGTTATAACCATGAAAACCATCCATTAGTGAATACATGGAATGGCCAGCTGTCAAATCAACTATAGTATCAATGCTTGGAAGTGGGAAGTCATCTTTAGGACATGCCTTATTAAGATCTCTGAAATTTGTGCACACTCTAATACTTTGTTCGGGCTTGTACATAGGAACAATGTTGGAGATCCATTCTACATAGTCGATCGATCTTTTAAATCCCACAACAAGGAGTTTTCAAAGTTCTTCTTTAACCAGTAGTGCAACAGGAGGATGCATCTTTCTAAGTTTTTGTTTCACCAGTTTGACTCCTGGTTCGATGGACAAGTGATGCATTATAAGATCAGGATCAAGACCTAGCATGTCTGCATAAGTCCAGGAAAAGTTGACTTGATTTTTTTTGAGAAATTCCATGAATTTAGGTAATTCTTTATCTGTCATTAATGCAACTAACTGTAGAATCTTTGGTTTTTTTGTGGTTTCAAGATTAAATGCCTTGGTAGGCTCAATTAGAATAGGTGTTCGCTCATGATAATGCTCTGAGAGAGTGTCAAGTATCCCATCATCTATTTCCTTAAAAAGGTTTTCACACTCTGATATGCTCTTTATTTTATCTTTTGTTTGATCTAACACTGCCAGATTCTGGTTTTCACCATTGGATCTTTCTTTTTTATTTTTTATTTTTGCAGCTAGGAGACTTGACACTCCCCTGATTAAAGACTCTATGCCAAAAATCGCTGGTAGAACAATCATTTGTGTCATCTGAGGAAATAAATTTTATGATAGATTCATCAATTGGAAACATAGGTAGATCAATAGGTTCAGACAGATCCCAATTGATGAGATCAAGATGTATTAGTGGTAGTGAGTCATTAAGCTACATAAAATTGGCTATGGTTATGGTCATAACGGAGGTGTCTGTAGGATCTGAGGTATGAGGTAGATCAATGATGGTATTGTCCTCATAATAGTCTTCTTCGATTAAATCTGGATTGGTATTACTAGAATCATAGTTGTGTTGTAGTTCAGACTCTTGTGGTTGGGTCCCAGAACCTTCACCTTCAATTAGAGTATGTGTATACTTGTGTATCATATCAACCTTTTATCCCTCTAGAACTCATCATTATGGATGGTGTCCCATTCGTATTCTCCAAAATCTATGTCCGAGTTATTATCCATGAAATTCTGAATTGTTATCAAGCAGGCTTCCCTTAGATCAGAACCTTCTTGCAATGTGAGGGTAGTATCATACGACTGTTTAGATGTTATTTCTTTTAGTTAGTATCATAGCCCATTCCTGTCTTATCTTTTGCAGCAAGACTTGGAAGGTGAATAGCTCAACTACTCCTTTTCTCTTTCTGATAGGACCATTACCATCATAGCCCATATTTTGCATGATTGAATATCCTTTACCATATTGATCAGTAGGTAGTTTTACAGTAAGAAATTTTTCATCTTCATCCTTATAGAGCCAACTTAGAAATCCTCTATCCTTAGAATCTTCCATAGGGAATTTTTATTTTATAAATCGTCCATTAAACTTTGTACTTGGCTCTGTTGGTGGTTGCATTGATGTTGATGCTATAGATATATGATGTTGTGTGATAGAGGGTTTTCCATGTGATCGAGGTGATGTAGGTAGATTAGCAAGACATAGAGAGTACTCCCCTAATTTGTTGTCATTGAACCGTAGTTGTTTTTCAAAGCTTTTGGTTAACTGACTGATTTGTGTATCACCTTTGGGAGGAGTATTAGCAAGAGCTTCTTGATTGTTAGGAACCAAAGTATCTTGAATAGATTTTATGTTAGCACAAGTATGACTATTAGAATTATTAGCTGGTATTGTGATCTCCTGTCCATCATAAGGAAACTTAAGACATTGATGATATGTGGATGATACAACTTTCATTTCATGGATCCAAGGATGATCCAACAAGATGTTATATGCAAGATCGCGATCTAACACTTGACAAAAAGTATTCTCAATAACATGTCCCATTCTAATCGATAGCATGATTAAACCTTTGGATGCTCTTTCCTCATCATCATAGGATTTAATAGTAATATTTCTTCTAGGATCAATGGATTCCTCAAAGTATCCTAAAGCCTAAACTAATTTCATGGTACATATGTTCAAACCAGCACTTCCATCTATTAGGACATGTTGGACACAAAACTTGTGGATCATGACTTCTAAGTATAGCGATGAATTGTGGGGATTAGTCATGGAAATGTCATATTTTTTGAAAAATGAGAGGCATGTTGGTGAGGATAAGTGTCCCACCATGGCTTGAAATCGGTCCACATCCATATCATTGGATACAATTATTTCAACGAAGGCCTTTTCTAGAATTTCCTTGTGTGTTGGGGAGATCTTCAGTAGTTCTAAGATAGAAATTTGAGCAGGAGTTTTTCCCAGTTCATTGATTAAAACATATTGATGTGGAGGTAGGGGCTCAGTGGACTTTGGAGAGGCCCCTTTTAAGACAACTTTAGCTTGTGACCTTGTTGTTACATTGACTTGTCTATATTCCATCTTTTCATTAACTTTGATAACATTAACCCACTTGTCGTTGGTGTAGATATGATTGATTATATGATTATCGATATGATTCACACCTTTTACAGAAGACTCACCTTTTTGATAGTTGGGAAAAGGGTTTCAAAATGGTTGGTGGTCTTCGTTTGATTATTGGTGTCCTTCTATTTTGATGGTGTCATTTTTGATTAAATCTTGAATGGCATTCTTCAAGGCTTGACAATTATTCGTATGATGACCCTTACATCGATGATATTCATAATAGTATGCATCATTCCATGATGGTGGCTTCATGTTGGGTTCATAGTTATGTTGAGGTGGTAGGGTGATAATGTTCTTTGCCATCAACTCTTTAAGGGAAGATTCTAAAGATTGACCTAGCAGAGTAAAAGTTCTTATGTTAGAGAAGAATGAAGATCATTGTGGATTCATGTTTGATGTATTTCATAAGGTATTGTTGTTGTTGTTTCCATGATATCCTTGATTGTTCGTATTACCTTGATTTGGGGAAAAAGTTTGACTCATGTTATTCCTCAGAAGATGAGGATTATTTCCTTGATTTGTGACCAAGTTGAAATTGTTATGGTTATTGTTGTGAAGAGAACTTGGAGCACTAAGAACAAATGGTTTGGTCGAGACATGATTTGCATCTACAACACCATCATTCACTATATTTTTGTTACAAGTCCATAACTTAGATTTGTCATGGTGTTGATTTGAAGAGCTAGGATTGTCCTTATCAAGTTTGAGTATCCCTCTCTGGACTAATGCACTTTCAATTGCGATGGCATTTTCAATCAATTTCTAAAAAGAGGGAGGAAAATGAAGATTGAGATGATAGCTCAGCTCTTAATCTAAGTTGTTTATGAAAGTGCTAATCTTTTCCTTTTTAGGAACATGACGTGGATATCTAGCGAACAATCTTCTCCATCTCTGGAGAAATGTAGTGAATGGTTCACCAGGTTTCTATTTAGCCTTGCAAAGATCAATCATGGCTATTTGATGTTGTATGTTGTAGGAATATTGTGATATGAACTCGTTAATCAATTCCTCAAATGTATTGATGGGTGGTGTGATTTTGGATAGCCATTCCATAGATTGGCCTCCAAGACTCCTAGGGAACAAACACATCAAGTAAGTATCCTCATGAGAAAACTCTAAAGTCATATTTCAAAATTCTCTAATATGATCAATTGGATCCAATTTCCCATTGTACCGATCAAAATTTGGGATTTCACAATGTTTGGGAAATGGGATCATGTTGAGATGTCAGTCAAAAGGATAAGGAAAGATGTCATCAAGATCATATGTCTATGTTGTGGCTCCTCCTTGTAGATCTTTAATTTGTCCTTGTAGTGCTTTAACTTGTTGAGTCAAGGAACTAAGATCAGACAAAGGTGTTTCATTAGGATTACTCTTTATGTTTTCAGTATCAAAATCATGAGGTAATTTAGCTCCTTTGTCAGCTAGATATAGAAAATATTTTTCTTTGTTATGCTCCAAGATCTTTTCTAAGGATTTGTGAAATTTAGGATCTTGCTCAGCCTCTCTGAGATGTTCTTCATCTCTTTCATCATCACTATCTACAAAATTTTTTCTTCCATCCTTGTTAAAAGGGAATGGAATTTTTTCTCTTTCACCCATATTGTCGTTAAAAATAGGATTATGACTCACACTATAAAGGGTATTGCTAGTCTTACCTTCATCTTGATTTCTTTGGGTATGATCTTGTTGTTGAATATCCTCTTTCAACTTATCATATTGAGATCTTGTAAAAATAGGCATATGATTTTGAAATGTTCCTTTAGACTAATATCATAGTTTGATAAGTGCAAAAATGATGATGTCTTGATCTGATAAGATGAAAATCCTATGATATGATCAAAGACTTTCCTAACCCTTGATTGTGGCTTCCAACAATGAAGGATATCAGAATCCTGTTCGGGAAGTTGAATCAAGAAATCAAAAATTTGTTTGAAAGGTGCACTTTTTTAAAGATTTTGATCTTTGTTTTCAAAGAATGATAAGTATAGCCTAATTAAGATCACTGAAGGATTTTATTGGGATGTTTTGAATATTAAATAGAAGGTTGTGGTAGATAATTGAACTCAAGAGGCTGATTGTGATTGTGTCATTGAGATAGAGCACTTCTCTGGAAATATGCTTGTGAATATAAAGGCTCTACAACATACTTGTCAATAAAACCCTTAGCAAAATCTTAGTACCTATGGATAAATTCATAGAAATGGAGCAAGAATTTTTGACTCTTGTACAAAAACTTCAGTTGTTGTAAGGTTTTCTTGTAACCTAGATGTTTCTTGGGTTTCTTGATCCTATTGGCAATTGACTTCTTGAAAAATTTGGTTGATTTCCACTCTCTAAGCATGAGAGAAATGTCAATATGCTACTGGACTCAGATCTGTCTAAAGCAACAATTCTAGAAAAAGGACAAATGCGCTACTCTATACCTTATATGCACTACAAAAATAGGTGCATCTGCGCCATAAAAATACTCAAATGCACTATAATATGCCTCAGATGCGCTACACTCTATCCTATATGCACTATAGAAATTTTTTTCATAGTGACCAAAAACTATTTTCAGGATATCTAGCATATGCGCTAAAACTCTTGATGCGTGAAAATAGGCCCTAAAAGCACTAAAATATTTATTTAATGTGCTAGAATACACCTTATATGTGCTAAAAGATACCCTAGATGCGCTAAAACAATTTTGCCGAAGCAGTTTTCTAAACAGTTTAAGCAGTTTCAACTAAAAAATTTCATGTTCATTTTGGATGATCTTTCATCTGAATTATTGTGATTGAAAACACAACAAATACTCTGAAAATAGTTGTTTTTAAGCACTATACTAAACATTAAGTGTATGCTCAACAATGTTTTTCAAAAAGTGTTTTTACAGGTTTTACACATGACAAATAATTTAGGCAGACTCAATCTTAGTACTCAAGTAGGTCATCATAATAATCACAACCCACATCTTAGAACTATGTTGACTCACACAGTCATGTCACCCCCGAAGGGGAGCCCATGTTTTTGTCTTTTCCAAGCATGTACTCAAAGTGACAGAAGTGGATATCAGATCCCCTAAGAAAATGGTCCTTGGAAGTTATATGGTGAGTATCTTGGGGGCAGATTCTTCCCTCCCCTTGCACTGTAATTATTAGGATGTGGGTATGTGTAGGATCATGATGTGCCAAAAAGTGGCAATATGTAAGTGATATGATGTCCATGTGGTTGACAACTTTCTTTTACCCAAAATTCATGAAACAAAAAGGGTTTTTAAAGGAGATTCTTAGATTTCCACCAATATAAATTATGCTTTAATTTGAATTTAATAAATAATTTTTATTCATTTTCTATTTGAATTATGACTAAAGTCTTGATTGATAGGCTGATTGAAAAATATTTATAGCTTTCAAACGGTATCACATTTTTTGAATCTGAAATATGCATCACATTCTATGCTTTCAATACTATAGGATTAAAAAAAAAGAATTGAATTTCATGAAGTTTTGACCAAGTTAAGGTGGTCAAACATATGAGTTTTTTATATTTTTAAAAAGTTGTAATAAAAAATTCATAATTAATTATTTACTTGGAAACAAATTAAAAAAAAATGCATCACATCTGGACATGAGTCCTCTACTTATATCTAAAATCTTATAAAAAATATTATCATTTTATTGTGGTTAGGGTGGTCAGACAGATACTTCTTATTTTCTCTTTGAAATTTAAGTACTACATTCAAATTTCAAATTTTCACTATTTTGTTTAAATAAACCTATTAGTTTAGAAACTATATTCAATTTGCTAAAGATTCTATTCTTACATATTTTTGAAATAATATAGATAACTTATTCAAATTTTCATGTCAAGTTGCCTAACTCTAATTTTTCTGAATTTTTTGCCACTTAAGGGCCTATTTTTTCCATGATGATCATGCACATACCCATGTTCAGAAACTGACATAGTTGGCTACTACACTAGGTTCATAGTAAGGGTTTCCATTTGGTGCGGAAATAATAAACTCCCTCAGGAGACCTCCCAACCTTTAGAACAAAGGCTTTGGGGATGGTTATCTTGCACACTACCGAAATTAGTTAGTTTCCCCAAATTTGCTTTAAATTTTATAGTGGATTGGAATAGGCTGGCTTTGACTTGAACCCACTTAAGTCGTTCATTTTGGGTGAGTACCTTTTCCCACAAGAGCAGGACCTCTACAGAATGTAATAAAGCATTTCAAATTGAAAAACTATAAAAAAGAAAGTCTAGTGTTTTGATCATCCAGTTAAGGGGAAAGCATAGACCTATTGCCACAAGCATAGTAGATAGTGTTCTTTTTAAAGCTCAAATCACAATGATCTATACTATGTGAAGATGTTGCTTCATGAAAGAAAGTTGTTCAATTTTAACTGCAACAACTATTGTGTGGTGACTATCCTAGATTGCTTCATTTTAATCCATTCCTACCCTAGTGTTGCTTCTTTTTTAAAACCAAATATGACTATCTCAGATTGGTTCTTTTTAAATCCAAAAAGATCTTGTCTGCGGAAGGCGTCAAACTCAGAACCTTGTTTAGTTACAACTTGTATGCGCTAAAAAATCACCTATATACACCACAAAAATAAGTAAATGTTCTAAAATAAATCCTATAAGCAGTGCAAAAAGTCCTAAATGACCCCAAAAAAAATTTAAATGCGCTAAAAGAAAATACAACTATTTTTTTTTGTTTTTACAAAACCTTTAATAAACTGATCTAAGCATATGTGCCATTCTATTCCTTATAAGCGTCATTTTGTTCCTCAAATGTGTTGAAACAGTTCTTAGATGCACTGAAGTACCTACAAAAGCACTGAAAGAAACCACGGATGTGCTACAGAAACCCGTGTATGCACTACAAAAATCCTCGTATGCGCTAAAATGGAAATTTTTTCCAAAAATCTGAATTCCAAAATGCGAAATCCTATGAAAAAGCCTATAGAAAAATGTTAAAAATGGGGCAAGGTCTAATGGTGGGTTCCAGAAATGTGTGATCAATTTTAGAGTGTGATAAATATGAATTAAAAATAAATCAAACATGGTCCAGGAGCACCCAATACACACATTTTCAAAATTCAACATTAGTAAGAAAGCATTAGGAAACTAGGGGGTATTTGAGTAATTTCATGATTGAATAAGGAATTTGAGCCCATTAATGATGTAATTAGGTGTATTTGATGTTAGTTAGTTCAAAAAATACAAAAGGTTGCATAATAATGTACTTATTATCAATAAATTGTTAAAAGTGAAAAACTAGGAAATTAGGGGTCTAATTGGTAAAAAGCTGGTTTTCAATGTCCACCTAATTAAAATGTTAGTTGGAGGATGTTGGGAAGGGTGGTTGGATGTTAAATAAGCTTCTCATGGTTGAGGCATGGTTATTGAATCATTTTTTTTTAAGTTCTAATGAAAAAGTGGTTGTTTTCTGGAAATTTTTGTGTGTAAATTTGCTGCTAAAACATGTGGTATGACCTTTGTACGACTTGTACAGGCTCAACCCTATTATGGTTGGAAAGAGGAGAGTGTCATCTTTCATTTAAAAGTGTTTTGGCAAATTTTCATTGAGTTTAGATGGTTTTATTGACATTTTATTAAAACTACCTATGCACAGCCATTAGAGGGTTTGAAAGTCTAAAATGTAGTTTTTGACCATTCCACCCATTATATGCCACTGTAACTTAGTGGAATGGTCTAATATGATGTAAATTAGATGTCTGTAAGTTCTTGATGTAGATGTGGACATTTGTGACTTTTTAAGGTGATGCCCTAGTTGAATTTTTGTGCATTTTCAATGCAAATGAAGGTGTAGAAGTTGAGTTTTTGTCAATTGATGTTATGGCTCCCATGTGAAGGTTTTGTGAGAATGAAAAGGTCTAATGGGATTCATTCTAAGTGGTTCCAAGGTTTTGTGTGGTGTGGAGATGTCGTTTTCATTAAACCCTCCTAATTTGTAAGCAAAATGAGGGTTTCTAGTTTTGGGGTCTTAAAATGCATGACTAACTCAAGAGGTCATTGATTTAGATGTTTTACAACATGTTGATCTACTGTTTTGAGGTTTTGAGTGAATATTTCATGATTTAAGGGTAGTTGCTTTGTAAATTGGACCAATTTAAGCCCAGTTCAAGAGAGGCCAGTCATAGAACTCATATACTTTTTGCAACAAGTGTTTAAGAACTTCTAATATGTTTGAATAGGCCATAATGGGTATCCAAAAAGAGTTTGGGTTCATGGGTGTGAGGTTTCTTTGAAAATTTATGCCTTTTTGTTTTTAAGCTTGGAAGGTTGCTTAGCATTGAGGGTGAGTTGAATGCATGGTAAAGAAGAGATTTTTGTTCCAAAGTTGATATTTTCATTGTTGTGAATGACCTCCACCTTGGCTCTGCATCAAAACACACCAATGAAACTTTAAATTAAAACATAAAGTAAAGAAACAAAATTGCAAACTTCATTTATCTTCAAAGATGTTTCATTGTCCTCTATCTCTAGTGTTTTCATTGATTCTAGCTGGGTCTCAGATCTTGGGCTATTCTCAACAAATGGTCTTCCTAGAGAACAAGATTGAATATGATTACATGCAATACTATGCTAAGACATGATCATGTTGATACTAAACATGATTGATGAAATGAAATATTACAAAATTGCTAAAAAATAAAGATGAACAAAACAATACTAGAATGCTAGAATGCTAGAATGCTATAATGCAAGTAATCTCTAATTAGATTCAATGCTTGGATTGACAATGATATTTATAGAGTTTTCAAAAGATTTTGATTGGCTAATGTGATTAACGACTATAAAAATTCCTGAAATATCGAATGGTTTAAAATGGATGAGACTTGAGAGAAAAATAGAAGAAAACAGAAAACAAGCTTTGTTTCCTTTTTCAAAGAAGAGATAAGATAAGATGATAAAGATGAATTGTAAAAATCATCTTTTTTGTAAGATTATGGAAAGATTTCGAAGATAAATAATGAATTATAAAATTCAGTTATTTATTTATTGGTGACATGGATGATAAATAATTAAAAGAGGGGTAAAAACTTTTATTAATCAACAAGAGAGGTACAAAGCATTAAGAAAAAGAAAAATTCAAAAGGGCCCTAAGACAACAAGCAAGAGATCAAGAATCATTAATGCAACATTTCACATCCTCAGTAACCCAACCCTCCAAATCTTGGGCAAGGTCCCTTGATAAACTTTCCCAATCATCCACCAACCATGTCCCATTCTTCTCAGAGGCCAATTTTCCCAACCCATCAGCCACCCTGTTCCATTCACGAGGGATATGGGAAAAAGTGACAGAATCTAATAAATCCCCAAGGTTGGCAATTTTTTTTGCCACCACCTCCAATTTCCAACTAACAACATCAAAATGTCATCTATTTATCAAGTCAACCACCACCTAAGAATCAAATTCACATATAATCTATTTCTAGCCAAGAGTGTATTCCCTCTTCAAGGCCGAAAGAATTACCAAAGCCTCCATGAGGTTATTGGAGTGTTTCCCCTTATACTCTGAGAAAAAGAACACAACCACCCCAAAACTATCCCACCCCACCCCACCAATACTAGCATACCCGGGATTACCTCTTGAAAACCCATCAGTGTTGATTTTCAAACCCCAGTGGGAGGAAGCATCCAATTCCCTCCTCTGAAGACCTTCCCTCTAGAGTTCCTGCCCCACCCAACCTTGGGCCTTCCAATGCTACCAAAAAAATCCCCAACTTCTGAATTACTCCAGTATGCCCAAGGTCAACCAGTACAAATAAATCACATTTAGCATGTAGTATCTCTTGTAGAGCCCCAAGAATGCGAGCCCAAACTTGGCCCACTAGTAACTTCCTGTCTAGAAAGATGCTTTGGTTGTGCTCCCAAAAAATCTTCCAAATAATTAGACTAGGGCCAATAGGCCAGGCAGTGTGGAAAAAATAAGTCTTTGTCATAGTAGGCCTAGTATTCTACCATAACTCACCAAGAGAAGAAGGATGTCGACACGGCATATTCCAAGCCCCCCAGCAGAAATACCAAATAGTCATAGCAAAGGGGCATTGAAAGAAAAGATGAGAAGTAGTCTTAACATCTTTGAGAGGGACCTTGGAAACCCTGCTCTTAGAGCTTGTCCCAAGTCAAGCACCTACCATACACTACTAGCCAAGAGAAAAAATTGCATTTTGGCTAAGAGAATTTATTCCAAATGTTTTTCCACAAAGGAACCTCAGCACTGCCTAAAGCCTATTCGTCCAAAGCATGATACCCTGAAGCAACAAAGTACTTCCCTTTAGGATCTGAGCCCCAAGCTAGCACATCCCTCCCCAAAAGTGAACAACACACTCTATCAACTAAAATGGAGGACAACTCCATCCTATCCTCTAAAGATCTGCCCAAAGGCCACTCTTGCATATCCTTCCACTGATAAATGATAGTCTACCCCAAAACCTAAGGGGATTTGAAATCCATCACTCTGCTCCAACTAGCTTGAACAAAAATCCTACTTAAATTCCTCAAGTGAGGATGTGAGGAGAGGATAGGCAAGAAGCCATCCTAAGTGTCAATCTAGAAGAGAGCATCAGAACCTCTATTGCAAATCTAGAACAAGCCTTGTTTAACTAGTGGAGCTCCCATCTTGAGAGTTTCCCAAATCATAGATTCTCTTCCCAAAAGACTGAATTGAGGAACCTCAACGCCATCCACCTCCCCAAGATACTTGAAGGTAAGGATCTTAGCCCAAGTTTGATGCTAATGTGAACACCACCTCCAATACAACTTAGCCACCAACACTTTTTCATTCCAATCCACTCTATGCAATCCCAAGCCACCATTGTGCTTTGGCTGAAAATAACTTCCCACTTAATTAAGCTACACTTTCTCAAGAGGAGATTACTTGACCAAATAAACTACCTACAAAGCCCCTCAAAATCCTTGATGAAACTTGAAGGGGTAGTCATCACAAAAAATCTGTATATAGGTAGAGCTTGCACAACATACTTTAATAGAGTGACTATGCCCACTGTTGATAACCATCTATAGGTCCAATGACAAAACAGTCCTCAGAATTTATCAATCACCTCCTACCAAAAATTCCTAGGAGGTGGGTGCACATCCAAAGGGATACCTAGATAGGTAAAGGGAATTTTCCCCACCTGAAACCTTAAGATCCTAGCAATATGTTGTTGTATAATCCTGGGGGTATTAAAGAAATAAATGCAAGACTTACTTTCATTAGTGTGTTGTCCTAAGGCAACCAGGTAGTAATTCAAAGTCTGACGAACAAAAACCACTTCTGCCACCTTAGCAACCCCCATCAAGGCCGAGTCATCCACAAACTGAAGATGAGTTTGAGGAGAAAGGGAGTTGTTCTAGTTACATCCATGAATAAGCCCAACTGCAACTTGGGACTTAATGAGCCTCCCCAAACCTTCAGCCATAAAAATGAATAGATAAGGGGATAAATGATCTCCCTTCCAAAGACCTCTTGAGGCACCAAACAACTCAGAGGATTCCCCATTTATGAGAACCAAAAAGGAGGGTGTATTCACACAACACATGACCCAATCAATCCACTCACTGCTGAACCCAAAGGCTCCAAGAATTTTGATCAGAAAACCCAATTTGACCTTGTCATAGGCCTTTGACATGTCCAATTTTATGAACATAGACTTATCCCTTGAAGAGGCCATGGAGTGAATAGCCTCCACTGCAATCACAACACCATCTAGAATTTGTCTACCCACTACAAAGCACCCTTGTTCCTCTGAGACTAGCTTATCCAACCAAGGCTTCAAGTGCTCGATAATTAGTTTTGTGATGATTTTATACACCTCGTTACACAAAGCAATTAGTTAAAATAGATCTAGAGAATAGACACCCTCACACTTTGAAATAAGGGAAAGAATTCGCATTCATAACTCTCAACATTTTCTTGTTCCTTAGATACTCTTGCACAACCTCCAACAAGTCAAGATTGATCACTTCTCAAAATTCCTAATAGAACTCAACTGGGAAACCATCAGGACCAGGAGCCTTCCCCTTTTTCAATTGAAACACTATTAGAAACCAAGATCAGATTTACAAACTGAAAATACCTTCCACAGAAGAGAAAGTCAGAAAAAGCAGAGGTTGCAAAAGGATGTGCACCATAACATTATTCAAGAATTCAACAATTACATGATAATGATTTTCTTTATAAAAGTAAAGATGCATAACCCTAATCTTATCTTGAGCAACAAGATAGCTCAACAAGATAAGGATAAAACCTATAACTTAGGAATTAAATAATTACCTAAGTAAACTTATGTAAAGTGTAATTCAATATTAATTTCACCAACACCCCCCCATAAGTGCAACTTAGGGAGAAGCATATTATTATGCAAATATGAGTTCCGACAACAAGGCTTGATTAGGTACTCATGTACAAATGCAAAGATGAGGTAGAGAAGGAAAATCCAGTGGGACAAAACCCCCCTACAATGAGATGACTATTGTATAGAAGCACTAGAAGAACACTGTGGAGTAACATTGGAACTAAAATCTGACAAGCAAGGAAAGATACTTTTGTCTACAACTGAAACCAAAATTAGAATCATGATAATGTGACAACAAACTTGATGCCACAAAACACTGGAAAACTCACAAACTGGAACAACCCTAGAATCTATGAAACAATAGTAGATGAGATAATGACATAATCTAGAAACCATGTATCTCAATGCTGATGCCAAACTGTGACTGAAACTCTTCCATGGGAAGGAGTACCAAAAGAGACTCTGGAACAATAACCATAAAAACATGGCCCTCAAACTGAGAAGAATCTAAACCAATGAGGATCAAGAAACATAATCTCTCAATTGAAGTGTGAACCGATGAATCTGATATGTGTCAAGCTATAGCAAAAATATGGCCAAAAGAAACTAGGAAACCAAATAACCCATGTGATTTGTCAACAAATCAAATGGATATGGAGATCAAAGTGAAAACTACACTCTAATCAGATGTATTATGCAAGAAACCCCCCTAAATGGAACTTTATCATAGTTCATTTATTACAAAAACCTAATGATTGTAAAAAGAGAGCATACAAACATGCATAAATAAAAGATAGAAAATGATGTCAAATCTATGTAGAGGACAGAATCATCTTTCTGATGTCGTGAAAATGACAAAAAAAGGATCACCAAGTCAAAAGATATGCCCTCTAAAGCGAAATCTGAACATATGACTTCAAAGGGAAAAAAACTCCCATCAAATAGAAAAAAATTCTAGAAACAAACTACACCATCCGAAAATTGGGCTCTCCAGCTTTCCGGCAATATCTTGTTTCAAAAAATCCACCTCCGAGATCAAAAGTTATACCAAAATGAAAAAAATAGTTGTATATAGGAAAATTAGGGTAAACAAAGGCTAATAAGGTGTAATAAACCAGCCCATGGGCATTGGAAGCTGGTCCTCCATGTGACCGAAGTCTCCAAAAAAGCAAAAAAAGAATAGGCCACCAGGCAGGTGGTGGGCGGGTTGAGCAGAGGTGGCGCCACTCCTTGCACCACTGGCTAGGGAGCCCCCCCCCGAGGTGGGCGATATGACAGAGAGCCAATGCAAATGGGTGGATGTAGATGCTGGTGAGGATGATGTTGGCAACTAGTGGGAGATTGGCAACTGGTGGAGCTATGTCAGTAGTGGAACAAATGTTAGTGGGAGCCGAAGAACGGAGAGAACGTCGGAGAATGAGCCAACGTTGAAGGAAGTGTCAGCGGGTGACAAAACGCTGATGTAGGTGGAGAAAAAAAAGAATGCAGAGGGAGTATAGGCCAATAGATTCTGCAAAAATGCAGACTATGGTACGATAGTACCAAATGAAATAAAACCCATAGTCTCTGAATAATACATTCCCAATAAAATTTTAATCCATCGTATAATATATTCCCAATAAAATTTATCTCCTACAAATTTATAAACCCTAATGAAATATTTTGAAAAGCCCGATAAATGAAATATTTTGTAGATCATAGAAAATTTAAAATAATTTTTTTTTTGCAATCATACCATATACCTAGGGGGCCATATGACCTGCTGGGTAAATTTTTTTTACCTTGTGAGCAGCTAACGCTGAAATAGGGTGTGTCATATGTCATTTTTCATCTCTCAAATGCTTTGAATCTGATGGCGAGGTCCAATCTTCCTGAAAACACACCAAAAGCTTCACAACTCCCGGATCTGGAAAATCTTCAATCCCTCATAACTCTGGCATAAAATGTCAGATTTAGGAAAAACAAAAGTCGATCTTGACTTTTTCGATAGCCCTGAACTCGAATATGAGCTTAGATTTCCTCCAAAATGTGCTTAAAGTGACCATGCAAGAGCACCCAAATAGAGAGATGAACTCAAGGTATGAAACCTTTAAGGAATCTCGAACAAACCCTGCAATGATTTTCTAAAAAATCTAAGAAAGGGGTACAAATCAAGGCTCTGATACCATGTTAGAAACCAAGATCAAGTTTTCAAACAGAAAAGACCTTCCACAGAAGAGAAAGTCAGAAAAAAGTAGAGGTTGCAAAAGGATGTGCAACATAATATTATTCAAGAATTCAATAATTACATGATAATGATTTTCTTTATAAAAGAAAAGATGCATAACCCTAATCTTATCTTGAGTAACAAGATATCTCAACAAGATAAGGATAAAACCTATAACTTAGAAATTAAATAATTACCTAATTAAACTTATGTAAAGTGTAATTAAATATTAATTACACCAACAAACACCACTTCCTCTAACTCCTTCAAAGAAATTGGTTGGAGAAGAGAGGCATTCATATCCATTGTCACCAAAGGAGGGATACCAGACAGGATAGAATATTCCTCCTCATTGGCCAACGGGGTATCTTTAGAAAAAATTTTAGAGAAGAAACAAACTGCCTCATTAGAGATTTCCAAAGAGGAAGAAAGAATAGATCCCTTAGAAGAATAAAGAGAAGAGATAATGTTACCCTATCTTTTAGCCTTTACCGAGTTATGGAAGAAGGAGGTATTATTATCCCCTTCCTGAAGCCAATCAATATGAGTCTTCTACTTCCAAAAAAAATCCTCACAAAGCTCCCATTCCTCAAGTAATTTGACTGCTTCATCCTCTAACCTACTCAAAGCCGCATCAAACCCATGCTCCCTAATCTTCCTGGTAATAGAATCCAGGTTCTCTTGGGAAACCCTTTTCTACTAAAACACATTTCCAAACTGATTCTTATTCTAATGCTTTAGGTTATACTTCACATATTGAATCCTCTTCATAAAAGTGTACATAGCAGTCCCAAAAGTTGGTCGACCTTCAACCCACCATTTAGACACTAAGTCAAAAAGACCCTCCTCTCTAAGCCACACAATCTATAATTTAAAAGTTTGTTTCTTAGAGCCACCAGCTACACGAGTAGAGAATTTGATCGGCCAGTGATCTGATCCTTTCCAATCTAAGATTTCAGAGCTTCTTAGCCACTTGTCACTAACCCAAAAAATGCATACCACAAACCTATCCAATCTTTCAGAAATAGCTTCTTCCCCAAGCCTCCTGTTATTCTAGGTAAATGTGCCATTTAATGGTTTGATATCCACAAGCCTAAGTCAGTCCAGATTCTCCCTTAGAAGATCAGAGGAGGTGTCCAAATGAGGAACTCCCCCCTTTTCTCCTCAAGAGAGATAATTGCATTGAAGTCACTTGACATGATCCAAGGTAAAATGGGATCCAACGATCTAAAAAAAAATATATGAGACCATAAAATAATATTACGAGAGACATTCGATGGATCATAGATATTGGACAGGAAGACTCTTTCCCATGTCTCCAAACTTGACACAACAAGAGAGATGGAGAATCTACTAGAAAACCACCAAATAGGAGAGATTAGCCGAGGATCCCAGAAGCAGGAAAGACCTCTAGAGCTCCCCTGTGCACCCACACACTGACATAAACCTCTATTCCAAATTTTAGAATCACTTTGCATCATGCTATCAACAAATAACTTTGTCTCTTGGAGAAAAACCAAATCCAGAGAATGATCATGAACTAAATCCTAAATAGCCTTTTTGTCTACGTATGCTATTCATACCCCTCACATTCTATGAAAGCACAATCATCATGAAGGTTGGGAGAAGTGAGTATCCAAGGTCTTCACTGACCTAGATTCAACCAATGTTTCACCAACCAACTTAACTTTCTCTTCATCCTTCTTCCTACCCACCTTTTGGGACTTGTCAAGAGTACTATTTTTGAGGGACTTTTGATGCACACCAAAAATATGAGAAGTAGAAGCTTTACTCTTTCAAGAGCCTCTAGAGCCTAAACCTCTAGTTGAGCCCACTCCTACATTAGCAGAGACTAAAGAAGTACCAGTCCCTACACATGGATCCCCAAGCCAACCTTAGGGGAAGGAAAATAAGAGTCTTTTACTTCCCCAAGAGTCGTCGTAGGGCCAGAAGCCAAAGACATAAGAGCCACATGCTCTGGATTATGAGAAGTAACTAGGGTAGCATCCACATGCATGTCAGGAGAGACCCCCTCATGAATTAAATCATTTAGCACATCAAACCTATTGAACACCCCCTCCTCCTAGTGGTCCTGAAAAGTCATATTCATCCCCCGACCTTTATTTCATGTCCTAACAGGTACAAACCCATCTTTATCTAGAGTCACCCCCTGCATGGGTCCTTTTCCCTTCTTAGTTCCTAAGTTTGATGTATCCTTCCCATTCCTTGAGTTACCCACACTAGAACCACATGGAAACCTTCTCTAAAGATGACCATACTCTCGGCATAAACATCTAAACGATGTGGTTTCATAATCCAAGGGTTGTGTCCACGAACTAGATCCCATTGTAAAATCAATAGAATTAGGCAAAGGCTAGCTCAAGTCAATCTCCACACAAACACAAGCATAGGAAAAGATATTCTTCTCCAAAGTTTTCTAAGAGGGACCAATCGACTTACCCAACGCCATTGCAATAGATTGTAGAATATCACTCCAACATTCAAGCGGTAGTCAAGGTAGGCGTACCCACACTGGGACCTTGGTCGACAACTCCTCTGCTGAAATGAAACCTGCATGCCATGGTTTAATGAACAAGCCGACTTGATTGTAGAAGTATGTGCCACCCTCAAAATCCCTATTTGTATCTAAAATGCATGAGAAATCCACTAGGAAGAAGTTATTTTTAGCAAGGAGGATCTTAAAATCCCCCTCTAGATTCCATGTCTTTCGAATCCAAGGTTCAAGGAATGGTAAGGAGACCCACATTCCCAGAAACTTACAAATTAGAACATGCTTACTGAAATATTCTAGATCATCTACAATAGTATCCTTCTAAATTATCACCATTGGGTGTGCTTGAGCCCTCTCCAAATAGCCATTCACCTTTTGCACTTTCAATCCATTGATCCTGGACAAACTCTTGTGAGAAGAAGAGGGATTGAAAACCCTATCCGTAGCCTCCATCATAATATCATATCTCTTCACCTCCTCCAAACCACCCCACAAGTCCATGTTCACCACACCTGACATCCCTAAACAAATCCCCACCCCACACAAGAACCCAACACTAAACCACGATGACTCCAAAAACACAACAACAATCAGGAATCAAAGTTTCATTGCCCCTCCAAATAGATACTCCCACAATGGAAGGCTTTTAGAAGAGCCCTGCACAGACGCCTCAACTTGAAGCAAATCCTTGTGCAACCGAAGTAAAGAAAAAAGAAAACAAAAAGGATAAAACACTCCCCTTAATGCAACAAACTCCCCTCACTCTAGCTAGCACCTTTACACCACCGATCCAAAAGGAAATCATGCATACATCAAAGGATTCAGGCATGCAGGCTAGGCCTCACAGGCCGTAGGCACCTGATGAACCAGCTTCCCACGACATTGCTCTCAATTCCAAAATTCAATCAAGGATTTAATTAAACTTAAATGTGATAATTAATTTAAATAAAAAATGGTATTTATTTAATTAATTAAGTGGACTTAAGAAAATGGTAATTAAATAAAATGAATTTATTTAATTAAAGTGGAAAAATAAAGTGAATGAACAATATAATTAATTAAATTTAATCATATGTAGAATAATTTAGAGAAATTGATTAAATAAATATTTAATTAAATGCCAAGATTAATTAGACATGACCAATGTTATGCATATACATTTTCCCCCTCTGTGAAGTGATGTGTGAAACACATTACTTCAAAGAAAATATTCCTGCTTTTGCTTGATTTTTGCCCCTTGATCAAAAAAAATTTAACTGATATGCCCCTGATTTGACTCTGATATGAATGATGCCCCCTCGGGAGATAAATCACTGATGATGAGAAAACATTTATTTGATGAGAAAAAATTCAAATGATAAAAGGGATGTAGTGATTTAGCTCCCAATAATTGATAAAAAAGATACCTCAGTTGAAAAAAAATGCCACCAAAAACCAACTTTGTTTAACCCTTAAAAGGTAAAAAGGTAAAAAAGACAAGTCATTTTCACTTGACTTGTAGAAACCTTTTGCTCTAACGATGACTTGGCACGATGGAGATCCCTACTCATCGACATAGATTTGAGTGGTCCTGCCGATATCAGTGACCAGCTGCGTATGGCCCACCAGTGAGTGAATTTGAACCATTTTGTGTTAAAGTTATCAAGAGGAATAAATTTAATATGGTTGAGTGGGAAGCCCACCTAGTGGCATGAAATTTCCCCATAGCCACCTTTGTGTTTGTGAGTGCATACCAACTAGTGTATGTATCTTACCTTTTGGGCCTTCTCACCACATAGACAGCCAAAAGTTTCATGGCCCTAGAGTGAGTACAGTTGGTATTTCTCACCTAACAGATTATTATTTGTTTTATCGCCCCAAAGTGAGTACACATTCTCTTTTTCAAACAATTAGCTTAGATCTAATCCACAACTAGTTGGATTGGCGATCGAAGCTTTATTTAATTCTTTCATTTCAACACTTGTGTGCTCCTTTGTTCTTATGTTTAGTTTGCCATGGGATCTTCATCCTAGGGGCTTGATCATCCCTCTTGATTTTTTTCATTCCATCTTGCTAATGTAAGTGCATTTGAACCCTCCTCTCGATGTTCATGGCTACTTTAGTGTGAGTTTGAAGCAAGTTCATCCTCTCACTAGAATGGGGGCTAAATGTGTTGTAGAAAAATGTCCCCTTGTCATTTTCATGGCTTTTAGGTCTTTCTTCATGGTATCTAATATATTTTTCTTTGATTTAATGTTGTGACATGGCTTGAACATGCATATTTAAGTACTAAAATTCAAATAATGATGTCTTGTGAAGGTGTTGTGAAGTGTTGTAAGAAATTTCTACATTCTTCTTGACTCTATTCATTACAATTCACCTAAAAACAACCTTTTCATCACTAATCAAATCCTATTTTGAAGCATTGTAAAGCCTTGTAACAAGATTTCATGCTTTTCTAGGCACACTTTTACTATTTATCCCTTTCTCATGCTTTATTTGACACCTTTATTCCCTCATATGACTTAATTAAGTGTATTTTTGAATATTATCTTGACAAACAACATTAAATACAATATATTTCTTGACGCATATTTTTAGGTACTAGGTGGGACCCATTTTCCATGGGTGGAAAATGAGTCCCCCTTGGCTCCAAATTCAATTTTTTTTTAAATTTCCTTTCGATTTTTTATTCAAAATGACTTGATGTCAGCCTGTGATGAGGTATGAATAGTTAACTAAGGCACAAGTGTGTATAAATATGTGATTTTCACCTCATTTTATATCTCCTCATTCATTCAAGCATTCCATCTCACATCTCAAGCATTCTACAACATCAATTCAAGAAATATTCAAGCACTTTGGAGCATCCATTGACATTACTTCAAATTTGCATTATGAATGGTTTGGTAAGTTGATAGCAATGGTATGATATTAGTTTATCATTCTATTTCCTTTCATTGTTTCATTAAGGGTTTGATTACCAAAAGTGGGGTTTGACGTCAGGAAACCCTTATTTGCTAATCCTCAACCATTTTCCCCCTATTGCATGTGTGTTTGTAGACCTAGGTATAAAAATTTATTTGGTGTTGAAGATTGGTAAACAAGTCAGCTCATTCATATTTCAAGCTTGGAGAAGGTTTTTTATCTATTTCCCACATAATTGACTTCACCAACCTGACAATTAGAGATTTCCAGATCTGGTGTTGTAGAGTTGTCTCCTAATTTTTTAGAAATTTAGGAGAGGACTGATTCACCACCAATGGTGAATGAGTCCCACCTTAGGACTGAAAATCTAAATTTTGTCATATTATGGATCCCAATAGTCAAAAACCAATTTCTGACACTTTTTCACCAATAGGAGGACTAATTCGCCACCCTAGGTGAATGAGTCCCATTGTAAAAATTTAGTGATTTTAGCTAGCATCCACAACATTCTAGATTCATCAGATATTTCCCAGGTGCACTCTATTTCTACCTATTCCTTTCTGTTTTGCATTATTTCTTCATTTAGTTCAATGTTTACATATCATAGTGTGTTTTCAAACATAGTTTAAATCTTAGCTTTGCTTTCAAATTCACTCATATAGATCACTCAATTGCATTTATTTTACTTAATTTATTTTAGAAAACATCACACACAACATAATTTATATGAACTAGTTAGCATATTTTTCCCTACCTCTCTCCTTTTCAGTGAAAAGCCCTAGAAGAGTTAGAGAAGTCTTAGAGAGCCAAAAATCAATAGTTCAGAAGGTGTAAATGAATACACTTTATAAAACTCAATCAAGGCACCATTAAGTCTATTTTAATGTCAATCATTCCCAAATTAAGAGTGAAAATGTAGAGGGATACATTTTCTATCATTACATTTAACCCCCACTTTATTGAGAGGAGGAACTTACTTCAAACTCACACTAAATAAGACATTAAAGAGGAGTCCAAGTGTACCAATAAATATGGTATAGAATAACAAAGATCAAGAGGGTGGTCAAGTCCCCGAGATCCAAGATCCTATGTCAAACCAACATAAGCACAATGGGACACACATAAGGTGAATTATATGCAACATAAAGATACACACACATAGAATGTCAAAAATACAAAGAGAAAAGGAAAAAGAAAGAAATGATGGATCAAGCTTTGACTATTTTTCCCACATGTTGTGGATCGGATCTAAGATATTTTTCCAAAAAAAAATGCATGTTCACTTTGAGGCAAAGAAACTTTAGGTTACCTACTAGGTGAGTGTCTAGAAAGGGTGACTTTCAAGTGGAACATGATGTCCACTATGAAAACCAACTGCATGCTCACAAGGGGTATTCAAACCTTAAGTCATCCATTAGGTTATCACCTAGAGAGGTGAGACACATATGCACATGATGGGAATGCACTCACACACACAAGAAAGTAGCTATGGGAAACTCACACCTAAGTTAGGCTCCCATATGAACAACCATACCAAAGCTATACCTCCTGATAACTTTGATAAGGCACCACACAACATGAAAAATAGGATCCATGAGACAATAAAAAATTTTTATGCTTGACACTCATGAATAAATAGGATGGCACAACAAGCAACAAATGTGTGTTATGCAACGTGTCCATATAATAGATATTGTAAATACAAAATAGTGTAAGGAATGTTCAAAGGGATTTTGGGATTTTGCTTAGTTAGTGTAAGGTCTCTTCTTAGGGAACATCATGCTTTTAATATCTCCAATAGAGGAAAAACCAAAGAAATAACATGATCATGGAGGAAATCAAACCCAATGATGCCACCAAGAAAAAGGACACATCACAAAAGGAAAGAAAAATTCATACTGAAACATGAGTGTTGATGTAATGTCACATGTGAGTCAACTGAAGGGATTCCATCCACATCCCAATCTTGCTCATATATGTACATGGAAGGTAGTCAACTAGCCAAAAGAGACAATGAAAAGTGACATACGAGGATAGGTCCACCTAACCCCTTGTCCCCACTTATTGTAGGACAAGGATGAGCCAAGATGATTGATGAGAAACATGCTAGAGTTAAAATCAGTATCAATTAGTGGAATTAGGTGCCCTGACACAAGGAAGAGAACCACACTCCTTAAGATGTTTAATTTTGCTACTCAAAGTCTTGCATTCACTAGTAGAATGACCATGAACTATATGATATGCACAAATGAAGTCTTGTAGTAAAATTTCTTCTTTGTTCTTGGAGGGAGTGAGATCAAGCGATCGTGGAGGAGTCTCAATAAGATACTTTCTTGATCAATCGTAGAAAATGTTCCTTTATTTTATAACAAAGATGTATCTTTCTTAGTAGAAGATGCCATGCTTACACAAGGCTCTTTTTATTGTGACATTTTGTACTCTCCTTGAAGTCTTACCAAATCAGTTTTCTTGGTTATGTAACATTAAATGTATTTCCTTGGAATATAGAGAGCATACAATTATTGAATCTAGAAAAAGTACTCTTATGGCTATAGGTCCAGTTGGACATTCTTTGTCTATTTGCTATGTCAAGCTGACTCAGTGAAATATTGTATACCAGATGTATAAAGGTTAATTATTGTTGTTCTTATCTTTTTGGTTGCTTGATTATTGGTCCTAGATATTATTTGACTGACTTTCTTGGGTCCACATAGAATTTATCCATCATATGGGCTGACTAGTTGCTAATCTTGTTAAGTTTTGTGGAAGTTGACTTGTGGTGATGAAATCTTTGTAAGTGCATATATATATATATATATATATATGTGTGTGTGTGTGTGTGTGTGTGTGTGTGTGTGTGTGTGTTCAGCCATATCTTTTGGATAGGTGTGAGGGGTGTATGTGCAATTGTTGCAATTGTATAACAAAATATTAAGTGATTTCATGTGTAGTTTCACTTGCACATAAATATTTTCGTGGGCAAACTTGAGCAGAATAGGGCATAAGTTCTTCATCAATCATCAACGCAGAAGTTTGTCACTAGATCTTAACTGGAATTGTAATCAGGAATTTGTAGATGTTATTATATTAGCTCACTTTCTTTTGGAACTATTCCAATCTCTTTTGTAAAGGCATTAAGCCTTATTTTGAGTAGTGAGCTCTAGGCAGTGAGCCTAAATGCAAGTGCATTCGACTTATGTAATATTCTCCTTGAGTATACTCAGAATTACTTGTGGATTGGCCATCCACCATGGTTTTTCCCCTTATAGGGTTTCCACGTAAAAAAATCATTGTGTTATGGTTATGTGGTTTCTTACTTTTTTTTATGCATATTCTAATTAATTGAATGTGCTAGAAAAGTTTAAAATAAGGAAAATAGAGTTAAAATTTGTAGAATACTAATTCGCCCCCCTCTTAATGTTGCTTGTTTCCAACAATAGGTATTAGAGCTAGTTCCCCGAAAGAAGCCTAATAGCTTGGGGAAAGAACATTCAATGGATACAAGTAGTCTGCAACAACAACTCATGTGGCCTTAGATGGCCTTGATCAGTTAAAATCAAAAATAAGGGAACTACAAGAAAATCTAGAAAATGTAGAAAATTTCATCCAAACATTAAAGGACAAGATCAGTGAATCAAGGGAGAGAATAAAGGAGTTATGCTGTCAACTTAAGCAGAAAAGAAAAAGTAGTGAAGATGAACAACTTAGTCAAGTTTTGAAGGAGAAAACAGAAGAATTTGAAAAGATTGCTCAAGAAAACACTACCTTAAAGCATGAAACAAAATCCATCATGATGACGATGACCAAGGAGTTGGAGGAAAAAAAGAAGAATGAAGAAAAGCTTGCTTAATCCCTGAAGGAGAAATCAGAACAATGTAGATGACTGGAGAATGAAATAGAACAAAGCAAGAATAATGAAGAAGAGTTTGAAACATAGCGTGATGATCTAAGAAATGAACCTGCTACTACAAATGAGTTCAAAGACAAATTCAAAGCAAGCTTAGCTAAACTAGATGAACTAATTAAAGGTTAGAGAATTTATGGTGATAGATGAGGTCTTGGATATGAAGAAGGAGAAAGTTCTAGATCTAGATAAAGGATATCTGATCAAAGGAAATTTGCAAGAAGACCAAATGTTCAAACAAAGAAACCAAGCAAATGGACCTAGGAGGAATTTGGCAAGACACCTAATACTCAAAAATTTAATGGCTATTGCTATCCTTGCAATAAGTTCAATCATATGGCTTCCTAATGTAGAATTAGGATAAACACAACAAAGCCATCCTTCTCAGGTCAGTGCTTTAACTGTCACAAATATGGTCATAAGTCAAGTAAATGCAGAATTGTGATGTATAACCCACACAAAGATATCAAGTGTTACACATGCAATAGATTTGGACATGTTCCTAGCCTGTGAAGATTTGGTAAAGTGAATGGAACAATTGGTCCAACCAAAGGAATGCTATTTACTATAATTGCAATAAACCTGGACACATTTCCAGAGCCTGTTGGAACAAAAGAGGTTTGGTAAGACATGACAAGCAACTAGATACTAAAGGAAAAGGAAAGATCACTAGGGATGAGATCAAGAAGCAGATGCAAAAGAAATGGGAGAGGAAGAACCCCTCTATAGATGCAAATCAACATACACCAGAAGCTGCTTCTGGTAATACATTCAAAGATTAACTGTAGTCTCTTCCATAGGGGGAGCTATCAAGAAAATCCTTTTAATCCTCTACAAGTGGCTTACACATAAGTGTGGATGAATCCAATAGAAAATCATTTTTTTTGATTGGTTGTGGATTAAAGTAGACATACCAATGAAGCTTATCAAAGATCCACATTTGAATTGTTTTCCCCAAAATATAAAAAATATCTAAATCTACAGAATTAGGGCAAGAGAATTTAATGTGAAAAGTACAAAGATAGTGCGATAAAAAGGGTCTCTTTCACTTTCATTTGTCACTTTTTCATTTGAGTGAAGGAAGTTTGTAGAGATCCTGGTGATTCCTACATAAGTGGAAGAAAGATTCAGGTGTGTGAAAGTGTTTACAAATTGTTCTTCATTTTTCATCCTCAAAAGGTATTTTTCAATAAAAAAATTATGAATTTGTGTTCTTCAAATCATGGCTACCCCACTACTTGTGGAAATTAAAGATAGGCCCCACCCAAAATTCAAATTGCATCCATACAATTCTATTGAGACTGAACCCCTAGGTGTGTTTTCTTCCATACCATATGGAGTATTTCATATAGGGTATGTTAGGGCTTATGTGCATGCAAGCATTGAGGATTTGGGTAGTACTCAATTGTTAGATCTCAACACTAACCATATTGTACATGAGGACTTCTCTATGAAGCCAAAATTCCAAAAGTTAGTCGACAAGAAATTTGCGTAGTTCATAAAATTCCCTATCTTTGAAGAGGATGATTGGGTTTGATATGTTCTAAGTAGAGTGCATGATTAATTACTATGGTTAGAAATACCCTTCAAAATTTCCAAATAGGCAATTTGTGTTGTAATGGGTTTGAGCTCGACTCATAGACTTCTCAAATTGAAATCCATCAAGAATGAAGATGTAACTAGAGCTATTGGCTCTCATTGGGATAGAAGGGAAATGACAATAGAGAATATTGTAATGCCAAATAAACCTTTGCACAATAGACAACAAAGAAGATTATTAGAAGCACACATGCATACAATACTAAAATCTAAAATGAAAATTCATTCGTTAAGCAACAAAGAACATGGGAAAGTAAAAACGTAATTAAAACTAGAACAATCTCACCAATTTTCAAATGTATTTCCATGATTCATCTCGATTGCCCTTCTCCATTTTGCTTGTGTTTGTATAATTGCCCTCAGATTTTCAAGTTTGTGCAAGTATAGCCTAATATAGTGATTAGAAAAATATCAAAGATTCAAAACAAAGTGCTCTCAAAAGTTATAAAATTTGCAAGAGTTTTCGAGAGAGATTGGAATGAAGAATGACAAATCAATTTATAGAAATTTGATTATTCGAACGATAGGCCAAGATCAAAAGATCAACAGATGGTTGAGATTGACTGATTAGACATGCATTTTGATAACTGACAGTGATGACATGAGTGATTCGAATTAGAAATAGAATTAAAGATTAAATAAATGATTTAATCTTCAGTTCGGCATTTGAAAATATAAGAAATATCTTTGCATGACAAAGATGAAGATTGATTATAACGACTCTCTATTTGAATGCACACACAACACTTAATTAATTAAATAAGTGTATTTAATTAATCCGCATGTGCACACAATTGAGTTAGAACTAGACGATTGACTGACTTGACAAAGAGATTACTCGAGACAGCCACTCAGACATTCAATCAAAGATTAACTAAATGATTAAAATAGATGTCGAGTCGAGTAAAAGTGAATACTTAGATAACTCACATAATTATCTAAAATATAGAGGAATGTGTTAAAATAGAATTAATGAATTAAATAATTCATTTAATTCAAGACTCAGATTCGAAAATAATTAAATAAATAAGATTTATTTAATTAAATGATGAAGGATTAAACGAATAAATAAATAAACAATTTATTTAATTATAGTTGAAATATGATAAAGAGTAAATTAAATAAGAATTTATTTAATTTGACAAGACGGATAAGGTTAATTAGTAACATAATTAAATAAAAAGCGTTTATTTAATTAATCAGATAGAATAAAGAAAAGTGTAAATTAATTAAATAATTAAGATTATTTAATTAATAGAAGAAATAAAAGAAGATAAATTAATTAAATAATTAAGAATATTTAATCAATAGAAGAAATGAAGACTATAGAGAATAATTAAATAATTGACATTATTTAATCGTGACCATGAAGAATACGAATTATGAAGAATATGGAAGTCGCAGGCCTAAACCAGATTTCAGTGTCTACATTTGCCCCTCTTTGATACAATGTCATTTCGACATTGTGTCAAAGAAAGTCGATAAAAATATGCCCCAGTCATGTTCCAGTGTAAAACAGGTGAAGGTATGCCCCGTCGAGAAAATTGACAAATTTCTGAAATGTTCAAAAAAATTTGGAAATGCTCCCGATTAGTCCAGTAGATAGGCAGAAATGCAATGCAGTTGATGGAATTGGGTTCAGAAATGGGAGGGACAGGTATGAGATGATGGAAAATGGAAGTTTACATGGCCAGTAGGAGAGAAATGCCACCTAAGCCCTAGGTATATATTTGAATTGGGGTGAAAAACTATTCATTTGCACCCACCTAGCTTAGAGATTTGAAAATTTGCTCTGGATTGATAGTGATGATGTCTCCAGTTCTAGCCACCCATCACCGTGCATACAGGATCCAGACATACCAGAGACTAGCCGGCGCGGACCCCTCGGTACGGACCTAAAACTTGTCTTTTGAAACTTTTTCATTTGCGCGCATTTTAAAACATTTAATGCATTTTTAGTTATGCGTCATTTTTAATTTTGCACCACATATGTATGCATGAACAACGCATATGTATGTGGAAAACCGCGTTTGAAAGTTTACGCTAGTCATTTAGAATACGTTTAGCGGTTAAACGCATTTGCTTATTTTTGATACGCATTTGAATTTATGAAACGCATTTGCTTATTTATAGCCACATATGTATATTTAGAAACGCATTTGGCATTTTTGCAATGCAAATGATAGTTTAGTGACACATTTGATTAATATGAGCCACATTTGTTTAATAATGATGCATATAGAATTTGTGAACCGCATTTGTGAAAAAGTGATGCATGTGTAGAAGAATGACGCATGTGCAACATAACGATGCATTTGCATTTTATGTTAAAATAGTCATTTCGCCCTAGGATAGATGATTCCAGCTAACATGAGGCATGTATAATGTTGTTGCAGACCCTATTTATACACGGGAGTCGAGACCCATGACATTTTGATTCAGAGACAGTTTGCGGCCAACTGAGCGACGAACTCTATGGAATTTGGGTTTGTTGCATGTGACCGATATGCCCCACATTTGGGAAAATCGGGGATTACTGACAGCGTTATGTGAGAGGTGGCACTCTGAGACATCATCCTTCCACCTATCGACTGGAGAGGCCACGTCGACATTAGAGGATGTATATAGGATACTGAGACTGCCTATTAGAGGGACACAGGTGGTCTATGATACCTAGAGGGGTATAGCTGAGATGTGCAGATATTATCCCCATGCCGATGTTAGACAGCTAGGGGTTGATAATTATGAGATTAGGTGGTGGGTATTGGCTCAGAGGTATAGACAGTTAGACTATCTAGTAGTGACATTGATAGGCGGTATAGTACTACCTGACTGCCGTGGTCATGGATTTCTCGTGGGATGGGGGGAGATGTTAGTGGGCATGCTCGAGTGCCGAGTTGTATATGCCTGGGGTTCCTGTGTGCTAGGGATGTTGTACTTCCACTTGCATGACATTGCCTATAGAGAGGCACAGTCGATGAGCTATGGTACCATGCTTCTGATGATATGGGCGTGGGAGCATATTGCTATTTTCAGACCACCTGTTATAGTAGACTTACCTCACGGAGCTCCATATGCCTTCGGTTATGTGGGGGCAACCACACAACATCATATTGGGGACATAGGCTACTTTAGACATGCTATAAACACCATGCAAGAGTTTACACGGAGACCATACCTAGGCTGCGAGCAGTGGTCAGATGAGGACGAGCACTTGCCATTTTGTCAACAGGCACAGTACCTGGTGGGACAGACAGTGTCCCATGTACATATTATAGAGTGGCAGTTGCCAAACTGGGTATTGAGACAGTTTGGAGAGGTACAGGATGTACCTCGAGGGAGAGGAGAGTTTTCTCGGTCATCATGAGAGGTCCTACTATGGGGGCCAGAGATTCTAGTCACCACTGCAGAGGTAGATATTGATGGTTTACAGGCACTTCCATGGAGATGGAGGGATGGACCAGCAGATCCAGGGACCACTCCAACTTATGATCAGTGGTGGGCAGTACACAGGCCGATTCCCATGACAGATCCAGGGTAGCCAGCACCGGTAGAGCAGCATGGTATAGGTCCACGAGGTAGAGGGAGAGACTGAGGAGGGAGAGGAGGCCGTGGTGATGGAGGGGATGATGGTAGAGGGTGGAAGAAGGGAGGTGGAGGGAGGAATGGAATGGTGGTGATGGAGGGGAAGAAGGTAGAGAGTGGCCGGAGGACAGTGGAGGTGGAGGAGGAGGAGGCAGATGCCCTTGGGTTGCTAGGTGCCTACTAGGAGGACGATGATGAGGATGATGATCATGAGAGAGAGATCCGAGATCAGATCTTGGAGGAGCTCAATGAGGAGGAGGATGGGATAGACAGGGCCAGACAGGATGAGAGAGGGGTGGAGGATCTAGACAGGGATACACTGCGAGCCCAGGTTTCCTCCTTGGAGGATCAGATGAGAGTATTGATGGCCGATAAGGATGCCTATCGGGTGGAGAGAGACAAAGCCTTGATGGATAGGGATCAGGCCATAGCTCAGTGGTAGGAGACTGAGTAACGGTTCACAGAGCTTAGAGCATTATGTACAAGACCATCAGCTACATTCGCCAGAGAGCTAGTCAGAGCTGGAGAGAGGGAGAGATACTATTAGGACCTATATGAGGCAGAGGTTCCCCTAGAGAGACGGGCTCCCAATTTTTCAATGGCACACAGTAGCAGGTCTCAAAGTAGGACCCACACGTGGACAGTTAGCATAGAGGGGGTGGATCAACCACGTAGAGCAGGGCCATATGACAAACCTCCCACAGCTCAGAGATCAGCAAGTTCCCAGCATCATTCTCCCACACACTCTCGACATGATGGCAGTGGCAGTTTAGGATAGAGATACTACTTGAGATTCATTTGAGACACTGTATTTTGATCTTATAGCCTGCAGGCTTCCATGTATTATTGATACATTATGACATTGTGAGGTGACACATTTGAGTGATATATATATGATTTTGGCAGCGATTCTCATGATATGCATTTCTATGTACTGATTATGCAATATTTATTTATACATGTGATGTTTATACGACATGCCTATGTGATGGATGAGTATATGTATTTATGATGTTTATGCAGCTAATGAGATAATGTTGATTCTATGTGATGTATGGTTCTATATGATGTATGATCCTATATGACTATGAGATGCAATGTGATGTTATATGTATGATGCAGATGACATGTGATGTTATACAAATGTAATGTGATGCCTTTATTTATAGTTGCTTTGTACATGAAATGCTTATAATATGTATTGTTTTTAATGAGTATATTCTATTATGCCATGATGATCTAGATATGAACTATGCCTATATGTATGAATTTTTCTAACATGTATGTTGATGCAGGATGATATACACCATTTTGTGTCACATGACTTCATCATAATGCAAGAAAGAATAACTGTTAATGCGGAAAGAAAGATCGACAAAGAATGAAAGATAGAGGATAGATGTTAGTATTAGGAATCTTCGATATTTTGCTGTATCACAAAAGGTATTGCACTTTATCATCATTGGGTGGGACTAATACAAATGGAGAAAAACACCATGATATGACATAGATCAAGGTGTGCAAGGTCATCCACTTGCTAATAACAGACAGTTGCAGATAACGATTTTCATTAACTCATACTAAGGGCATAAGTTGCCCCAGTCTTTTTGTTAGGACAAACTATAGACAACAAACAAAAGAAAAGATGGGTCATGAGACATCATCACTCCTCTAAATCCTTCATGGGACATCCTCGAGGAAACTAGTAACATGACTCAAAATCAAATTTAAAAGACAGTCGACAAACAGCAGTCAAAGAAAATAGAATTCTGATACATCGTTGCTTCTCTAAATCCATCATGGGACATCCTTGAGAAAGCTAGTAACGTGAATCCTAGTCATCAATACAAGATAAATGATAAGATAAACAAGCCATAAAGTCAATAAGCCAATAAAATAGTTGCCAAAACATTATTTGTTTATTTGATTTGTTGATTGATAGAGCCTGATTGCAGGAGATGCACATACCAGATGAAACTGTGAGTCTGGTTTTGATGTTATGACTATCTGTATAAGGCATGACAAAGCCTGGTTTCAGAAAGACATGTATCGTATAAGACGTGAAGTCAGATGCCGTTGATGTGATAACCTGTATAAGGCTATGTTTGACCTTATCGATTATGCAGGAAGGACTCATCCTGCATAAGACATAGGTTGATTGTTTTGATAACGTCTGTTTCCAAGGACACATCCTGTAGCAGACTATTGGTTGATTTGTTTTGAATTGTTTTGTTTGGCCAATTGTTTGATTTGACTTAGAGACATTGCTGACTTGTTCATGAGATTGAGGTATGACTTGAGACGATGCGTGGACAATTGACTGTGTGTGACGACAAACCCTAAAGGACTAACCTAGTGCGGCCTTTGGGGCTCATCGATTGATGGCCTTGCCTACGTTATACATGCAGAGACCTCGTAGTTCGACTTGACTTGACCGACAAGACTAACTACAAATAAAAGACATTTTTGAAAGTGAATGCGATGAACCCTAATGGATTGACCTAGTGCGGCCTCGAGGGCTCATCGATTGATGGCCTTGCCTATGTTATACACGCACAGACCTCGTAGTTCGACACAACCAATGACCTTGTCATATAGACATATGGATTGACTCATGACTTTATACAGACAAACCTAAATAGACTGACCTAATGCCTTGAGGGCACATCGGCAAATGGCCTTGCCTACGTCCAATCACAGAGGCAATGTAGTTTGAAAAATGACAAAGACTGACAAGTGCAACTGACTCTGACTCTATTCTTGGATTTTCGAAATGTTTTGATTTTTTTCTCTTTTTGAAGTTTTTGGATGTTTTTGTGTTTTCTCATGTCATTTTGCAACGTTTGTGGATTTTTTCATGGTTTTACGTCTTCAACACAACCAATATAAGAACCAATATGACACATGTCAAGTGTTTTCCCCCAGTCGAGTATAAGACCAATTGACTATGAATAGGATAAAATGAGGGATATGAAATGCGCTCGATGTCAATCATTCCAGGTCATGGGAAAGACTACCACTTATTACGAATGGTATACACAAGTGATGGACACGAAAGATACGGGATACGTATAAGGATAGGTAGTATGTACAAGGATAAGGACTATGTATAGGGTAGTGGACTATGTACACGGTAGCGGACTATGTACAAGGTAGATTAGAATAATAGTAGACAAATGGGCAGAGTTGAGTACACATGGCGCCTGTTTGCCAGGTTTTCACCATGGTACCTATCCAAAGCTCCACTGAAGTGGTTTTCACTATTGGACGAATGATTTGTTTTTACTATTTTCTAGATTATCTAATTTTTTTTATTTTGTTTATTTTGTTTATTTTTTGGTGTTACCAAGACACTTGTTTGCCAGGTTTTCACCTTGATAACCATTTTTTTGTGATTTTCTATTTTTTTTGTATTTTTGCTAATTAAGACAAAGGCTCCTAGAAGCTATGCGTAGAACTTCTTCAAATGCATACTATTGATTGGTGAGGAAAATGGTTCCCCTTCAGGAGTAGAGAGTTGGTACGCTCCTGATCCAAAAGCTTCTGTGACAATATAAGGTCCTAACCAATTAGGTTCAAACATTCCTAGTTTGTCTCTTTCTGCTTGATTCTTTGGGTTTTCCATTAAAACCAGGTCACCAATGTCAAAGTTTCTATTCAAGACCCTCCTATTATAGCTACGACGAAGGCAATTCTGGTATGCTTGAAGATGGTCCAGTGCCTTCTGTCTTCGCTCATCTAAAAATTCTAGCTCATGGAGTCTCGACACTCGGTACTCTTCATCATCAATGTGGCCTTTCAGGGATACCCTTAGGGAAGGAATCTCTACCTCAAGAGGCAAAATGGCTTCAGACCCAAAGACAAGTGAATATGGGGTAGCACCAGTGGGAGTACAGATACTTGTACGATAAGCCCATAAGGTAGGGTTAAGCTATAAATGCCAATCACAACCAGCATCATTGATAGTCTTCTTGAGAATTTTAATGATGGTCTTGTTAGATGCCTCCACTTGGCCATTACCTTGTGGGTAGTATGGAGTGTAAAAGTGATGTTGGATATGAAATTCATCACACAGGTGGCAGACTTCTTGGTTCTTAAATGGGTGGCCATTATCAATGATTATGGACTGAGGGACACCATATCGACAGATGATATAGTTTAGGATAAATCTAGAAATCTGTGTGCCGGTAATGTATGTCATAGGAATGGCTTCAATCCACTTCGTAAAGTACTCAGTGGTAGTGATAATGAACTTGTGTCCATTAGATGATGTGGGGTGGATCTTACCTATAGACGGAGTCCCCACAAGTACGATAGGACGGAGCCCGTGCTAGGGCATGTATCAAATCTCCATGAACCTGGCATAAAGATTTTGTTACAAAGACATATGAGTCTTTCCAAGAGGCCAATAACAACCCGCCTCATAACCTGGGCTAAGGTAGGACCGCTAGAATGGAACCACATGACCTCCGCACCCCATGCAAGGTTGCTTGTGCTTCAAGAGAACCAAGACATCTCTAAGGGATATCTAACGCCATCATAGGTGCCCCACAATGGTGTATTTGGCTGACTTGCAGAGGAATGTTCTACATTGGTTATTTGATAGGCCAGTGGGTATGACTTCAGCATGAAGGTAATCATAGATTTCTTTGTACCATGGGGAATCGGGACCAATGATGTCACACACCATTTCAGAATCTGGGATATCGTAGGCTGGGACCAAAAGCTATTCCACCAAGAACTCAAACTTAGGCACGTTGTTAGGAATATCAAGAAGTGATGCAATTGTAGTTATAGCTTCGGCTGCCCTATTTAAAACATGAGGTATTTGATGAAATTTTACTTTGTTAAAGTACTCTTTAATGCTATCAGCCATGCACTTGTATGGAGCAAGCTTCTCATCCTTAGTCTCATAATCATCATTTACCTGTCTGATTACTAGTTGAGAATTGCCATATACCTATAGGTTCTTGATTTTCCACTTGACTGCCATGCGTAACCCTATCACTAAAGCTTCATATTCTGCCATGTTGTTAGTGCATGGAAATGCAATCCTAAATGACTTAGGGATGGAATCACCCTGTGGTGTGATAAACAATATCCTAGCCCCTGAACCATGATTTGTATGTGAGCCATCAAAGTACAGTTTCCATATTATGTTTGTGTCAAATGTGAATATGAACTCATCAGGAAAGTCTACAACTAATGGGTGATCTTCTTGTATGGGTGTGTTAGCTAACTAATCAGCAATGACCTCACCTTTAATAGCTTTTCTTTCTACATATTGGATATCATATCACTAAGTATCATTACCCACTTGGCCAGGCGCCCTATTAAGCTGCCTACCGAGAAGATATTTCAGAGGGTCTATTTCAGCAATTAGCATTGTTTGGCTTAGCATGTAGTGCCTCGCTTTGCAGCAAATACTACTGAAAGACAAGCACGCTCAATGTTACTATAGTTGAGCTCATAACCAACCAAAGTCCGGCTAATATAATAGACTGCCCTTTCATGACCTTCATCGTCATTCTATGCAAGCAATGCTCTGAGTGATGAATGGGTTGCTGTAATATAAAGAATCAACGGTCTTCCTTCAACAGGTGGCATTAAGATAGGTGGTGTGAGTAAATATTCTTTAATCAGTTGAAAAGCCTCTTCACACCTAGTTGTCCATGCAAAGGGTACTCCTTTCTTAAGTAGATGTTGAAAAGGATGTGTCTTGTCTGCTAGCTGCACTATAAATCTTCTGATAGATTGCAACCTTCCCTATAATGTCCTTAATTGACTAAGATTTTTGGGTGGTGGCATGTCCATGATTGCTTTCACCTTAGCAGGATCTACTTCAATGCCTCGTCTAGAAATGATATAACCTAATAGTTTTCCTGATTTGACTCCAAACACACATTTCTTTGGATTGAGTCTCACATTATACTTCTCCAGCCTCTGAAATATCTTGTCTAAAACCTATAGATGTTCTGCCCTTGTCTTGGATTTTACAATAAGGTCATCGACATAATCCTCCATACAAGTATGCACTAGATCATGAAAGATAGTAGTCATGGCACGTTGATAGCTAGGTTGCTCCTACATTCTTGAGTTTGAAGGGAATAACATTCCAGCAATACGTTCCCTAAGGACAAGTGAAGGTTGTCTTAGGTTGATATTCAGTTGCAATTATGATCTGGTTATATCTTGAAAATCCATCCATAAGGGACATCTCATATCCTGCTGTCATGTCAACTATCATGTCTATATTAGGCAAAGGGAAATCATCCTTAGGACAAGCTTTATTGATATCTCTAAAATCAGTGCAGATGCAGATGCCCCCAGTTGGTTTAGTGACTGGTACAAGATTGGAAATCCACTCTACATAGTCGATAGATCTGATGAAACCAACATCTAAGAGTTTCTTGAGTGCTGCCTTGACTAATAACACAATTTGTGGATGCAGTTTTCTCAACTTTTGTTTTACTGGTTTGGAACCTGGTTGCAAAGGCAAGTGATGTAGAACAAGTTCAGGATCCAACCCAGGCATGTCAGCATATGACCAAGCAAAATTTATCTGTCTCTATTCAAAGAAGTCGTGGAACTCTGATTTCTCTTGTGTTGTCAATGACACTGCCAAATAAATCAATCGAGGATTCTCTTTTGTGCCTATGTTGACTTCTACTGATTCTTCAACGAGCATGGGTGACTTTTCCTGTGCAATGGGGAGAATGTTCAAACCTCCATCCTTAGGTGTCTCAAAGAGGTTTTCACCTTCGGATGCATCCTTTCTTTTTACTTTTTCATTGTCTAGAGGTGCCTTTCGGTTTTCACCAAGAGACTCATCCTTTTTATTTTGTTTATCCTTTTTCTCATTTTTGTGACTGGAGGGTTGAACAGATTCCCCAAAATATGCTTTATTGTCAAAGTCAATGGTAAAACCAGCTTTATGATCTCTGTTAGGTATGCCTTCTCGTAATCCCAAGAACTCAACAATTGCTTCGTCGTTCTCAAAAATGTTTAAGACGGGTGTATCTTGTTGATCCCAATCTATGAGTTGGGGATAAACTAAGGGCATGTCATCATCGGAGTTATGAAAGTCTAATGGGGTCAAGGTAAAGATTGAATTATTCATGTGATTACAAAAATCTTGTACCAGGTCCGTTTTGCTCATGGGTTTGGGTCAAGGTAGATGAATAGGTGGGCCTAATGCCAAGGTTTGACTATTGGAAATAGGTGGCTCAGGTTGCCAAGAGGTAGGATCAAGTGATTCCCAATAGTAGTGTTTAAACCATTCCTCTTTTGTCATTTTCTTTGGTGGACAGGAATTTAAAGGATTTGGTGAGGAACTTAACATCAAGTCAAGTTCTCCAAATAATTTATCAAGGTCCATGGAAGAAGTAGAGGATAAGGAATCCCACTCATAATTGTTAGAATCGGGTGAGTCACGATGATATTGGTCTACTGGTTCGTGAGATGTCTTAATATCTTCTAAAGCACGTTCCTCCTCAAGTAAGGGTAATGGAGTACTAGGAACACCAATAAGAATCAATTGAAACCCTAGCCCTACTCCGGCCAATGAGAAACAAGTATTAGCTCAATCTAACATCTTGGTTTAAACCTAAACCACTTTGTCCATCATATCCTTTGCTTTGCATGATTTTGAAACCCTTTCCATATAGACTTCAGGAACAAGAGCAAGTAAAAGGGGTTCGTATCTCCCGACAGCCAGGAAGTGACATCTTCAGATCTACAACCCCTTTGCTGACCACCCCATTTATAAAAGTCGCTATGGGGGAACATGTATAGTGATCATAGATTGTCCCCTACCTGCGATAGGTAAACCATATGACTTAGGAGGAACCAAATGGCTAACACAATAAGAAGTCTTCATGTAACACTTCCACAACCCTTGTCTTGACCTCCCCTAGGAGTGGTAGGAAGTGAGGTGAAATAGATGTTCAAGCGAGCGCGCGGACAACACAAGAAGATGGATTAGACGAGGGCCTCTTGCTTAACCGGTACTGACATTAGATCTCCCTCAGATTGGCAATACCAGAAAGATCGAGATCACCATCTATAGGTATTTTGGTGCCACGTAAGGGAATTGACCCATGATGGTGGAAAATGCTCATGGCATGAATCCATGGTCTACCTAATAGAAGGTTGCAGCAGATCCAAGACTTGGAACTTTGTCTCCACACGCAACAATCTGATAGGAAGTGTTACCACCCCCTGATTTTTGCCCTTCATCATCATAAGCCTTAACACAATACTCTTATGGTGTCTACGATGCTTCTGAGATACCCACGCCAATTAGCTCGAAGCACAGATTTAACCCTGCTCCTCCATCTACCAAAACTCATCTAACTTTGGTGTCATCAACAAGGACTTCTAGATGTAAAGGGTCATTATGATTCATCTTTTCAATGGCATAGTCTTGTTCAAAAAATGTGGCATGATGATTATTGGTCAAGTAGCCCACCATTTCCGGAAACCATCATAACGTCATTAGGGATCGTAGTGTTTGTAAAGCCTTAACAAGGATAACCGATGCTCGGGAAATGCCAATTCCAAGATTGAGATTTGGGCCGAGGTCTTCCCTAACCAGTCAGCAGGTTATATTGTAACTTTGAAGGTTGAGGTGTTTGCTGTGACGAAGGGCCTGGGATAGTAAACTTAGTACGACGAGTATTGACTGCACACTCAGGATTAGCATTGATAGTAATGGTATAGATGTTTTGATCAATGGCACGAAGGCAATGAATGATCTTGCCGCTATCATAATCATGTTTGATACTCGCATAATTGGCTGACATATTGGTCTTATTACTCAAACTGGGGACAGTTCCTTTCCCATGGTCATGTAGTGGGTCTGAAAAGACTTGATGATCAGTGTTGGATGTCTTTTGTTTTTGTCCACTAACCTCAATAATTCTCTTGTCAACAAGATCCTATATGATATTCAGTTGTCGACAGTTTTGTAGGTTATGTCCCTTAGTCCTATGATAATCACAAAAGGCATTGTCATCCCACCAAGTTGGTTTAAACTGTCCTGGATCATATTGTCTTGGTTCTTGCAGCTGTATGAGGTTGTGTTGTAATAGTTGTTTGAACACTAACTCAATGGGTTCCCCTAAGGGAGTGAACTCACATTTTTGAAATCTCCTTGGTTGTGGATGTTGAGTATTTGAGACTGTGTTAGGAGGTTGATTGACAGCATTAAGCATGTTAGCAAAAGTATGAGGTCCTTGTAATGTGAGGAGGGGTCTTGCTTGTAATGTTTTAGCATCAACCACCTCATCATTGGTGACATTTTTGTTGTGAGACCAGAATCTATTTCAGTTAGTGGGGGCGTTTTGTACAATTGGGTTTCTACTGGATGTTGTCATTTTCATTTCACCCTTTTCAATGAGATCCTTCTCTATTACCACCCCTTTTTCCACTAGTTCTGAAAAAGATATGCAACAATGTACCCTTAAGTTACTCCTGAGTTTTGGATGAAGGTTTTCTTGAAACATTGTAACCTTTTGTTTTTCGGGTATTTCGATAGGACACCTATAGCAATAGTTCTCCATCTCTGGAAGAAAGCAATGAATGTTTCACCTTCGTCTTGCATTGTATGGCACAAGGTTGCTATATTTATCTCATGGTCAATGTTGAAGGAGAATTGCTCCACAAATTTCTCAACTAATTCCCCCCAAGATCTAATGCCAGAATCTAGACCTGAAAACCACTCTAGTGCAATTCCTACAAGACTTCTTGGAAATAGCCTCATAAGATACGTGGGGTCATAAGCAACATATATGCATATGGTAGAAAATTCCCTGATATGTTCTACTGGATTGCATTTGCCATTGTACTTAGGAAGATTCGGTATGACATATCCATGATGGAAAGGTGTCATGTACAATGATCTATCGAAGGGGAATGGGCATATGTCCTTTGTTGAAAATGATTTCTTAGTTGACACTAACATGTTATCCATTTGTGTTTGCAATGCGTGCATTTGTGTTTGTAGGATGTCAACTTGGGTCAAAGATGTGCTAGGAGGATTATGTGGATCCATGTATGTATTCTGAAATCCAAAGTCTCGTGATGGGTTTTGATTGAACGTTAGCATCTGAGGTGGATTTGGATTTAGAATGTTGGTAAATGTATTCCAGTCTGGTATCTGCATAAATTGGTGTTGACCTAGGTTCTGTGTAAATGGATTCTGAGAACCACTCTATGAAAAGGGATTATGATTCAGAATTGATGTGAATTGGTTTTGACTTGGAAACTATGTGGACGGATTTTGACTACCAATCTGTGAAAAACAGTTTTGATTTGGAATTGACATAAATTGGTTTTGACTTGGAATCTATGTGGATGGATTCTGACTACCAAGCTGTGAAAAAGGGTTCTGATTCAGAATTGATGTAAGTGGATTCTAACTGCTAGTCTGGAAGAGTGGATTTTGATTGCCATATTGGAAGGAGGGAATGCCCCCTGTTTGTGTAATCCTTGGTATAGTACTAGTGATTTGAGCACTAGGTATGGCCATTGACTGTGGTAAGGTACCCATGATACTAGCAGTAGGTATGATTGTTGATTGTGCACTTGTGACACCGACATATGAGGTATGGGCTAAGGTTTTAGGTCTTTTACTCCTAATAAGGGGACCAATGGGAGTGGATGATGATGCCCCTGTAGTGAAATTAAATCTTGATGTCATGCTAGATGTACCAAATGGGGACGTATGGACTGTTGTACTCTGTGTAGACGTGCTAGATGGCATAGTTGTGCCGACCTAAGGTATAGTAGTACTAGCAATCATGGTATTTGTCCCTTGTGTAGGTTGAGTTTGTAAGGTGATAATATCAAATCCTGGAGGTAAGGTAGCACCTTCAGCTAGCAATTTTCCTAAAAACCGTTGACAATCATTTGCTAGGTACTCATCTACAAAAGAGGCAAACTCAGGGTCTTGTGTGGCAGCTTCTATGTCCTCTACTGCAATATGTCCTTGAGTGTTTCTAGTGGTGAATTTGTCTAATAGAGTCTTATGAGGTCTTGAAGAAAATGGATTGATGAACTCATTTGGGTTTGACATGCTTTCTCTCTCTCTTCTCTTAGACCTAGTTTCAACCATGTAAGAAATGCTCAATATGCGGGATATGCAAGACTATATTCTACAAACTATATGACACTAGTCTATGTTTTTGGGATTTTTCTATGCAAATAATGAATGTCCTAAGATGACATTAGTCTAGACTCTAAAGATGCAAAGTCTAAGCAAGACCCTAAAGTGATCAATTCTATAAACCCAAGATGAAGGGACCAACTGCCTAAAGTCAAACCAAGGTGTCAATTTAGTTAAGTCAAGGAACCAATTTAGGACGAGGATCAAAGACAAGTTGAGTTTCCTAACTAGACTGATGAGCTAGGATGACTCTCCATAGGAAAAATTATAAGATGATAGGACTAGGTTCAATAACAAATTTTGTTGACACTATGACCTTTTTAGAGTGTAGATGGTAAATCAATCCTAAAGTCTATAAAGGTGACCTTTCTAGAAGTATAATGCAAAGGTGATATGTACCCTAAGATGAAGCTAAACTCTAACTGAAGACAACTATGGTAATGACTAAATGAACCTAAAGGATGAAAATTTGAGCAAATCATTTCAGGTTTCTGTTTCAAAGACTATTTGTGTGAAGATAACTGAAACTGGTATAACCATGTTGACTGGACAGTGACTGTGAATTTTGGTTTTCTGATAATTAGACAGATGCATCACAGGATTTAACAAATGCGGTTCAAGTTTAACAGTCACGGTCTAAACTGACAAATGTGACTCAAAATCTACCAGATGTGACTCTAACTGATAGATGCAACTCAGAATATAATGCATGCAATTTTTCCAAAGCAAATGCGAGCCAAACTGACAGATGCGACTCAATATTAACAGATGCGATTGACAATGACATATGCGACTCTAAATTTAATAGATGCAACTCTAAAAATTAGATGCAAGTTTCTGGTGAATAGTTGCGACTCTCTGTGAATTTTAAGTGACATGAAATTTAAACTGACTCTATTTTCTATGATCAAATTATGACAATCAAAGACAATCATAAGACAAAGTGTTTTCAGTTTTGATTTTGGACTCAAAGAATGTTTAAAGTGATAACAGACAAGCACATCCTAATAGGCCAAAGGCCTAGGGTTTGTATACTTAGTATAGCCCACCTATTATACCCCGGATTGGTGATGAACATCTTTCCTTCTCGAAAGCGGATAGCTTAGGAATTTGGTGGCATTGGATCCCCTCCACAGCTCATTAAGATCTTTCAAGCACACCAATTCTAAATTCTTTGGGAAATGACCTCCCAAGAACTGCTATCTCTACTCAAGGGGATCAGTAGTGAGTATCTTCAGGCATGATACTGTACCCTGCACTAATACCAAGCAATGGCCACAAATAAGTTGGTCTCTAAAACAAAAGGGTATTTAATTCGGGCATTCTGTTCGTGGGGTGTGATCCATACGATGCGAGTCCCCTTTCAGATCCATCTCGTTGGAACCACACTCGTGATTCTTGGAGTTTCCCCAAGAACCCACTTTTATATACTAGCTGGAAGTCCCTCGGGTTCAGGGTGCTACTGTTCTGAGTCGTCCTAGGGTGAGTACTTTTTCCCACCAGAACAAGCCCAAGTTCTAGAGTTGGTAACCGTTTCTCTTGCACCCAGGATCACACGGATGTGCAAGGGGAGAGGATACTTCAATATACCAAGTCATAAGGGTAACCAGACTTGTGCTTTCGCACCAAACACAGTAGACACTTGTTAATTTTAACCAAATGAAAGATTTGCTACGTTACCAAACAATCTATTTCAAAATTTAACTAGGGTCTTCGACAAGCGTCCTGTAGAAGATCTCATTAGTAATTTTCAATAGTGTCTTCATCAATCGTCCTGCAAAAGCTTGTTAACTCCAAATGGCCACATGTTGAAAATCAAATATCAGTAACACGAAAATAAATTAACAATTCAAAATTGTCGAAAGTAGAAATAAAATTTTACCAGTCAATTGCTTCGCTTCGTTACCAGTCAAATGCGTCATTTATGTTTTAGTTGTAGCTCAGGAAATCAATTACACTTCAGGAATTGTCAGATGTGTCCTTTCTCTGTCAGATGCGGTTCAGAAAGTCAATTGCGGTTCAAGAATTGTTAGATGTGTTGTTCTGTACGAAAAATCTGCAAAAACCAAAATTAAAAGATCTACGGATTCACGAAGATGGTGTCTTCACGTCGGGTTCACCAAAATGTAATGCCAAATAAAAGCTTTGCACAATAGACAACAAAGAATATTATTCGAAGCACACATGCATTAAATACTAAAATCTAAAATGCAAATTCATTCGTTAAGCAACAAAGAACATGGGAAAGTAAAAAACGTAATTAAAACTAGAACAATCTCACCAATTTTCAAACGTATTTCCATGATTCATCTCGATTGCCCTTCTCCATTTTGCTTGTGTTTGTATAATTGCCCTCAGATTTTCAAGCTCGTGCAAGTATAGCCTAAGATAGTGATTAGCAAAATATCGAAGATTCAAGACAAAGTGCTCTCAAAATTTATAAAATTCGCGAGAGTTTTCGAGAGAGATTGGAATGAAGAATGACAAATCAATTTATAGAAAATTGATTATTCAAACGACAGGCCAAGATCAAAATATCAACAGATGGTTGAGATTGACTGATTAGACATGCATTCTGATAACTGACAGTGATGACATGAGTGATTTGAATTAGAAATAGAATTAAAGATGAAATAAATGATTTAATCTTCAGTTCGGCATTCAAAAACATAAGAAATATCTTTGCATGACAAAGATGAATATTGATTATAACGACTCTCTGTTTGAATGCACACACAACACTTAATTAATTAAATAAGTGTATTTAATTAATCTGCATGTGCACACAATTGAGTTAGAACTGGATGATTGACTGACTTGACAAAGAGATTACTCGAGACAGCCACTCAGACATTAAATCAAAGATTAACTAAACGATTTAAATAGATGTCGAGTTGAGTAAAAGTGAATACTTAGATAACTCACATAATTATCTAAAATATAGAGGAATGTGTTAAAATAGAATTAATGAATTAAATAATTCATTTAATTCAAGACTCAATATTCGAAGAATAATTAAATAAATAAGATTTATTTAATTAAATGATGAAGGGATTTAAACGAATAATTAAATAAATAATTTATTTAATTATAGTTGAAATATGATAAAGAGTAAATTAAATAAGAATTTATTTAATTTGACAAAACGATAAGGCGATTAGTAAATAACTAAATAAAAATATATTTAATTAATCGATAGAATAAAGAAAGGAAAAATAATTAAATAATTAAGATTATTTAATTAATAGAAGAAATAAAAGAAGATGAATTAATTAAATAATTAAGAATATTTAATCAATAGAAGAAATGAAGACTATAGAGAATAATTAAATAATTGACATTATTTAATCATGACCATGAAGAATACGAATTATGAAGAATATGGAAGTCGCAGGGCTAAACCAGATTTCGGTGTCTACAAATATTACCAAGATTGATGTCAATTTTTCTTCAATGATTATTGGATACAAAGTTTACCACTTGAGTCAGGATAATTCAGTATTTGAAACTACTATCTACACTACATATGAAATGGTAAAGGAGAACAAGTGTTAAGAGGCCAACTCTTGGATAACGTCAAGAGGATCAAGAAGGATAAGAAGAATATTTTCAAGTTCGGAAATCTATTAATCTGCCTATATTTTTTCTTTTTAGGTGAAGTGCCTAGATTCGGTAAAGTCCAGTGGAGGAATGATACTCCTTTTGTAGTGCAAATTTGGGACATTTTGATCAGTCTTGGTAACCGGGAGGTTTGGAATACAATTCTCTAGGGAATTTCAAAAAAATTCAAATTCAAATGCATGCTAGAGAGAGACTACCTAAAGCAATTTTAGAACACTACAAAGATTCCATATGCTTCATGGTTGATATTGACATGTGTTACATGGAGGCTGTTGATCCTAGAACAATTTGGATCATGCTGATGGGATATGAGGTGGATGAAAAAATCTTGAAAATGTATATTGAACATCTGATAAGCTCACCTTTTGATCCTAAAGAAGAGAGGTTCAGTACGTATGCAGAGAAAAGTATGCAAGTCCATTTAGATCTAAGAAAACTTACAAGTATCAGAAAGGTAAGGAAGGAAACCAAAAATATAGCAGTAGATTTAGGCATTCCAGTCAAGCAACTGAGGGAAGTAAGAAGGAAATGGGAAGAAGCACAAGCTACAAAATCAAAGGAGAAGGAAAAATCTATTGGTCTAGAAACCTCATCTACTGGAGCAACAAGGAGGACTCCTGCAACTCAGCCAAGTAAGGAAGAACCTTCTAGGAAAAAAGAAATTGAAGAATTCAAGAACATATAAAGCTACATCCAAAGATAAGGAGGAAGAAGGAAATAATTCGAAAGAGATAGATAGAGAATTGAAGGCAACTGGTACTCATGCAGTTAAGCTAAATAAGAGGAAGTCCATTGAGGAAAGTAAAGGAACACAAAGAAGCCTATAACTAGCTAGACCAACATGTCAGTAGAAGAGGTTACAAAAGATACTGTGGATGATGGTAATCTACAACCCTTGTGTAATCTATATGATTTATTTGATGACTCTAGTAATAAAACTATAGAAGAAGCTACTGTCAAAACTTTAAATTTTTTCAACAAGACTCTAGTTGAGATCATGTATCTCTTTCCTACAAGCCTATACAAGGCCCTAGAATCAAGAAGAGAATCTACTAGATCTAAGGAAGAAGATTTGAGAAAAAGGGTTCTTGCAGATCTATGTTCATAAATGGGTATTGAGGAAATGCAATGAATTCTTTTGAAAATCAAAAAGCAAATTAGAACAAAATCAAGGGTCAATAAACTTATGATTGGGGATATAGAAGTAGTAATAAATGAGACTAAGGAAATTATAGAAGAATTCCTATCAAAAGAAAAGGGAATGGAAAGTGAGAAGTTGGTAGAAGAAATTTCAGCTGAAGCAGTAAATGAAGGTAATAATACTGAAGAGGTAGAGGTGGTAGGAGATGTAAATGAGAACATATTTTTTCATGAGGACAACTTGACTCCTCCTATCCCTGAAGAAATTGAAATTCCTATAGCATCTAAGGAGCCATTAGTAGAAATTGTAGAAGAGAAGGTTGTGTCTATAGAGGAAAAGGAATCTTCACTAGTCACACCATAAATTCAAACTGAACTAGTCAAGGGTAAACTACTAGAATCGACTCCCCATAAAGGTAAAAAATTTGAATTGAAGCAACTCATAGATTCAGACTCTAAATTTGATGAAAATTCAATCAACTTGTCCACTCTATCCTCCATTTTGATGATAAAACTTTCCAAGATAGCTCAAGATAAGGAAAATGAAAGAGTACTAAAATATCACATTAAGGATAGTCAGTTGTTGAAGCTTGCCTCCGAAGTCCTACTGAAATTGTTGTCATTGAATGCTTTAGATCCATTAGGATCCACATCTAGTGAGTTGAAAAAGTTGATAAACTCTATTTACTCCCACTTCAAATCTTTTGAGGACTCATCTTTAGTGAAGGTAAGGGAATAATTTAAAGAGGATAGACTTGGTAATCTAATCAAGCTAATAACGAGGGAAAAAATATTGTTGGAAACATGGTTGTAGCACACTTAGTAGGCTATAACTAAAGGAGGTAATATCTATAAATCTTGCCTAATTCTGTCAAATTTTACAAGTGCTAATGAAAATAAAATAAAGGATATTGAGCTATAGCTAGTCACAATGTCAAATAGTTTTGATCCTTTGGCTAGTAGTATTTTTCATTAGGACTGTCAGGTGTTACCCCTCCTTGATCAAATGAAAAATTTGAAGCTTGAAAACAAAAAAATCATCACTAGAGTGTGTGATCTAAGGGGACTAATTTGTACCAAGATTGAGATAATGGAAAATGCACTAAAAGAAGCAAGTGTTGTTATTTTCTTAGATCCTATCTTCTCTATGGGGTAAGTGCACGAAGATGGTTCCCAAAAAGGAGGCTTAAGTGGCCACTTTTTTTCTAAAATTAGGAAATACTGACCTTGGACATGAAATTGAGGATAATTACACTCAAAATTTTGAGATGGAATAAAAAAAGGGATCGAAATGCTCCAAGTCTACTTTCTAAACTACTAATTTATTTTGAAAATGGTGGAGATTAAGGGGTTCAAAAGAGGGACACACATAAATTGGTGTTGTTTTTGTAAGAAAAACATAACATAGCAACTCTTGTATGACCCTAGTATGGTGAAACTTTTTGTATTATTTTTAAAATCACTACAGTCAAAAGTTAGCTAACAATATCTAGTAGATGCACAATTTTTCTAATAATTTTTTAATGAATATTTAATTTTTTACTAATTTTCTAAGTGGCACTTCTTGAAAAACAAAATTTTGGCCATGCTCCCCCTACAAAATTTGGAAAGTAATTGATTTTATTTTTTCTAAAAAAAAATTGTAGAATGGAGTCTAGTTTCTAAAAATGTAATTTATTTGAAATTTCGATGAATAGTTAATTTATAACCAAAAAAACACCAAACACTACTTTTTGGAAAAAAAGAGACATACAAACAAAAGAAATTATGGATGAAAGGCTTAACATTGTCAGAAAGTGAAAAAAATTACATCATTGAATAGCTAAGAGAGAACCTACCATTACCCATGATGTGTTTGATTTTGTCGATATTGAACCAAATGCAATCCTAATGGTGAGCACAAACCCGATTATGTGAAAAACTGTAGAATTTGCAAAAAACATGTCTCTAGTCATTGGGAATGCCCTCCAAGCCTTTGAGTTGGTATTCCAAGGCACATAACTTTCACTTTTTCTTTTGATTTTAACATATAATAATGTGAGCATGTTATAACGCGCTCGTGCTATGAGCTTTCATAAAAATTTAAAAAGTGGCCACAAAATTTCTACCCAACTTCATGCACCTACCCTGTGGACACATTTGAATTTTGGATAGCCTAAAGAGTATTTGGGATTCGACTCTTAGCAACTTGAGAAAGGTCTTTGCAGAAATTTTTCAATTTATGTAAGTTTCCATATAGTATGTGTACAAGTTCTACACCCCAAATTTTTCCATTGATGTCAAAGGGGGAGAGGAGGTATAGTGAAAAATATTTTAGGGGGGGAGTAATATTTTTGAAGATCTATAGTATTGAAGTATTTAGTATTGTGTGTACTGGTATCATATTATCTCTGACACTTACTCATTTTTCCCTAAGTGTTGCCATCAATTCCAAAGGGGGAGATTGTTGGAATATAATGGTTGTGGACATGATTTTTGTATTCTAGTGTTGTTATTGATGGCAACCATAGTTATCTTTGAGGTCCACATTTTCGTATTCAGTTGTACATGAAGAAGAAGTGAAATTTGTATGTTATTGACAGTATTATCAGCTGAATAGGATATTCAGTTGTGAAGTCTCATTGAATCACTCTTCTTGGTTGTGGAATGTTGAATGTGTTTCCTTGACATACAAAGAGCATACAATTAATGAATCTAGAAAAAGTACTCTTGAGGCTATATGTTTGATTGGACACTCTCTGTCTATTTGCTATGTCAAGCCAACTCAGTGAAATATTGTATATTGGATGTATAAAGGTTAATTATTGTTGTTATTATCTTTTTGGTTGCTCGATTATTAGTCCCAGCTATTGTTTGACTGACTTGCTTGGGTCCACATAGAATTTATCCATCATATGGGCCAACTAGTTCCTAATCTTGTTAAGTTTTGTGGAAGTCAACTTGTGGCAATGAAATCTTTGTAAGTGGATATATATGTGTTCGACCATATCTTTTGGATAGGTGCGAGAGGTGTATGTGCAATTTTTGTGATTGTCTAAGAATAGATTAAGTGATTCCATGTGCAGTTTCACTTGCGTATAAATATTTTTGTGGGCATACTTGAGCAGAATAGGGTAGAAGTTCTTCATCAGTCATCAAGGCAGAAGTTGGTCACCAGAGCTTAACTAGAACTGTAATCAAGCATTTATAGATGCTATTATATCAGTTCACTTTCTTTTGAAACTATTCCAATCTCTTTTGTAAAGGCAGTAAGCCTTATTTTGAGCAGTGAGCTCTAGGCAGTGAGCCTGAATGCAACTACATTCCCCTTATGTAATATTCTCCTTGAGTATACTCAGAATTACTTGTGGATTGGCCATCCACCATGGTTTTTCCCCTTACAAGGTTCCTACATAAAAAAATCATTGTGTTATGGTTGTGTGGTTTCTTACTTTCTATTTCTACATATTGTTATTAATTGAATGTGTTAGAAATGTTAAAAATAAGGATAATAGAGTTAAAATTTGTAGAACACTAATTCAACCCCCCTCTCAGTGTTGCTTGTTTCCAACAAACTTCTTTGTTTGTTTCAAAGGATAGTAACAAAGACTACTAGTTTCTATTATTTTAGGATGCACTAATGTTAAATTTGGTTTAAACGAATCTTTTGTAATAGTATTGGCATTAAGTGAAGTATTTTTTATTTTCTTCGAGGTGTAATAACCAAGACCATTAGTCTTTTCTTGTGTGTGAGGCTCTAGATGGACACGAATAACTTTTTCTCTAACACCACATCCTTTTCCACTATACTCAAGTTGTTTCATAAGTTCATAACCTTTTCTATAAAGCATTTTAATTTCATATAGAATCAGTGGTTTCTCATAATTAAGTTCACCAAATTTTTTGGTGTAAATTGTTGTCTTTTGTTCTAAAGTGTTTGAGGTGGATTCTTTTGAAGGTTCTTCCAAAGTTTGTGTTGACATTACCACTTTTTATTTTCCCTTTTCAGAGTCTTTTTTACAATATCATATTTACCTATGAATGATGTGAAATATAAGGAACCCTAATAATCTTCTAATAGCTTCATGACTTCCTCAATTTTTTATTTTTATTTTCTCTCTCTTGTATGGGCTCTACTTGTGTAGTGGGTGTCAATGTTTTCAAAGGATTCTCTTTTCCTTTCTCAATGTTATAATAACTGTTTGGTTTAGGGTGGGCTTTGAGTATGTACATTTTTTTGTTGTAGACATATTTCATGATATGATGAAGAGTATAAGGCACCCCATTCATTGTATGAATACATGGTCTTCCTAAAAGAAGATTGTATGAAATATCATGAGGCATAATATGGACCAGTTTTTCTAATATGGATTTTCTAGCTATAATAGGAAAAGTGATCACACTAAGAGGTTGTTTTCCTATATTGTCAAATCATCAAATCAATAATGAATCGAGTCCAATTTTTTATTTATCCATTCCAAGTCTATCCAAAAGATTCATGCTACAAACATTAAGAGAATATCCATTTTCAACAAGGGTTCGATTTATCCTTGTCCTATTATATTGAGCTATTATCATGAAAACATCATTTAGTTTTTGCAATTCCAAAGGAGGGAGCTCACATTGGTGGAAAAAAATGTCAGTTACCTTCATTCCTTGAATCATGGATGTTATGTCATTCAGTTACACATTAGAAGGGATAGGAAATTATTGTAAGGCACTTTGAATCATGTTATGATAATGAGGAGATGCTTGAATAAGATCCCATAATGATATCTTAGTAGGAGTATTCTTTAGTTGTTCGACAAGATCATACTCCTTTCAACTTTGTGGAGGAAAATGAGGAGGACTAGGTAAGATAGGGTTAGGAAATGGGAGGGATACTAAATGTGTTTTTCTTGGTTGTGTATTATTTCTAGTGTTATATGTATAAGCAATAGTATTATAATTCAATTGTTCTAAAACATTATTCTTAGGTGGGTAAAGGATAAGTTCAGGTTTGTTTTGAGTTTGAGGTTTGCATGAAGGTGGATAAAGGATGAGTTTATCTTTTTTTGAGTTTGTGGCCATTGTGAGGGTGGGTAAGGAATTATAGGATTCTTAGGATGTCACACAAGGTATGTAGGAGATCCATTATGTTGCAAGTATGGACGAGTATGGTAGTGTTGTCATTAATGTTGTCATTGATGTCAACACAATATAGGTTGTTGTAGAGAAAGGGAAAAAGTGATTATAGATGGTGCATGTATAGTTGAGATACTGTTGAGATGTTGTGAGTACATGGACCTATCTTTATGGTGTTGTAGGTGTGGTGATATGATGAGTTACCAAGTTCTTTTTAGAAAATTAATAAATAGTAAAGTTAGAATTGAGTGTGTGTTCAGAATGTGCTCTGGTATGTGCTTCACATTTCTTCTATGTTGATCCCATGCTTCTGCAGTTCTAAATTTTTGTTTAAAGGTATCAATGGGTGATATGTCCTCAATTATAGCTTCTAGTTTGATGAAGAGTGAAAGTTGTGTTCATCGGTGTGTGAACTGGTCTAGCAGAGTTGTTTTTCTGTGAACTAGGAGAAATGTATCTACTCTATAGTCCTCCATTGGTTTGTTTCAGGTCTTGTAGATATAGAAGAAAGATTTTAATGGTGTTATCTTTTTTCTATCAAAGGTGTTCATGGTTTGGTGCTCTAGAAGATGAGTTTTAGAGTTTTTGTATGTGTCAATGTAGTCCAGATGGATTGATGGAATGTGTTCTATGTATACAGGTTTTTGTAGTTGTTGTGGATGAATTTGAAGGAATCTAAGATATTTTATCATGTATTGTGAATCATTTTTTTTGGTCCACATGTTATCCTATTGTTGTAGAAGCATGTAATTCAAATTCCATTAGTGTTTTCATTAGGCTTGGCTGACCTAGTGTTTACACATCATACAAAGAATAAGTATCAATTAAGGAAGCATGTGATTGATTTGAGATGTTGTTTTGGGTATTGGTTAATTGTTGGTTTGGTCCACTCTCATTCTTATCCACTGTGGGAATGTTGATTTTCTATCCTAATTTGAATTTGCAAAATGAAGCGTGTGTATCTAACCTTGGATAAATTTTCTAAGATGGTATAAATAAAAGATGTTATGAATTGGAAGACACAAGGGTGAGAAGAAATATAGACATGAATATAGTACAAAAGTGAATTGAGGTATCAATAACTTTAATGAGTTAGACTCTTGAAAGTAGTGAGATGATGGTGTTTGCAATTATTTGATCAAGGTTATAGATGTGAGAAAGTTGTTGTGGTGGATCTTTTGTTGCATTGAGAAAGTGTTCTCTTTGTAACATTCTTATTTCTATCTTTTTCTATCGGTAGGGAGTAGGCCTCCCTTTTGGAAAGTCAGTCCTATCTGGATAGTGAGTCCTATCTTGGGTAGTGAGCCTCTTTGCAAACAATTTTGCAGTTACTCTATATTGTGAGTTAATAATCACCATGGTTTTTCCCTTATTGGGTTTTCCATGTAAATATGGTGTTTCTTGTGTTGATTTTTCTTTCTATTATTTTCACTTCATGCTCATACTTAATAGTAGATTAAAGTGGATGTGAAGTTAATAATTTTTTGAGATTTATGATTGTGATTGGTGACAATTGATTTAGCCAGCTTTTTAGTTTTCTTTTGCATTTCAATAATTGGCATCAAAGCTTTGGTTCCTTAGAGAAGAGCTTAACCACTTGAGGTAGATCTGATGGTGCAAAAATTGACAATCCATGTGTTTGATAGATTTGAGGTTATCTAATCTCTCTTGGTTACAAGACTTGGAAATCTATTGAAACAAAATATGTTGAGCCTACTAGTGGTCCTTCCTTTGCTGATGAGATTTCCAATTATGAAGAAAATGAAAAAGAAAGATATGCAATCTATAGTTCTTTATATAAGGATGAGATGACAAAAGTTATTTCATTAGGAACTATTTATGAAGTTTGGGAAAATTTGAAAGATATCTATGAATGAAATGATAGAGTCAAATTATCAAAGAAGCTAACAAATAAGCACAAATATGAGAACTTGAAAATGGAAGAAGGTGAAGACATTGCAATCTATTTTTATAGGGTTGACATTGCAATAAATGAAGTCAAATATTAAGGTGGTACTTTGATAGATGAATATTTAATGGAGAATATTCTAATGAACTTATCAAAGAGCTATAGCGATAAGGTCTCAGTCATTGAGGAAATTTATGATCATAAGAAATTCACTAAAGAACTATTTGGCACCTTGACTACATTTGAAATGAGGAAGTTTGGAAAAGAAAAGGAGAAAAAATAAATAACCTTCAAAGCCACTAATTAGAAGATAATCAGAATGGTGATAGTTTAGAGGAGTTGGAAGAAAATTTTACAAGGAATTTGAAGAAAGGTACTAGAAAGTAAAAAGGTATGTTACCTTTTAAATGTCTTAGTTGTGGAAATATTGGTCACTATGCTTCAATATGTACAAATAGAGCCATACACAAGAAAAGCAGAGACAATAAAGACAAAAAGGATAAAAAATTTCAAGAAATTGTATTATGTTAGAGAAGATGTTGAATTTTTTGATGATGAATCTGAATTTGAGGGTGATAATGATGAATGCTTGTTTCTATCCTTAAAGAATAAATCAGTGTCTACTAACCACGGAAGATGTGAAAAGGAATGTGGTCCAAAAAATAAGAAGGAAGAGATAGAAGGTACCCTAGTTACTTACTTTCATGCTAGACAAGATGAAGACTATTGGGTAATTGGCATTGGCTACTCAAATCACATGCTTGGAGACAAAAGTAAGTTTACTAAATTTGAAAAGTATGATGGTGGATTAGTCATATTTGGAGATGTTTTTTGTGAAAAGATTGATGGAAAAGGAAAAATTAGTTTTGATGGAAAACACAATACTAATGATGTCTATTATGTTAAGGGATTAAGGAATAATATCTTGAGTTTTGGACAAATGTCTTATGTTTTAGGATAATACTTATGAGATCAGAAAAGGCTATGGAACTGTTGTAGCTATAGGAAGAAGAACATATGGAAACATTTATTACCTTAAGGTTGTTGATGTTTAGTGTCTTGTGTCTCAACTTAATGAAATTTAGCTATGGCACTAGAGAATGGGACATGCAAACTTTGACAATATATTTAGGATTAATTCAAGAGAAGTTGTTAGAGATCTACCTAAAATAAAAAATCCTATCATTTCTATTTGTAGAAGTTATCTTTTGGGAAAACAAACAAGATGCATCTTTAAAGGAAAAGAATAATCAACTACTAGAATTCTACAATTAATTCATACAGACCTATGTGGTACTACAAGAATAGGAAGTCTTAAAGGTGACATGTATTTTATGCTTCTTATTGATGATTATTCTAGAATGACATGGGTTACTTTTCTTAGGGAGAAAGCTGAAGATCTAGATAGATTCAAAGTGTTCAAGGCTATGGTAGAGAATGAAATGAACCTAAAAATAATTTTTTTTAGGTTTGATAGAGGTGGAAAATTCATTTCTAATGATTTTAATATGTTTTGTGAAGAGCATGGTAGAAAGAGACATTTTTCTGCTCCTAGAACTCCTCAGTAGAATGGAGTTGTTGAAAGGAAGAAATAGAGTGTTTAAGAGGCTTCAAGGACTATGATGAAAGAGGAAAATGTACCTAATGTATATTGGAGAGAAGAAATTCACATTGTAGTTTATATTCTTAACAAAGTTCAAATCAAGGTAACAACACAAAGACCCCTTATGAACTGTGGCATGATAAAATTCCTTATGTTAAGTCATTTAAAGTGTTTGGAAGAAAATGATATATTAAAAGAGATCATGAGAACCTTGGAAAGTTTGATGCAAGATGTGATGAAGGTATTTTCCTTGGATATTCAACTAATAGAAAATCTTATAGATGCTTCAATAAAATATTGAGAAAGATTGTTGAAAGTGCAAATGTGAAAGTTAATGAAGATATGCACAAATCAATTGAAATAAGTGAAGTTGAATAGGATGAAACTATCTATAGACAAGTACATGAAGAGAATAAAGAAGAAGAAGAAGCTCTAGAACCTACTCCTAAGAATCCAAAATATGTATAGAAAAATCATCCAGAAGAATAGATAATTGGAGATAAAAGTGAAGGTGTAAAGAAAAGAAGCAAAGTGGCAGAAGTTGAGGTAAATTTGCATTTACTTTCCAAGATAGAACTAAAATAGTGTGTGAAGCATGTGAAGATGAAAATTGGGTTAGAGCAATGAAAGAGGAATTGCAGCAAATAGAGAAAAATTAGACATGGGAATTGGTTCCTAGACTGGTAAACAAGAATGCAATTGGTAAAAAGTGGGTATTCAAGAATAAGATAAATGAGAATGATGAAGTAGTGAGAAACAAAGCAAGGCTTGTTTGAAAATTTTATTCATAGGTTGAAGGAATATAATTTGAGACATTTTCCCTAATGGAAAGAATGGAGGCTATTTGAATGTTTTTAGAATTTACTACTGATAAAGATTTCAAGGTATACCAAATGGATGTTAAGTCTATATTCCTAAATAGAGAATTGGAAGAAGAGGTTTACATGGAACAACCAGAGGGATTTCAGTTATCAGATCAAGTAGACATGGCCTGTAAGTTGAAAAAGGCATTGTATGGGGCTTAAATAGGCTCCCAAAGCATGGTATGCAAGGTTGGATAGGTATTTGACACAACAAAGGTTTAACAAAGGCTCCTTAGATAGTAATCACTATTTCAAGGTTGAAGGAAAAAAAAAATTGATAGTGGTTGTGTATGTTGATGATATTATCTTCAAAGGAAATGAGGGTATGTATAAGAGATTTGTATAGGAGATGCAAAAAGAGTTTGAAATGTCTATGATTGATGACTTGAAATTAATTTTTGGACTTCAAGTGAAACAAACTGATAAGGGAATATTCATTTCACAATCAAAGTATATTAAGGAGTTGCTGAAGAAGTTTGGAATGGATGACTCCAAACTAGTTTGTACCCCTATGGTGATAGGATGCAAACTGAGTAAGGATGATGAATCTCCTAAAGTTGATAAGACCATGTATAGATCTATGATTAGTGGACTGTTATATCTTACTGTTACTAGACTGGATATCATGCATGTATTCTGTTTGGTTACTATATTTCAAGTATAACCTAAAGAAATACATGTTACAACTATGAAGATGATATTCAGATATCTAAAAGGCACTCTTGATTATGGCTTGTGGTATCCTAAGGACACTAATTTTACTTTAAGTGCCTATATTGATGTAGATTGGGCTGGTTATGTAGATCAATGAAAGAGTGCAAGTGGTGTTGCATTCTTTCTTAGATGTAGATTCATTTCATGGATAAGCAAGAAACATGATTCAATTCTTTTATCCACTACAAAGGTTGAGTACATTGCAGCAACATCTTGCTACACATAGGTATTATGGGTGAAGCAAACATTGAAGGACATAGGAGTGATGTGTGATAAGCCTATTGCTATCTTATGTGATAATACAAGTGTAATAAATATTTCAAAGAATCTGGTAATTCATTCAAGGAAAAAGCATATATCTACTAGATATTATTTCATGAGAGATAAGGTATTGGAGAATGAAGTCAGGCTATAATATGTGCCTACAATGGATCAAATTGTTGATATATTTAATAAGGCTCTTCCAAAGGATGCTTTTGAGTATCTCAGGACTTCCCCTCCTTTGAACTAGGTGCACATGGAGGTGCATTAGTCTACTGGATCTCCAAATTCATCATTTGTTTAGACTGATGACTGGGGTCTACTCCTCAAGGGGAGTAGGAAGTATCATTATTGTAGTATGAGATGTGTGGGTGCATTCCTAAGGGGGGTATTCAAAATTATTCTCTTTTCCATTGATTTCAAAGGGGAGAGATATTCGTGTGTTTCCATCAATGACAAAGGGGGAGATTGTTGCAAGTATGGATGAGTCCGCTAGTGTTGTCATTAATGTTGTCATTGATGTCAACACAGTATATGTTGTTGCAAAGAAAGGGAACAAGTAATTGCAGATGGTGCATGTATAGTTGAGATACTATTGAGATGTTATGAGTACAAGGAGCTATATTTATGGTGTTGTAGGTGTGCTGATATGATGAGTTGCCAAGTGCTTTTAAGAAAATTAATAAATAGTGAATTTAGAATTAAGTGTGTGTTCATAATATGCTCTGGTATGTGCTCCACATTTCTTTTATGTTAATCCCATGCTTGTGCAGATTTGAAGTGTTTTTAAGGGAATCATTGGGAGATATATCCTAGATTATAGATTTTGGTTTGATGAAGAGTGAAAGCTGTGTTCATCGGTGTGTGAACTAGTTTGGTAGAGTTGTTTGTTTGTGAACTGGGAAAATGTATTTGCTTCACGATCCTATTTTGGTTTGTTTTAGGTCTCACGGATTTGTAAGAAGGAGTGTAATGGTGTTATATATGTTCTATCAAAGGTGTTCATGGTTTGGTGCTCTAGAAGATGATTTTTAGAGTTGTGTGTGTTTGTGCTATCCAAATGGACTAACGGAAATTTTTCTATGTATGAAGGTTGTTCCAGTTGTTGTAGATGAATATGAAGGCATCTAAGATATGTTCTGGTGCATTGTGAAGTATTGTGGTCTGCATGTTATCCTATTGTTGCAGAAGTGTGTACTTTAAAGTTGATTGGTGTTTTCATTAGGTTTGGCTAACCTAGTGTTTACACATCATGCGAAGGATAAGTATCAATTAAGGAAGAATACGATTGATCTAAGATGTTATTTTGGGTCTTGGTTAAGTGTTGGTTTGGTCCTATCTCATTGTTATCCACCATGGAAATGTTGAGTTCCTGACCTAATTTCAATTTGTAAAATGAAGCATGTGTATCCAACCTTGGAGAAATTTTATAGGATGGTGTAAATGTAAGGCAAGATGCTAAGAATTGGAAGACATAAGTTTGAGAAGCAAGATAGACATTAAGATAGTGTAAAAGTGAGTTGAGGCAGCAAGAAATTAAATTTGTTAGACTCCTAAAAGTAGTGAGCTAATGGTGTCTACAGTTCTCTAATCAAGGCTATGGATGTGAGCAAGTTGGTGTGGTGGATCTTCTGTTGTATTGAGAAATTGTTCTCTGTGTAACATTCTTATTTCTATCTTTTTGTATCTATAGGTAGTGAGCCTCCCTTTTGGAAAGTGAGTCCTATCTAGATAGTGAGTCCTATCTTGGGCAATGATCCCTCTAGTAGTGAGCCTCTTTGTAAACAATTTTTTAATTATTCTATATTGTGAGTTAATCCTCATTGTGGTTTTTCCCTTATTGGGTTTTCCATGTAAATATGGTGTTTCTTGTGTTGATTTTTCTTTTTGTTATTTTCACTTCATGCTCATACTTAATAATAGATTAAAGTGGATGTGAAGTTAATAATTGATTGAGATTTGTGAATGTGATTGGTGACAACTAATTCACCCCTACCCCCCCTCTTAGTTGTCTTGTGCATTTGAACATATTAATCAAGGGGATCTAATGGACATTTTTGCATTCATAACCTTAGTAGTTTCAGTTTGATGTCTTTCTAATGAAGGGTAATCTAGTGTTATCTTTTCACCATCATCTAATGAATCCAAAATGTTTTCATTTTCTTCCACCATGATATCTTACCTAGCAGAAGATTTTTTAGGAGAACTACAAAATAGATGTTCATGACATTCAAAGGCTAGTTATTCTAAAATGACTTCATTACAAGTAAGGGAGTTATCAATGGTTGGATTTTATTGTTCAATAAGGTTTTCCCTAGGGGAAGAGAGGAAACTAAGATTCACATGACTTTCATCAATTGAATTTTCTAACATCAAAGTATCTTCTTCACAACTAGGAGAGATAATAAGAGAAATACCAATGTGATTGTCATGATTGTCCATACTTTCATTCCTTCATCCCATAATCTCTTCTAAAATAGGATAGGTAGGGGAATAATCATAAAGAGGGTTGTCATAACTCTTAAATATTTGATCATTTAATGCCAATATATTTTCCTCACTTACACTTTCATTATCACAAGAAGGCATGGTGTTGGGAGATGATTATAGACTAGTTGAAGTGTTGTGTAGGTAGCTTTCAATGGTCTCTTGTTGTGTCATGTTATCATCATGATTACCTTTGTTTGTGTCCTCTTGTACAGTAATATTTTTCCTAATAGGTGAGGTAAGAGGAGAGACAACTAGGGCTCTCAAAACTCTCATCGATTAGTTCTTATAACACCAAAATATCTTCTTCACAACTAGGAGAGCTATTAGGAGAAGAATGGATATGATTGTTATGATTACCCAAGGTTGTATTCTCTTTCAGTAGAGTAGCCTCACTCATAGAAGGGATACTAGGAGAGGGATCGATGAAAAAAGAAAGAGAGGGGAGAGGACTTCATATTCATATTCACTTAACAAAAATTTCTTACAACACTCAACAAGATCTAGAAATAGAACATGAAGTATCATAAATATATAATTTTTCAATGAAAACATGATATAATTATTTTCCTATAAACTTGAAATGCAACAATTATAGAGAAAACATGCAAAAGGATAATACAATTTTTATATTTAGAACATGATAATTGACTAATTATGCTATGTAACAATCTAAAAATAAAGTGTTGTATGTGCTAATTTGAAATTAAGAAATGCATGAAATGAACCAATTTAATCTAGATCTAATGAAATACATGTAATAGAAACTCAACCAACCAAAACAGATAACTAATGACAATAAACAAAAGTATAGAAATAAGGTTTTCAATGTTATAAAAGGCAATTTCAGGTCTATTCTAGGACAAATTTTCCCAGAGGGGCATATGAGTCCTATTCATAATTTTTGGAGGGATAAAATGCTAGAAAATGCACAACACAAAAATCCAAAAAAGTAGGTAAAACAATCTATATTGGGACTAAATCTCCTAGAGGGGCGTATGAGTCTCAGATTAGGGTTTTTGCACAAATTTCAAAAAATTCCAAGTTAACATTATTCTTTTTGGTTTGTATGATGTCTAGGCTAAGTAAAATTATATATTTCAAATGAAATTCAATGATCCAAGATGTAAAAATGCAACCTATATGCACTTTTATCAATGCAAGATTTAGAAACCCTAGATGCAAATCAACTAATGTGAAACCCTAATGCAAAGTTAATGTAACCGAGATTTAGGACTATGATGCACTCCAAATAACAAATGAAGTGTTCACATTGAGTTCACAAAAAATTAACAATGGAAATAGGGTGCCCCACCTTTTAGGAGATGGAGCACATGGATAGGATCCTATTTAACTCTTGTTTCATTCAAGGAAACCTTAGAGATCTCAATCCAAGGATGAAGTGATGAAAAGAGATCTTGCAATAAGGTATCATAGTATGTGACTAATGACTAAATGTGGTTCACCTCCAAGATAGGGATTGGAAAGACAAGTAACATTCAAAAACTAGTGATAAAACTTAATGATGTGTGAAACTTTAGCAAATGACATAGAAATGAATGAAAATTAGAATAGTAAATTGGAAAAGTATAGAGGTGCACCTAGAAACCTATAGAAGCTTAGAATAAGGTTTGAAATTCTGAAAATGCTAAATTTAATACACACTGGGACTCATATACTAGGCTAGGAAATTTAGTCCTAGATTAGGGTTTTTAGGTAGGAACAAAAATCTAGCACTAACAGGTCTGGAACTCTTGAAATATAGAAGATTGGATTTATTGGGACTCATATACCAAAAGTGGCATATCATTCCTACTTGGATTTTTTAGAGGATCAAGATCTGAATCTACTCTTCAATCTCTACTTTGTATTCTCAACCTAGTTTCTAGATCTAAAATTCTAAATTGTGGCATGTAGGTGACTATTCATTATCTCACAAACAAGGTGACAACTTGTAAACTTTCCTCAATCTTGAAACTCTCTCTTCAAAGGATCTTCAAGCTCCAAGACACCTAGATCTACAATCACGCATGTAGAGAGAGAGAAAAACTTGTTCATTGTTAGGGAATATGATTTTTCCTTGGTCAAACCCCATTTAGGTAGTTAAACCAAATAATGAAACAATGAAATAAGAACATGAAACACGAAATATGAACAATGATACATTGAATGATTTCTTGGAACATAAATTTGCAATCTAACATGAAGTGGCTATGAAGAATGTAGATATTGATCTCAAATTGGATGTGAAACAATGCTTGCAAATGGATCTTCAATGCTACAAAACTAGCTCAACAACATGCTTGATGCACTATTACTTTGACATGATGATGAATCTTGAATCGCTACAAAAAATGATGAAGAAATATACCCTTGAAGGCCTGATAAATTATCTTGTAAACTCTCTTGATGCTCTTGTGAAGTCTTGTAATCATAAATTTGCTATTATGAATGCTCTCTTGAAAGTATTAGGTCACTTGATTTCTTGCTAGGTGAAATGAGTGAAATAACCTTGTATTTATACTTGTTTATGCCAAATTTCTTGAAATTACAACACTACAAGCCGACATCAAATCTAGGAGAATAAAATATTGCCAAGAATTCTAATTTAATTTAGGTTTAAGCCATAAGGGACTCATACACTAGAAGTGGCATATGAGTCCCATTAGGCTAAGCTTGGGACACATTTTTTTAAAAATGCTTAGATTGATCTAAAATCCAAATTAGGGCCCTAAAACTTAGGTGGTAATCATACACCCAAGATGGCATATGAGTCCTAGATCATTAAATTTGGGCCATACAATCCAAAACATTAATTTTTTATTGGTCATTAGATATATGTCGGGATTATCTTAGGAAAGATGCATTAATTAAGGCTTGTGGATGCAAAATAAGGCCAAATAAGGCATAAAGAAGCACAATTTATTAATTAATGAAGCTCTATAGTAGTGTAAAAGTGTAAAGGTACACTTTACAACAACTTAAATAAGGCACAATTAGGTTCATTTAGTTTACAAGGGCCCAAAACTTAATATGAAGTTGTAAATGAATACACTTTACAACACTAGATCAAGGAAAAAATTAGTCTATTTTAATGTCAATCATTCCCAAATTAAGTGTGAAAATGTAGAGGGATACATTTTTTGTCATTACAACTTCTTGAGAAACAAATAGATACAAAATTAAAGGTTTTGAGAACAAATAATGGTGGTGAATTTTTCTCTAGAGTCTTTGATGATTATTGTAAGCATGCATGAACTATTAATGGATAGAGCTAGGATAATTTTGAGTAGTACAAAGCTTGAACAAAAATTTTGGGTTGAAGTAGTTCACACTGCGTGTTATCAGGTTAATAGGTTATCTTCTTTTGCTCTTGTTGATAAAACTCTATATGAGGTATGGATAGGTAAATGGATATTATTTTCACATTTTAGAGTTTTTGGTAGTGAGACATATGTTCATGTTCCTAAAGAAATGTTCTAAGCTTAATTTTAGAGCTAACAAATGTGTTTTTATGGGTTACAAAGAGAATAATAAGGGTTATAAGCTTTGAGGTCTTGTAGAAATGAAAATGATATATTCTAAGGATGTAATTTTTAGGGAGGTTAAGGAATTTAAAAATAATGAAAACTCTCAGGTAAAGTCTAACAAAATGGTACATTTTTTCAGATTAAGCTTGAACCAACAAAAGATACACATGTAGAAAAACCATAAGATGTGCATGCTCAACAATATGATGAATATGAAGGTGAAGAAGAAGGATTAGAAGATAATTTTGAAGAGAAAAAACCATAGAATCTTGATACACCTCTAATAAAATCTAATAGAAAACATAAACCTATTAATAGTTATGGATATAGGCTAACTAATATTCATTAAATGTTTTCTCTTTATCTTGTGTTGATAGGGAACCTAGATCTATGAAAGATACATTATCCTTAGATGAGCATGATTATTGGTTATAGGAAATGAAATATAAAATAAAGGGCTTGGAAAAATGTGAAAAATTAGATCTAACTGAGTTATCAAAGATGAGGAAAGCCATTGGATGGAAATGGGTATTTAAAAACAAGTTTAAAGTAGATGGTAAGTTGGAATAGTACAAGGCCCAATTAGTGGAAAAAGGTTACTCCCAAGTTGAGGGAGTGAATTTTGGTGAGATTTTTTTCTCTTATGGCTAAACTAACCTCCATTATATTCCTTTTATCTATTGCTACTAAATTTTATTTAGAAGTGGAGAAAATGGATGTTAAAACAACATTATTACATGGGGATCTTGATGAGGAAATATTTATGAAACAATCTGATAATTTTATTGTGAATGGACAAGAAAACTTGGTTTGCAGGTTAAAAATATATTTGTATAGTTTGAAGCAATCACCAAGAATATGGTATTAGAAATTTTTTCTTTTCATTCAATCATGACTTTATTAGAAGTGAATAATATCATTGTGTTTATTTTAAATTAATTGATGATCGACTAGTAATCATTTTCCTATATGTTGATGATATGTTATTTATTAGAAATGATAAGGGGATGATTAGGGAACTTGAGAGTGATTTATTTGGTAAATTTGATATGAAAAATTTAGGGGTTGCACAACATATCTTGGATATGGAAATCAATAGAGATCAAGTTAATAAAAAATATGGTTAAATCAAAAGAAGAATGTTAACACTATTTTGCAATATTTTTACATGCATGATTATAAACCATATAGTATTCTCTTTCTAATTGGCACTAGGCTATCTCTAGAACAATGTCCTAAAATAAAATGTATAAAGTTCCATACACTAGTAATGTAGGAAGACTCTATATGCTATGATCTACACAAGACCTGATATAGCCTAAGCAATGGGAGTTCTTAGTAAAGTTATGGAAAATCCTAGTAAAGAACATTTGAGTTTGTTTGAATCAATGAATGCTAAGAGGGGGGTGAATCAGTGTTCTTCAAAATTTAACTTTATTAATTTGATATTTAAACCACTTATAAAATTGAACCAAAATTAAGCTGCAAGAACACAAAACAATCAACCACAACACCATAACACAAGGATTTTTTACGTGGAAACCCTATTAGGGGAAAAACCAAGATGGAGATCAATCCATAATTTGAGTATACTCAGATATAAGTGTTTACAAAAGGAGAATTCACTTGCATTTAGGCACACTGCCTAGAGCTCACTACTCAGATATAAAAGAGGACTCACTGTATTACAAAAGCATTTGGATTACATCCAAAAAATTTGAACTAAGAGAATAACATCTACTAATGCCTAATTTTAGTTCTGATTAAGCACATCAATTGCATTCTTGACCTTTTGTCTAATTTTTCTCTATCTAGTTTAATTCGGATCACAAATCCTTTTATTCACAAGTGAAAATGTGCATAATCACTCTACAATCCTTCTGAATTTTGCAATGCACACCAACACATTTCGTACACACATCCAAATGATATAAATAATTGATTATATATATATATATGCAATGAAGGATTTAATCAACCACATGTCAGCTTCAATAAAACATAAAATATTTACAAATCGTTAGCTCAATCCATAAATAATTTTCAATTCCCACCAACCAAAGTCAGCCACAACATAGTGAGGACCATATCAACATGATTAAACACAAACACACTTAAAAAATTACTCCTTGAATATCATCAACAAGGTATATTCATCAAGTTAGCCTTTTTAAATTGTTAAGCAAAAAATCAATCAACCAGATCTTCTAACTTCCACACTAATTGATAAAAGGATCTAAGATTCAAGGATAACATATATAATAAATCAAAAAACCTTCCCTAAGATCCAAAACTCAAAATTATAACAAAATATTGCATATGAATCGATGAACACAATTTTGTTGGATGTTATGTTCTAGTTTAACAGTTAATCACAAAACTTCATTTTGATTTCTTGTATGATCAAATGTTGACATGTAGATTGAATCACTGATTAGGGTTTCCATCAATGGAAACACCAAATGACTTGTGCAGTGTCTCTTTCCAACAATCTCCCCCTTTGGCATTGATGGCAACACTTAGTGAAAATTGACTAATTGTCAGATCAGTAACAACATGAATTACATTTCCAACCTTCAAAAATTCAAAACCACAACTTCCCCTAAGATGATTAAGTAATTTTTCACTGACCCATACTTTCCCTTTAACATCAATGGAAAAGGAAGGAATCTTCATACTAAAAATAAAACAAAAACTTCAATGAATAAACTACATATGTACAAACATGATTCTACAACTTACATAAACTTGAACATATCTACAAAATTACTCTTCAATAGGCTCTCACTAGTGTCACAAATCTTTTTGAGACTCTCAAAGATAGTCATGTGACCATAGAATAAGTAAGATTACATCTCTACAGACTCAAGGTTCACCGGACCACTAACCACCACAACATCTTGTGCTTCCTTCACTGCACTAAGCATTGTATCCATCTTAGGACCAATTATTCCTCTTACCTCACATACTATTTCAAGAATTTTTCCTTCTTCATGCTTCAAAATTTTAATCTTGTCAAGTAAGGATATTACTTGATCTTCTTGCTTTCCAACAAGAACAGTTAGAGGATCAAATGCTTGATAGATATCTTCTAACTATTTCTCATATTCTTTCATTTTCTTTTCAATGTCCTCAGTGAATTTAGACAATGATAAGCATGACTTATAAATGTTTCCACCTTTGGAAAAAGCACCTTGAATATTCTTTGCATAGGTAGCTAAAAAATATTTATCATTAGCAATCATCCCTTTCAACCTACTAAACCTTTTATCATCAAATTCCTTTTGAACTTTATCCATAGTTGACTTTTCAAGTGACTCAAAGGGAGTACTTACATAATTAACAAGTTTCTTTAGCTGATCGGATGGAGAATGAAATGAATCCTTGAAATATGAAGGTGTGATCTTCTGGATGTAAGACTTAACAACTCACTATCTTCAATATGAGATTTCAGAATCTCCTCCCTTTCCTTGGTTTGAGAAAATGATGCAAATTTCATCTTCTCAATGGGAGATCAAATAGCCAACTGGATAGGTCCTTTAACTAGTTCAAGATCCAATTCCTCCTATTGTTCTTCCAAAAACTCCTTTAATACCTTAGCTATGTCTCAAGCTTCCACCAAAATATCCTTTACTTCACTCTTTTTTTCTTCAACCACAGATTCTTCCTTAGCTTTAAAAATCTCAACTTCATCAACTATCACAACTTTAGGAGCTTCAGTCTCCATAGGAATTTCAACATCTTTCATGTCAAGTGGATTCAAAGTATCCTCAAATGTGTCTTTTTTCCTTCTTCATTTACCAGACTAGATGGAGCATCTTCAACATGCACTTCTTTAGAAACAACTTTGTATTTCTTTTTCAACAAAATTTCCTTAAGGATTTTCTCAGTGTCTTTTGCAACTCTTCATTTTTCCCAATCATCAACTTTTTCACCCTTGTTTTGCTCTCAAAATCCCTTTTTACTTCATTGAGAATATTCTTCATCTCTTCTATAGACATCACTAGACATAGATCAACCAGTATTCATTCTCTCATTTTCTCTTCTTCAGTTCTTGCATCACTCTCCTCATTTTTAAAACTTCATATAGAGCTTTAGGTAACTTGGACATTATTTCAATGAGTCATATTGAAATTGTTTAAATAATTTATTGTAACTTCTTCAAGAATTATTTGATCCACACTATCAAATGTGTCATAACATTCACAAAGTGGCCTAAGATTACCATCCTTAATCAAATATCTTTCCACTTCCTCTACAAACATACCTGATTTATCAATTTTCACCTTTTTCTTTGCTTTCTCTTCACTAGAGGGCTTGTTCTTAGAGACTTTAGATGCTTTGGTGCCCATATGCTTATTTCTCTTACCTGTTCATCCGATTTAGTTTATTCATCTTCTGAAACAACAAAATAGAACGTTGTGCTCTTGTCCTTCTTCATCTTCCCTTCCCTAACAGATGTCTTGGCTTGACCTTTCGCAGGACTTGACTTCTTTGTAGGACTGGATGAGAGGGCAGAGCTCCTTGTAGATCTAGATATAGTAGAGGATGTTTTCAAACTAGCAAACTTAGCTCTAGTTGTCTCTCCTACTTCAGCTTGTTCTCTTTTCCTCCTAGCTTCCCTTACAACTTCAATTGATATCCCCATGCTTTCTACAAAAGCTTCCACTTCTTTTCTCACATTCTAGATTATCATTGGCCTCTTCAATTGTTCATGAACTTCCATATTATTTTCCTCAAATGTAGCAAACCTTTCTTTTGTTGGATTCCAAGGTTTACTTAGCAAGTGTTGAGAGTATAGCTCCAAAATGTGTTCCTCAACCTCATAACCCATAGGCATTATTCACACTATTGTATGATCAACAACTTCCATCAAACACTAATCAATATCAACCATGAAGTAGATTGTATCCTTATACTTTTCCACAATAGATGTAGCAATCCTTTCCCTGGCTTTCATCTCATTCTAAAAGTTTTTGAAATAACCCCAGATAGTAGTTTTCCTAGTTTTTTTGTCACCAATTCCATAGAAGATATCTTTAATTTGAACAACTACCAGTTTATCACCTTGCCAATGCACTTCTCCAACTCCCAAAACTTCATTCATGAAGTAGAAGAATGAACACAACAAAAAATTACCATACTTGAAAGAATTCTTCTTATCCTTCTTGATTTTTCCAAGATTCTCCATTAGTTGGCTTCAAAGTAACTCACACGGGTCATAATCTACATTTTCTTTGACCATCTGATATGCTACATAGATTATTGTATCGAATATAGAATTGTCCTGGCTGGAGTGATAAATTTTGTACCCAACGACCATAAAGGAAAATCTAACATCCACTTCGATAGTATCATCAATTTTCATATCTCTCTTGTTTAACATTCAACTAATTGCATCTATGACTATTTGATTCTTCATAACTTTCAATGTCAGCAACCCACTAGATGAATTCAAACTGGTAACAATCCTTATAGCTTCCTTTGTGATCTTGAACGGTTGACTTAACCATATAAACTTGACATGCACTTGAGTCAATATCTACCGAACCCATTTGTTTTATTCAAACATAGGAAAATTCATAGTTTGAGTGAATTTATTCTCCTCTAAAGGTTTGAATTCAGGTTTTACATGGATATCTTCTCCCACAATGTGATTGGTGTACAAATTCAACAACTAGGATCTTCCTAATTCTTCAACATTTGAATGAATGTATGCCCTAATATCTTCGATATGCAAAACACCATATGGAATGGAGGAAAATTCACCTAAAGGTTTTGTTTAGATGGATTTTAATGGTTTCCATTTAAATTTTAGATGGGATCTATCCTTAATATCAACAACCAATAGAGCAATCATATCCAAAAAAATTAAATTCATGAGTTCATTGATAAATACCTTTTTCCAAATTGGGGTTTGATTGCCGAATCACCTTCAAACTTTTACAAAGTTCACTTTAGATCTCTCCAAGCTTCTTCTTCTTGAAATGCAATGGGACAAATGAGGGATAGAATTTTTTTTTTATCATTTGTGCACTTAACTTTTTCATTGCAATAAATGATTTTACCCTAGGTCTTTTGGATACCCTGTTCTCATAGGCTATGAAAGAAAATTCTTCTATAGACATTCAATTTTGCATAAGTTTTATTTACAAGAGATCCCAAAACATCTACACATCACTAATGCAATCATTTCAATCTGCCACATTTTAGTACCAACTACCAATAGGGGGTTTAAAAAAATTTCTTGAGAACTCCCCCTAGGCCAGAGGCCTTAAACTAATTCCTAGAGGAATTACCAAAACTAAATTCTAGTGTAGAACCATTTTCTTCATGATCTCATCTGTAGTAACTTTTCATTTTCCCATTTCATCCTTCTACATATTTTTTCTTTGATTTACTAGACCCTTCTTGCTTATACAAAATCTTGCAATGTGACTGGATTTGTTGCAATTGTAGCACACCAAATTTTTTTGTCCAGATCGGTTATTCCATTTATTTTCTCTTGTTCTCCACTGGTTAGTAATATGGCCAAATCTATTGCATGTATAACATCTAACATCTCTATTGAAAAAGTTGTTGGACATATTTCTACATTCAACTGACTTATGACCATACTTATTTCAATTGAAACACTGACCTGATAATGATGAGCTACTTGAATTCATTCTACTTCTACATTGAGCAACCATATGACCAAATTTATTACAAACAAAACAATAACCATTGAACCTTTGAGCATTAGGTTGTATTACTAGATACCTTCTAGCTCCTTTCATCTGATTTCCTTGCCTAAATCTCCTTTGTCCAGATACAGAGATTTCTCCTTTCTCATATCCAAGACCTCACTTGTCACTTCGAGTCCTCTAACTTTTAATTAGTTCATCAAGCTTGGATGAGCTAATCTTGAACTTCTCCTTGAATTCATTTGCAGTATCAAGTTCATCTCTAATATTTACAATTTTCTTTTCAAGCTCTTCTTCATTATTTTTAGATTGTTCCAATTCAAACTCCAACTAATTGAATCCATCAGTAATTTGGCTGCATTCTTCATATTTTTCTTTCAAGGATTGAGCAATATTCTCTTCATTCTTCTTTTTTTCTTCAATCTTCTTTGTCATCCTCATCACAATAGACTCCATCTCAGACTTCATAACAACATTATCTTTGGTAATATTTTCACATTCTTCTATCTTTTCCTTCAAGGCTTCACATAGGTATTCACCTTACATGCTCTTACTTTCTTTTTGCTTAAGTTGATCACAAAGTTCCTTTCTCTTTTCCCTTGACTCATTGATTTTATCTTTCAATGATTGAATAAAATTTTCAGCATTCATGAGGCTTTCCTACAATTCCCATACATAAAATTTGGACTAATCAAGATCATCAAGAGCTACCAAAAGTTGTTGTTGAAGACTGCTTGAATCTATTGAATCACTTTCCTGGATCTTCACCAAGCTTTTAAACTTCTTCTGAGGAACTAGGATCTGATACCAATTGTTGGAATCGAGGAACACTAAGAGGGGGGTGAATCAATGTTCTATAAAATTTAAATTTATTAATTTGATATTTAAACCACTTATAACATTAAGGGTATGTGCAGGATCATCATGGAAAAAACAGTCCCTTGAGTGGCAAAAAATTCAGAGAAATCAGAGTTAGGAAACCTCACATAAAATTTTGAATAAGTTATCTGTATTATTTCAAAACCATGTAAGAATAGAATCTATAGCAAATTGAATGTAGTTTCTAAAGTACTAGGTTTATTTTAAAAAAAAAATCTATTTTGTGAAAATTTGAAATTTCAATGCAGTAGTACTTAAATTTTAGGGAAAAAATAAGAAGTAGGGTATGTGTAGGATCATGATGGGCCAAAAAGTGGTGATATGATGGGTATGTGTAGGGAATGTGGCTGATGACATTTTTTTAACAAAAAGTTGATGAAACAAAAATAGTTTTTAAAGGAGATTCTCAACTTTCCACCAATATAAATTATGCTTTACTTTGAATTTAATAAATAATTATTATTCATTTTCTATTTGAATTACGACTAAAGTCATGATTGATAGGCTAATTGAAAAACATCTATAGATTTCAAACAGATCACATTTTCTAAATCTGAAACATGTGTCACATTATATGCTTCACATACTATAGGATTAAAAAAAGAAAAATTGAATTTCATGAAGTTTTAACCAAGTTAAGGTGGTCACACATGCGAGTTTTAATATTTTTTAAAGTTGTAATAAAAAAATCATAATTAATTATTTAATTGGAAAAAAATTACAAAAAAATATGCATCACATCAAGAAAGGAGTCCTCTACTTATATCTAAAATATTATTAAAAATTATTATCATTTTATTGTGGTTAGGGTGGTCAGATATACACCTACTTCTTTTTTTTCCCTAAAATTTAAGTACTATTCCATTGAAATTTCAAATTTTCACCAAATAGATTTTTTTTTTTAATAAGCGTAGTAGCTTAGAAACTACATTTAGTTTGCTACAAATTTTATTCTTACATATTTTTGAAATAATATAGATAACTTATTCAAATTTTAATGTCAAGTTGCCTAACTCTGATTTTTCTGAATTTTTGCCACTTAAGGGCTTGTTTTTTCCATGATGATCCTACACATACCCAGTAGGTGTCTGTTTGACCACCCTAACCACAATAAAATTATAATATTTTTTTTATAATATTTTAGATATAAGTAGAGGACTCATGTCCGGATGTGATGCATATTTTTTTAAATTTTTTTCCAAGTAAATAATTAATTATGAATTTTTTATTACAACTTTTGAAAAATATAAAAAATCATATGTCTGACCACCTTAACTTGGTCAAAACTTCATATATATATATATATTTTTAATCCTATAGTATGTGAAGCATCGAATGTGATGCATGTTTCAGATTAAGAAAATGTGATACCATTTGAAAGCTATAGATGTTTTTCAATAAGCCTATCAATTAGGACAATAGTCGTAATTCAAATAGAAAATGAATAATAATTATTTATTAAATTCAAAGCAAAGCCTAATTTATATTGGTGGAAATCTGAGAATCTTCTTTAAAAACCCTTTTCGTTTCATCAATTTTGGGTAAAAAAAAAGTCATCAACAACATACCCTACACATACCCATCATATCACCACTTTTTGGCCCATTATGATCCATACTGTTGAACCAAAATTAAGATGAAAGAACATAAAGCAATCAACCACTACACCATAACACAATGATATTTTACATGGAAAACTTGTTAGGGGAAAAATCATGGTCAAAATCAATCCACAATATGAGTATACTAGTTAGATATAAGTGTTTACTAAAGGAGAATGCACTTGCATTCAAGCACACTACCTAGAGCTCACTACTCAAATAAAAAAGAGAACTCATTTTCTTACAAAAGCATTTGGATTACATCCAAAAAATTTGAACTGAGAGAATAGCATCTACTAATGCTTAATTTTAGTTTTGATTAAGCACATCGATCACATTCTTGACCTTATGTTTGATTCTACTCTTCTACTTTGTCTACTTTAATTCGGATCACAAATCCTTTTATGTAGAAGTGAAACTATGAATAATCACTCTACAATCCTTCTAAGTTTTGAAACACACACCAAAACACTTACTGCACACATCCAAATGATATATATGATCACTTATATATATCCACAACTAAGGATTTAATCAACTATTTACAAACCGTCGACTTCAATAAAACATAAACTATTTACAAATCGTCAACTCAATCCATCAATGATTTTCAATGCACACCAACCAAAGTTGGCCACAACATAGTGAGGACCCAAATACACATGCTCAAACACAAAAAAATTAAACAATTACTCCTCGAATATCCACAACATGCTATATTCATCAAGTTGGCCTTTTTGCACTATTTTGTAGGAAATCAATCAACTGGATCTTCTAACTTCCACACCAATCGATACAAGGCTCTAAGATTCAAGGATAACATAGATAATACATCAGAAAACCTTCCTTGAGATCCACAACTCAAAATGATAATAGAATATTGCATATGAATTGATGAACATAGTTTTGTTGGATGCTTTATTCTAGTTTGACAGTTAATCAAAAAACTTCATTCTAACTTTTGGTATGATTAAATGCTGACATATGGATCAAATCACTAACTAGGGTTGCCATCAATGACAACAAAAAATGACTTGTGTAGTGCCTCTTTCCAACAGACTTATGTGAAAATATTTTTAAGATATTTACATGGGACTTCTAACCATTGTATTTGTTATCATGGATCTTATGATATGAGCAGGGTGATTAATTTACATGGGTTTGTTGATTTATATTTTGCAAGTGATCAAGATTGCATAAGGTCCACAAGTGGATGTCTCTAATTTTTTTGGAGGAGTAGTTAGTTGGATAAGAAAAATAAAACCTATAGTTTCATTTTCCACTACAGAAGTAGAGTACATAGTTGTGACACATTCTTGTAAGGAGGCAGTGTGGTTAGAGAGATTATTTTTAGGTATTGGTTTTTAGTGTAAATAAGTATGAATTAGATGTGATAGTCAAAGTTTCATCTGTTTGGCTAAAAATCTAATGAATCATGCCTAATGAAGCGCATGAATGTTTAGTATCACTTTGTTTTGGAAATGGTCAAGAGTGGTAAAGTCTTGTAACAAAAAGTAGACACTTTAGAGAATGTTGCAAATTCTCTTACTAAAGTAGTGAGCACAAAAAAATTTAGTTGGTGCAAAGAGTCCATGAGCCTTCTTTTAAATATTTATTTATTTACTTTTCATTTATGCTTTTTGCAAGGTGTTTGACAAGTAAGAGAATGTTGAGTAAATGTCTCAAACTTGCTTTTTTTTTTAATTATTAAATGAAAATTTTCAATTATCTTTTAATTGTCATGAATGTTGCTAAATATAGCTATGACAACTTGAAAAGTGGTTTTTAATTCTCAAATTAGAAAGAGCATGAAAAAGGGGAAGTTAAAATTGAGGTTGGAGAAGATAATGAATATTTTTTAGTTGCCATGAATATATTACTAAAAATGTATAAAATAATAAGTTGGAAGAGGAGGTTTCTTATTTTTATGATTTAAGCCTAAATGGTTTTAGAAACCATTCTTGATTTTTGTTTTCTCTCATGCCTATATATTTAGTGCTTGAGTTGAAGTGAAAAAAATATTAATTTATAGGTTGTTGAGCAATTAGCAATGGTTGTATCACCAACCAAAAATGATTTTTTGGATATTTAATCAATGATTTCTTTCATTTATGGACACTAAGGTTGTATTTGATGCATGAAGAAATCCAGGAGTAGGGGAACAAATCAATTAAAATCTTGAAAGTTCGATGTTTCTAGAAAGATGAAAAAAATGTATTGTACACACTGATGGGATGTGATAGTGGGGTAGAGGTATACAAGCCCACCATTTCTTTCTAATCAATAAATTTTGATAAATTTAATGTACTTCCTATCCTTCTTCGAAATCCCCAATTTAGTTTCCATCTATATAAACTCTCCAAATATTTTATCCTCCTCACTAAACCAAAACATGTTTCTTCAATCCAATCTATTTGAAATTTTGGTATAATATCTATATTTATAGGAAAATAATGTTATTTCAATCAATCATAATTTTACTACAATAGGTTCATGGAGTACAATGCATCAATTAAAGGTTTATAAGTGCCCCCTCTTATGAGCAAGTGTGTTTTGTTGGAGTTTCTTAGGTTAGAATTCCCCTATATATTTAGTGTTGGGACACCCTTAAGCATCTAAATCCCCTTATTTTTCCTTGATCCAAATTTGAATATGTCTTAACATTTGAAATTAAAATTAGAAATGTTGGCTATTAGGATTTAATTTATAGGAAACTAGAATAATTTTGTACAAATACCTAGTTATTGCATCATTTCAATGGATCAAGAAATATTATTAGAAAAATTATGATCAAGAGTATTAAGAGTAAGTCAAGAGTAGTATTTTAGAGCTTTATTGTAGAAATTTAAGATCCAAGAATCATGTCAAATTATGTGTGAGTTCATATGTGTTCATGTTATCATTTTTTTTTAAGGTTGTTAGCTCTCAAAAATGCAAGCAAAATATCTCTAGAGGTTGTCAATCTCTAGATACGTTTCACGGTAATAGACAAGGCCAAATGAATTGAACCTTCTACTCTTTAGGTGCTGCCAGACCTAGGTGGGTGTACCTATAACAATGAGGAAAACTTGACCTTTATTTATCTCCTAAAGCAATTTACCCACACTGGAAAATGGGAGTGGATAAATGAGTTTTATTTTGGTATAAATTGTATAAGCAATATCAAGGTTAAAAATAATGTGTTCATATGGAAAAATGAATGAAATTAAACAATGAAATAGCAAAGACTAGTGCCTTATTGGGTGTAGAGAGTCAAATGAAAATCTAAAATGAGTAACTTCTTTCTAGAAGAAACTCAAATTGTTTGGCATATAGGTTTAAGTTTATAACTGGCATAAACATGCAGGAATGTGATTACCAAGCTCTTCTTAATGATCCAAATAAAACTCCCTAATTACTATGATTGACTAAAAGGATTTAATCTCTCTTTGAAATAATCAATTAATCCAACCATACAAATAAAACAAATGTGCACTAATAAACTAAAAAATATCCTTGATATATCAGTTTAAACAATTAGAAAATATCAACCTTGGAGACAAATTCAACAATACTTTTCATTAACACAAAAAACAACTAAAACTAGAAAAATGTCATCAGATCAAATAAATTCAATTGAAATCTCCATTGTTTTAGACATGCATCATAGTCTCAAAATTATCAACATTTTGTATCCTACTGTATTTTTTCTATCTCTACCCCCTCTCTCACTATCAAAAATGGTATTTATATATTAGTATTTGAAAGGATGCATCCTTTTGTATTTAAAACTTGGTGATCTATTATATTCAGGCTTTTACCAACATCCATTAGACACCCGCTATGATGTCTTGTTGCTTCCCCTACACTTCAAGTCTCTCCGACTATTAATAGATCATATATCGCTAGGTAGTCTTGCATTTACACCAATGTTATGAGTCTCCCCGACACTTTGTGCCTTTAGTTTTGAATATTGCTATGACATTGAGGGTCGGGTAGATGTTCCTCCACTTACATCGTGTTTTGCTGAGATTTCTCCTTCATCAATTCTGATTGCCAAGACATAGTGGTTTTCCTGCCAATGGAACTTCATTCGGAATGACCTTTCGTATCTCTCCCCACTAAATTAATTCTCACTGATGATTATTTCTTCCACATGCATCACCAAGTCTAAATCCTATACAAATTTTTTGGTGTGATGTAGGGAATCGGTGAAACTTCATGACTTCATATCGATAACAACAACAAAATCCTCCTCTATTTTATCAGCAAGACCAAATGAATGCTACAAGACTTCACTTTGATGGCTTTAGTCTAGCCGATGAATTTCATTATTGGCAAGACCATGAATATCGCTAAGTCCACCTATCGATGTATTTCCATTATAGCGATATGGTAAGTCGGCAAGACTTCCTCGAACTCACCCCGATGACAACGATGGAACCCACCCTGCCTTATCGGTAAGACCAAATGAATGATGCAAGATGTTACTTCGATTGCTCCTATCATGTCGATATTTCACTTTTGTGCTTCATCAGTAAGACATACATAGGTTCAATATGACTTATCTTGATGCATATTGTCTTGCTAATAGGATCTTTCTTTCCCTAAGACTTTGAATTGTGTCTGCCCCATGTGTATTACCAAATAAAATTTTATTAGTAAGACAATCCTGATCTCTTGCTGGTATGCTGAAAAAAGACATATGTTAGTATAAAATGCTTTATTGATTGGGGAGACCTGCAACATGTTACGCTGATATGATTTATACATTGAAATGCTCAAAGATAGGTGAATTCTATGGGACCAAATGATAAAATATGGGAAATTTTTTTACGCAAAGTGGATTCATGTGCTTATGGCATGGACTTCTTAGGAAACTTATGAGTATAGATAGCCATAAAAATTTCAAAATTTTACAATTCTAATAGTGGCTCCATCTAGGGATGAATGATTGTAAGATCATTGCAAGGATCTAGATTTCTGGGTGAGTAGACCAAACATTCAAGGTGATGGAACAATGAGCAAGATGGAATGAATGGAAATGGAGATGAACATGACCCTATACTACTGTACATGGAAAGATTTATTTAATGAAGAAATGTTAGGATTGTCCATGTACTAGCAATTCCCGTTCCTTTTTATTTCCTAAACTACTGTGCATGGAGAAGAATTTTTAAGAGGATTTTCAAGAGTCATCCATGCACTGGCAACCCTTAATCCTCTATATTTCATTTTTTAAGAGAAAAAGTGCTTAAAAAATTTCCCATGTACAAGCAACTCATGTTCTTTACCAGTCATATTCTTCAAGTAATATGAATCTTCTCCTTTCTTACACACAACAATAAAGGGTCCCAACCACAAAGTGTCAAATTTCCCATGTTTTCCCTTTTCCTGACACCTTGCATTCCACATTAGCACCAAATCATTTTCTTCAAATTTTCTATCTTTTTCCCTTTTATCAAATAAATACTTCATTTGTGCCTACAACTTCACATTTTGGTTTTGTGTTGCTCTTCTTATATCATCAAGCTCTTCCAACTTCTCCATTCTTTCCTCCATTGGTTTAGGAATGTCTATATCTTCCTGAAGGATAAATTTGTAAACTGGTAACAAATTTTGTAAAGGCATCCTAGCTTGTGTTCCATACACCAATTCAAATGGGGATTTTCCAATTTCCTTTTTCACAGTTATCCTATCAGCCCACACAGCCATTTTCAACTTTGAATCCCAAGCCATTTTGTTCCTACGTAGCATCCTCCTTATGATCTTCATAATACTTTTGTTGCTAGACTCTGCTTGACCATTAGCTTGCAGATGGTAAGGAGTTGCATAAGAAATAGTGATACCATATGTACTGCAAAAATATTTAAATTCATCAGATCTAAAACACATCCCATTATCAGTGATCAATCTTAATGGTGTACCAAATCTAGTAATAATGTTATCCATTAAAAATTTGATCACAACTTTACTTGTTTCTTACTTGGTTGGGACTGCCTCTACCCATTTACTGAAGTAATCAGTAGCTACCAGTATCCACTTATGTCCTCCACTTGATTTCTCCTATATCTCCCCAATAAAATCAATTCCCCACTGATGAAAAGGGGCTTCAACATGCAAAGGTCTGAGTGGTAAAGCTCCTTGATACTTTATTTTCCCTGAGAACTTCTGACATGCTTACATCTTCTTACGTATGAAAAAGAATCATTAAAGACTTTTGGCCAGTAATAACCTACCCTAAGAATCTTGTGTGCAATTGTCTTTGCAAAACAATGGCCGCCATAGACCCCTTCATGCATTTCTCTTATAATGTGCTTGGCATGTGACTCATCTAGACATAGCAACAATATCCCATCCCTATTTTCCCAAAACAAATCACTTCCATGAACACATATTTGGATGCTTGTAGCTTCAAGGTTTTTCTTTGATTGTCACTTAATCCTTCAGGACACTTCATGTATCTGAGGTAATACATGATGTCTGTATACCAAGCAGTATGCTCAACACTTGCAATTGCATTTCCTTCATCTTCTACATTACAAATTTGATTTGATTTAATATTTGTGTTTTCCATTAACTTGGCCAAACCTTGACCTCTTACTAACTTGGTGATTTTTATTTCCATATCAAATTCTTGAATTTTATTAATCCACCTACATCTCTTTCCAGTTACCTCTAACTTGTCAAAATATATTTAACAACTACATTAGGGACATAAGCAATCACTTTGGCTCCAAGAAGATATAGTCTAAAAGCCTTTATGGCTTTCACCAATACAAACACTTGTTTCTCCATTATATCATATTTCAATTCTAACATAGGCTACTCATGACCTTCCTCATTCTTTTGCAACATAACAACAGCTCTAGTATGTAACGAAGAAAATGAAAATATTTTTAAAGGTTTTGCGAAATTTGGAGATTTAAGGATAGAAGCCTCCTTGATGGCCCTTTTGATGGATATAAAAGCTTTTAATGCTTCTGCAGTCCAATCTATCTTTTGTCCCTTCCTTAACATCTTTGATATGGGCTTAATAATTTCAGGAAAATTAGAGACAAATCTCCAAACAAAATTGGTTTGTCCAAAAAATGATTGGATAGCCTTGATGGTCTTAGGAATAGGGATTTTATCTATTACCTCAACCCTCTTAGGATCTATTCTAATTCCATCCTTTGACACAATATGTCCTATGAGTTTACCTTTTGTGACTGCAAAATGACATTTTTTAGGGTTCAGACTAATACCATATTCTAAAGCTTTAATAAATACCTTTTCTAGATGTTCTGCATGATCTTCAACCCTTTTTGAATAAGCAGTAAGGTCATCTTGATATACCAACATGATAGCGTTAATCAAGTCTCAAATGCTACATCCATAGCTCTTTGAAAGGTTGCACCTACATTTGTGAGACCGAATGGCATTCTCACATAAACATATATTCCCCATTGGGTTGTAAAAGTTGTCTTGTATTGCTCATATTCTTTGACTTTGACCTATTTGTAACCAGAGGATAGCAACTCAAACCCTGTTACTTTATTTAGTACAACCCCAATATTAGGTAGAGGATAATTATCCTGGAGAGATGCCATGTTTAGATTTCTTAAGTCCACACATAATCTAATATCCCCGTTCTTCTTCCTCATAGGAACCAGGATCGAGACCCATGTTGAATGCCCGATTGGTTTGACGATACCCCCATCTCTAAGATTTACCAATTCCTCCTACATTTTTGGTTCCAATATTGGGTTGATAGGTCTTTGTATTTTCCTAAATGGCTTTGCATCTTGCTTCAATGGGATTTCATGTTGAAACAAATCTTCCCTATATGCTATGAGATATTCATAAGACCATGCAAACACATGTTTATATTTTCTCAATAGTGCAATCAACATTCTTTGAATTTTCAGGCTTATTTTCTTTCCAATGTATACCTTTTTTGGTGCCATTTTAGTCCCTAAATTGACCTCTTCAATGTCTTCTCTCTTGACTGGTATCTGTTTCATGAAGGACCAATCATTTCCATCATATACCCTTTCCAATGCTACTAGCCCTTTGGGAAGCTTATTATTTTTAAGCTGTACGACCTCTTTCCCAAATACTATCTACTTTCCATCTACTTCTTCAACAAAGGAATTGAAATAAACTTCCTCAGCTTTAGATTGATCTATACAGTGATGATATTTCAAGAGGTTAGTATCATCATTAAAAACTTTCCTACTGTATATATTATCAGGCATAGTAGGTCTTGCTTTGAACTCAATTTGAGACACTCCAACCAATGTGATGTCATCTCTTCTTAGTGCTACATTGGCTAAAAAGTCTGCCATTATGTTCTTCAACCTATCAATCCACTCAATGGAGAAAGCATCAAACAACTCAATTGTGTCCCATACAAAATTCCTGTATTGCTTTAGCCTCTTGTGTTTTGCTACATATTTTGATTTAACTTGAGAAACAACTAGCTCTGAATCCCCTAGAACAGTTAGCAGCTTAATCTTATGTTTTATAGCCATATTCAAACCTGTTAAAAAAGATTCATATTCTGCTATATTATTCATGCATTCAAATGCCAAAAAAAATGAATATTTAAAAGTAAATTCTTTAGGGGAAACAAACACTATTCCTACTCCATTACCTTCTTGGATGCAAGCTCCATCAAAGTATATTTTCCACATTCCATCACAATTTTTTGCAACATGCTTATCAATTGGATCAACATTGACTAATTCTGGTTGAGCTGGTTCTATCTTAAAATTCCCAAGATCCACATCACAAAAGAAATTGACTTGATTTTGAGGTACAAAATATACAATTAGGTTCATCCCCAGCTCCCTGTACAACTTAACTTCTTGGCCATTCACTAGAATTGTTGCATAAGATAAATCAAATTGGACATTTCCCCCAACTGTTGTCATCCACTGTCTTGATAAAAGCATCCAAACTAAGGAGGGGTATCAATTACAGTTATATCTATATTGTAGGCCACCTGAGGATAAGCAACTAGTTTGACTTCAACATCTTTCATAACACCTACTACTGGAACAAGCCTACTATCCATTGCATAACACTTCCCTTCATTAGTATATACCCACATACCAAGTTGTTTCATAACTCCAACTGGCATGATATTGATTGGAGTGCCAAAGTCCATCATGCAATTCCTCAACATTTTGTTATTTATAAGCAGTGTGGTGAAAAAAGGATCCACCTGTGGGGAACTTACCCATACATCATTTAAACACACTTCAAGGACAATCACTTTATCTTGCTTGTTAACCATTTTAGTGGCCATTTGATTTTCAGAACTTGTTGTTTTCTCATTTCCATTTGATATCAATTGAATTGCACTATCCCTATACTCCTTAATTCTCATAATCTCAAGTAGTGGGATAGATATTTTTACTTGGGATAAAGCCTGAGAAAAGTCAAAAGAAGGACCCTCCTCCTTAATTGTTTTATTTTTCTCTCATGCTTCTTCTTTGTTTTCTTCCTTCTGGACAAACTTCTACTTTTCTTTGTATAACTCTCTATTCTCCTCATTTTGGACCAGCTTTTGTTCATTCTTATCATGATGTTTATTTAATGTTTTCTTTAAAACTCCTACGTCACTTCTTTGTCTTTCATAAATATTTGCCTAGGAACACTTTCCTTTTCATTCACTGTCCTATTTCTTAACCAATACTTGCTCTTTGCTTGTTCAACCGCAGCAATGGTTAACCTCCTTATTTCCTCTTTAGTAGGTCTCCTTATATTGTATTGAGCAGGCACCTCAGTAGAGTGATATTCTACAAGATTTTCTTCAGAATTAGAAAAAACTTGTTCATCCATGTGGATATTGCACCTTTTATTTGAAACATCGTGCTCACAACCTTCATCTTTTGAATTCCTCCTCAACAAGATGAAAATTATTTCAAGTGAAAAACACTGAGTGATATTATTCTCCACTGCTACTCGCTAGCATCCCTTCTTCTTGTATTTCTTGGGCTTCAACATAGTGGTCTAGGGAATGTGGCCCATTACAACCTTCACACCAAATATTACTATTGACCATATATGCTCCCTTCTTCCTTAAATGAGCAGGTGTTTCTTTGTTCTTGAGTCTATCTATTACAGGTTTTCCATCCTTCCAATTTGTATTGTAGGGAATTTCATGTAACCAAGGCCTCTCATTTTTATATGTGTTCTCTTGTTTGTACAAGTAATTATTGAATTGCTAAGGAACCCTAGGATTGTCTCTCTTATTGACATCCCAGTAGCTTTCCTATTGTTTTCAATGGTTAGTGCTATCTTTTTGGCTTCAACCAAATCTCTTGGAAACTTGTTTCTTAGTTCATACCCTGATTTTGGTTCGAATGCATTCAAATAAATACTCAATGCTGCAGAGTCTGGAAACTTTGACCCAAGTGGTATCTTATTCTATAGTTTGTTGAATCTTTAGTTAAAATCATAAATTAACTCATTCTATTTTTTAAAAATCTATACTAATTCATGTAAAGCAACATCTGGTGCACACAGATTTCCATACTATTCAAGAAATCGATCTTGAAATTCTTGGATAGAATCAACAGAGGCTATTGGCATGCTATTGAACCAATCCCTAGCTTCTTCGGTGAGCGAAATCATGAACAAACCCATATGTAAATCTTCATATGATATATCCAAGTCTTGGAAAAAAGCATTAAAATTCCTCAAATTATCTTCAACAGTAATTGCACTACTCCCTGTAAACTTGGAACAAGACTTCTCCAACTACTATCCATAGGGTAAGGGCATAATTGAAATCCTATCAAATCAAATTGTCTAATCATTGTCATGTATTGCTAAGGGGGAGGGTTATGCACATGCTGATATTGGTAAATTGGATTGTTGTATTGTGTATGAAGATATGGCACATATTGTTGACCATGAAGTGGCTGTGCATTTGTATGTTGTGATGCAATATACGGTGGATAGTTTGGTTGTTTGTATTGATTTCCCATTTGATTCTAAGGATCCTTTGGCTGATATGAAGGCCCTACATTATTGTTTCCTTGCTTATGAGGTGACACATACTTTGAAAGATTAGTTGTTTGGGCCTTAATTTGGACTTCCTACAATTTCAATTCTTGGAGGTCCTTCATCTTTTGGAGCCTCTATTGTTCTATTTCTTCTTTTTCTCATTCTACTTCTTTCCTCTGAAACTCCAGCTGTACATCTAATCCTTTGCTAGTGAAAAACTCAAAATTCTCTTAGGGAATTACATGATCAATAGGCTCATTTTGATTACCCTTCATTCTTTGATCATTTTCCTATTGATACATGACTCTTTCAGCCTCGAGTTTAGCCTCAAATTCCACCTGTCTCTGAGGATTATAAAAAAGGATTTATTTGTTCTTCAAGAGTACAAGGTTCTCCACTTGAATTATCTCTCCATGTATCATAATGGTCATATGTCTCACAATGTGGTCTTGATGATTTGGATTTGTTTGTTATGCACATATCATCCTCTTTCTTCTTACTCTTATCATCCATATCATCCTTATGTATCCATTTACTATTGCTAGTAGGACCTCCTTTGTATTGGGATCTTCTACCATTAATGTTGAATTGATGCAATATTCTTTTTAGAGTCGCCACTCACTTTGTCAAAAGTGAGAAAAATGAAATTATTCTTGATTGCATCCCCAGTGGAATCACTTTTTCTAAAACTTCGAATCTTTCAAATTATGAATATTTCTTCAGTGACTCTATATGATCTGATCTTCAACCGAATAACCTACAATATTTTTTTCCCCAATAGAGTCACCAATTTGTTAGCTCTCCAAAATGCAGGAAAAATACCTCTAGAGGTTGCCAATCTCTAGATATAGTTTATGGTAAGAGACAAGGCCAAATGAATTTAACCTTCTACTCTTCGGGTGTTGCCAGACCTAGGTGGGTGTACCTATAACAATGAGGTAGAATTGACCTTTTTTTATCTCCTAAAGCAATTTACCCACACTGGAAAATGGGAGTGGATAAATGAGTTTAATTTTAGAATAAATTGTATAAGAAATATCAAGGCTAAATCTAATGTGTTCATATGTAAAAATGAATGAAATTAAAAAATGAAATAGCAGAGACTAGTGTATTATTGGGTGTATGGAGTCAAATGAAAATATGAAATGAGTAACTTATTTTTGGTAGAAGCTTAAATTGTTTGGCATATAGGTTTAAGTTTATAACTGGTATAAACATGCAGGAATGTGATTACCAAAATATTCTTAATGATCCAAATAAAATTCCCTAATTACTATGATTGACTAAAAGTATTTAATCTCTCCTTGAAAGAATCAATTAATCCAACCATACAGATACAACAAATGTGCACTGATAAACTAAAAAATACCCTTGATATATTAGTTTAAACAATTAGAAAACATCAACCTTCGAGACAACTTCAACAATACTTTTAATTAACACAACAAACAACTAAAACCAAAAAAATTTCATCACATCAAATAAATTTAATTGGAATCTCCATTGTTTTAGACATGCATCATAATCTCAAAATTATCAACATTTTGTATCCTACTATATTTTTTTTTAGATCTCTACCCCCTCTTTCGCTGTCAAAAATGGGTATTTATATATTAGTATTCAAAGGATGCATCCTTTCATATTCAAAAATTAATGATCTATTATATTCAGGATTTTACCAACATCCATCAGACACCCACTATGACATCTTGCTGCTTCCCTGACACTCCAAGTATCTATAACTATCAAGAGATCATATATCGCTAGGTAGTCCTACAGTTACACTGATGTTATGAGTCTCTCCGACACTTTGTGCCTTTAGTTTTGAGTATCACTGTGACATTGAGGGTTGGGCAAATGTTCCTCTACTTACATCATGTTTTGCCGAGATTTCTCCTTCATCAATTTTGATTTCTAAGACATAGTGGCTTTCCTGCCAATGGAACTTCATTCGACATGACCTTTCATATCTCTCCTCATTGAAGCAATTCTCACCGATTATTATTTCTTCCACATGCATCACCAAGTCTGAATCTCCTACAACTCTATCAGTGTGACATAGGGAAATGGTGAAACTTTATGACTTCATATTGATAACAACGATAAAATCCTCCTCTATTTTGTCGGCAAGACCAAATGAATGCTATGATACTTCACTTCAATGGCTTCAATTTGGCCAATGAATTTCATTATTAGTGAGACCATGAATATCGCTAAGTCCACCTACTGATGTATTTCTATTATAGTGATATGATAAGTCAACAAGACTTCCTCGAACTCACCTCGATGACAATGACAAAACCCACCTTTCCTTATCGGTAAGACCAAATGAATGCTGTAGGATGTTACTCTGATTGCTCCTGTCTCTCTGATATTTCACTTTTGTACTTCAATGGTAAGACATACATAGGCTTGATATGACTTATCCTGATGCATACTATCTTTCCAATAGGATATTTCTTTCATTGAGACTCTGAATTGTGTTTTCCCGATGTGTATTACCAAATGAAATTTTATCGATAAGATAGTCCTGATCTGTTGGCGATATGCTAAAAGAATACAAATGTTAGTATAAAATTCTTTATGGATCAAGGAGACCTGTAACATGTTACGCCGATATGATTTATACATTGAAATGCTCAAAGACAGGTGAATTCTATGGGACTAAATGATAAAATATGGTCAAATTTGTTATGAAAAGAAAATTTATGTGCTTATGGCATGGACTTATTAGGAAACTTATGGGTACAGACAATGATAAAATTTTCAAAATTTTACAGTTCTAACAAAGGCTAACCCTTATTTTAGGCCTCCAACAAATTCAAGCAATCAAACAAGAAAGATCCAAGGCCTTGAAGTGATGTCCATGACTTTAGTCCTTCAAGGAAGCTATTGAAGGGTGGTGAGTTATAAAACTATTGATTCATCATTCCTTCCCATTACTTAATGTTTTGTCATTGAAATTTCCATTGTAGAGGTGCAAACACTAACATAGGGTTTGATGAGGAAAGCCCCAAAATGGAACAACATTTCTTCTCTCTTTAAATGTGTAGACCATAGGTTTGGAGAATATTGGAGGAAGCTTGAATATACTCTATTCATTTTTGCATTCAAATCCCTACACCTTATCAACTCATAGAAAACCAGCTACAAAATTATCCAACAGTGAGTCGACAAGTCTTTAATAGGAAACAAAGATCTTTGTTATGACATCAAATAAGTAAAAAATTAGTTTCAAAAAAGGAATAAAAGGAATCAAATTCCCTTGGGAACCACTATCCTCATATTCAAACCAACCCCAATTTTTTGGAAATGTACACAATACTCTTCGCTTCCTAGATTTTCTTGCAAATTTTTGTTATAGTTTGTAAATTATTGATATATTACAATTTTCAAACTAGGGCACATAATCTAATTAGGTTAATCAAGGAAAATAAATAATAATCCATAATAAGACTCAAAACTATGCATATCCAGGTTTGATTGGCTCATATCATGGTTGAAAGCCAATCTAAACACCTTATTGATTTCCATCTTAATGAAATTTAGGAAAAACACCCCACCTACAAAAATTTGAATCCTATATTTTACACATTAGACCTAGAGTTCCCTTTTCCTTTGTTTCATTTTGGTGAACCTAACTTGTTAACATTATATACCGTTTGAAATTTTATCATAGATCTAAGTTTGACATTGTATTGTCTTGCATTTCTCATTTAGTGTTTTCATTTTTGCATCATAAAAGATAAAAAAATTACATCTCATATTGCATCATAGGTTACAATAGGGTTAGTATCAATCATTTAGGTCAGATCTACATTCACAATTGGAATTTATTAATCAAACATTGTTATATGTTTTTGCATTTACATCACATTGTCCTAAATTGAGAAATTTTTGTAGAAACAAAGACTTTTAGAATTATTTATTCAAAAAAATAAGCTTTAAATAGTCTAATATAAATTCAACCTTTTGGTTTTAAAACACCTTATCAAGAAAATGGATTCCCTTGGGAACCTCTGTCCTTCTGCACTTGGATCAACAAAATTTTCATAATTCTCTATCTCTATGTCTTTAGTCTGTTTCTTCTTATAGATCTCTATTATGGAATCCTTAATTTCATTCATTTAGGCATCTTTCAAATAGTTCAAAAATTAAAAAATTGTATTTTTTTTTTCCATAATTAAATAAAAATCATCAGTTTTAGATTTAAGAATCTTACAATCAATCTTTTTTTGCATTCTAGATCAAAAAAATTGCATTCAAAATTGTCATTTATTGTTCACATATTGCTACACACTTGCATTGGAATAAATTGAAAAAATTATGGAAAAACATTTACTATCACACCTAACTACAACCAAACCCATAATCCTTAAACAATATCATGCATTGTAAAACTTTAGCTTTCCAAAATCCCTAAAAGCACATAGGCACCCTTGGGCAGCTCTGTCATGCTATCTATTTTTGTCTCAAATTTCTAATATAGAATCCTCTTAGGAGTCTTTATCTAGATCTACTATCTATTTTCTAGTCACTTTTTGCATAATAGTTTGAACTTTAGAAAAAGTGTCATCATGATGGATTAATGATTTGGTAAGATGCTAACTTCTTTTAAATCCTTGGTTGATATTTTAATTTGTGTCTTTGGAGTTGACCCTAATTCAAATGAGAATATTCAAGATATTGGTGGATGATATTTTCATTGATATTGTCATTGATCTCAACATCTAGTGTGAATAAGTTGAGAAGGTGTTTGTGGTGTTGAGTAGGAGTTGCAAATGCAACAGGGCTAATTGGTTTCCGTGTTCTTTCGAGAAAATTTTCATAAATATTGTACAAGGTGTAGTGTAGAAAAATGTACTCATTTACATTTTCACATTATGTTTGCATCCTCTTAATTATTTGGACATAATTAAGCTTCTAATGAGCTAAATTATGGATTCTAAAGCCTTATTATTCCCATTTTATAAAAGGGAAACCAACATTAAATTAGTTACCTTGGAGGTTGTGTGTCATGGACTTGGGTCCTAGAATCCATGGAAAATGGGTCCTCCTTTAGTGACAAGACCCAATTTTAAAATATGTTTTTGGTGGTATTTTAATTATTCAAATTCAAGTTTCAAATATCGGCTTGTGGAAACTAATTTTCAAGAAATTAGAGAAACACTTAAATACATAGTTATTTTATCAATTAAAATATAACAATTAAGAACAATTAATATCTAACATTAATGAAACTTTCATAAGAGAAAGTATTATTGTCAAGAGCATTGAAGAGAAGATTTATCAATCATCTATAGTAGCAATAAAGATCATATCATCATGTCAAAATGCATGTGTGTTCATATTATGTTTTGAGCTAACATTGTGTTGTAGGTTTGAAGCATTCGAGCATCAAATCAAGTATCAAATCAATCAATCGTTTAAGCCAATTCAAGCATGATCCAATCCTCATATATATGTGTTGGTGTGAATATATGTCTTGTACTATCTAGTTCATTCACTAGGAAATTAGGAGACATATTCACATGCTTAAGTTTACTTACGATATAAGATTCTTTCTAGAAGTCTTAGTTGGCTTTTCTAGAACTTATCTTATCTAGCTAGGATTGCTTGATTCCTAGATAGTTAATTGTCTCATGTAATAGGATTAAGACACTTGTCACAGGATCTTTTCTAATCCTACATCTCTATCTTGCCTTTATAAGCAAGGCATCTCATGCACATTTTCATTGAATCAATTGAAGCTTATTCAAGCAAATTCAACCATTAATCAATCTTGCAATGTGAAGCAAGATTTATTGACATTCTCTCTCTTGTGGAAGTGGTTTTGGTCTAGCAACTATTCTTGGGGGTGTTGGGGAGTCACCTTTTACTCCCACATTGTATTAGAGCTATTGGAGTGCCTTTATTTAGTCTTTTGGAGAGATCTTGAGTGCAATCTTGTATTTTCTTGATAGAAATACAAGATTATGGGGGGCTCATTGATTGTATATACATGATGGATTTAGTCCTTGGGGGGTATCATTGAGTCCTCCATACATCATGTTTATTTGTTTTGTTTTGTTTTCTCTCTTTTGGAGAGGAGTTTTGTCCCATTGGGTTTTCTCCTTTTCTTCGCTTGTGAGAGATTGTTTTCATTTGCATTTGTAAATGGGTAACTAACATGTCCTAGTATTAGGGACCCATAGTCTTAGTGTGATAATAATATTTACCCTAAGTTGCACTTAAGGGGGGTTTTGGTGTGAATATATGTCTTGTACCTAGCTAATTAATTCACTAGGTAATTAGGGGGTATATTCACATGCTTAAGTTTACTTAGGATATAAGATAATTTATATGCTATGCCCTTAATATTATTGTACATCGGGTTATGAATAGTCGGCTTGTGGCTATCTTAACTCTCTATTAAGTCATATTATCATTAGTATATTGTTATTTAGTTGTTTAGGTCAGCCTAAGTCTTATATAGGTGTGTATAAGTCGGCCTAGGTGATATCCTTGGCATAAATAGGTATATATAGGAGGTTGTGAGTCTTATTTCATCATCAAGTGTGAAGTGTGTTCTCATTAGAGATATTTGGAGGTTTTCCCCCTCAAAGTGGCTTGTTATTCTCAGTTATTATCAAGTATTTGCAGCATATTCTTCTATTGTGCAAGTTATTTCATAACAAGTGGTATCAGAGCATGATCTTGGCACCATAGAGGCAAGGTTTTTCTCAATTTTAAAGGCGATTTTGGGAAGAGCATATCTTTTAGATTTTGGAAAAAAAAAATTTCTAATTTTTAAAGGGTTTTTGAAGAACATATTGAAGAAGCTATAGTCCATATTTTAGAAGAATTGGAGCAGAATTAGGGTTTCTACACTATTTTTTTGGAATCTACATATCTCACACATCTTGTTGAATTGGAGTCTGATTTTTATTGGGTTTTTGAAGACACAATAAAGGAGATTACCATAAAAATTTGAGAGAATTTAAGTTTCATTTGTGTTATTTATTTCAACATTAGTTGTTTCCATCATGTTGGGGCTTTCAACAAGGGGTAAAAAGAATGTCACTCCGGGGAAGAATCCTAATAAGGATGGTGAAACAATCAAGGATATTACTCATAATGAAGAAATCAATAAGGTAAAGGAATACATTTCCTCAATTAAGATGGATATGTGTGACCTAAGAGGAGATATATCAAGCATACGAAACATATTAAGCACCTACAGGGATGAATCAAGAAAGGAGTTCTCAAGTGACCAAGGTGAAAATTCTAGGTCAGCTACTACTAACACAAGCTTTAGTACTCCTATGGGATCTAGGAATTTATTTGCAAAGGTGGATATGTGCAAGTCTGATGGTAAGGATCCTCTAACATGGATAAACCAAATGGAAACTTTTTTTGAAGTACACCAGATCCCAAATGGACAAAAGGTCATGATGGCTTCCTTATATCTAGAACCAAATCAACTCATTTGGTATCATTGGCTTTGCACTCATCGAAGTAAAAAGGGGCTCACCGTCTCATGGTCAATTTTTATAGAGGAACTCCAAGCACAATATAGCAATAGTGTCACAGACAACTTCTTCAACTAGCTAGGTAAACTTCAACAAACAGGATCAGTTAAGGATTATATTCAGCAATTCCAAAATCTATCCTTAAGGGTGGATGCAATTACGGAGGAAAAATTGAATGAATTATTCTTGGGTGGTCTCAAGGATCACATTCAACATGATGTACGCATGTTTAGCCCTAGTTCCATAAATGAGTCTTTTATCTTAGCACGCAGGGTAGAGGATAAGTATTTGATTCCTAAGAAGCAAGGGGCTAATGTGACAAGAGAGAAAGGATATTCAACACAACCTATTAAGTTGACTCCACAACAAATTGAGGAGAAAATAGAAAAAGGCTTGTGTTTCAATTGTGATAGCAAATATAGTTGAGGACATAAATGTAGTGAAAAGAAATTGTTTTATATTGAAGGTCCCAATGAGGAAGAAGAGGAGGAACCCATACTAGAAGATGAAAGGGAGTCAAATGAGGAATCACATGATTCTCAACCAATCATTTCTTGTCATGCACTCTCAGGTTTCAGTGCTCCACAAACTCTCAAGGTGGTGGGGTTCCTAAAGAAGCAGAAGGTAACAGTGTTGATCGACTTAGGTAGTACTCATAATTTCATCAACAAAAAGTTAGCTACTTGTCTAAATTGTTCATATATCTAGCTCCAGAGTTTCAACTTTTCATTACAGATGGTGGTATAGTTAGTTGTTCAGGGAAGTTTCATAGCATTAAATTATGCATGGGAGATTAACAACTTGATACCCCAATGTATGTGATATCCATGGGTGTAGCAGATATTGTTTCGGGAGTACAATGGCTTACTACATTAGGAACAATTGAGATGAACTTCCAAGAACTATTCATGAGATTTCAATCAGAAGGAGGTTAGTATAGCTAAGGGGGTTGAAGGAAAAATCTCCACAAATGGTAAGCTCTCATCAAATTCCAAAGTTGCTTAAGAAAGGAGTGGATGGATTTGTGGCCCAACTATGTTCATTAGAAGTCTCTCAATCTAATACTCCTACTCATCCAGATTTGCAAGCTATAATTGATCGTCACTTAGTTGTTCTTGGAGATATTCCTAAAGGAATTCCTCCTAGGAGGTATCATGATCATGCCATACAGTTAGTCCCAAGGATCCAACCACCAAAAATTAGGCCTTACAGGTATCCACACATACAAAAGAGTGAGATAGAAAAGATTGTTGAAGAGATGCTAGAGGCAAGAATCATCAGGCATAGCCAAAGTGCTTACTCATCACCTATGGTGATGATACATAAGAAGGATGATACTTGGTGCATGTGTCTAGATTATAGAGTGCTCAACATGTACACCATTAAAGATAAGTTTCCAATTCTAGTCATTGATGATTTTCTAGATGAATTAAATGGAGCTATGTTTTTTACCAAGTTAGATCTTAGATCTGGTTATCACCAAATTCGGATTAAGGAGGAAGATATTTGTAAGACAACATTTCAGACTCATGAGGGTCATTATGAATTTTTGGTGATGCCATTTGGTCTTAACAATGCACCATCTACATTCCAAAGTTTGATGAATTCCATTTTTAAGAAGTTCTTGAGAAAGTTTGTGTTAGTATGATATGTTAATTTATAGCAAGACTTGGGAAGAACATTTGCAACATGTGGACCAAGCATTAAAAATACTTGAAGATCATAAACTCTATGCTAAGCCATCCAAGTGTTCTTTTGGTCTTATAGAGGTGGAGTATTTGGGACACATAGTTTCACATGAAGGAGTAAAGGTGGACCCTAACAAAATTAAGGCTATCATGAAATGGCCTATTCCAAAAACCGTTAAGAAACTGAGATGATTCTTGGGATTGATAGGGTACTATAGAAGATTTGTGAAGAATTATGGTAGTATAGCAGCACCTCTCACCACTCTATTGAAGAAGGATTCCTTTCATTGGAACGAGTCTGCCAATACAACATTTGAGAGATTGAAGGAGGCTATGTGTACAAATCTAGTACTTGCCACTCCTGACTTCACCAAGGAATTCATTATGGAATGTGATGCTTCTGGAAATGGGATAGGAGCAGTGCTCATGCAAGAAGGTCGACCAATTTCTTTTCAGAGTCATCAATTAAAAGGTAAGAATCAACTAAAACCTATTTATGAGAAGGAAATGCTATCAATACTCCATGCAGTGAAACAATGGCGGCCTTATCTATTGGGTAGACATTTCAAGGTTAAGACAGATCATGATAGCCTAAAATATTTTTTGGAACAATGACTATCTTCTGAAGAGCAACAAAAATGGGTCACTAAGATGTTAGGATATGACTTTGAGATTGTGTATAAGAAAGGGAAAGAAAATATTGTCACAGATGCATTGTCAAGGAAGGATGAGAAAGATGAAGCCTTATTGTGTGCCCTTTCAATATTACAAGAAAATTGGGTGGAGGAAGCCAAAGCAGAGTTGCAAAATGATGTTGTGACAAGTAATCTCATCGAGCAATTAAAAAGTGATCCTAGTAGTTCAGATAAGTTTTATTGGAAGGGAGATACTCTTTGGTATAAAGAGCGTTTGTACCTCTGCAAGAATTCCAACCTTAAAATCAGGATTCTCACAGAGTTGCATGAGTCTCTAGTGGGTGGTCATTTAGGATTTTTGAAGACATATCATCAAGTCAAGCAAGATTTCTTTTGGGAGGGGCTAAAGGGTGATGTTCAAAAATTTGTGGTTGAATGCTTGGTGTGTCAAAGGCATAAAGGGGAGACAATTAAGACACCAAGTCTCTTGCAACCCTTATCTATTCCTAGCCAGCATTGGGAAGAGGTATCCATGGACTTCATCATAGGGCTTTCCAAATATAAAGGTCATAATTTCATCATGGTGGTAGTTGATCGGCTCACTAAATATGCACATTTCATTGCATTAGCACATCCTTTTACAACAAGTGTAGTGGCTAAAGCTTTTTTGGAGAATATCCAAAAGCTACATGGTACACCTAAAGTTATTGTTAGTGATCGTGATCCTATCTTCACTAGTCACTTTTGGAAAGATTTATTCTCATGTTTGGGTACTCAATTGGCTCTTAGCTCTTCATACCACCCTCAATCAGATGGGAAAACAGTGTTTGGAAGGATATCTACGTTGTTTCACTTCAGAGAAACAGTCTCAATGGGTAGATTGGCTACCACTTGTGGAATGGTGGTATAACACTTCTTTTCATAGCTCATCAAAAATGTCTCCATTTTTGGCACTTTATGGATATCATCCTCCTTCCATCACATCATCAATTAAGGTGTCCCCAAGAGTTCAGGCAGTAGAAGACCACTTGCTTCATCAACAACAAGTACTTTCAAGACTCAAGGAGAATTTAGCCATGGCACAAAATCAATGAAACAACAGGCAGAAACATCAGTGAAAGAAGTTTTGAAGTTGGGGATTGGGTCTTCTTGTGATTGCAGCCTTATAAGCAAATCTCACTAAAGCAGCAAAGAAAGAATAATAAGTTGTCTCCAAAGTATTATGGTCCATACCAAATCATGTAGAAGATCGGTAGTGTTGCCTACAAGCTTGAGTTGCCACCAACAACAAAGATACATCTAGTTTTTCATGTTTCCTATTTGAAGAAGGTAATTGGGCATAATATTCCCACTCAAACAACACTTTTTGAGCTAGATGAAGAAGGAAGAATCATTTTTGAACTAGAGTGCATTCATCAAACACGCAAAAAGAAGCTGAGGAATAGAACTATCACTGAGTATCTCATTCAATGGAAGAAGTTACCAGTTGAAGATGCCACATGGGAAGACGAGGAGTTCATTCAAAAGTTTCCAAACTTGATTAGCATTAAGGACAATGCTTCTTTGAAGAAGGGGATCATGCTACAACCTTAATATTATTGTACATCGGGTTATGAATAGTCGGCTTGTGGCTATCTTGACTCTCTATTAAGTCATATTATCATTAGTATGTTTGTTATTTAGTTGTTTAGGTCGGCCTAAGTCTTATATAGGTGTGTCTAAGTCGGCCTAGGTGATATCCTTGGCATAAATAGGTATATATAGGAGGTTGTGAGTCTTATTTCATCATCAAGTGTGAAGTGTGTTCTCATTAGAGATATTTGGAGGTTTTCCCACTCAAAGTGGCTTGTTATTCTCAGTTATTATCAAGTATTTGCAACATATTTCATATCATATTCTTCTATTGTGCAAGTTATTTCATAACATTATAGAAGTCTTAGTTGTTTTTTCTAGAACTTATCTTGTCTAGCTAGGATTGCTTGATTCCTAGGTAGTTAATTTTCTCATGTAATAGGATTAAGACACTTGTCATTATCTTTTCTAATCCTACATCTCTATGTTTCCTTTATAAGAAAGGCATATCATGTACATTTGCATTGAATCAATTGAAGCTTATTCAAGCAAATTCAACGATTAATCAATCTTGCATTAAGAAGCAAGCTTTCTTGCCATTCTCTCTCTCTTCTAGAATTGGTTTTGGTCTAGCAACTATTCCTAGGGGTGTTGGGGAGTCCTCTAAGGGAATCCATTAAGGGTTTGATGAGATGCATCATAGGTTTTTTCATTCATAAAATTCCTTTCATTTATCATTATCTTTTAGCATTAAGGTTTAATTAACAAACTATGATTTGACCAAGGCAAACCCCTATTCATCAAAAACAAAAAAAAATTCCCTCCATTTGTATGTGTATATTTGTAGGTGAAGAAGGATTCAAGATTGATTAATAGAGGAATTTTGCAAAGTTTTCAAAGTTGTCAACATACAAAAAATCGCTTATAAATTTTATTTTTAACTTTCTGATAGTGGAATCTATAGAAATTAGATGCTCAGATATGGAATTTTAGGATTGTGAAGTCAAACTCTAGACCCCTATAAAGAGACCCATTTGACCTAGTGTGATTTTTTCTTAGCAAGTCACTTAGAACTCACTTTTTGTTCAAGGTACATATCGATTTGAACTTCTCAGATTTACTTGAAAGTTGCTATTTATGTTTATGTTATCCAAATTTTCTACATTTTAATTTTTACATCCTATAATTGAGTTCATTAATTATTTTATTTTCTTCTCTCAAAAACGCATTTCAATCACCTTCTTTCATGAGAAAATAGAAAATACCCATCCCCATAGAGTTGACTCAACTCAAGGTTGAAATTCAATTATATCCTTGGGAGATCTCTTTATCTAATAAAATTAGGGAAAAGGTGTTGTTGATGATGTTTTATGCACAACAACAACTCAGACAGAATATGGAAATCCTATCTCTCTTGAAAGGTAAATCTCTATCAGCAAGCCTCAAGAGATAACCCCAAGGTCTCTAATGTTAGGTCTTGACAATGCATAAACAACTCAGTGATAAATGTGAAAATTCTGGTAATCACAATGGGACCTTACTACAAGCAAAATACTGAATCTCCACTTTATCAGATCTAGCAATGTAATGATACTTCAATCCTAAATCTAACCCAATGATAAAATAAATAACAAAATAAAAGGGTTTCAAAGATATTTCTATATTAATACTACTCCTAAGATTAACAATGTAAATGACAAACACTCGAAATGGACCAATCCCTCAAAACTGATTTCTACTTCACCCAGATGAATATGCAATCTTATAGAAATAGTGCAATTTTCTAAGGTGTTAAGATTTTTAGATCATGAACATTCATTCAAACAACCCTATGGTAATTGAAATGAATAAACCATCACAATTGAACTAAGCACAATAAATATAAGAGTCCAGGCTATCTTTGCAAAGCAACTAACAATCAGTTCATTGCGAAAAGTATGGACCAGGGATTGTTGCAACACTTCAAATATCAAATCATAAACATCATTAAATAAAATCTAACTCTAAATATCAATTTTCCTCAAAGAAATTCTAAAGATAGAATAACAAGAACCATGCAAGATAAGAACACAAGTATGGCACCAAATCACAATGTCATTACTTGCATCAAATTATCCACTATAGCAACAATTCCAGCTTTCTGTTACAATATTTGCCTGAGAACAAGTACTTTCTAACTCTTTCTCTACTTAATTCACTCTATACAAGCTATCTCTCTATTTTTCTATGTATATTTTCTATCCCTTACAAATGAGGAAAAATGACATATTTATAGATAATCCCCAAAAACATGTCAACCTAGCCAAATTTTACAATAATATTTATCCACAACAAGTCAGTCAAGAGAAATTCAAAATAAAATAAATTATGCATTAAATGCATGAACTTCATCAGGGTCAGCCTGGGATCTCCAATTCAGTTCGGACCAATGCATGCAAAATAATAGGGAAGCACAAATCTTGTTGTAGCCCATCATTACCTATCTTCCCCCTTTTCTTTATTTCGATCCAGCATTTCATGCACCTTCCAAAGCACCCTATCCAAGTTAGCCATAGGTGGTAAAGGAAAAACCCTAAGTTGGCTCTCAATTGATGTAACATCTTCTCTTGATTGTTTCACTGATTTATCCCATTCAACCTTATATGTCAGATACTTATCAATAACAACAATGTAGGTGGCTGCATCATCTAAGTGGTGCTCAGTAACAAAATCACCATTGACTGGAGCATAAACATCTTGCCACCACTTCCTTAACTGTTCAAAGCTTAAATACTTAGGTGCAATCTTCCTTCTCCCTATCATTATCACAAAGAAAGAAATGCATCCATTATAGACACCAGTCAGGGTATCATCAATCTGCCTCCTCTGCTTGTAGATCTTCTTTAGAACCTTTTACCAAATTTGAAAAGCTTCAAACCATTCCCAAGGTTTGATAGCTCTAGAGGAAGGGAGAATTCCATCACTTACAATCTTATCCTTGGTATAATCCATGATGGTTTTGGTTTTTTGCAACAAGATGTCTACATCTTCCCTATCTTGAGCCAATACCTCCTTCAACCAATCAATCACCTTCATAGCATCTTTTCTAGTTGAGAGAATACCCTGGATAGTTTCATTTCCTTTGGACTACACCCCTTGTAGCCAATTTGTAGTAGCAAGAGTGGAAGCCTTCATCCTCTCCAACTTAGTGATTGTTTCCTGGGGTAAGGGATTTGCAGCAGAGGATGAGGGGTTAATGGATTGCAAGGGTTTCATCAGATCTTCCAACAATTTCCTAAGTTTCTCATTCTCCTTCTTTAGCTCCTATTTAGTTTGAACTTCTTTCCTCAATCTCCCTAGGATGACTGTGCTATAACCCTGGTAATCTTCAATATCTTGCTCAATGGAAGTGGGCCCTAAATTGATAGTCTGCAAGTTGTAATCCTCTATAGTTACATCATCCCTATTTTTATTCAGAGTAGGAGTGGCAATGTGGACCACCCTATTACTTGCCTCATCACTTTCGATCTTTGAAATGACCCTGGCCTTTTTCTTTCCTTTATCCTTTCCTATCTTAGCCAACAATTCATCCCAATTTGGTGAGGTATCTTCCACAACAACCTGCTTTCTTTTTATTTATTTGTCCAACCAATCTAGAATAGTGTATTCTAATTGCACTTCACTCTGTCCTACCTCCTCCTGCTAGTCTTTAGTCACTTCTTTATTCAAACCCTGCTTCTCAGAAACCTCTTCTGCCTTATTCTCCTTTTCTTTAAAATGTTCCTCCCTATGCAAAGGTGATGGAACCTTCACTGCTTCTTCTCTTGGAGGCTATTTGACTCCTTTAGTTCTAATAGGTGACTCTTCATATGCAACCAGGGGAGACTGCATTACTTTCTCTACTTTTCCCTCAACATTGTAAAGCTCACCCTCATGAAATTCTCCCCCCTCTATATCTTGATGATTCTCAGCTTCTTTGGATTCACCTAATTCTTCATTTTGAGCTTCAGGGACATCAGAATGTTGTTCCTCATGAGAAGTGGCTAGAGGAGGAACTGTTTTGGGCACACTATCCTTAGGAGAAGGATCCCTTGACTTCCTTGTATACACCTGTGTCTTTTCTCCTAAACTTTCTACATTCACCACAGGTGGAGCAACTTCTTCCTCATCCTTAGAGCCTATCTTTTGTGAAAATCTTATAATTCTTCTCCTTTTAGGTATAGGAGCACCAACCCAGGAATCTTCTTTTTAGTTTCCTCCATTCCAAACCTCTTAGTCCTTGAAGTATGCCCCCTTTTCTTGGGAATTGGTTTTCTCTGTTTTTCTATTTCTTGGGCTTCCTCCATTTAAGCACCCTTAATCTTGATCTTAAAAGGATAATCCACCTTACCCTTCCTTTAGGATCTTGCTCAGTTGATTCCTCGGAAGTGGAGTGAGGGTCTAAATCTCCTATTAGATCATAGGTGCATGGTACACCTTCATTTTCCAACTTTCACATTTTATGTTTTAGCCATATCTTGGTGTACTTGGTGATTAGATCCATTATCTGTCCTAACTCTATCTTTTCTTCTTCTACCCAATCCACATCACCAATTGGCCTATCTTTAACTGCCTCATAAGCTTGACTTGAATCAGGTCCCCATCATCTTTGAGTTGGTCAGTAACTTCCTTTACATTAAATAATCGAACTGATCCAATTAGAAGATGATAAAACTTCTTCTTTCTAACCTCATATTCATCATTGTCATTGGCCTAGTAGTCTTCCAAATTAACCTTATGGCTAGATTCTCTACTGGCCTTCTTTTGGGCTTCACCTTTTATGTAAAATTTGGACCTCTTGGAATGGAAAGACCAACCAAGAGTACTCATCTCCTTTTCTGAAGCTTGAGAAAAGATAATAGAAGGGCATGCCTCTCCAGTGCCTATCCTCAAAGGGAAGTCTCCCCCAAAGCCAATATTATGCTTGCCCATTTTGACAATAGCATCGAAGTCACATATCTATCTAGTGACCTCCAAGAGTAGAATATGATCAGTGGGATACCTTGGAAGTCGGTAAGGAGCCCTTTAACAGCTATCAATCTAGATATATGAGAAGGTTGGGAACTGAATGAACCAAGCACCATATTTCTTGATGAGCTCCTTAGCTTGATCTAAAATCCTCATACATTTTGTACCTTGAAGCAATCTGGTGATATGCATGGTGAATGCATCATTCACCCTCCTGTAGCTCAGGCTTCCCAAGTGAAATTGAGGGAAAACCTCATAAATCACATCCTGCCCAAAGACGCCCTTGGTACTTAATCCCTTGTATGGATGAAATCTTGCAAGTGCATAGACTAAGTTTGAAGTCATTGTGAACGTCTTGGTTTGCAGAACATTGGAAAATTTCTCATGAATCACCCTACTTATAACACTTGCCTAATGATAGTTGATATTTTCCCATTCCATCCTTGCAATGATATGGCACATCCACTTCTCAAACATGCCTGCACTCTTTAGTCTGACCACGCTATGAAGAAGAGTAATTGCATCATAATACTCCTTCTTGAACTTTGCCCTGAATAGCTATTTATGCAGTTTAGAATAGTGAGACTTGAGCTTCTCCAGCCAGGAATTTATAAGTTGTTGTGACTTAATATTCTTTTCTTCATAGAACTTCTTAGCTGCCTCCATTTTGAATGCCACAACATGTGATCTATCTAGCATATCAAAAGTCTGAGCTATGGAGATAGGATTCAAATTTTCCACAATCCTCCCCTGAGGACCAATAATTCTCTGTGTATCACTGTCATAATTCTTAGTACACTCAAGGACTAACTCATAACACTGCACTGTAGAGGGAATGTAGAAGTTGAAAAACCAACTTCACAATCCCTAAGAATCACCTGCAAGCAATCACCTATCACATGCAATAGATATTCAGAACAAAAATGAAAGATGTTCTGTAAACTCTCAGAGCCAAATTATGGAAGCAAAATTCAGCATCATGATATTGAATGAAATTGTCTTACAAATAATGCAAAAGCCTTCAAAAAGGAAATCATGCAAAAAAAAAGACATGCACAACCTTAATCCTATTTTGAGCAAAAAGATAGCTCAACAAGATAAGGATAATAATAACCCAGGAAAAATAATATTCCTAAGTAAACTTATGCTAAAGTGTAATTAAATAACTAATTACACCAACAGGGAAAACCAACTACATGTGCCAATCCTGATTCCAACATTCTTGTAGCCACCAGAAGAAGGTCCTTTACTGACATTTTGCCTTTGAACTCCTCATAGTCCCATAGTCCAACGTTCGTGTCTGCTACTTCTAACTAGATAGAAGTGATCTTGCTCTCTAGGATTTTTCTCTTGATATCCATCTTAACTCATTCTGCCTCAGACACAAAAGATCCCTCCATGTCACTCTTAGCTTTTCCAGCAACTACCTTGCTTGCTTCTACCTGTACTTGACAAAGAAGCCATTGTAAAAACCCTAGGAAACCAAGGTTAATCCATCAAAATCACCATTAAAATGAATCCAAATAAGCAAGGTGCCATTAAATCTCAAATAAATTGATCGTATTAAAATTTGGGTTTCAAGACCATCCGCGAAATCCAAGCCAGGGAGGAAGTTCAGAGAATTTCGGGCCAAATAGATTCCAGTGGAATAAACATGAAAACACCTATTAGCAACTTAATCTAATTATTATTAATCAAGAAATAACACGTGATATCTAAAAATAGCACCAATTGATCATAAAATGCATCATCATTCATTAACTAATCAAATTGTTTGGCATTCTTTCACTTTCCACTAGATTCTAGGAAAATCTGCATGGGACGGATTTCCACGAAGGAGGAGACATTCTGCAAATTTTAGAAAAAATGGGGGACACATAATTTTGGGAAAATCCACAAAGAAGATAAATCTTTGAAAAATAATAGATTCTGAGAAAACGAAAGAGACAAGGAAAATCCCACAGAGCCCAAAAATCCTGAACTTTGGTATTAAAACATGATCTCACCTAGATTAATGGATTGATCATGAATTTCAAGAATCTAGGCTCAAGGAAAGTTTGAAATGGGCCTTCCATAGGTTTTCTTAGAATTCTAGGCTAGTTTGGAAGCAAACTAAAGTGAAACGGTGATGCCCTAGGTATAAAACCTTACAGATCCACCATTAACGCACATGCAAGCTCAAGATTCGAACATTACAACTATTGGGTCCTCACTAGGGGTTACTCATGGATCTCAAGAAGGATAATTTATAATACAAATGAACAAACAACCTCAAAACTTACTCGGGAGACGATAAACAAAGCAATTTTGGGCAACCCTAGCATCAGACGCTCAAAGATAGAAATTTAAATCCTAAACTTGTCTAGAACATCAATGACCAATCACATTCATCAATTAAAAGAGAAGCAAAATGTACATACCATTTGAAAAAGAAAAATCAATCTTAGAAACAATAAATGCAAGCTTAATGGCATCTAGCAAAGACAACAATAGCGACGCCCAAGAAATCACCACCAAATCAAATAATTCACAAGTCAAATGCCTCAAATCAAGTCAATCACCAAAAGAATGCACTCCTTAGCTCACTCGATCATAGAAAACAAAGCATAATGACACCAGAGTCCACAAAGATCTAATAAATACATCCCTTACACCAGGTACAAATGACATCAATGCCACCAACAAGACAACTAGGAAAACCTGTGAACCTGATGACAGGATGAACTTCAGAAAAATACAGTTCACACAAAATTCTACGAAGACCAAAAATTCCTAAGCAATAGCATTCAACCAGAGTCTGAGTAGGATCCGGGAAAATCCGGCCGGGGTGGAAAGTCCCGAACTAGAGTAAAAACCCAAAATTCACCCAAAACTTGATATTTTCAATGAATCACTTAGGGGAATCACTTAGGCAATCAAAATAAATATTTAAACACATGCCAAAGCAAGATAAATCCTCAAAATAAAAGGGCCAAGATACCAAAAACCAAAGCAAAAGAGGGTCCCTTCTTTCAGTGGGGCATGTGTGTGAAAACTGCACAACAAATGGCAACTCTACTAGGGAAATGCTCTAGAGCATTTGATGATGAATAGGAATCGAGAAATCAGAATCTCTAGTTTTAGTCTCACTATTAGAAAAACAAATCAAAATGTAAAGATTAAAGAATCAGAACCAAAGGGTAGACTAAACCTTCCATAAACTAAAAAGCCAAGTGTGTGCATATGAGTTCATTTCCCTCCTTGAGCTACTGAAGAAACCAAGTTCAATGAGGACAGGCTACGTAAAGATTCTAACTTCAAAATCAACTTGGATAGACCCTCGTTGCTAGTCATACATCTATATCCCCTATGAGGTTATCGTTGTGACTCTCCCGAACATAGCTCTATTGCCAGCCAGGTGTCTATAGCCCTGATAGAGATATTTAGATACTCCTGATAAGTTGAATTCATTCTTTTGATTTGCAATATCTCACCTTTAGTTCTTTTAATACTCTTTTTATGTGTCACTTTTTCATTTCAACTTGTGAACAATGAAGTTCACACTCAGGGCTAAGAATCAAAGTGGCGTTGAAGCAGAAATAGGATTTTTCACCAAAAAAAACTTCAAAAGGATCCTATGGTAACATCAGGATTCTTAAGATGTATAAAAGATATGAGATTTTAGAATACTTAAAATTCAAATCAAAACTAGTGACTCAGCTTCTATAAATCAAACATTTAAATTGTTTGGCAATAACAAAGACCTTAACCATCTTTTCACAATGCAGAACTAAGTCCACCAAAGAAATACTTAGAACAGTCCCAGATAATGATATATTTTCCATGCAGGTGCAACACATCCAAAAGAAAACAAGAAAACCCCCAAAGCAAGAGCAGAGCAAAAAAACAAACCAAACCAAAAGAAAACCTACTCTAACCAAAACAAACAAAAGAAAATCAGAAAGGGAAACCTACTCTAACCAAAGCAAAGTGAAGCAAACAAAACAAAAAAGAAACCTAATCTAACTATATACAGTACAAGAGTTGAAAACAACTCAAGACTGGAAATAATGCTTCAAATACTGCCCATTGACTGGTAGTGGGATATCCTCTCCAGTGAGAGTTTTCAAATGGAAAGCATTATCTCCCAAGATTTCTGAAATATGGTAAGGGCCAAGCCAAAGTTTATCAAATTTTCCATGCTCCCCCTTACGGTCATGAGATTTATCCAAGTAAAGAACCAAGTCAGAAATCCTAAAGGCTTTTACGTTGGCTCTTTTATCAAACCATCTCTTGACAACCCCTTGATGTTCGAAAATTTTTTCTAGGGCTTCATCTCTTTTTTCCTCAAGGTGTAACAATTCAGCAAGTCTGGCCTCACGCTTATCACCCTCATCATAATATTCATTAATGAACTATAAGGTGGGTATTTTTAACTGAATAGGAAACATAGGCTCTAACCCATAAACTAGGTGGTAAGGGGATATTCCTATGGAAGTCTTATGTTTTGTACGATCTGCCTAGAGAGAAAATCTGAGTTGAATGTGCAAATCCTTTAGATTTCTTTCTAACAATTTGTGAATAATAGTCAGGATATTTTTATTGAAAGATTCAGCAAAACCATTACCTTGAGAGTAATAATTGGATGCAAACTTAGTTATAATCCCATGATCGAAATACCAATTAGAAAACCTCAATGATGAAAATACAGGACCATTATCACAAACTAAAGACATAGGACATCCAAAATGATTGATAATACTTGATTCGACAAAATTAATTACCACCTCAGAAGTACATTGCTTGCAAGCAAGGGCCTCAATCCATCTTGTAAAATAATCAGTGATAGTAAGGATATACCTATGTCTTGTAGAGGATGGAAAATTGATTGGATATATGAAGTTCATCCCCCATTGTGCGAAAGGTTTTACCTCAAAGATTGGTTGGATTGGGAGTGCTGCATACTTCTCTTTGGTTGCCACAGTCTGACACACATGATAAGTTCTAACATGGTTGTGTGTGTCCTTGAACAGTGTAGGCCAATAATAACTAGCTTTCAGAATCTAGTTCATTGTAGAAGGTGTTGATCCATGACCTGTACCATATCCATCGTGAAATTCCAACATCACTCTTTCAAACTCTATCTTTCCTAGGCACCTTAAGTAAATACCATCATGATTTTTCTTATATAGAATAGCTACCTTCAGCATGAAACTTTCACTCTTTAAATGTAGTGCCCTTCTTTGTACTATATTAAGATGATCAGGGAATCTCTGAGTCAAGAGATAGTGAATGATATCATCATACCATTTGCTAGGAGAAACATCCTCTAGATTGTAATGTTGGGCCAAAAGATCAGGGCCTACCTCTGCCATTGTCTTTGTAAGTCCTTTCCCTCTTACCAGCTTCATGGGCTGAATCTCAATGTCCTACTCTTGTAACATAGTTACCCACTTAGCTTTGTATTCTCCTAACTCATTCTGCATTAACAACTTAACTGTAGGATCATGAACTATAGCAAAGACCTTGTTTCTGAGGATATAGTGTCTGAACTTTTTTACAGCCCTGACTAAGGCATATGTCTGCTTTTCCACACTTGGGTATCTCAGCTTTGCATCCTTCAATGGTGCACTCATGAATTCTATGGGATTTTCATTACCTTGATCAGATTTTTGAGTTAACATAGCAGCACATGAGTGATCAGAAGCAAATGAATATATATAGAATGTCTTAGCATAGTATGGACTCACCAAAACTGGAGGTTCAACAATAGACCTTTTTATCTCTGCAAATGCTTCCTTTTCTTTTGAATTCCATTCAACTTTGGCCTCCTACTTCAACATTGCATTCAGGGGCTTGACTATTTATGTGAATCCAGTCATGAACTTCCTCACAAATTTGATCTTTCCAAAGAATGATTTCATTTATTTCTTATTAGCAGGTGGTGGAATCTTGAGTATAGCTTCGATTCATTCTAGATCAATGGAAATTACTTTCTTAGAGAGAACATGCCCCAACAATTTACCCTATGTAACTCCAAAGATGCATTTCTTTAGATTGAGAGATATACCAAACTCTCTGCATTTCTGAAATACCTTACACAAATCTATGATATGATCACCTCTCTTCTTGGAAAATACTATCAAATCATCCACATAAATGATTATGCATTTACCAATTATGTCTTTAAAGGAAATTTCCATAGCTCTTTGGAACATGGCTCCAACATTAATCAAACCAAAGGGCATCCTTCTATAGGAAAAAGTGCCCCACTTGGTGGTTAAACCAGTCTTGTGCCTATCCTCATACTGCACCATAACTTGATTGTATCCTGAATAACCATCCAAGAAAGGCATTATCTAAGATCCATTTATAATTTGGAGTACTTCATCCAGTGAGGGTACTAGATAATTATCCTTTTCTAATGCCCTATTGAGGTTCCTAAAATCCACACATAGCCTAATTTCACCATTTTTCTTCCTGACAAGAACCATATTTGCAACTTAGGTTGAATGTCTTACTCGAAATATGATTTTGGCAGATAGTATTTTCTGCACTTCCTTCTATATTATGGGTTCTAGTAAGGCATTAATTGGCCCTTGCCTCTATCTGAAAGGTTTTACTCCTAGATTGAGAGGGATAGTATGAGTTATGATCGATCTGTCATAGGTCTTTAAGTATTCATAACTCCAGGCTATCACATCTGGATATCTATGTAATGCATCAATTATTCCTTTCCTTTCTTTTGGAGTGCACACTTTACCAATGAAGACATTCTTGGCATCATCCTGAGTTCCCATATTATACTTTTCACATTGTCCACTGATGGACTCTTTCCTAGCGTCCTATTCTTGATCTCTGACCATATCTAGATCAAAGATTCTCTCTAATTTCACCATCCCTCTAGGAATTGTGTTGGTCTTCAAATTAATTACTCCTTCCAAATCCATCTCTGCTTCTTGGAGTTCAATTTTATCGATGATTTGAGAAGCAAAGACATCTGTACTCGTAATAAAATCTAAGATATTCTTGTCATCTTCAAATACCTGGAATCTGGTGACATTATCAAGTACTGAAGGTATTGGGGTCATTTCCACTATAAACTTCTTTAACCCAGAAAGAGATAGGTTGCAATGTACTAGTTGCCTGGGAAAGGGAGTTAGTTGTTTGGTTCTTACTTTGTGGAATCAACTCAATGTTGAACGCATCAAATCCTTCAATAAGATCCCATACTCTATGTCTATAATTGGTCATTCTTCTGTCATGACAAGAGTATTGTCTCCTAACTTGCTTGACTACTAACTCAAAATCCCCAAAAACTTGCAAGATCTTAACCTTTTTCCTCAATACCATTAACAATCCATGCACCAAAGCCTCATACTCTGCTACATTATTCGTACAATGAAATTGAAGTCTATGAATAGAAAAGAAGGTCTTACCTCTTGGACTGATTAGCTCAAAACCTTCCCTAGCCCCTTGCTTTGATTTGGATCCATCAAATATTAGAGTCCAACAACCAACAACTATAGACTTCCTTGTAGTATCACTTGCATTGTAGCTACTGGATGGTTCTTTAGAAGGCATCGCTCTTTTCCCTTTGGGGTCCTCTTGGACATTTTAGATATTAATTTTGACTACTGGAGTTGGGTTGATACACTTTTGTATTTGTTCCACTACAACCTAGCATAGGAAACAATCCAGTTCTGAATGGGAATCATTATGCACCCTGCACCAATTAGGTAGGAGTAGTTCCCCAAAATTCATTCCTCTTCCTAACTAAACTTAATCTTCAATGCATTTTTGAATGAATTCTTGAAAATTTTCTAGCAAACCCAGTAGACTATCCTTCGGATCATCATCATTTTCAATTGGTTCCACCAAGGCTTCAGTACCACTAGATTCTATTGTGAGACCAACATACATTGTATGCAACATGAGGACCTCCTCTACATCTGAATCCTAAAAAGGAGTTGCAAGAACATAATTACCCATACTTACTTCTGATATCAAAATATCATTGGAGGTATTCTGATATTTTGTAATCATGTATTTCATTATGGGTTCTCTTTCAATTCTAATCTGGTTTGGCACTCCCTTCTAGGGAAGCCACATGTGAGAGTGATCAGTCAAGACATATCCATTCAAGGCCCTGGTGAAGTCTCTTCCCAAGATTAGGCCATAAGCATCAGGTATGTCAGCCACTTATATATTAATAACCTGTTGAATTCTCGGATCAGAAGCAACCTACATATGAATCATATTTAATTCCCCTACAACATTTACTTCAGTCCTATCCAACTGTGTAACTTTCTTTTGTGAGTCAGCAGGAGTAATACCCATAGCTCTACAAACACTGAAGGGCATAACATTGGTGGAAGCACCAGAATCCAACAAATAATTATGCAAATTCTTAACGAATATATAGACATAAATCAAGAATGGAGGTGTGTCTGTCTTCCCTTTAAATAGAGTTAAGGGAGTATCCACTTGAGCAACTTGAGTTTTTTCCTTCTCTTTTCCCTTATCTCCAGGAGGCATGTGGACTTGATTATGATTATGATTTTTCCTTCCTACTGATTGAGAGATAGATGCTTTATTGACACTTTCACTAACTAATTTATCTTGTGACATAGAATTTGTATTATAAACTCCTAGAACTATATTCTGAATGGCTGGAACTCTCAATAACTCAAATGCAGAGAGGCTTACCTTTAGTTTTCTAAGTTCTTCAACAACATACATGGCCAATTGTTCCTCACTTAGATCAACAGGGGTCTCCTTTGGGTATTCTATCACCTTGTCCTTGTTTGCATCAATACTTCTCCCTTTTGGCAGGTCCATGTGTCCTTGATCCTAAGATAAATATTTCCTAGACACCTGATGAAGTGACAGATTATTGTTGGCATTAGGATCTAGAGGAATAGTGAAGTTGTTCGGTAGAATGGAAGTAGTGAAGGGGCCTCCAACTTGTGGACGTCTGTGTGGCAAGTCCCTCAAATCATACTTCTTGATAGGTCTCTAGAAGGTCTGCACTTCTTCAACATAAGCCTTTTCTTCATCCCTAGTGCCATTTTCATTCATCAAATTCTCATCAAATAACTATGTAATTTCATCTCCATTGCATACCTGGTTTTCCTCTTCCTCCATCTGGTCGGATGCCTCTTTAGGTACATTCTCCTTACTTTGTGGAAAAGGAGCATGATTCAGTACCAACACTGATGAATCATAAGGAGTAGAGGGCACCATTTCCTGACTACCTACATTATTCTCCACTTCATACTAAAAAATTGAAGCTGTTGTTTGGAACTCTTGACAATCTAACTCAGAATGTTGACTCATTTTATGGAGCCTACACCATCCTGATAAAGCAGTCTTAGCTAGATATACACCATTAGGAGGCTTCTCTTGATTAAATGGCTGATTGATAGGCTGATTGACTAGTTGATCCAATGGGGTAGGGACTCCACCATTGTTAGGCCTTGTGTTCCAAGTCCTATTGTGTCCTAGTGGCTACCTCCTATCGAACCCTTGTCCACCACCTTGTCCTCTATCAAAGTTCTAGCTTGCAGACTGTCATTTATCATTGTTTTTCCCCCTATCATTATTATACCCTCTATCATTGTTGTATCCTCTATCGTTGTTGTACCCTCTTTCATTATTGTATCCTCTATCATAGTTATATCCTCTTTCATGGAGTTTCTCTCTATCAAAGTGCTATCCTTGTTTATTTTCTCAATTTTCTTTGTTATGATTGGACTACATATTTCTCTGAGCAGCTTGCAATTGACTATTTTGGTTCCTCAGGTAAGTCACCTCCATATTCAGCTTCTTTACTTGTTCAGACAATTCATCTAGTCTCTCCTTGTCAGGATTATTGTATGGAGGCTGACTCAAATTATTTTGGGAATACCCTACTATAGCATTGGCATTTAGTGACTGGTTTAATACTTCAAAATTCTGCAGATACATAGGAAAAATGACCTGAGGCTGTGTATGAAGAGGTTGATTCAAATTTTGCTGAGGGTAGCTGATTGTGGGTGAAACTTGTCTCATAGGAGGTCCTAGGTGAGGGACCAGAGGCAACTGAGGTACCGGATTCATGATAGGAGTATGGTTAGCAAGAGCCTGGTTGAGAACTGAAACTTGTCTAGGGTGAGCAACAGGTCCAAATGAGGGTAAAGGCCCAGACAGATGTTGCGTTAAAGAAATGCTAACCTTCACAACCTCTGCATATGGATCAAGTAGATTATTAGGAGGATTTTTCCTCCACTTCATAAAGGTAGTTGTCAGACTGTCAAGTCCCTCATAATAGACTTCTAAAGCAGTAGGCTCATCAATAGCATAAAGGGCCTGCAATCTGGTATAGGCATGATGAAACATATTGTTAAAGGATGCTATAGGATCATTGACTTCCCTCTTAACATTAGTGAACTGAAGATAGAGCTCATTGGGGCTAAGGGGAATCTAAAACTTCTATAAGAATGCAGTCTCTAGCTTTATCCAATCTTGGATAGACCCAACAGGTAAATGATTGTACCAATAGAATGCATCCTCTCCTAATGAATAAGGAAAAATTATGCATGCTACATCCTCATGATTGATCCCTCTATCCTTAAGGCCATTCTGAAAGATCCTGATGTGTTCCTCAATAATTCTATTGGGATTATTAACATGGAACTTTGAACAAAACTATTTAGGGTTCTTAAGCATGACATTGTAATTGGCGAAACTCAATGGAGATGCGTTATTAAGTAGGAAAGCCATTGGTGGAGGTTGGGGTGGTAATGGATGATTTATAACTGGCTGAGGTTTTGGAATGAGAATGTCCTCAGACTCAAACTCAAATGAACCTAATGAAGATGGGGATGATGGAGATGAAGGAGGTGGATGGGTAGATGATGATTCTCCCCTTCTATTGGTCCTTCTAGACCTAGTAGGGACTAGTAATTCTTGAAATTCCACCTCTCCTGGAGCAAATCTGGTCCTTCTTATGAATCTTTCAGGAGAGATGGCATTCAAAAATTGTTCCAACTTGCTTATTTAGGTCTTCCTTCTAGCGCCAATCTATTGATGATGTTTTTTTCACAACAACAAATCAGACAAAATATGGAAATCCTATCTCTCTTGAAAGGTAAATCTCTATTAGCAAGCCTCAAGAGATAACCCCAAGGTCTTTAATGTCAGGTCTTGACAATGCATAAACAACTTAGTGATAAATGTGAAAATGTTGGTAATCACAATGGGACCTTACTACAAGCAAAATACTGAATCTCTACTTTATCAGATCTAGCAATGTAATGATACTTCAATCCTAAATCTAACCCAATGATAAAATAAATAACAAAATACAAGGGTTTCAAAGATATTTCTAGATTAATACTACTCCTAAGATTAACAATGTAAATGACAAACACTCGAAATGGACCAATCCCTCAAAACCAATTTCTACTTGACCTAGATGAATCTACAATCTTATAGAAATAGTGTAATCTTCTAAGGTGTTAAGATTTGTAGATCATGAACATTAATTCAAACAACCCTATGGCAATTGAAATGAATAAACCATCACAATTGAACTAAGCACAATAAATATAAGAGTCCAGGCTAGCTTTGAAAAGAAACTAACAATCAGTTGCTTGTGAAAAATATGGACCAGGGATTGCTACAACACTTCAAATATCAAATCATAAACATCATTAAATCAAATCTAACTCTAAATATCAATTTTCCTCAAAGAAATTCTAAAGATAGAATAACAAGAACCATGCAAGATAAGAACACAAGTATGGCACCAAATCACCATGTCATTACTTGCATCAAATTATCCATTGTAACAACAATTCCAACTTTATGTTACAATATTTGCTTGAGAAAAACTACTTGCTAAGTCTTGCTCTACTTAATTCGCTCTATACTAGCTATCTCTCTATTCATTTATCTCTATTTTCTAGCCCTTTCAAATGAGAAAAAATGCCATATTTATAGAGAATGCCCAAAACATGTTGGCCTAACCAAATTTTACAATAATATTTAACCACAATTCGGCCAAGAAAAATTCAAAATAAAAAAATTATGCATTAAATGCATGAACTTCATCCAGGTCAGCCAGGGATCTCCAATGCAGTTCAAACCAATGCATGCAAAATAATAGGGAGGCACACTCTTGATGTAGCCCATCATTAACTATCTTCCCCCTCTTCTTTATTTCGATCCAACATTTCATGCACCTTCAAAAGTAACCTATCCAAGTCGACCACAGGTGGTAAAGGAAAAACCCTAAGTCGACTCTCAATTGATGTAATATCTTCTCTTGATTGTTTCATCGATTTATCCCATTCAACCTTATATGTCAGATACTTATCAATAACAACAATGTAGGTGGCTGCATCATCTAAGTGGTGCTTAGTAACAAAATCACCACTGACTGGAGCATAAACATCTTGCCACCACTTCCTTAACTGTTCAAAGCTTAAATACTTTCATGCAATCTTCCTTCTCCTTGTCATTATCTCAAAGAAAGCAATACATCCATAATAGACACCAATCAGGGTATCATCAATCTGCCTCCTCCACTTTTAGATCTTCTTTAGAACCTTCTACCGAATTTGCAAAACTTCAAACCATTCCCAATATTCGGCATCTTTGGAGGAAGGGAGAATTCCATCACTTACAATCTCATCCATGGTATACTCCATGATGGTTATAGTTTTCTACAACAAGAGGTGTGTATCTTCCCTATCTTGATCGAATACCTCCTTCAACGAATCAATCACCTTCATAGCATCTTTTCAAGTTGAGAGAATACGCTAGATAGTTTCATTTCCTTTGGACTGCACCCCTTGTTGCCAATTTGAATTAGAAAGAGTGGAATCCTTCATCCTCTCCAACTTAGTGATGGTTTCCTTGGGTAAGGGATTTTCTGCAAAGGACAAGGGGTTAATGGATTTCAAGGGTTTCATCAGATCTTCCAAGAATTTCCTAAGTTTCTCATTCTCCTTCTTTAGCTTTTGTTTAGTTTGAACTTCTTTCCTCAATCTCCCTAGGATGACTATGCTAGAACCCTTGTAATCTTTAATGGAAGTGGGCCCTAAATTGATAGTCTGTAGGTTGTAATCCTCTGTAGTTACATCATCCCTATTTTTATTTGGAGCAAGAGTTGCTATGTGGACCACCCTATTACTTGCCTCATCTCTTTAGATCTTTGGAATGACCCTAGCCTTTTTCTTTCCTTTATCTTTTCCTATCTTAGCCAGCAATTAATCCCAATTGGGTGGGGTATCTTCCACAACAACCTGCTTTCCTTTTATTTCTTTTTCCAACCAATCTAGAATAGTGGATTCTAATTGCACTTCACTCTATCCTACCTCCTCTTGCTGGTCTTTAGGCACATCTTTATGCAAACCCTGCTTCTCAGAAACCTCTTCTACCTTATTCTCCTTTTCTTCAACATGTTCCTCCCTACGCAAAGGTGATGGAACCTTCACTGCTTATTCTTCTCTTGGAGGCTATTTGACTCCTTCAGTTCTAACAAGTGACTCTTCATATGCAACCAGGGGAGACTGCATTACTTTCTCTACTTCGGCCTCAACATTGTAAAGCTCACGCTCATGAAAGTCTCCCCCCTCTATATCTTGATGATCCTCAGCTTCTTTGGATTCACCTAATTCTTCATTTTGAACTTTAGGGACATCATCATGTTGTTCCTCATGAGAAGTGTCTAGAGGAGGATTTGCTTTGGGCACACTATCCTTAGGAGGAGTCCTTGACTTCTTTGTATACACCTGTGTCTTTTCTCCTAAACTTTCTACATTCACCCCAGGTGGAGCAACTTCTTCCTCATCCTTAGAGCCTATCTTTTGTGACAATATTATAATTCTTCTCCTTTTAGGTACAATACCACCAACCCAAGACTCTTCTTTTCAGTTTCCTCCTTTCCAGACCTCTTAGTCCTTGAAGTATGCCCCCTTTTCTTGGCAATTGGTTTTCTCTATTTTTTTGTTTCTTGGGTTTCCTCCACTTGAGCACCCTTAATCTTGATCTTAAAATGAGAATCCACCTTAACCTTACCTTTATGATCTTGCTTAGTTAATTCCTCATAAGTGGAGTGAGGGTCTAAATCTCCCATGAGATCATAGGTGCATGGTACACCTTCATTTTCCAACTCCCACATTTTATGCTTTAGCCACATCTTGGTGTACTTAGTGATTGTATCCATTATCTATCTTAACTATGTCTTTTCTTCTTCTACCCACTCTACATAACCAATTGGTATGTATATAACCACCTCATAAGCATGACCTTGAATTAGGTCCCCATCATCTTTGAGTTGGTCAGGAACTTCCTTTACATTAAATAATCGAACTGATTCAACTGGAATCCAGGAAAACTTCTTCTTTCTGACCTCATATTCATCACTATAGTTGGCCCAGTAGTCTTCCAAATTGATCTTATGGCTATATTCTATATTGGCCTTCTTTTGGGCTTCACCTGTTATGTCAAATCTGGAACTCTTGGAATGGAAAGACAAACCAAGATTAATCATCTCCTCTTCTAAAGCCTGAGAAAAGATAATAGAAGGGCATGCCTCTCCAGTGCCTATCCTCAAAGGAAAGTCTCTTCCAAAGCCAGTCTCATGCGTGTCCCTTTCAAAAATAGCATCAAAGTCACATATCTATCTAGTGACCTCCAAGAGTAGAATATGATTAGTGGGATACCTTGGAAGTCAGTAAGGAGCCCTTTGACATCCATCAATCCGAATATATGAGAAGGTTGGGAACTAAATGAACCAAGCACCATATTTCTTGATGAGCTCCTTGGCTTGATCCGAAATCCTCATATGTTCTACACCTTGAAGAAATCTGGTGATATGCATGGTGAATGTATCATTCACCCTCCTGTAGCTCGAGCTTCCCATGTTCAATTGAGGGAAAAGCTCATAAATCACATCCTGTCCAAAGACACCCTTTGTACTTAATCCCTTGTATGGATGAAATCTTGCAAGTGCATAGACTAAGTATGAAGTCATTGTGAAGGTTTTGGTTTGCAGTACATTGGACAATTTCTCATGAATCATCCTACTTATAACACCTGCTCAATGATAGTTGATATTTTCCCATTCCATCCTTGCAATGATATGGCACATCCAATTCTCGAACATGCCTGCACTCTTTAGTCCTACCACCCTGCTAAGAAGAGTGATGGCATCATAATAATACTTCTTGAACTTTGCCTTGATTAGCTATTTAGGCAGTTTAGAATAGTGAGACTTGGGCATCTCCAGTCAAGAATTGATAAGCTGATGTGACTTAATAGTCTCTCTCTTCTTAGAACTTCTTAGCTACCTCCATGTTGAATGCCACCACATGTAATCTATCTGGCATATCAAAGGTCTGAGCTATGGAGATGGGATTCAAATTTTCCACAACCCTCCCCTGAGGACCAATAATTCTTTGTGTGTCACTATCATAATGCCTGGCACACTCAAGGACTAACTCATAACACTGGACTGTAGAGGGAAAACTAGCTACATGTGCCAATCCTGATTCCAACATTCTTGTAGCCACCAGAGGAAGGTCCTGCACTGCCATTCTACCTTTGAACTCCTTGTAGTCCCATAGTCCAACATTCGTGTTTGTTACTTATGACCAGATAGAAGTGATCTTGCTCTCTGAGATTTTTCTCTTGATATCCATCTTAACTCATTATGCCTCAGACATAGAAGATCCCTCCATGTCACTCTTAGCTTTTCCAGCTACTACCTTGCTAGCTTTTTCTTGTACTTGACAAAGAAACCATAGTAAAAACCATAGGAAACCAAGGTTAATCCATCAAAATCACCATTAAAATGAATCTGAATAAGCAAGGTGCCATTGAATCTCAAATAAAATGATCATATTAAACTTCAGGTTTCAGGACCATCCACGGAATCCATGCCAGGGAGGAATTTCAGAGAATTCTGGGCCAAATAGATTCCAGTGGAATAAACATGAAAACACCTATAAGCAACTTAATCCAATCATTATTAATCAAGAAACAACACGTGAGAGATCTCAAAATAGCACCAATTAATTATAAAATTCATCATCATTCATTCACACATCAAGTTATTTGGCATTCTTTCACTTTCCACTAGATTCAAGGAAAATCCGTACCAGACGGATTTCTGCGAAGGAGGAGACATTATACAAATTTTGGAAAAATTGGGGAATACAAAATTTTAGGAAAATATGGAGCTAAAGGAAATCCACGAAGAGGATAAATCTCCAAAAAATAGCAGATTCTAGGAAAACGATAGAGAAGGAAAATCTGCTAGAGCCCAAAAATCCTAAACTAGGTGAAAAACCCGAGCTTTGGTGTTAAATCATGATCTCACCCAGATTAATGGATCGATCATGAATTTCAAGAATTTAGGCTCGAGGAAAGTTTGAAATGGGCCTTCCATTGGTTTTCTTAGAATTCTATGCTAATTCAAAAGCAAACTAAAGTGAATCGGTGATGCTCTAGGTATCAATCTCTATAGATCCACCATTTACACAGGCAAGCTCAAGATTCAAACATTAAAACTAATGGGTCCTCACTATGGGTTACTCATGGCTCTCAAGAAAGATACTTTATAATGCAAATGAGAAAACGACCTCAAAAATTACTTGGGAGATGATAAACAAAGCAATTTTGGGCGACCCTAGCATTAGATGCTAAAAGACATAGAAATTTAAACCCTGAACATGTCTAGAACATCAATGAACAATCACATTCATTAATTAAAAGAGAAGAAACATGTACATACCATTTGACGAAGCGAAATCAATCTCAGAAACAACAAATATGAGCTTAATGGCGTCTAGCAAAGACAACAATAGCGATGCCCAAGAAATCACCACCAAATCAAATAATTCACAGGTCAAATGCCTCAAATCAAGTCAATCACCAAAAGAATGAACTCCTTATCTCACTCAATCACATACAACAAAGCATAATGACACTAAAGTCCACAAAGATTGAATAAATACATCCCTTACACTAGGTAAAAATTACATTAATGCCACCAACAAGACAACAAGGAAAACCTGGGAACCTGACGATAGGATAGACTTCGGAAAAATCCGGTCCATACAAAATTATGCGAAGACTGAAAATTCTTGAGTGACAACATTCAACTAGAATCTAAGTAGGATTTGAGAAAATATGGCAGGGGTGGAAAGTCCTGAACCAGAGTAAAAACCCAAAATTCACCCATAACTTGAGATTTTCAATGAATAACTTAGGGGAATCACTTAGGAAATCAAAATAAACATTTAAACACATGCCAAAGCAAGATAAATCCTCAAAATCAAAGGGCCAAGATACCAAAAACCAAAGTGAAAGAGGGTCCCTACTTTCAGCGGGGTGTGTGTGCGAAAACTGCACAACAGGTGTGTTTGAGGTGTCCCATTTTGGTGAGCTTACCACATAATCCCAACTCTTTCCCCATTTCACCATCTTTCATTTTGGTGAACCTGACATTTTACATCTTAAATTCTGATTTAGAGGTCTTTCAACCCTAGATCTAGGATTTTGCATTAGTTTACATTGCATCTCATTTAGGATTTTTAAAATTGCATTAGTTTTCATTTCATTTAGGGTTTTAAAATTACATTTTCCACTGTTTAAAATCTCAAAATATAAAATATTGCATACATATTGCATTCACTTTACATAATAGTATGTATATTAGTGTCTTTTAATCATTTACATTAGAAAATTCAAACAAAATTGCATCTAGAAAATTTCCATTTTTCTTTTTGTTTGTCATCAATTTCAATTTCATTTCATCATAAATCTTTGGAAAAATTTAATTGAAAGTTCCTATTTGCAAATTGAACCAAAGACCATAAACATTAACTCATACACCTAGATTTTAAAATTTTCAACCCCTCTGCATGGACCCATTTACCCTAGGATGAATCTTTCCTTGTCAATGTCATTTACTAATTTTTTGAGCATAAATTTTGTTGAACACCTAGAATACTGAGAGTGGGGGGGGTGGGGGGGGTGAATCAATATTATACATAGCCAATTAATCACAAACCATCCAATTAACAAAGTATATGTAGCTTTAGTAATGAATGAAAACATGAAATAGATGACAATACAACATAACCCATGAACACCAATATTTCTATGTGGAAAACCTAAAAAGGGAAAAACTATGGTTAATATTATCTCACAATATATTATAACTTGTTATAATATATTATAGGGCCTCACTATGAGGACTCACTATTTATATAAGGCTCACAACCATAAATAGATACAAAACCAAAGTGGCTACACAAACAAACTATGAACTAATACAAAGTTCACCTTCCTTGTGTTAAATTCAATTCCTTTAAAGCTTTGAATACAAACTACTACTCTACTTAGCAACCGCTCAACATTTATAGCAATTATGCCCTTATTCTAATCTCACACATACAAATTTGCAAGTTCTCACAATATCATATGTCATGCACATCAGATTGTCATGTTAGCTCTCTATGCAGCTCAAAAATTTCTTACATATATACCATATTACATTAACATACACCAATTGGGTAGGCCTAATTATATGTAGCCCTATTTTAATTCAAAATAGCTTTATCGAGTTCACACTTGATTAAAAAACATCTTCATGCTCAAATCAAATGTGCAATATTTGATTTAGGTCAGCTTGGACCTAAAATAGGTCTTACTAACATCCGCAATATATAATTATTCTTTACAACACATAATATGTATTAGGTTGGCCAAGAATTAGACCTAATGATAGGGTAATCCCATAATAGTGATTTACACTTTTTCGGACATCCTGATTTTAGCTCAAATCACATATTTTTAGAAAATTGTGTCATGGAAAAAAGTACCCTTTGCTTGACATGGGAATAATTCATGATAAATTGGACTTATTGTGGCCTTTATTTAGGTGTCTTGAGGCATTTTATGCATCCACACTAGGTCTTGGAAAGTTATAAATTGAATAACATGCTTTTAACGATGTCTCGTAAAGGTGTTGTAAAGTCTTGTAAAGGACTTTCATGCTTTTATAGACTTAATAAACTCATTTCTCCCCAATCCAACATTATAAAATGTATTTAATAACATTATCACATAAATATAGAAGACTTTTAAAATAAACTTAATGTTAAACTAGTGTTGTAATGTGTCTTGCACATTCACATTGGTTCGTGTGCTTTCCTAGGCTATCTATACCTCATTTTAGTGTTGTAAAGTGTATTAAATCACACTTTCACATTGATTTCTATGTCCCAAGCCCTATTTTACATTTACATCATCACTAATAGTCCCATATTAACCCATATTGTTCATCTTGAGGCCTAAATTGATCAAATACCTGACAAAGTTGCATTTTAGACCTTATTTCCTTATCTCCTGGCTTCCTAGTTGTCAATTCGGCCCCTATGGAACCCATTCACCATGCATGGTGAATCAGTCCCATCCAAGTGGGATCAATTCTCCATGTGTGGTGAATGAGTCCCATTTGGCCCAATTTTGACCTTTGAGTGAGAATAAAAAGTAAAATTTAAGTTTAATATTACTTCATGTCAGCCTATGATGAGGTATTAATGGGTAAAATAGGTGAATTTCCTATAAATATAAGTCTTTCAACTCATTTTCACATATATTATCCCTTATCATCCAATCATCCACCATTCTTCCATCTCAAGTCAAGAAACTTAGGGTTTTATCATTGCAAGACATGAGTATGTGTAGGATCATGATGGGCCAAAAAGTGGCAATATGATGGGTATGTGCCTGAAGACCTTTTTTTTACCCAAAATTGATGAAACGAAAAGGGTTTTTAAAGGAGATTCTCAACTTTCCACCAATATAAATTATGCTTTACTTTGAATTTAATAAGTAATTATTATTCATTTTCTATTCAAATTATGACTAAAGTCATGATTAATAGGATGATTGAAAAACATCTATAGATTTCAAATGGTATCACATTTTTTGAATCCAAAACATGCATCAAATTCTATGTTTTTCATACTATAGGATTAAAAAAATAAAAATTGAATTTCATGAAGTTTTGACCAAGTTAAGGTGGTTAGACACACAAGTTTTCTATATTTCTTAAAATTTGTAATAAAAAAATCATAATTAATTATTTACTTGGAAAAAAATTACAAAAAAATATGTATCACATCGGGACATGAATCGTCTACTTATATCTAAAATCTTATAAACAAATATTATCATTTTATTGTGGTTAGGGTGGTCAGACAAACACCTACTTCTTATTTTTTCCCTAAAATTTATGTATTGTTGCATTGAAATTTCAAATTTTCACCAAATATATATTTTTTTAAACAAACCTAGTAGTTTAGAAACTACATTCAATTTTTTTACAAATTCTATTCTTACATATTTTTGAAATAATATAGATAACTTATTTAAATTTTTACGTCAAGTTGCCTAATCCTGATTTTTCTAATTTTTTTGCCACTTAAGGGCCTATTTTTTCCATGATGATCCTGCACATATCGACATCAAGAAAGATCCTAACTTGAAAATCAAGGGCCAAATATTCCTCCATTGCTACAAACATTAGATATCAAAAATCATGACGAGGTAATAAACTCCATTATTTTGGTTTGATTACCTAAAAGGGGTTTGACCAAGGAAAACCCCCATGTCGTAACATTCAACATTTCTTCTTATTGGCTTGTGTTTTTGAATATTTGGGACTCTTGGAAGCTTGTAAATCATTTAATATCAAGTTTCAAGGTTTCTCAAGTCTTCTCCTCATTCAACAAGTCGAAATATCAACAAAAACTCATTTTTAGACCTGTAAATCAGAGTTTCGAAAGTAGACACCTATAGGAAGTGAAAATGCAAATTGAAAGATTTGGATTCCACCTTTGATTAATCAAAAATTCAAAAGTGTACTCATTCTCCATGGGTGGTGAATGAGTCCCACTTCTAGGTCAATTTTTAGTTTTTTGCATTTTCTAATACCATTTTGTTAGAAACAGGGTTTGGCTTAGTTTGGCAGAATTGGGACTGATTCACCTAGAATGGAGAATGAGTCCCTCCAAGCCTAAAAAAAATCATCAACATTTAAAATTTCATTTATGGTCTTCATCCACATTCCAGGTGCACACTTTCACTTTGGTTCATTTCTGTTTAATTTTGCATTCATTTTTAGGTGTTGTTGCATTACATAATGTATTTTCAAACATCATTTATTTCTTAGGTTTTACATTCATAATTAATGAATTATTTAGCTTGTTTTCATCTATATGATGTCATTTAGGCATAATAACATCATACATAACATAATTTGAGTGAACTGAGCTAGCATTTTTAGCCTACCTCTCTCCTTTTAGGTGAAAAACCCTAGAAGAGTTAGAGTCTTGTGGTGCCAAAAAATCTACTATTCATTTTGGTGAACTTGATTTTTGAACATCTTATTTTATTTTTTGGATTCCATTTTCATCATAATCCTTTCTTTCATTTAATTTTCATCAGAGTTACATTGGTTAATCTGCATCTAGGGTTTCAAGTTTTTGCATTAGAAAAAAGTACATTTAGCTTGCATTTTTGCATACAATTTCCTTAAAAATATTTGAAATTATGCATCCGTATATTAGGTTTCCATCATAGCACTCAGAAAACATTAAAATCCATCAAAATTTTCTAATAATTCTAAAAAAATTCCATATTGGGACCCATTCACCACCCTAGGAAAATCAATCCCTTTTGACCCCTGAAACTACAGTCTACAAAACTCAAAACTTTGTTTTTAAGCTTCTCTTTGGTGCTTTAACCTACCTATATCATTTATTTTCATTTCTATAACATTAATTTCATAACATCTAGCCTCAATTAGCTCATTTCATGCATGGTTTCAATTTCAAGTTTGCATTTACATCTTGTTACATATCATAGTTAGTCAATTGTCATCTTTAAAATCTAAATAATTACATTCCTCTTTTTCATATTTTCTTTAGCATTGTTAAGTTTCAAGTTTTTAGAATTATCATTATATAATGTTTCCATTACAACATTCTATAGTTATCATTTTCAATGTTCTCTTTTTATATATTATTGCATGTTGTGAGGAATTTTTATTAAAAGCATATGAATATGAGCAACTTTCCCATCTCTTTTTGTTCATCATAGATCCCTCTCTTAGTTCCACTTTTGTGGAAGAGGTTAGTCTAGTGAAAGAAACCTTGGATAATCATAACACTTACATTTTTTCTTCTCCTATTTTCTGTCCCACTTGTGAATAAGATATTATAGTGTTGGAAGAATTAATTGATGAGAGTTGTGACAATTAGAGTTGTTTCTCTCCTCTTACCTCTCCTATTAGACATAACATTACTAAAGAAGAGGACATCACACTAAGAAATCATGATGATCACACAACACAACACAATGATGAAATCATAGACACATTTCTTAACATCACTCTACCTAGTCTACATTCATCTCCCAACTCCTCCCCTATTAGTGAGAATTTTTTTGTAAGCAATCATAGCAGTCACATTCTTTGTGAGGAGGATATGTTGGCATTAGATGATCAAATATTTAAGACCTATGATAGTCCTCTTTATTTTTATTCTCTTGATGCTTCTCCCACTTGTGATGAAGCTACTTTGAAAATTTCCAACTCCAATGAACATATTCCAAGCTCTACTAGTAGGGTAGATAATATGGAACAAGAGAATGAGATATTACCAAAAAAAAATGATTGCATAACATCTTCCCCTAATATCCCCATTATCAATAATCAACCAAATTCAACCATTAATAATTCCCTTGGTTGCAATGACACAATTTTGGATGAACCAAACCTTAATTGTCATGAACATGTGGTTTGTTGTTCTCCTAAGAACTCTTCTTCTAGGGAGGATATTATGACCCAAGACAAAGATAATATTCCCTTCAAAGACAATGAAGAATCTCACTTGTTACAAGATTTTAACATTATTCAAACTCAATTTATTCTTTATCCCCCTTCACATAAACTTTCACCTAAACCTAAGTTTATTCTTCATCCACCTTCACACAAACAACAAATTCAAAACAAACATGAAATCATCCTCTACCCACCTAACAATAATGTATCACAACAACTGAGTTATAATACCATTTCTAATACATATAACACTCACAATAATCCACAACCACCACACCCAACCCAAATTTCTTTACCTTTACCTAATCTGGCTAGTGCCCCTCACTTCATCCCACATACAAAGGAGTATGATCTTGTTGAACAACTTAAGAAAACTCCTAGTAATATCTCATTATGGGACCTTATTCAAGCCTCCCCTCACTATCACAACATGATCCAATATTCCTTACAACAAGTTCTTGTCCCTTCTAATGCACAACCAACTAACATTGCAGCCATAATCCAAGGAATAAATCATGATACTGTTTTCCACCAAAGTGAGCTTCCTCCTTTGGAAGTGCAAAAAAAAAATGAAGCTTTTATGATTATTGTGCAATAAAAATGAAAAGGGATTAAGAGAACTCTTATAGATACTATTTCCACTCTTAATGTATGTGGAATAAGCCTTCTTGATATACTTAGTGTCAATAGATTAAACATCCAATCCAATTCTTTAACCATTAGGGGATTTGACAATGTAAGCAAACAATTGCTTGGTGTGATCAATTTACCTCTTATAGTTGGGGTGGCCACATCTAAAACACCAATCCATGTTATTCCTAATGATCTTTCACATAACCTTCTTCTAGGAAGGCCATGGATTCATGCAATGAATGGTGTACCTTCCACTCTTCATCATAAAATGAAATATATCCACAACAACAAAGTGTACACACTCGGTGTTGATGATGAGCCTTATAGTGTCTTACAACTTGAGTAAACCAAAGAGAACCCCTTGCATACATTAACACCAACCACACAAGTGGAATCTACACAACACAAGGAAAAACAACATTGTGAACAAGCCACAAAGCTATTAGATGATGATTGGGGTTCCTTGGATTTTGTGCATGACTTCATGGGAAAGTATAAGATCATACACAAAATTTCAAATAAGGAAAATGAAAATGCAGACAACCCTTAGAAAGTATCTTCTTGAACCATTTTAGGCAACAAATAAAACTATACAACAACCTTTGACAAATACAATAACGAACAACCACCCAATTCAAAAGCAATGAAAATGATTTATGGAAAAGGTTATGAGATTATTAAACAACTTGGATATAGTGAAAAAGGATGTGGTGCTCAAGAACAAGGTATCCACAACCCTATAGAGGCTAACAAACCAAAAAAACCCCATGGTCTTGGTTATTTCCCTTTACTCAAGATCAACAACCATTCTCTCAACATCAACAATATCACAAAATATGTCTTAAATCCTCAAAAACTAGTGGTATCAAACATCATCCTTTACTAAACATGCAACACACAACTACACCTTTGCTTAATGTCAATTTCATCTTGTAAAAGGCTAACAATTTGAATTTTTTAGATTTTATATCCTCCTATAATGGAGAAATTAAAATCCCACAATCTAAAGAGTATTGCATAAGTATGACATCTACTACTACACAAGATGTATCTTTGATGCAAACCACAAGACCACCTTTTATCATTGAATACAATGCCTTGAGACATAAACTACATCATTTTCAGAAATTTGGTATGCTTCCCTAGGTTGGGTCACCTTATTCCTCTAATTGCTATTGATTTTCACTCTAGCATGTATCTCATCAATCCTTTCAGCTCACCTTTGTCCTGCACTATGTGGGGCTAAGGGCTTCACTAGCCTTTTCCTCATATTTCACTTGTAATTTCCTCCTTTGGCTAATCATTAATCTTTCATGAATATATAAGAGCAAGGTTGGGATGTGGACAACATGCCTTACATTGGCTCGCATATGACATACCTCTCTTTTTCAAGATGTAGCTTATCAGGAACATATGACTTGGCATAGGGCTTTCTATGTAGGATCTCATGTCTCCTTCTACTTTAAAGCAATTTCTCATAGCACAGGTGCTCCTAACTGCTTTAAAGTGGGGGCATACATCACTACTCATATTTCATTATGTGATTTTTTTCTTCTTGCGATGTGTCCTTTTCTTGGTGGAGTCATTGGGCTTGATTCCCTCCAAGAGCATGATACTTCTTTTGCATTTATCCTCTCTTGAAGACATTAAGCATGATGTTCCCTAAGATGAGACCTTTCACAAATAAATAAAAATACCTTTGAACAATCCTTACACTATTTTACATTAACAATGCCTATGAGTGCCAAGCATATGAAGTTTTTCTTACCTCATAGATCTTGAAAAACATTTTTCCTTGTGGTGTCTTACTAAAGTTATCAGGAGTTATAACTTTGATATGGTTGAGCGGGAAGCCCATCTAGCGGCACAACTTTCCCCATAGCCACCTATGTGTTTATGAGTGCATACCAACTCGCATATGTGTCTCCCCTTTTGGGATTTCTCACAACATGGACAACCAGAAGTTTCATGGCCCCACAGTTAGTATTCTTGGGCCTTCTCACCCAGTGCACTGGTCACCAAAATTTTTGTGGCCCCAGAGTGAGTAAATCTTTTCCACCCTATTTTTCTTCTCTTCTAGATCTTTCCATTGCATGATTTTGTATCTTGTTGGTTTGACTTAGGATCTTGGATCCTAGGGGCTTGACCACTTCTTTGAACTTTTTCATTCTTTGTCATCTACATCTGTACATTTGGATATCTCTTGAATTTCTACTTTAGTGTGAATTTGAAGCAAGTTCATCCTCTCACTAAAGTGGGGGCTAAATTTGTTGTAGAAAAAAGTACCCTTTTCTTGAGATGGGAATAATTCATGATGAATTGGACTTAATGAGGCCTTGATTCAAGTATCATGAGGTATTTAATGCATCCACACTAGGTCTTGGACCCTTATAAATTAAATAACATGCTTTTATTGATCTCTTGTAAAGGTGTTGTAAATTATTATAAAGGACTTCCACACTTTTCTAGACTTATTAAACTCATTTCTCCCTAATTCAAAATTATAAAATATATTTAATAGCATTATCACATCAATCTAGAAGATTTGTAAAAAAAACTTGATGTTAAACTAGTGTTGTAATGTGTCTTGCACATTCACATTGGTTCTTGTACCTTCCTAGGCTATATGGACTTCATTTTAGTGTTGTAAAGTGTATAAAATCACACTTTCACATTGATTTCTATGTCCCATGCCCTATTTGGAATTCTCATCATCACTAATAGTCCCATATATAAGTCATATTGTGCATCCTGAGGCCTAAATTGATCAAATACCTGATAAAGTTGCATTTTAGACCTTATTTCTTTATCTCTTGGCTTCCTAGCTATCAAATTGGCCCTTGTGGGACCCATTCACCATGCATGGTGAATCAGTCCCATCTAGGTGGGACCCATTCACTATGTGTGGTGAATGAGTCCCATTTGGCCCAATTTTGACCTTTCAACAGGAATAAAAAAGTAAAATTTAAGTTTAATATTACTTCATGTTGACCTGTGATGAGTTATTAATGGGTAAAATAGGGGAATTTAATATAAATATAAGTATTTTAACTCATTTTCACATCTCTTATCTCATATCATCCAATCATCCATCATTCTTCAATCTCAATTTAGGAAACTTAGGGTTTTATCATTGCAAGACATCAAGAAAGCTCCTAAAGAAATTCAAGGGATGAATGTTCCTCCATTGCTACAAAAATTAAAGATAAAACATAATGGAAAGGTAATAAACCCCATTATTGCATGTTTCCATACATTATTTCATCATTTTGGTTTAATTACCTAAATGGGGTTTGACCAAGGAAAACCCTCTTGCCCTAATGTTCAACATTTCTCCTTCTTGCCTTATGTGTTTATAGATTTAGGACTCTTGGAAGCTTGGAAATCATTGAAGATCAAGTTGCAAGGTTACTAAAGTATTGTCCTTGTAGACATGTAAAGTGTACTAATTGAAATTGCACATCTGATCCTATCCACTAACGTCGTCTTGTCCTGAATCATCCTTCCATCTAACCATTTAATTAAATGCTTTTATTTGATTAAATTCATCAATATTCCTTTCTTAATTAAATAAATTAGTTATCTAATTAAGTCATCTCTTCTCGATAACTAAATTAACCATCTTGATCTAATTATCCTATTTAATTAAATAATTAATGTTATTGGATTAAATCTCTTAAGTCTATCTATTAAATTAAATAAATTAAAACCTTATTTAATTTAGTCTAAAAATCATCTCTTTTAATTAAATAAATCAAATTAGTCTCTTATCACATTCTTCTCATTATTTGATTTAAATAAATCCATAAATCTAAGTCAAATAAGTCACATCATTTAACCCCCTTCATTAAATTAATTAACTCTGATTAATTTAATCTCTTATCATGTCCCATCCTCTAGCTTTTCCCACTTGCACATGAAAATAGATTTAATTGATTTATAAAATCTCTATTTTCCTCAACAAGACATCTTTTAAGGAATATTCTTCAAGTTTGAATTCAAAATCTAAGTTGACATGTACATCCAAAAAGGCATTAACTCTCTCTTACATGTCCTTTTAATTGAGACAAGTGGCATTCAATGCATTCTTTCTTCCCTCTTGCATGTCATTTCAACAAATTCAAAATTCAAAAATATGCATTTATTGGCACAATCACCAAAACTTGCACATCCTCCATCCACTCACAAGTTGACAAGTGGCACTTTTCTATTAGCTAATTCTTAGTCCCACATTTCTCTATTTTGGGCATGCTTTCAACTTGTCAATATATAAATAAGAGGCTAATCTTCTTATTCTATGATCCACAATTTGAGTAAACTTACTATGCTCAAATATTTAGCAATCTCTATCCATATTTTTGAATTTGTAGCTAGGTTATGCAGATTTTGGTCTTGAAGCAATCACCATCCTTCATAAAAGTGGATCATTCATCAGCATTCATCAAGCTTGCATCATTGGAGTTGGGAAAGAGCCAATTTTTACATCAAATTGGCACCAACTCCCTCAAGAGATTGAGAGTTTGTTTGGTTTTAGAATAGGATTTGATATTTTGTTTCAAATTTATTGTGTTCTTCATTTCATTCCTCTTCTTTTACATTCAAATTAATTTATTGAGGAATCTACATCCTAAAATTACATTTGATTTTGTTGATTGATTTCTTGTGTTATTGTAGGTTTTGGATTTAGGTTCACATTTTGGCACTAGAAGGAGGGCATCATCTCATTGTTAATCACATTTTTATAAAAAATATGTGTTTATGTTTTTTGCATAGGAAGATTACAACACTGGAAGCTCAAAGCCATTATTTAGCACTGCTGGCTCTCCAGTGTCACCATATAGCACTGCTGGAGAGTCCAAACTGTGATGCTTTAGCCTTCCTACCTACAATTTTTGAATTTTAATTTTAAACCGCGACACTGGTGAAAAGGGAAACGCATTTGAGCTCACTGGTCTAGGTATAGAGCACCACTAACTGGTAAGCGGTGCTATGCAACACCACTAGAGAAATCAATCTACGATGCAGTCATGGGTTGTGAGGCTAATAGGGAGTAAAAAATTGGAATTTCATTTTAGCATGTGCCTTTTGTCAAATGATAAGTTTTATCTCCTATTTCCTACTTTTTAACCTCTGTGTTTTGTAGAATTTGACTGATTTTCTTTCTTGTAGGTTGGATCAATTAAAAAAAAAAGAAAGAGAAACATGATGAGGGTATTTCACAAAATCAAAGTGTTTTTAAACACTTTAGTGTTTGTTTAACACTCTTAAGAAACTGTTATCTCTTCTTGCTTAGGATACTAATTTCATTTGAGCTTTAAAAAAGAACCTTTTCAATTTTTTGCAAAGGCTTAAAACAAACATTAAGACCACAACTTACTAGAGTTTTTTTTTTGGTTAACAATTGAACAAAACAAACACTCATTTGTCCTTTGGTGCTTTAAAAAGAACTCGCAATTTCTTTGTGGCTCTAAAATGAACAAGTGCAACTTTGTCTTCATGATGGCTTACTTAAAATAACTTCGTTGAAAAGGATGTATGTGCTTCTCTCGCACTTTACAACAATCTTGAGAATTAAAAGGTCTTTTTTGTGATTTTAGGTTGAGATAAAGTAATCATCTCCACACTTAATTTTGGGTTTAAAAATTGAACAAAATCTTGTGCAAGTGTGAAGGAACTTATTGCATGTGTTCTCCCATTGTTTCTAAACAAAGGTTGATCGAAGTATGAATACATTTATTCAATTTTGTTTATCTTAGAGGGCCTACCTTGGGGAAAAAGTACTCACCCAAGGGAACAAATCAACTGGTAAGACTCTAAACTTGAGAATATTTCCAAATGGGATATAAATTTGGGTATTGGAATAAATGCCAGTATCATGCAGTTGGCTCCAACGAGATGGATCTGAAAAAGGGACTCTCATCATATGGGTCAATCTCCATGAACGGAAAGTCCTAATTAAAGCCCATGTTTTAGAATTACCAAAATATTTGATCTATTTGTTGGTGCAATAACGGTCATTCTGAAGTCGCCCCACACTTTTATAGTCTTTTAGTAGAAATGGAAAGCATGCCATGTTGATGCTTGACTGCCCCATATAAGTGAGTGTCATGGAGGGGAGCTAGTGGGGTCAAGCATCTAACCATTCGCTAAAGATAAGGGTAGCTAGACTTGTCCAAGTGGGGACTCAAAAAATATTGTCTTCCATATCCATAGGGTTGTATTTATTCTTGGTTACAAAATGCTTTTCTTGTTCACAAATATCTTGGAAACAAATACTTAAACACCATCATCAAAATTTCAAACCCTTTAGGAGACAAATACAATTGACCCAATTCATGTGTTATTACTTTCCCTTGGGATTCTATCCTTAGAGGTTTCTAAACACATTGGATTAAATATAGATTTGTCTACTAAAGTTAAACAATAGGTAACCCTTGCCTTGAATTCATGAAATTTCCACATAACATACTTTGTGGGATTCAAAGAAATTAAGACATTGGACATCTAGTTTGGAAACCTAATCAAAGAAGTGTTTGTGGTAAAATAAAGTCACTAAGTAAAGATAACAAAATGAACTCTCACATGTGTTGAAACCTCATGATTTACAAGAAAGTAAAAACCCAAAAAAATGAAAGTCTTTGATTCATAATCCAAAAATGTATGCTCAAATTGAACCACTTCTTGGTTATAAAGGGTCCCATTTAGGTTCATCCTAGGATCAAAAGAAATAAAAATATTTTTCACCCATCCTTCAAAAATCAAACCAAAAAATCATCTCATCATCATCTTTTGAGAAATCTAGAAATTATCCTTGATGCTAGGATTTTTGGAAAAAATCAAAATCATCAAATCCTTGAGACAAAATCCTTGAAATATTTATCAAAAAATCTCTGGCTAGGTATGTGTAGATGCATCCTTTTGCATATACTTAGTCAAAGTTATCAAACCATCTTGTTTAGATAGGTATATGTAGAGTCATCCTTCTTCATATGCTTGGTTAAATTATCATCTTGTTTGAATAGGTGTGGGTAGATGCATCCTTCTCCCTACACATATTCAAATTATCATCCTTTGAGAAAATCTACCCCTTAGATAATCATCCAACATCTTAGGGTCTATTGGTTCAAATCAAATAAAACCAAAATCAATCAAGTCAAGGAAAATCCCAAAAGAGAAAATAAAAATACAAAATCCAAAAACATATCTAACAGTCCCAAAAGTCTAGCATCCCCCTCAAGATTTATCAAAAGATCAAACATATGTATCATTCACATCTTGCATCATCATCATATCACCTTTTGATCCTAAAGATATCCTAAATTTTTATCTTTTGTGCATAAGATAAAGATCAAACCAAAAGAATTAAGAGATTCATCTCCCATATTCTTGGAAATTAATTCTTGTTTTATGATTCAAACTATATCTCAATACAAGAAGACCATGGAAGATGAAAAAGAAACACCCGGTTCAAGTGACCTAAGCCAAACAAACATCGAAATGAATCTTGTCGAATCAAGCAATCCTTTGACTATCTCATCATCACAAAATCCACAAGAGGAAATTCAAGGAGAAGATCTTACCTTTGGGATGTCACATGAGGAAATAACCGAAATGGTCTAAAATCCACAAAACCATAAAATCATCAACATCATGATGAGGCTTAACCCTTCACTATCCATGCTTGAACTAGCAAAAAAAGGGGCCAAATTACCTTCTGATTTTGATGTAAGTACTATAGTGGAGACATCTTTACCCCCAGTCTCATCCACCATCCCCATCTCATCTACACCCCCATCCCAAAGCATCACTCAAAACATTCCACAAATCACCACATCCTTTCCTCTAACCCAACCCAATGTTAATAAGGGAAATGCATTTCTTAATGCTATTCAAACACACCCCCTTTTTAATAATCAATACTTGGATGCAAATACCATTTTGGAACAAAACATACCACAAAATCCATTACATAAGTATGTTCCTCTCACTTTCCATAATACTAATTATCCATCATCATCATCCTTCCATGCAACACCTCTAAATTCTCTCCTCATAAATTTGCAAGAGGAAAGTGACATGTTCGGACCTAGGGGCATTTTTGACACCACATCATTTTCTCAAGAACTCACATCCCTCACATTTTCACCTCTCCCACCATTACCACCATTATCCACACCTCTACTTGGCTTGGGGCTTCCAACTTTACTAAACATCAATCAAACCAACATTCCAAACACCAATCAAAGCATTATGCCAAACTCTCAAAACTTTTCATCGATATCGCAACAACAAATAACAACTACACAAGCAATCATGACATCATCAACCACCCCCCTAACATCTCAAAGCATGGGCTCCCAAGAACTAGCCATATCAATAGTGCACCATCCACCACTCAAACCACCAACATGACATCACCGCTCACTACCACCACAAGCACCATTTTGAATCCATCACCACCCCCATGACCACCAAACTTCAATTTTTCAAGCTAATACAACATAGCATTGCAAGCTGCTCACCAAGTTGCTTATCAAAAGGCATTCCTGCAAGTGCAAAAGAAAAAAGCCACACAAATAGCTGCCCAAAAAACCACACAAGCAACATAAAATGCTCAAACTTCCCAAATTGCACAACAAGTGCAACAGGCTACCCAAGCCCAAGCTCTATTTCAACAAAAACAACAAAAATCTGCTCAAGTTTCTCAAGCCGCCCAAGCTGCATTAAAATCAAAAAAGGCTACCCAAGCACAAATTATATTGCAACAACAAGTGGCACAAGCCCAAGCTCAAGCTCAAGCGCACACCCAATATCAAGCACAACAAGCACAAGCACAATTTCTTGCACAAAAATAAGTAGCATAGCTACAAGCATATCAACAAGCAATAATACAATATCAAGAGCAGCAAGAAGCAACCTAATTAATAGCCCAAAAAAAAGTGTTGTTGGAACAACAACAAGCACAACAAAAATCTCAACAACAAGCAATCCTAGCACAACAACAACAAGCACAACAATAAGAAAATAACATCAAACAACCCACCCATCCAAACAACAATCAAAACACCCTAGAACACCTTCATTGCACCCCTTGATCTATAAAATGATGTAATGACACAAATCAAGTTGCACTAGCAACAAGTGTTCGATCTTCAATTAGGGCGAACCACAAAAACACCAAGCAACTTGTGTCCCTATCCATTTGATAAGAGCCTTGTGATGACACCATTCCCAAAGGGATTTGAGATCCCCAAATTTGACAAATATCGTAGGATGGGAAATCCTGAGGATCACATCAAGGAATTCTAGGTTCATTGCATGGAAGTCACATATGATGATACCTATTTGATGTGGCTATTTCCTAGAAGTTTGGCTAGCCATGCTATGGAATGGTTCTCTCGTCTACCTACATGCATCAGAACATTCCAAGAAATTATAGACGCATTCATAAAAAACTATGCATGCAACATTGCCATGGATGTCAGTCTAGAAGAACTCTCAACTCTAAAACAAGGTAAGAATGAATCACTCGCTTCATTCCTACAATGATGGTGATCCAAAGCTAATCGGAGCAAGTGGTTCATGCCCGAGGAACAACAAGTATGTACCATCATATCCAACCATGACGGCCTCTTGGAATTCCATCTCAAGGTTCAAGGGATTACCACATATGACTAGTTAATCTCCAAGGTGCTCAACATCGAACGAGCCCTTATGACACAACCCGCGGGATCAAATTCATACCCTGAGCAACAAAACAACCACCCACCCACCAATTAAAACAATAAACCACACACGTGGGAAATAAATAAAAACATTACTAATGATTGTGTCATCGATGCCAAGGTGGTCATCAATGCTCCTTGCCAAAATACACCCACAACACAAATCTAAATCCAACACCAAAACAATCATCAGACAACACAACAATCAAAGAACAATTAGGAAATTAAAAATCTCAATGATTAAAGGGGACCACCCCAACGGAACAAGAATTACCCCAAGTGAAAGTACAGCACTTTGGGGGAACCACTTGAAGTCATCATGAACAAGCTGATAAATGAAAAAAATCATCAAAGCGCCCACCGATGAGAATTACCAAGAACCGGATGTAAAACCTCCTTGGTATAATGAGAATCAACTATGTGACTTCCATAAAATCAAAGGCCATACCATGAACAGTTGTATGAGACTAAAAAACATAATTCAAAATCTCATTGATCAAAGAATCATAAGCATGGAACAACCAACAGGAAACCAAGACCTTAAGATATACACAAATCTGATGCCTAACCATGGCAATAAAGGAAGTAATAACATTGATAAAGGGAAAGTCACCCACCAAAATGTTAATCATGTGTATGAAAATGTCGTCACCTCTCTAAATGAACATTGCATAGTCATCACTATCAAAGGCACGTATGCCAATTGTGGAGTCACCACAAGAGGTGGAAAAGTTACCATCACAGGATCATCCCAGCCAAACAGAGTCCCTACATCTAGATATGTCCCTAATGGATATAATGTCCTTGATCAGCTCAAAAGAACACCAGTGCAAATCTCCATCATGGAGTTACTAAAAATCTCATCGGCCCATAAGAAAATCCTTGAGGAAGCACTGGCTTCATCCACTATTCTCGTAGATCTTGATGCATAATAGTTCCAAGCTATTGTTTGAAATATCATTACCCCAAATCTTCTCACATTCTCTGACCAATATTTTCCTGCCCAACCATCTCATAACTATACACTCCACTTAGAAGTCCTAGTACAAAAAAGAAAAGTCAAAAGGGTCTTGGTGAATGGAGGTGCGGGTTTGAATATATGTTCTCTCAAGCTCGTCAAACAATTAAAAATTTGAGGATTCTATTGACAAAGGAAAGGGTATCACAATAAGAGCATATGATGATCAAGAAAGAGTGTCCCAAGGAACAATCAAAATCCCTATTCAATTAGGGCCCGCTATCATGGAAACCACTTGTTAGGTCCTAGACCTTGACTTACCATATAACATCCTTTTGGGATGTCCATGGATTCGTGAAATGAATGCAATAGCATCAACTTTCCATCAATGCATGAAATTCACACACGAGGGAAAAAAAGTCACCATCCATGGAGATCTCGAACCCTTCTCCTATTGCAAAAGCCTTGAAGCAAAATACTACAAAATTCCCCAAGTACCAAAAAATGATGAGGGTCCATCTACACCATACATTGATCTCGCCACTCTCGCATCCACTTTTGTGACAGAGACACCCATCACTCTCATCATTCCTACCATTTTTGACATTAAGGTCATCATCCAAGATAACAGTTGTGGAAACTACACAATCCCTAAAAATTCTTTTGTAGTAGGAGAGTTACCACAATCTCTTAGATCACAGGGACGTCCACAAGAAAATGAAGCCTCCACATCTCAAACGTCTCCTGAAGACTACCCTAACTTTACAAGTTGGGGAGATCTTGGCCAAGAAGTTATTGAGGAAAATCCATCTCATATGCTATATAAAGATGAGAGAACAATAGTTGATTTACTAATGGATGACAGAAGCAAGGGTCTGCAAATGATGCTCATAATGGGCTATGACAAAAATCAAAGACTTGGAAAAAATGACAATGGGATTATAATACCTATCATTCTGAAGATGTGAATGACAAATCTTGGCCTTGTATGTACCCCTCTGAGTATAACCATATGTGGCCGAAGTCCTCTAGTTAGAAAATTCAAAAATCCTCCTCAACAAACTACAACTGAACTGCGCTTACTAGTATCCACAAGTCACGTCTTAGATAACTACACATTTGATATAACTAATGTCTGAAGTAGTAGTGATGATGAGGATCCCACATCCAATATACCTAGGCTTTTTGAGGACACCAATCTGTTCATGATTCGCACCCTATCTTTTGAATTGGACCACCAAAATCAGGAAATCCACCTAGTATACCCCCAACTCATCGACTATGACCAACGAGGGGCACCAATTCTTGATACATTCAAAAATGATGAGACGCTCTAAGAATTCATGGGAATACGGGAAAACATTCCATATGGGATCAAAAGTAGGGTTCATAATTGAGCTAGATACACATGCCTATTATGGGGAAATAATTGAATCCCTCAGTCACAAAAGTGAGAAATTAAGAATAATATCTAAGTCCTTGAGTGAAAACCACACTGTGGCACTCTCCGACCATAAAAACATAAAAAGAAAGGACACATCCAATGGTGAAAACATCTCCAAGGCACCCGAGGATGGGGGATTCAATCTTCCTTTTAGAGCTATTCATCAAGAAAAATTAGTAGTCCTAGAAGAAAGATGCAATCTGGTCAATCTAGGAATAGAGGAAATCCCGCACATCACATTCTATGTAGAGTCATTACTATAAGAGGAACAAGAGATCCTAGAAGCATTCCTAAGAGAAAGATAGATAAAATTTGCATGGAGCTATGATGACATGCTAGGACTTGATCCAGAAATCGTGGTTCACCACTTATCAGTATACCCAAAAGCAAAGCTTGTCAGACAAAAGCTTAGGAAAATGCACCCTCAGATCACCTTGCTGGTAAAAATGGAGCTAAAAAAGCTACTGGATGCAAGATTCATCTGACTAATAGATTATCTAGAATGGGTGTCAAACTTAGTGCTTTTCTCAAAACCCAACGAGGCCATCAAAATCTACACAGACTTCAGAGACTTGAATAAGGCATGTCTAAAAGATGACTTCCCACTTCTAAACATTGATATGATCGTCGATATGACAACTAGGCATGAAATGTTTTCACTAATGGACAGATTCTTAGGGTACAATCAGATCATGATAGCTAAAGAGGACCAACATAAAACAACTTTCACTTGTCCATGGGGGACCTACTATTGGAATATGATGCCATTCAACTTAAAGAATGGAAGAGCAACATACCAAAGGGACATGACATTGATATTCCATGACATGATCCATAAGATGATCAAAGATTATGTTGATGACATTCTAGCCAAATTAGGAAAGAGGAAAGATCATATAGAAACCTTAATTGCCATTTTTGACAGGCTAGAGGAGTACAAAGTCTGATTAAACCCAAAGAAGTGTGTCTTTGGCATACAATCGAGAAAGCTGCTAGGATATATAGTGTCAATGAGAGGTATCAAGGTAGATCCAACAAAGGTAAAATCAATCCTTGAGATGGAGGCACCAAAAACATTAAAGCAATTGAGAGGTCTCTAAGACAAGCTTCAATCCATTCAAAGATTCATAACACAACTGGCAGACAAAAAAAACCCATACTCTCACCTACTTCACAAAGGAGTAGCATACAAATGGGATAACAAGTGTGAAGAGGAATTTAATAAAATCAAAGAATATTTGCTTACACCACTAGTCCTAATGCCACCAATCCCAAGAAAACCATTAATTCTCTACGTATCAGCAACAACAACAGCCCTTGGAGCTCTCCTAGCTTAGCATTACAAAAAATGGAACAAAAAGGGATATCTATTACATCAACAAAACAGTGGTTTGGCATGAGTTAAACTATTCATTCATTGAGAAAGCATGTCTAGCAGTAGTGTTTGCATCACATAAATTTAGACATTACATATTGGCACACAAAATAAAACTCATCACCAAAATTGACCCCCTCAAGTACTTATTGTCAAAAGAAATGCTCATGGAAAGAATGGCCAAATGGGTGATGATACTATCAGAATATGACATTGAATATGTGGATCAGAAAGCAATCAAAGGCCAAGTCATCATAGACTAGCTTGCAAAAGCACCAATCTATTCAGAGAATCCTGTCGTCTTAGAGTTTCTAGATGAATCTATTTTTAATCTCAATGTAGCTGACCATTGGAAACTTTACTTTGATGGCTCATACACACATCATGGATTAGGAGCCTACATCTTCTGCATCACCCCACAAGGGGACTACATACCAAGATCATACAAACTAGTGTTTCCCTACACCAATAACATTGTAGAATACGAGGCTTTAACCATAGGTCTCAGAATAGTAGTACAGTGGAACATTATAGCTCTTATAGTATATGGAGACTTTCAATTGATAATAAACCAATTCAATGATGAGTACCAAACTAAAGATGATAAGCTCACTCCATACAAAAAATTGGTGGAGACCCTCAAAGAATCCTTCATCAAAATTACATTTGAGTAGATACTAAGAGCCAACAATAGAGCAGTAGATGCCATGGAAACAATTGGGTCCCTACTAGACATCCCCAACAATGCTCCAAAATATGAATTCTTGATAGAACAGCTTCTCGTGTCCGCATTTGAGGTACCAAAATCAAAATTCGTGTGTGAAATCATTGGTCCTGGTGATCCTTGGTACCACAAAATTTATACATATCTTTGAATAGGAGTCATACATGTCGACTTACCCTCAAACCTAAAATGAACCTTTGTCAAAAAGGCATCCTGATTCATCATCCTAGGAGATACCCTATATTGTAGAAGCATAAAAGGAACCCTACTATGCTACTTAAATGCTAAGGAGGCATTGATTACTCTAACTAAAGTACATAATGGTATCTGTGGTTCACACTTGAGTGGAATGACTATAGCCAAGAAACTACTGAGGATGGGGTATTATTGGCCCACAATGGAAAGAGAGGCACATGACTATGCCAGAAGGTTTCTACAATGCTAGTAACATGGGGACCTCATCCATTCTCTAGCTCAAGGGCTTCATCCCATCATCACACCATGGCCCTTTTTGTAGTGGGGACTCAATCTCATTGGAAAAATCATGCCCACTTCATCTAATGGCCATAAATTAATCATAACTACAATGAAGTACTTTACTAAGTGGGTGGAAGCCATACCCATGACGTGTATAACTAGGAAGCATATATCAAAGTTCATCCTGAACTATATCATTTATAGCTATGGTGTTCCACAAGCCATTATCTCAGATAACGGGACACCATTTAAGAATCAAGAGGCCCGTGACTTATGCAAAAAATTCAAAATCCAACACCACTTCTCTACCTCATACTATCCTCAAGGAAATGGCCAAGCAAAAGCTACAAACAAGACCATTTTGAAAATCCTCAAGAAAATAGTCAATGATGCAGGTCATGACTGAGATCTTTAGCTTAATCCTACCCTTTGGGCCTACTGAACTAGCATCCACACACCCATCAGTACCACCCCTTTCTCCCTGGTCTATAGATCAGCAACAATACTCCTCATTGAGATCGAGCTCCCATCACTTAGGATATCACTGCAAAACCCCATCACAGATGAAGAGTATCGAGTATCAAGATTGAATGAGCTAGAGCTACTGGATGAATGATGTATAGATGCTTTGAATCATTTACAAGTCTATCAAAATAGACTCAAAAGGAGCTATAGTAAGAAAATCAAAAGCAGGACTTTCCAAGTCAAAGAACTGGTATTAAAGGAGAATCAGAAGAATGTCCCACACCCAAGCAACAAAGGAAAATTTGAACCCAATTGGTTGAGACCATTCGTTATCACAACAAGTTATAAGTTAGGGGCATATCAATTATCAACATGTGAAGGGGAACCTCTACAAGAGCCCATGAATAGCTCTCATCTCAAAAAAATTTATGCCTAAATCTTTCAAGGTATAGAACCAAAAAAATCAAAAAAAATGAAAAAATGTCTTAAAAAAATGGTTACTTCAGTGAAAACTTGGCAAACAGGAATCTTGGTGACAACAAAAAATCTCAAATAGCAAAAAATCCAAAAAAATCAGAAAAAGGATCAAATAATAGTAAAGAGAAAAATCATCCTCTAGTGAAAATTGTAAGGAAAGCTTAGGTGCAGAACAAACTCTCCTAACACCAAAACCTTAGGGAAGAATGCAGAGGTGACTTTAAATTTTTCAATTACAGTTCAATAAGATGCACATGAATAGAATAACACAATAGATGAATGAACACATACACAATTGGACACTAGATTTATGTGGGAAACCCTTCTGGGAGAAGAACCCACCATAGCAAGAAAAGCCCCTTTGTATTATAGTAAGGAAAATTACATACAGAGATCAGACTTAACTTTCTGATGTCAATTTATAGCAACAACATTTACTAATCAATCTTGTACAGAAAATTAATCTCACAATTCTCTTAGATGCATACGATGAACCCACTCAGATCAATCCATGTTCAATTGAGCAACACTTTCATTATCTCAAACTGTCCACCATCATCGACCATTGCAGAGCATAGTCATTTTTCTCATAGTCTGTTGATATTCCACACAGGAATAGTCGTATCAGTTCAACTGCCAATGGTTCTCCTTCCACTTCACTCATTGGTTCAAAATAGACCATGCCACATAGTCATTCAGTCAAAACATTCAACTGAATCACATGTTGGTGAGACACTAGATCATGTCTCCCCGATGCCAAAATTCTTGATCACATAGCTATCACTCTTGAATTTGACACCATTTTCCGACAGCCGTTCATCGGTCATTTGAAAAATCTTTTTTGGACAAGTGACGAAATGGAAAAAATATTTTTGTCGCTATATTTTCGTCAAAATGTTGATGACGAATTAAACGTTGAAATAACAGTGAAGAATCGTCAGTCGTCGACATCATGAAATGGCTTGAACTTTTGTTGGCATATCAACGAACACTTCATGTATCCATTGACAAAACAACAACAAACGTTTGTTACCATTTCGACGAGATGGGCAAGGAGTAGCATCGAAACAACACCAAAAGTTCATCGAAAGTGCGATGAAATAGGCAAGTAGTAGCGTCGAAACAACACCAAGAGTTCTTCAAATGTGCGACAAAAATAACAAGTAGAGTCAGAAGAACACCAAAAGTTTGTCAAAAGTGCGATGAAATGGGCAAGGAGTATAGTGGAAACAATGCCAAAATTTTGTTGAAATTGTGATGAAATGGGCAAGGAGTTACGATGAAACTTTCATTGCAGCTATAGCAACTTTGTTGAACCTTTCTATTGATTCGTCGGTGGTATTCGTCGAAATTGCGACGAAGCATCAATTTAAAAAAAAAAAAATTGTGGAAATGTACCATTGCGGAGACTTACGATTGATCATACATACATACTACATATTGGTTTGATGCTTCAAATGGATGCATTTCTTATATTGAAAAGTGCATTACCTTATTGAGCTTCTCTTTTTTTCGAGAATAGTTTAATATTCTCTACTTAACAGGGCCAACCACGTGACGGTTGAAGCTCATTTGGCCCCTCTCCCCCCCTCACATCACTCTCAATTCCCCATACCTAATCATATAACATTAATCATTCATTCATCCATTAATAACATATAATATTCATTCATCCATTAATAACATATAACATTCATTCATTAGCATATAATATTCATTCTTTCAGTTTTTACATATTATCAAAAATATGGTTGTTATGATATGATTACAATCACTTTTTTTTTGTTTATTTTTTAAAACTACATAAAGCTAAAGTGGAGTATCATTTTCTAAATCAATATATGTCCCCCTTTAGTTGTTCTTCCCTCTGCTCGTGATCTTACTGTACACCTAGTTGTCTTCTCATGACGTGGATGCCACTGGAAGGAGGGATCTGCTGCAATAAGAAAGAAATGTTAAACTAATATGTTTTATTATTATTGTTACATGTATTTCATTAATTAAAAAAATATTAGAGTGGTTTTCTTTTCCTGATGGGTCCACATCATGTTCCTAAACTTTTATTATAGACTCATGCTCAACATGTTGAACACCCTCTAAATCTTAATCTGTAGTTGAAACACAAAAGGTTACATTAATTAATAAACCAATTGAAATTGTATATGTTTAAGAAAACGTGAGGGTGGTCCTCTTTACCTGATGGGGCCACATCATGTTCCTGATTTTCTCTAGCTTGATCATGCTCAACACCTTGATCACGCTCTACATGCTCTAAAGTTGAAACATGAAAGGTTACATTAATTAATACACCAATTGCAATTAAATATGTTTAAAAGAAATTTAGAGTGGTCCTCTTTACCTGATGGGGCCACATCATATTCCTGATCTTCTCTAGCCTGATCATGCTCAACATGTTGATCACGCTCTACATGCTCTAAAGTACCAAGATGCACACCATGACCTTCATCTGCACGTTCTGCTCCACCCTCACCAGGCTGCATTCCAATGTCATGTGCAGTATTATCATTGCTTGAATGTTTAAAACAAATAGGCATGTAATTACTTTATGGTGGAAATTAATATTGAATAGATTGCACAAGTATTCAATTTTAAATAAAATTTATTGAGTTTATTTACCTGTGTGGATGCAATGGAAGATTATGTTTTCCCAGTCAAGACTCTTAGTTCAGCCACGGCTCCATAGCCTTGCTGGAAGGCAATCTTCAGGTCCTCTTCTGTGGGAACTCTGTTGAATTCAGAGCCCTACATTTTTGCAGAAGATCATGAATTTTGCTTCTATGGTGTGATAAAACCAAAATTGTTTTCAATTTATTATAATTTGGATGCAATATTTCATTTATTGATACTTACAATTCGTGCGGCTAATTTCATATAACCACTAGATCCAAGTTTGTGTTGCTCGTGCTTTTCTAGTCTTGCCTTTGTTTCCTTCGATGTATCAGGCAGCCTATGAAAAGTTTGAAATACGTTAGATTATGTAAAAAGAAAGAGTAATCAGTATATAATTACATTGTTGATAGTATCACACATAACATACTACTTTTTAAAAAAAAATTAATGGCATTTCCATAGCATACAGACATTGAGAGCATATAAAATACAGAGTTCAATCCATGAATTATAGAAAATAGATTTTTGTTGGTTATATTCATATTACTTCGATTACATTGCACAAAAAATACTACAAGCCCGTATTAGATGGTGACAGTTGTCTATGCGTTAGGGTGGGACGCGGGGCGCAGGGTAAGGACATCACTTTTCAAACAAGCTATAGATGCTTGGAAAAATGTATCAAAAAGGATAATAGTAAAGCAATAGCATAGACAAAGGCGTTGAACTATTTCAAAAATTCCTCAAAGAAATGTGGTCTCATGAATTAGATTCCATGACGAAATCCATAACAATTTGCTTGTCATGGCATTCGTTATGGCATTTCCATCACCATGAGACCACATTCCCCAAGCTTATTTTCAAACCGTTCACTACCTTCTATCTTTACCACAGCCCATACATTTCTACCAAAGCATTTTATCAAATAATTCAGCCTTCATGCTATGGCTAAAAATTAAAAAACCTCAAGCTGGTGCTTTTCGAACAACCATGGATGCTTGGAAAATCTACAAAACATAATAGTAAGCAATAACATGAACCAAGGAAGTGAATTGGTGAAAAGATTTAAAAAGAAATGAGAATCTCCACCGGTGATGGAATGCCATGACAATCCATAGCAATTTTCTTGTCATGGCATTAGTCATGGCATTCCATCACCATGAGACTACATTTCTTTGAGACATTTTTTTCAAGCAGTTCACTGCCTTGTCTATGCTACTGCATTTTTCATACATGTCTACCAAAGCATTTTATCAAACAGTTCATTGCCTTGCTGCTATGGCTAAAATCCTAAAACAAGTGCTTTCAAACAAGCTATGGATGCTTGGAAAAAATCTATCAAAGCATAATAGTAAACAACAAGCCATGGTCTCATGGTTTTTTTTGCACAAAAATCAGCTTGATTTTATTCACGTTTTTTTGCAAATTTTAAACACGTGTTTTTGGCGATTTTGCAATTTGAAACGGAAAAAATCATTCACCAAAATTCCAATGATTTTTTCAAAAATGAGAGGAAAAAAATGATTCCCGACCCTGAGTTTTTTAAAAATGAAGTGATTAATGGGTTTTTGCACAAGTTATGCTTCTATATCCACCTTACCTTCCTTGGCCCTGTGGTGTCTTTCCTTTTTTCTTTTCAGCCTTCTCCTTTCCATCTGACACCAGGTCCTTCCACTCCCTCTCTGGAATCATGGGGGATGCTCGTACTTTTGTTCTTCTCTAAATGTGACCTATATTGGTCCCTCACATACTTTAGATAGGTACCAGCTTTCTTAAGGACCTTGGTTCGGTTGAATGTTTTATCACCGAACAACACAACTAAATAGTTAATGAGCTCATCTTTTAAATCTTCATTTTGAGCATTCCGTCGTGTATGTATGGTGGACCCGAAGAGCTCCAATGTAATATCACTTAGATGTTTATAAAAAATATCATATCCTACAAAATGATCATGGGAACAATAGTCTAAAAAGAGCGATCAATAAGTAAATTTCAATTGGATTATATAGAAAAATAATTAAAACATTTTAAAGTACCTGGGACCTTCTCTATCTTTATGGGAACAAAATCCTAGGTCACCACAAGTATGACCAGCAATGTTCTCATACTAGTAATACAGGAAGATCCAAGAAATGTTGCTAAAACATCACTAGTACTAGTGGCCTCTACATCCCCAGGTACATGTCCTGATGCATGTTCTGGTATGTGTTCACTGCCAGAAGGTGCAATAATGGATTCCTGCATGGTATGTGTTGCCAACATTTCAGATGACAATATAGGCATGGATGATGGGGTTAGATAATGTGATGTGTGCATAGGAAGATCAAGGTGGACACTTGTACCAACCCTTACTACCTGGGAAGCACTTGCAGTACCCTGATCATGGCCAGGAGCATCATGAGGAGGAAAATAACCCTATAAAAACAACACATATTTTAGTTCATGACATAAATGAGTACAAAATATAAAACCATGAATGAACTTATTTTATAATTAAAGACCTCATGAAAGCTTACTTGCAAGTTTTGTAATCTCTTTATCAATACTTTAACCCTCTCTCTTATCTCATTTGTTTGAGGCCTTTTGAACATCAACTTAGTCATTTATTCATTGCATTTTTTCATGAGCTTCTTTATCATATCAAAAGGGTTTTTTGAATAAGCAATGTCATCATCACAAAATATTGACTGCACCTCACTATGGATGGTCTCCTCTACTACTAGTGCCTTTCCCTGATCAGTCAACTCCAACAAGAATATTAAAAACATTATCGAAATTAACCCAAAAAACTTATGAAAAAAGCATAATAATAAAACATTTTGCTCATATCTAATTTGTACAATGACAATGAGGTAAACCTATCGGGTAGAAGCGCCTAAAGATACATCACGATCTATGCTCTAGGCTAGAGCCTTCTCTATACGATCAATGTCCCCCTGTGATAAAAATTAAATATAAAAAAACATTACCAAAATGAAACCAATAGGCTTATGAAAAAAAACATAAGAATAAAATGGTATATTGGAGTCATTAATTGGAGGTTGGGTAAAATAGTACATAGTACGGACCACCCCCATAGTAACTGTGTTTGTAACTAAGTGATTCAAATTGTAATCGATTAGAAACTCTTCCCTTGCAGTTATTGATTTTATTGCACATACGAATACACAGTTTCCCTCGTGTGCCTCAAATATGCAATTGGGTTGCTTATTTGTTGACCCAGGTCGTGTACTGTTTATAAACCCTACAATATTCTTTGATGCTTTTTGCCTTCTATCAATGTACATAGCCACTCCTTTATTTTGATCCTTATCTTTTAGTTTTATATAATTTGCTGACAGTGCATACTTATGCAAACTTTGTGTATATCGAACCAGTTGCATCCAATCTTTGTAACTGTAACAGGGTCCAACATACTCCATGAATTTAGTAACTTTTTCATAACAGACCTTTATGCTATCCATGCAAAAAATGCCCAAACCATGTAATGACGATGGTGTTATGCGATATATCCTCTCATTGACACAAAAATTCATGTTTATTGGAGGAAGTTCCTTGGGTACCCATTTTTTCTGTAGATGTTTGTACCTCAAGGGCACCTCGACATCACCTATGCTCTCATCATCATAAGAACATGATCCCCTTTAGCAAGAAAAAATTCCATGCATTTACATAATTTTCTTCTAATATTTTGACCTCTAGTTGATCTCCCTCTTTTAGACATACTACATGTCTTGCTTTCCTCTTCTCTTCCCGAATTTCCCTTCCTCGAGGAAGACAACTCTAAAAAACACCTATTTGGTGGTACCTGCACTCATAAGGATGTTGGATGAAGTTCTTTCATGGTGATGTGATCCCAAGGTGACATTATGATTAATCTATCATTTCATCTCTAGAATTTCACAGGTTATAAGGTAATCATGTTTTGATAGATTGCAAGCTATTGTTATTACTGTCCAAATGTTCCCATCACAAATCAAATCTACTTAATGTTTTAACTCCCAAACTTTGTAACAAGTGTTAAATGTGACTATGGTCCACCAGTTACACAACCAAGGCTTCAAATGTATTCTCTAATTGTAATAAAAGGACTTTTTCTCTTCATTCAAGTAAGTGGTTTATTGGACACCTACATGACTAAAAATAGCAGCAAATTTACATTTAATTTCCATATGTCTAAGTGGTTAATGGGGAGGGACTGTGTACTAGGCCTGGTTAAGTCATCATAAGTTTATGCTTTGGCAATAATTTTTTTTTAAGTCATATTAAATCCTCTTATGTCTAATTGCTAGGAGATTTTTGGTATGTTTTAAGGTAGAATGATTAATGAAAGAGCTGAAAGACTAGCCTTTCTCCATGGTATCTAGGTACACATAGCAACAATCTTCTCTTAAATAGTTGGACATGATAAAAAGAACTTAGCTAGGAATTATTCATTTAACCTAAGGTTTTCTCATAATTCCATCATTGGAAATGTATGATCAAATTCTTCTATTATGAAGAATTGGTCTATGTGCCTCTAGTAATCACTATAAATGTTTGTAAGGATAAAATGACTAATTGCATTAGGTAGGAGAGAATCAACTTTGAGTTCTTCAAAGATTATATTCCCCATTCATAATTTTAAGGGTTGTGTGTGTGGAGGAGGTTATCACTACCAAGAAGGGAGGAGACCTTTCCTTGTATTCTTTTATAATTTTCATTATTCTTATTTATTTTACACCTACATTTACAAATACACATACATATGCATTTACTATTTTCATTTATTTCTTATGCATTTTAATAGTTTGATAGATTTCATATTATATGTGTTGAATACTTTAGAATTTCAATTACATTAAATTTTGGATATGTTTTATCTATAACACTAAAAAGCCATATGCTCTTTGCATTTACACTTGCATTTATAAATACACATTTATATACATAGATATAGATTTCTTTAATGGTATGTTGCATTTATTGTTATAGGAGAGCATCCAGTAATTGCATTTACATTTACATTTAAAAATACATATACATACATATATATATGTGTGCATGTGTATCATTTATATTTAGTGTTTAGAAACAACCCATTAGGTCTACACATGGATAAAAATTCATAAAATCAGATCTCCCATACATGTTTTGTTGAAACCTAGGCTTGAACCTCTCATTTCACATGCTTTTCTTCACAAAACTATTGAGGACAACTATACCTTCTTTATTTCTCATCCTATGCCCTATTCATGCAACCTACAATTACAACAGTATCCATGGGGTCTCTTACACAAGCTACAATAATTACAAAAGGTGTAAGAGCCACTTTATATCATGTTTGGACTACAAAACCCTAAAAAATAAGGTAACTTAGATTATGATTTGTTGGTGAGCTGTATGGAAAAAATCATTAGCACCAGCTCATTCTTGGAGTCTTTTGAAAGAGAAGCAAATCAGGTGTCAGTTAAGTACAAACCTTATAGTGTCAAAGTGAATGAGGTGAGCAATTTTGATTGGCCAAATGATAAAGAGTACAAGGCATTCCAATTGGCTGGTGACACGTGTGCTTTCTAGCTTGATGCTTGTTTGCTCCTCCTTTTTCTATAAGAAGGATGTCAAGGATAGAAGTACGGGTTAGCAAGTTAGATATTTTTGGTCGAGTCTAGATGAAGTTGCAGAGAAAATTGTAAATTCTGATGGTTTTAGGGAAAATTCCATTTAGGTTTTGAATTCATGGGGATTTGATGTTTAATGACAATACTGGAATTTGAATTGATTAGATTAATTCAATCATTTCTCTCCATTGTACAAGCATATCTAAATTTTGAATAAAATGATCAAGGGTTGTTTCATTCATCTCACTATTGTGGTGTGTATGATTCTTGTTTTAGGTTTAATTCAAGGAATTAATTAAAATGCTTGAATGGGATTGTAGGTGGATATGTTTTGTATAAGCTAATTTTTATTTTTTATCTTATCTTATACCATTTTATGAGAATGAGGGTGCAAATTTACGAGAAGATCTTTGGAAACTAGGCATGAAAATTAAAGGTTAAAGAGAATGGGGGTGCCAAACTTATAGTACTCATTTCCCCTTGGTCGTTGATTTTCTGTGAGCGCCCTCAACCTCGTCCTCGGTGCTAGTATTGACCTTGTTTTCACTCCTCCAAACTCTTCTTTGGTGTTGATATTGACATTTTTTTCACTCCTCCAAACTCTTCGTCGGCGCTGGTATTGACCTTGTTTTAACTCCAAACTCTTCCTTGGAATTGGTATTGACCTTGTTTTCACTCCTCCAAACTCTTCCTCGATGTTGGCATTGACCTCGTTTTCACTACTCCAAACTCTTCCTCGGTGCTGGCATTGACCTTTCACTTCTCCAATTTGACAAGCTACAACCTGGTTTCATTAGCTTTTACAATATGTTAATTAAGTTCAAAAATTTTGTGCCATTTAGCTAGGTTTTAATATTCTACAATATAGTTAAGTATATATTAGCTATATTTTACATAATAAATAATATAATTATTCAACTTATTATAATTAGATATTATATTCTTTAACAAAATTATAAATACGATAAAATTATTATAATTAATAATTAATAATGGCATATTTTTATATAATACAAAATATAATTAATATAATATATATTTAATATAATAGTAACAGATAATATGAGATATATAAAATA
>VDFB02049217.1:14373293-14456253 GCA_007258455.2 Sequoia sempervirens | reverse complement strand
TTAATATATGCTTGAAAACTAATTTTAATTAAAACTTACTAACATCATTTAAAGCTAGGTTATAATTATAAAAAATTTAACATTAGAATTATTTAACATTTGAAATATAAAACTAAATATTATATTATAATAGTTTATAATTTTACTTATATAGGTATTTTTGGATAATAGAAACAATTTTGATTGATTTTAATATTTTCTAAGTTCATTGTGAATTTAAATCTTATAAATATATAATTTTAATCAATATTATAATTTAAAAATAATAATGAATATTGAACATCTTAGATTTTAGGTATAACTTAAATATTAAAAAATTTAATTTATAAGTTTATAAAATATAAATTTTTTTTTAAATAAAGATTTAAAGATTATTATATGTGTATATTTAAAGATCCATAGAATTATCTTTATAACTATGAAATTAATATGATTAATTTCATTTATAATTTTATCTTATCTTATCTTTTTAACAATTTTTTGGTATTCTACATAATTTGTTTTCTATAAGTATCATGTTGTATACTCTTTATATGGAAGGTAGTGTTTTTTCATGGAGCTTAATAAGTTTTAATAATTTTTAGTCATTTTAAAGATTTTTATTTTTTTTTGCAATTAGATTTATATTTAGACTTTTGATGGCTTATGTACAATTATGCATTCTTTTTAAGTTTATTATATTTTTGAAATATCATGTTATTCTTGATTAATCACATTATTTGTTTGTCATTTTATTTGTTTTGTTGAATTTTTTTTATCTTTTACTTTTACATCTGATAGGAAAACTTCAAAATTATCAAATTTAAAAATTATAAATAAAAATTATTTTTATTAATCTCTTGAAGTATGTAGGTCCCTAATCTTTTTGTAGATTAATAACTATCTAAATAGCTATTTCTTTCCTTTATTTCTATAAATGTGTCTCATGTCTCTATTGAAATTTATGAGATGTGTATGTAATTCTTAGCACAACACTCTTAGAGATTAGGATTTATTTTCACATTTATCTATTTTCTTATTGTTCCTATTAGTGGCTAATTAAATCTTCATTCAAAACCTACAAAGAGCTTGGGTCCTTCAATCTCAAAGCTTGTCTAATTTCTTGATGAGAATCATTCACATTGATTCCCAATATTGTGCTCCTTGCATGATACATTTATAAAATGCACTTGGTAATTTAGTATGTGGTTGAAATAATAGAATAACAACAAATAGTTCTTTTCATTTTTGACACATGATTTGCCATTTTTACTATGTTAAATTTTATTTTCACTTTTATTTTCATGGTTTTCATGTTGTCAAATTTTCATACCCATTTACCATTAATAGAAATGACCCAACAATTTAATAGAATGGACTACTCATATAATACCTTGCATTATGGAGCTCAATTCTCTGATATATTACTACTTATCAAATCCTTTGTAAATAATTGTAAACTTATGACTCCATTTAAGTATTTAATTAATTTTCTTGAATCAAAGCAAAAACATACACACAATTGAACAAATTCTCAAAAGAATAATGACAGCTTCATTAACATTTCATTCAAAATTCACTCAAATCCACATAAGGAGAGAAAATATATTAGAATTATACATTTATTCATGTTTATAAGTCATATCTGCATACAATTTAAGATAATTTGTATATATTCATCCAAAACTCAAAACAGGCTATCTATTCTATTCTGTCTCCTTGGGGTTTTAATAGCCAATGGAACCACATATATCACTTCCTCATTAGAGGACATATCTTTCTACCCATATATTCAACTCAAAACCTAGCTAGAGATTTCATCAGTTCTCTCCCTACAAATGAGCCTTGAATTCCCTTTCATATGACAAGGGAGCAACAAGCTTTGGGCTCAAATGTAATTTCACCACAAATTTTCATTTGAACAAAATATCCATTGCATTTGACTTTCATTTCAAAACTTCCCACACGTTGAATCTGCAAAACATAGTGGTGCACGAACTAGGGAATGCTAAAAGAATAGGGAACACAAATTGTCATCAAAATCCCCTTGTCGCTAGGCCACGCAAAAAAACCAAGCATCCAAATTGCCACGAAGGCACACCACATCAACTTCTTATACATGCCCGCTTCTAGTTGTTGCCTAATATAGTAGACCCTTAGCCTCCTCTTCTTTCTTGTCCTTGCCCAATATGGTTCTAGTCTGTCCACTTGGGGTTTTAATAGTTGATGTTCCCAAAAATATCATTTCCTCATCAGAGGGCAGACCATGATTGAAGTGACTTAAATACTGATAGTAGTTCGAGTCGGTCTTGGTTACATCATCATAAGTGTTACTCGTAAGGTCAATGGGTGAGTGTTGGCCGCATCCAGAGCACACTGACTGATTTCCTTTGTCATCTACCAGTTGAGCAGCAATGTCCTAGAATTGCAACCTTCTACTACATCTAGTGGGTACAAGCCTAGGCTTGTCAACCAAATCACCTTCCTGAATAGTAGGACTGAGCTTTTGTAAGTTCAAATGAATAGACCTCTTTACTGACTTACTCATTTTCTCTTCTTAGACAAGCACTCAAACTTGATTAGACTCATCCCACAAAGTGCTCTAACTACTACAAGAATGACACTATTAGCAGTTAATTCCTCTTGTATTTATCGTGCGAGGTAATGGAAACCTTCATCAATGCTTAGTAAATATGCATGTGTAAACATGACAATTTGGTGGCGTATGTACTCTCACTATTTAACTAGAGCTGCATGAGAATCCAAAGATCACCCTTCATGATTGCCAACAACAACATCTTCACACAAATTGAGATCGATGTGACTACACAAGCAAGGAATGATTCATTAATGCTTCACCAACCTTCATCTTCCTCCTGCGAGCTAGCAAGGAACAACAAAGATTTACATTAGCTTTTGATCTTGGTTGTCAATCTAAAACCATGGGTTATGAGCTCAATAGTAGAGATTGGGCCCCACATTACATACAAGATATACATCTGCCTTTTTCTGACCTCACGCCAAATAATAGAGCGACACCTTAGGTCTACAAGTTGGTGGGGGTACGATCAAGATCTTCTTCCATATCTTCAAATCTAGAAAATATACACATTGCACTGTTAGTATTTAATGAAAGGATTCAGCTAAGTTGTCAGCGACATGACCACTAGAGTTAATGGCTTAGGCTTACATCACCAGATTAAAATTAAAACCCAACTTTGATTTTAATACTTTATTTCCTCTAGAGGGTTTTATTTCCTAAGTCTCGGTTGGCCCCATTAAATTCATATCCCAACCCTAACAAGAAGAAATGATTAAGCTAAGAATTGTATTTGTTGTTATAACTTTAGTTCTAGAGAATTCTTAATTACCAACTCTTATTTGTGCATTTGTATAAGAATCCAATTGAATGCCTTTCCATATCATTATAGAAAATTTTATTATTGCAACCCTAACTCTAACACTAATTAAACCTTGACCCTAACCTAATTGAACTCATATTATAACCCTAACTCTAACACTAATTGAACTGTAATCATAACCCTAGGTATTGTTGAAACCTAACCCTAATTGTATCAAAACCATAGAGAACTATAATTGAACCCTAACCCTAAAATAGACAATAAACTTACCTTAATTGAACCCTAACTCCAATCCTAGCCCTAATTTAAGACTAACCTTAACCCTGACCTTAATTAAACCCTTATTAAATTATAACCCTAATTGATCCCTAACCCAAATTGAATACTAATTGAACCTTAACCCTAAGTGAATAGAAACCTTAATTAAACTCCAACCATAATCCTATTTGAATTTTGACCCTAATCATAACCATAATTCAACCCTAACCTTAATTGAACCCTAACCCTAAACATGATTTCCAATTAAATTTAAGGTTCAAATAGGGTTATACTTTAATTAAAATTAGGTATGGATTCAATTAGGATTAAATGGGGAGTAAAACATTATTCTATGATAGAGCTTGGGGTTAGTGTTAGGGTTCAATTGGGGGAAGGGTTAGTATTAGGGGTTAGGGTTATGGTTCAATTAGGGTTAGTGTATAAAAGGTTTAAGTTATGAATGTTATAATATAAAAAATAAATGTGTTTTCAATGTTTATTTGTTAGTTTAAAAGATGTGCCAATAATGTTGCAATCACTAATGATTAATTTTTTCTTGATGGTTAAAATAGATTGGTAAGTAAATTTATCTATAATAAGTAAATTTATCATTGATTTTTTCTTGATAAGTAAATCAATATTTCATAAATTTATCTATAATTCTTATTAAAATTTTTCTTAATTATATTCAATTATATTTTATTAAATTGCTAAAAAAATTAAGTTGCTTATAAATAATTTTATGTGTTTTTTATAATTAACTTGATATTGTGTATAAAAGGTTTAAGTTATGAATGTTATAATATAAAAAGATAAATTTGTTTTAATGTTTATTTGTTAGTTTGATGTGAGAATAATATTGCATAGTAATGATTAAATTTTTCTTGATTGGTTAAGTGATATTGTGAAATTATTCTATGTTAATTTTTATGTTATGAATGCTATATAATATAAAGAAAAATATTTCTAATATATTTTAATGCATCTTTATATTTTATAAAAAACATCTAAAATAAAAATGTGATTGTAAAAAAAATACAACTTAATGACTGAACATACATTTAAAGTTAAAAGTGAAATTATAAAACAAATTGTAAATTTATTTTATTTTTCTTCTATAAATATAATTTTTTTATTTGTCGTTCGCCTAGTAATGCCCACTTCTCCTTTTAATGAATGTTTTATTTTGCAAGGGTTGATTTAGTGTTGTCGTTGATTTATTTCTTATAGATATCAATGGTGCATGTGATCCCGTGATTGGGAATTGAAGGATCACAAAATCACAGGTGGGGGCCACGTGTCCTATTTAGGGGATCAAATTTGAGCTATCACTGACCAACTACCATTTGATTTGAGTTGTTCCCCACCATCCCACAATGGTGCTTAGGTTGATTGCCAAATCATGGGTAGGCACCACATGTCTCATCTGATGAAGCCTAAAGAGTAAAAGAAACACTAGCTTACTTTAAATGTATTAAGGAGCAGATTACTAAAGTGTTATCGAGACACACATGTTCTAAATCAACGGATATGTTATAATCTTGCTGGAAAAGCTACTCAAAGGTTAACGACATGGCTGGCAACTGTGTTAAAGAAACAATATCAACATCACCTCCTATCTCGCGATTAGGGATTATAGGCATCGCGATATCACTGGCAGGTGCCGCGTGCCCTTCCTAAAGGATGAAATCTACGCGACCATTGATGAGTTGTCTCTTCAAGATTGATGGTGCCCTCCATCCCGCGATTACAAATTTTGGGATCGCGATGTTGCGGGTGCCTGCCACATGTCTCATCCAATGAATCCTAAGGAGTGAAGAAAGCGTTCGCCAGTTTTAAATGTATTACAGGGTGGATTACTAATGCACTTGTAAGATGCACATGTTTTATTTCAATGCAGATGTTATGATTTTAAGGGAAAAGCTACTCGATAATTAAAGGAAAGGACAACAACCATTTTTGAAGGAGCAGGATTTATGGTAAAAAGATTGACGGTGCCCGCCATCCCATAATGGTAAATCAAAGGATTGCAATATCACGGCCAACCACCATGTGGCATTCCTTCGTGGTGTATGACATAGTGGAACCCTTTATTTCCGTGTTGGCGATTATGTCAGCCTATTTTGGAGATGGTTGTCGATGATTTGATCAAACTGAAGGATCAACGACTCAAAATTAAATATGTATCAAATTATGGTTGGAGTCATTCGTGCAACCTGCAAGTGAGCTTTAATGGTGGATGAGACATCTGCTAGCAAAATTTGATTGACATAAAATCAATTTACTCATTTCATTTGTATCATAGAGAATCCAAGTATTTCGTGAAAACAGTTTCAGAGCCAAAGATGAAATTGCGAGCAACTGTAGCCAAAAATTAGAGTTTGTGCAAAAAAACTTGTGGGTTAATTTTCTCTATTTCCCAATCATTCTACACCTAAATTTGGGAAGGGGGGAGGGTTTGATATGCTTGTCACTAAGTTCATTAAAATATTTTGTTAGGGCTATTGTTTAATCATAAATTGTGAGGAATTGTGGTATTTTTACTCTGTAATTTCCTATCTCTGCTTAGTCATAGCCACTTGAAGTGTAACATTGTAGTAAGGCCCTAGTTTGTCTAAAATGGTGCCAAGCAAGTAGCACTCTAGCCACATTAAGTATTTGAAAAGAAACTTGTACGATGATTTCCAAGATCAATTTCCATTATCAACAAATGACAAAAAGAAAGGTTTGGTGTTGATGCAAGGGAAAATCCTAGGGGAGGGGTTGGTGTGTAATAATTTCAACATTTTTGATGCTAGGGTTCCACTCATAGGCTTAGAAATGTTCAGATTATGGTATGGATAGAGGAATTTTTCTCATCCTTTTTCAAATGGATGGATGTACAACATGGGAAAGCTGGTTGTTCTAAATGTGTTCCCTGATGTGGACTTAGTTAGAGTAGTGGCCCAAAGATATGACGCTATCACACAGGTAATCAGAGATAATGATGGAGGGGTTCTATTAGAAACTAACAAAGATGTTATCCAGTAGACTTTTGATTTGAGTGAGCTAAGTGATGACTTGGTTCCTATTAATCTTGAAGAAATGAAGCAAGAGTATACAAAATTGAAATCTCTTTTTAGGGTTATGTTGCTTCCACCTCATCTAGTTAAGGCATGGGGTTCACAATTTCACATCATCCCTAGTGACTAGGAACCCTTCAGATTGAATTGTTTTGCAAAGCCTTTCCTAGCTACTTTCTATTCACTATGTCAGATTTTGCGTTTCAGCCCTAGTGCAGTAATGTTGATTGCATACATGTTCATGGGGGTGCAAATACAACACCCTAAATTTTTTGTAACATATGACTTTGCTTCTTTTTTGGTGGAGAGGATAGATGAAGGACTGTTGAAGCTGTAGAATGGTGACACTAGTACTCAATTCTTTTGGTATTCCATGTTGATGCATATGTTCTTATTTAGAAATGTTGATTCTTTTCTGAGAAGATGAACTTAAGACAATTAGTTAATGGAGAAAGATTTCCAATATAGATATGGGCTACAAATTTGTCTTGTAATAAGGAAAGCACCAGTTATGTGCAATTTGATAATTGTTTTGCTGCAAGATTGAGGGATAGATTGATGGTAAATGTACTTAGGATCCCTGAGGAAGTGCATGATTTCCTTAGGCCAAAGGAGAGGAAAACAAAATTGAGGTTTTCACATAACTGGGGTGACATTATCCCATATCCAGTCAGCACTGTCTTAAGAATATATGGATTTCAAGGAACCCCTCACATACTGCCATACAATGTGCCACCAAGACTAGGGTTTGCAGAAATTATGTGGCAGATGGGGTGTATTCATGAAGATAACCTAACTAGAAAGGGGAAGGGAATATTATTCCCTAATTATATAGTAGTGTATGACTTTACATTTTCAAAGGGAGGCTAGACACATTTTAAAAAATTCTTTGTTGATTACCATTTGATATTTGGTCCAAAGTGACAACATGATCCTAAAGGTTTCTTTGATCTTTTTAGAAAAAGAATAAAAGGTGGAAAATTTTCACATGAGTTCAATTTCCTTGAGGACCTGATCAAGAATGAATTTGATTTAAATAGACAGGAATTGAACAAGGAAAAGTGGATAGCTTTTAGTAAGCTACTAGATATTGTGCATGAAATGGATCTGAAGTATGATCCATTGATAGAATTCACTCCATACCACACAATAATTGATTTTTTAATGAATAATTTCAAGGAGATAATGGACACCTTGACAACCAAAAAGATAAATTTAAGGCTAAGTCTGGATATGCAAGGAAAAAGTGATATTCCAATTGAAACAAGGTCAATATGTTATCCTACAAAAAGGCAGCCCATTTATAGGAGGAAAAGGGATACTGACAATGATGAGGAAGAAGTAGACAGAAAAGGGAATAAAATAATGAGGGTGCCTTCATGACCAAGCCCAAAATTCAAAGTACCTAGGGCTATCAAAATCATTGAATTAAAATATTCACCAAGTGTAGTCCCCCATCACCACCACCTGGGCCAAGCCCTAAGAGGCAAAGAACTGATCACCTACCTAAGGATCTCATAGATGAAATTATTGTTACTGATCAAGACATGCAAGTTGGTATGCCATCCCCTCCTAGGTCAACTGAATTGGTTCTATCTGATTTGGATATGAAGGGTAAGAGTGTATAGGATGCAAGAATGGAGGCTTGCAAGTATTTCTTAGATGAAATGCATTTGTAAAGACTCCTATATTCTTGCAATTAGCATAGAGGATGAAATTTGAGGAGTATCAAAATAAATGCAAGGAGAGAAGATAACTAAGGCTTGACAGGTCAGATTAGGAGAATGATGAAGAAGTGAAAGTTGAACTAATGGAAGAGTTCAAAAACATCACTCCTGAAGAAGGAAGACAACTAGTGAATTAGGCTGGTGTTTTGATTTTTCCTGAATGGGACATTGCAGATGCAGTGGCTTTCAATGCCATTATAAAGTCTAAGAATCCTTTTTAGGATTATGAAGAAGTTAAGGCAACATTACAAAAAATTACCTTCGGTGAAGAATATGAGACCTTGGAAATTTGAGCATTGGATCCACAAGGAAGAAAGCCAGACATTGTTGATATTAATCCAAATTTTAAAGGAGGATTAATAATAAAGAGGGCTTTAGAGACTACAACAACTGAAACCACTAGTTTAACTGTGAATGTGGGAAAGTTGGCCCAAAAGATTGTTGAAAGGGAAGAGGTTGAAAGAAAGAGCCTAATGGAGAAGTATAGCATTTTAATTGAAGAATATAGTAAAATGCAATAGAGGAATGTTGAATTGCAAACTGAAGTAGAAAGTTTCAAGTATAGACATACTAGGGAAACATCCAATGCTCCAAGAACTAGTACATCACCTCCCATAGCAGGGTCAATTCCTCCTGCTTCTCCAAATGTTTCTACACTAGTGTCTCCCATTCAAAATATTTCTCTTACCCCCCTCTAGAACAAGTTGATGAAGAAACAGAGTGCTCTGTTGATCCAAAAAAGAGGTAGCTAATGCAGAAAATTGATCAATTACAGACATCACTAAGGGTAAAAGAGGAGGGTTTTCTTTCAAAAGAAAAATAAATTGTTACTATTGTTTTGGAGCATTTAAATGAAAAGGTGGATAATAAATTGCCCTCTATACATTCTTTGTATTCTCTACTATTTGAAGCAATAAAGAATATTGATAGAGATCAGGGGATAGTGATTCCAATAATTCAAAATTGGATCCCTAGGGAAAATAATCTAGATGTTATGAATAAATCCTCAAGATTTGATGTAAATAACATGACCCAATCATTGAAGCCTACTTATATATTAGTTAAATCATTGCAAATTTTCAGACCTTACCAGATGATCTAAGTAGGGAGATTAGGGAATTGGTAAAGAACTTCAATGATTGGGGTAACACACTGTTACCTGATATAACTGATGAGCAGGGGGAAATCAGAACACTCAAACAATGGCAGGATCAAGCAAGTAAATTCATCAATAATCAAATTAAAATAATTTGTGATGAGTCAGATTATGACTTGTTGGTAAATTGTATGGATAAGATTATTGGTACCGACTCATTTTTGGAATCTTTTGAAAGAGATGCTAATTAGGTAGTGGTAAAGTATTTTCCTTATAGTAAAAAGGTAAAAGAGGTGATTATTTTTGACTAGCCAACTAATAAAGAATACTAGAGGTGGGTGGCTAAGTATTTGAATGACGATGAGTAAAAAGAGTGGGCTACCGATAGGTGGAAAATCAGATGTTGCAGTTACAGTGTTTCTAGTTTTGTATGGATGACTTTCTTGGCATGGGTTTTGCATGGTTTTTTGTTATTGCATCAACCTTCCTCCGCCGACATGATGAACGAGAATATGCTCCAAGATGATTGTTGTTGTAACGATTTTTGAACAAGAATATTTTTCAAGGTGGTGGCTATTGTAACAAATTTTGGAATATCACCAGGTGCTCCAATTGACTGGTGACAGGTGTACTTTCTAGCCCAGTGCTTATTTTCTCCTTCATTTTCTATAAGAAGGATTTTAAGGCCAAAAGTATGGATTAGCAAGTTAGATAATTTTTGTCGAGTCTAGGTGAAGTTGCAGAGTGAATTGTAAAGTCTGATGGTTTTAGAGAAATGCAATTTATGTTTTGAGTCATTATGTAACAGGTTTTGAGTTCATAGAGATTTAATGTTGTATAATAGTACTAGAATTTGAGTTGAAATGAAAATTCAAGCTCATGTCTCTCCATTGTATATGCATATCTGAACTTTTAATGAAATAACTAGGGGTTATTTTATCCATCTCACTGTTGTGGTGTGTATGATTCTATTTTAGCTTTAATTCAAGGAATTAATCAAAATGCTTGAATTGGATTATAGGTAGATATGTGTTGTATAAGGATTTGATAAGTAGTCCTGGGTTAGAATGCATATGAAATTGTAATGCAATATTGTTAAGGATCTTATATGTGATGTATTAAATTTGTTATAAACCTCTAGATGCTTATTAATTTGACTCATGCAATGGATATATGGCACTGATCTAAGTTTTAATTATTCATGTAGTTCAGTATTTGTTTGTCTTTGCCTATAGCTTAATACAAATTGCAAATCACTGACTATCTTATACAATGGATTGTATTTAGTTATCTCACACTCCAAATAGTTGATATTGTCTATAAACATCCAATTCTAGTTGATATTATCTTATCGTGTTGAGCTATTAAGTGAGATCATCTGCTATTGTTAATGTTGTTTCTAATAATGGTGCAGAGGTTGTAAACACATTAATGGATCACCTTCCTAGGTCTTGTAGAGCCTAAAATGTATGAGGCTTTTAAAGTCCTCATCAGTTGGTCTAGGTCCTTCGAGCTGCCTTCGATTGGAATTGGTAATTCCATAGGTATATTAGAAGACAAACCTGGTTACATTGTAAAAAGAAACAACAGACACATCAACCACTGAACAACCACCTCTACAATAGACTTTTTAATCTTTTATAATCACATGAAACATAAAAAACACTAATTTTAAGGTTGTTAACATCACTATTGAAATATTTTAATTTTTTGACCTTTCAAACATTAAAAAGTACATCATTAAATTAATTATGTAATGGCATAAAAATTAAAAACATCATGAATTAATTATGTAACCACATAAGTCAAATATAATTCTATCAAGAAATTAATATCAAATAGATAATATAATCCCATAACTTATACATTTCAATGTCATTGATCTTCTTCTTCATCCTACTCTTTGTCTGCATCATCTAATCTAGATTTGACATTGTAATGATTGATCATATCATCATCATCGTCATTAATATCAGTTGTGATAATGTCATCATCCACATGGATGTCATCTTCATGAACATTAACTCCTACATCATCATCATCTAGTTCCTCCTCTTTGACATCTTTGTCAAGGACATCATTAACTAACCGTTGATCCTGATCATCATCTACATCATCTTCTAGTTCTTCAATATCTTCTTCTTCCACCACATTATACTTTACCAGCATTCCTCTTGGATCATGTCTAGCAACAAATGACCAACCCAGTTTACCTGGAACCTCTGAGTAAAATACCTGCTCACATTGGCTTGGAAGAACATAGGGCTCATTTCCAGCTCACTCGATCAACCTTGTATTAACCATGGTAAATCCATTATCATGTTCAATAATAGTTCTCTCAGGATCATTTTGATTCAATCATAGCCTATACCATAGGACGACGAACAAAATTAATCTGAAGGACTTAAAGTCACACTCAAGTATATCATCCAAAATCCCATAGTATCGATTTTTTGAGACTTTTAGATGTATGCCACTTCTAGATGAAGCATTAGTCACCTGAAAGACTGCAGTTATACCAGAATCAAAAGTTTTCTTCATGTCATCCAACATTTTGATTCAAAATTTATGACCATTGCACCATGTAGCCTTGTGGTGTTTCACCTGCAATATGTCAAAAATATAAAAATTATTGCAATATCATCAGTTGATAAACATATTTATTCTTGGCTGAATGTATGTAAAGAAAAAAGTCTCAAGATACATATACATCAATATACTTGAAATTAATTAAATAATATGGGTGATTAATATATTTATACGTACCTATTTATCTCTTAAACCATATGCTAAATCAATTTCCCTTTGTGTAATATTGGAATCTCCATTACAATGAGCTTCTTTAACCAATGAAGCCACACCTTCCCATGTTAATGCGCGACTAGATTGTTGACATCATTCAATTCATACCGTCATCCAATCAAGATTGTTGGCAATGTATAAATGTAGTGCATCCCACTCTCGACCAACTATACCAAAATAAATTTAAATTCACAAACAACGTATAATTAGTTAAATACCACAATATACGACCTTAATTTATAATTGATGTATATTAAAGATTAAAAACTAAATAAGTACAATATACATAAAAACCATATGTAAAATGCATTCCAATTAATCTCCATGACCATCTTATAATTACTTCTCACTTTCCTCAATCTACCTTTCCCCAACAGGTACTCCCCTTCGAATTTGTTAATGGAGTTGGGATCCCAAATGCAATCTACATGGATATTTGTTGCAAACTTAGGAAGATACTCACTAATGTACACCATGGTCTAGTATACCATATATATCTCCACCATAGAACCCTCAGGATGTGGTCTTTGTCTAACCAAATCCTTCAAAAATTTCAAGTGCCTTTCAACCATCCATATTGACCTTGTGTGTATAGGTCCACACAATTAAATCTCCTCAACTTGGTGTATGAGGTAGTGTTCTTGGGCATTGAAAAAGGTTGAAGGTACACACTTTTGCATTTCACACATTAGATGAGGAATTTTTCTCTTCCAATAATTTATATCTTCATTATGGATTTCTTTAGATGATAGCCATCTACAAGTGATTCAAGGCACAAATATATTAACGATATTTAACAAAAATATATAGTATTTTACATAAGTAAAACAAATGGCAATTATAAGATGTATACAGTGAATTCAACAAATCTCGCTACTTACCTCATGTATTTTCCAAGATCATATATAACTTGCTTGACATTGTTGTCAAAGTTGTCTTGGAGAGATAGAGGTAGAACGTACTGCAACAATTATAAAATGATCTTTTCATTATTTTTCCAAACATAGTAAACACAATACACTGAAAAGTACATGCATTATTCAAGTGTATATAATATACCAAAATAATTACTTTAATGAAGGTATGCCAATCATGTGTTTTCATCCTTGACCTAAATTCACCTTTCTTTGTTATTATATTGTTTATGTTCGTAGCAAATCCTGTGGGAAATCAATTTTTTTGTATGACTTCTTTTATGGAATTGTTTTGCTACTCTGTTAATAACCAAGGAAGGGCACTTATATTAATTTGGTCTCCATCACTATTTAATTGAATGACATTTTTCATTGCATGATTACTTCTAATGTCACTACAAATTTTGACATTTTTTCTCTTTGTCATACCTTCCATCAAATATTTCCATAGCTTCTATTATATTCTTTCTGATATGTATTGTATCAAACAAATGCATAATTTGTAGCTGCTCATAGTAGGGTAACCCACAAAATTGTTTGGGATAACTTTTCAGTCCTTGTGGAAGCCGACCATTAATTCCTTGATGACCTTCATGAAGCATATAAGTTAAACAAATTAACAACGACAATCATTGTCAATTACAACATGAGTAAACACAACACAATATAAAAATATAAATTCAAAACATATCATATATGATAGCTAAACAATTTGATCCAATGTATAACCTTGATGATTAATTCTATTATATTCCAACTTCCATAGGCTAGGTGACATTCTCCTTCGTGGTTTTATTGTGTAGGCCCCTCCTTTCCCATTGAAAAAGATATTATTTTTCAGTAGTTCGATACTTATGATTTCTATGGAGAAGGCTTATACTCATCAAACACCGCTTTCCTAAACTTGTTGAATGTGATGAGATTTCATCTTTGGACCACAAATTGACATGCAAATTTTTCCTTTGTTTAAAGACCTGCAAGATGATATATAATTGAATTAAATATGTCAATTTTTATAATTATATATAATGAATAGATTATTTTAAAAACATTCATGATATCTACTTCATCAAATTAAATATTGTTAAAGTGCAGTCGAACGTTATAACATACCACAAAAATGTGTTAGCCCTAGGGCATCATGAATTGTTCATACAAGCATTGCATGGAATTGAAATTGTCTTTGTCCTATTGGTCTAGAGACGTCATACATAGTGATGTCATTCCATAACTTTAGTAACTCATCGATAAGAGGCTCGATATATACATTCATATCTTTAACTTGGTACTTACCTAGTTGAATGAACATAAACATTACATAATTATTATAACCATTTTACCACAATATATATAAATTAATGTACATGACTATTGAATGAAAAAAATATAAGTCATTATGCAACAAATAAGACAAATGAGATGCTACTATGTTAAAGAAAATTGATGTAAACAAATACCTAGAACAATCATTGACAACATTATGTGCTCCCTCTTTATTGACATCCATGGAGGAATGCTATTGTTGATAACAAAAATAGGCCACACTGAGTAAATAGATTTCAGCTTTCCAAATGGATTGACACCGTCCGCTCCCAATGAAAGCCATTTTTCCTCCATGTTCCTAAATGTAGAACCATCCATAGGCATTTGAAGAATGCCATCTCCACTTCTATTATGTGCATGGTAATCCATAAATTGTGCTAATCTTTCGCACCTAAATAATCATTACATATGTGGAATAATGGGAATATAACGAAGAAATCTTAAAATCACCTTTTGTTAGTTGTTCTATTCGATATCTACCGATATGACATTTTGGACATTCTGTTGTAAATTCATGTTGTTTATGATATATAATATGATCATTGGGACATGCATCTATTACTTGATACTCCATTCTGATATCTTTCATAATGGCACATAAATCTCAGTATGAGCGAGGTAAAATATTTGATGGTGGTAAAAAAAATTCACGAATCAATCTACAACAAAAAATAATTTGTTCATGTAAAGAATATTAATGGTACATATTTCATCCTTTATTTACTACTCTCCATGAACTAACAACAATTAAAATAGATGAAAAGATGACATATATGACATACCTTAACACTGTGAGATTGCTATGTTTGATAAACCATTCATAACCTTTCAAGTTCAACAACAACAATACAATAGATAGAAGAGTTGTTTGGGAGCCTTCATAAAGGGGCTTGTATGCCTTCACAAGTACAAGTAAATCATGAACATCATCAAAGTCATCTTGATCATCATGATCAGCTCTGCCACTAAATGTGTCATGGATCAATGTATTAGTACCATCATCTTCAACCGTGTTTTCTGGTGCATGATCATCTTCTTCCATATGATCATTAACTTCATCTTCGATATTCACAGCTCCATGTTCATATGCTTGCAAAACCACATTCTCTGGGCCGTGATAATCCATATCATCTGCCCTAGGGTGCCCCACCTTTATAATAATGATAGACACAAATAAACCATGATCATGATCAAGTGATTATATATATATATATATATAAAATGTTAAAACAATATAAATATTTACAAATTCAATCAATATAAACAAATATAATGAGCAACTTACCAATGAATGATAATCATGCCCCCCTTCAATGTGACCATGCTTCCTACAGTGTTTCTCAGTTATTGTGATTAAAAGTCGTCTTGTCTTTCAGCCCTTGCAATTATTGCAAGGATAATAACATTTCCCATCACCCTTTCTTTTCAATCTATCCCACAATCTATCAAGTGTCTCTTCATTTTGTTCTAGACTAATATTATCTGACATGATTTTTCTTTACCAAGCTTGACTATTTAGATCTTCAAAAAGTATCAAACTCAGACTCCAATAATTTTTATTCATAGACAGGTAACATAATCTAATAATTCTAATATTTTTCACCAAATTTTTTTTGCATGCAACCACCCTTGCAAAAGAGAAGATAGTCTGAAATTAATGACCCCAAAAAACACTTTAAAATGCTAATTTCAAAACTTATTAAATTCTAATTTTAATATGATTTCCAACTGTTAAGAATCCTAAAATAAGAATATTGAACTTGATCACAAACTTCCTACAACAATGGAGGTAGTGAGCTAGTAAGAGCAAGTAACCCATTCCTAAGGAGCAACAAGTCAGAATAATCATTGCTAATGTCAATACAGATTTATCCTTTTAGTTAAAGATTTAATGTGTCACTTCTTATAACTATAGCGGATTAGTGAGGTAGGCCTGGAATTAGGTTGCCAGAAAGATTGAGACATTGTAGGTAATAACAAAATCTTGCAATCTAAATATTGTAGCCAATAACAAGCACACTATGTAGCTTAGTGACATTTGTAAATGCAATCTACGGTAAGAAAGAATGACATTCACTTGAGATGTGATAGTCAAAAAGAGGCTGAGCAGTGACAAGATAATAAAGCTCAAACCTTGCATAGTAAAGTGGAGATTTTAACAGTGAGTTTCCTTACCCCCTTATTGACCTTAAGGTTTTTTCAAATGCTTTGGTAGTGTTATACAAGGAAAATGCAATCAGGGAATGACTATCCAAATGAAGTAACAAGTGGTAATCATAGGTTCAATGTTTCTTCTCAGCCATTAATGTATAATGGAGGTAGTGGATTGCATGTTTGAGTAGTGTTTTGAGATTCATCAAATATGGGAGAATGGTGAATAATACCTTATGGACTGTGAAGTAGTGTCAATAAGGTTGAAGGATCTTAAGAACTAAAATACCATGATACAATGAGTCCCCTATAGTAATTAGGTAGTCTATATGGCATAGTTTGATTTTATAGAGGAATTCTCATGAAAGGAATCTTCAAGTGATAGTTAGTGAGCTGTTTAAGATTGCAGCTAAGGGTGCAATACCTAGTCTTAAAGAAAGTTAGAAAAGCAGCAAATGTTCAAGAAAATTGAATCATACACAACAAACAATTCACAATGTTATCTTCCATAATGCCTTGAGTTTGAAGACAAAAATCTCATTGTATCTTCATGATGAAAGTGGTGACCTTAATGGTCAATCACTGGCAACCATGATTTTAAAACATGCTATTGTGCTTATGGAGGCAACATTTTAAGCAAGGCAATGAGTGGTGGTTTGGAACAATGGTAGGTATAAAGGACTTGCTTTATATGCATACTATGCAGTCTAGCTTAAGACAACGTTCTTAGAAGAGATTGAAGGTGGATTATGGAACTCAAGGTTATCATGAAAAGGATTAAAGAAAAGACTAAGATCTATTTAAAATCCATGGTCATGAAGATATTAAAGATGTCACATGAAAAACCCTAGTATATGGAGTAATGAATATAGTGCCAAAGAGGATAGTGTGCTGGGGAAGATTTAGGAGATCTCCACATTATCTAATTACAGGGAAATACATCATTTATTTATTTTTTTAATTAAAAGAAATCATTCTAAACCCTATATAGAATACATTGATACTTCAAAAGCCTCTGAAGGAATTTGAGATTATGCAAATATATGTCAAGTAACATTCATAAGGTTTAGAAAATCTTGATCACTCTCTAGAATAGCCCATTAAACATGGGTTGTGCTTGAATACACTACATAATTGATATAACACAACCACTTTGCATATCAACTAGAGTTATAGGCTCTTTATTGCAGCAAGATGTAATCACTCTTTGATCATGCTATAATTGCATCCTAACCTGTTAAACTTGAGACAACCTGAATGCACCTAATGATGATTGACACCTACATTATACAACCTGAATTAACTACATTATATGAGTGCCTTCATTTCTATCACAACATAGCCACATTAAACTTGGGTCACACATGAATTCATCATGTATTTGTTATAGCACAACTATGCCACATGACCAATAGAGTTATGGATCACATAATTACAGTCACAAGAATCTGTTCCTTGGTTGTGATATTATGGTGATTCCACACAAAAAAATCTAGACATGAAATTCTAAACCCTTAACCTCTAAAAATGAAATCTGATGAGATGTTGCTTTAAAATATGATTTTCAAACCTGGAACTACAAATCTGACTTCACAACTGAATTTTGCAAAAAGACAATGACTACCCTCAACCTGGCATATCCTCTTGAATTTTTTTCTAATTTTTCCCAAGAAAATCATCCTTAGTTCTCCACAAATTGTCTCAAGTAGAGCAAAACACTGCACAATAAATCACGCACAAACTCACTTTTCTTTATGTTGGCCACAATTTTTTTTTTTCTATTTTTCATGTTTGTTGAAAATTCAACGAAAATGATAGCCGACTTTTTGATGAGCCCCATGATCATCAAAATTTAGACGAACATCGGGGATAAACTTTCAAAGATTGAAAATTACACATCAAATTTTACAAGCACCTGACGAACATTGATTTTTACATATTTCATCAGACAGTTTCATCAGATTTTGTAGTCAAATGTATTAGTGTATCAACAAGAGCAAAGGTATCAATAACACCCTAAGAAGTCATACTGATAACAAATCAAGTATCCCTGATATCACAAGAAAACCAACTGTCCATCGGAAAGAGTCCAGGAGATTTCATCGATAGTTAATGTCACTCTCATATGTCCATCATAAAGACATCTCACCGATGTCCATTTTAGAACAATCAACAAGACCATCACTATCACTAAGAGTTCACACCGATGTCCATCACATGTAGCTCTATCGGCTAGAGTTTCTCTATCACTAAGAGTTCACAGCGAACAAAAATCCATCAATGAGATATCCTCTATCAGCAAGAGTTCACACCAATCATAGAACAGTGGGTGAGAGGAAATCCATCGGTAAGATTTCTCATTGAAGTTTTATACCCGTCGGCAAGACTACAACTATCAGTAGGAGATCATATCAAATTCAAATCTATCGGCAAGACCAACACTGTTGGTTAGACTCTTATTGAGCCTTCATGTCACCCCGATGGAATTCATGTGTAAAACCATCGACGATACATACTTTATCAGAATGAGTCACTTTGAAGGTTCACGTCTCTCCCTGATGCCACTCATCACCAAGAGTCTCCCTGATAATCACTAGGAATCAACCCATTGGCAAGAGGTCTACCCAGACAGAAAGATTTAGAACTTTCACAGCGATAGCCACGTCTTGCCGATGACTTCTGTTGGAAAGATAGTTCCAAAGTCATAGTGAATTTGATTTGATGAACACAGTTGCTAGTCAGTAAGACATTCTAAGGGTCTCACTAATTTTTCTCTTTTAGGAGTTTCATGTCAATAAGCTTGAGGCACATTTTTCAACAATCTCCCACTCAACGAAGATCTTACTGACACCTCTAGAGCACAACAAAACTACTAAAATTCATGGGAACTAAGGCCCATCGAACTGGCACACCACCTGAACTTGTCTGTGCTCATTGGTTTCATCAATGCATCTGCGACATTTTCTAGAGTATCCACTTTTTCTAAAGAGACATTTCCATCCTCCACCATATCTCATACAAAATGATACTGCACATCAATATGTTTCATCTTGGCATGGAAAGTATGATTTTTTTCCAAAAAAAATAGCACTCTGACTATCACAGTAAATTGTAATTTTCCCTACATCAAACCCAATGTTAGAACACAAATGTTTTAACCAGATTGCTTCTTTACAGGCGTGTGTTTCTGCCATGTATTCTTCCTTTGTAGTGGATTAAGTGACTACAACCTTCCGCTTACTCATCCAACTAACTGCACCACCATTCATCATGAAAATATATCCACTTGTGGATCGTCTACTATCAATGTCCCCTTCCCAATCAGAATCCACATGGCCTCAAATGTTGAGAGTCCTCTATGATTCAACCAAATTCCCATGGTAACACAAAGCATATTCTAAACTGCCCTTCAGATATCTAGAAAACTCTTTTCACAGCATCCCAATGTGTCCTTCCAAGATTTTCCATAAAATGATTAAGTACTCCCATTGCTTGGGTAATGTCTGGCCTTGTATACACCATTGCATACATTAAATTTCCAACTACACTATCATAAGGCACTTTGGTCATGTCATCCATCTCAGTAGGAGATTTTGGATAGTCTTCAACAGATAGCTTCGTTCCCTACAAAATTGGAACAACTAGCTTCTTGCACTTAGTCATACAAAATCTCTCCAAAACAATATTAATATACTTACTCCAAATGAGCCAAAATTTTCTACTCTTCTTGTCCCTGGTTATTTCCATTCCCAGAATATACCTGGCTGCACCAAGATCTTTCATTTCAAACTTTGTAGAAATCTAAGAGTTTAGATCAAAAATCATTAACTTACTATTGCCTATGAACAACATATCATCAACATAGAGAGCAATAATAAGAACATGATCATTTTCAGATTTGAAGTACACACAGTGATCATATTTTGATCTTACAAATCCCAATGACAAAACAAATGTGTCAAACTTCTAGTACCACATTCTAGGAGATTGTTTTAATCCATACAGATATTTTTTCAACTTGCAAACTAGATTTTCTTTTCCTTTTTCCTCAAAGTGCTTAGGCTAGGACATATAAATTTATTCTTCAAGGTAACCATGAAGAAATTTTGTCCTCACATCCATCTGTTCAATCTCTAAGTCATACGCTACTGCAAGTGACAAAATAAATATGATAAACGTCAACTTAGCTATAGGAGAAAAAATTTCTCCATAATCAATTCCCTCTACCTGGGAATGTCCCTTCACAACCAACCTCTCCTTATACTTTTCCACACTTCCATCTAGACCTATTTTCCTTTTAAATACCCATTTGCAACCAACAACATTTCTGCCTTTAGGCAAGGGAACCAAACTCCAAGTATAATTCTTTTCTAATGACGCCATTTCTTCTTTCATGGCTTCCAACCAAGATTTTGAATCAGACATTCTAAAGGCCTCTGTCACAGTCCTAGGATCATCAGTGCTAGAAATTAAAGCATAGGAACAAGTAGAATCTAACAAAGAAAACCGATACCTATCAGGTTGCATTTTTTCACGTGTTGACCTCCTCACAAGTTGAGGCTGAGGTTGTTCTTCTTCTTCAGAACTCTTAGAACTACTTTAGCTCCCTCATTTTTAGGTACATTTTAAATTTTCAATTCCTCTTTATCTGGTGTTAGAGGAATTTCAACTACATCCCTTTTATTTTTTGATTTTGTCTCTAACTGCAGATCTAAAGTAGAAGGCTTCAACTCACAAAAAATAACACTTTTGTTGTATAGAACCTTCTATGTATCAGGATTCCAAATCTTGTATCCTTTTATGCCAACACTATAACTAATAAAAATACATTTAATAGCCTTATTTTCCAATTTATACCTTTTTTCATTCAACACATATGCATATGCCTCACAACCAAAGACACGAATGTGTCTCAGAGAGGGCTTCTTTCCAGACCATGCTTCCAAAGGTGTTTTCTTGCAACAAGAGTGGAATTCAAAGAATGGTTTATTAAATAACATACTGTTGCAATTGCCTCAGCCCAAAAATTCTCCTCCAAGCCAACACTGCTTAGCATACTTCATGCTCTTTCCATCACTATCCTGTTTAACCTTTCAGCAACTCAATTTTTTTGTGGAGTGTAGGGTGTAGTTTTATGTCTTTTAATCCCATGATCTTTATAATACCTTTTGAACTCATCAGAACAAAACTCACCACCATTGGTAGTCCTTAAACATTTTATTTTTCTTCCAGTCTGATTTTCCACAAAGTTTTTAATTTCCTTAAAACGACTAAACACTTTTGATTTAATTTTCAAAAAATAAACAAATGCCCTTCTTGAATAATCAGCAATGAATGAAACATAATATCTTGATTTAGACAAAGAACGAAAATTTACTTGACCAAAAACATCAGAATGTATATAATCAAGTAAACCAGAAGATTTGTGAGGACTAGAGTAAAATGAAACATGATGTTGTTTACCATATATACAATTTTCACAAAATTTAAATTCAAGGTTACAGTGATCAAGCCCTTCAACTAGGTTTTTATTTTTCAAAGTTTTTAAACCTTTTTCTCCAATGTGGCCAAGCCTATGATTCCAAAGCATAGTCTTTTCTACTGGAAGTTTAACTTCCATGGAGTTTGCACTATCAGGAACTTTTTCCTCCTTTTCACCATGAGTAGCCTTTTGTGACTTTACAAAGTCACTATTGCATTGCACAACAAGTGCATCCAACTTATACAAGGTACCAATACGAGCACCCCTAGCTAGCACCATTGAGCCTCTAGTCATTTTGCAACCATTTCAATAGAATGTGAATTGCACTCCAACATCATTCAACTTACTAACAAAAAGTAAATTTTGAGCCAGACCCGGTATATGCATTACATCATTGATTCCCTTCACTCTTCCATCAGGGAACTAAATTCTAACTTTTCCATGACCAACTATTTCTAGAGATGAATCACTTGCCAAATACACCCTTCCACCATCGTATTTTTCATACTTAGTGAGCCAGTCTCTATGAGATGTCATGTGGAAAGATGCTCTAGAATCAATCAACTAGACATCATCTGATGCCTATGTAGCCAAGGCTGCAATGAAAGCATTTGCATCACTCTGAGAAGAATCATTGTCGGAAGAATACTTCTTCTTTTTTCCTCTTTGCAATCCTTTCAGCCATGACCAGGTTTCCCATAATTCTAGCACTTTACCTTAGAATCCTTACTAGGAGACTTTGATCTCCCCTTTGATTTGAATTTGGATTTCTTATCCTTCTTCTTGCCTTTTTCTTTTGATCTGCCTCGAACATCAAGAGCCTCCTTTGTCATCTCGAAATATTTTATTCTCATCTCTTCTAATAACAAAGAAACAACAATATCTTCCATCTTAAAAGAGGAAGTATTACTGCCAATAGCCATCACCAAGTCATCCCAAGAATTTGGAAAAGAACATAATAGTAGCATACATCGATCTTCTTCATCAATCTTCACACCCACATATGCTAACTGAGCAATCAACATGTTGAAAGCAATCAAATGATTAGCAATAGATGCTCCTTCTTGCATTTTCAAAGAGTACAACTTATTCCTTAAGAACAACTTATTCACCAAGGACTTTCCCTAATAAATAGCTCCCAGTATTTTCCACAAAGAAGATGTTGTCTTTTCTTCATGAACATTTAGAACAACAAATTTTGCTAAACAAAGCCTTATCAACCCTTTTGATTTTCAATCTACAAGGTCCCAATCCTCTTGCTTCATGCATGTAGGCTTTGTTCCAAACACAACAAGCCAAAGATCATGATCAACCAACAGATCTTCCATTTTGAGTTTCCACAACTCAAAATTACTACCATTGAATTTCTCAATTTCAATCTTTCCTAACGTGCTTGCCATCATAATTTGTAATTCAAATTACCAGACTTCTACAAGACTCCCACTGAATATAATTGACACAAAAAACCCAACGTACCCACAAGGATAACACAATTGGCCAACCTCTGATACCACTTGTAAGGAAATCTTAGGTGTGAAAAGAACTCTCCTAATGCCAAAACCTCAGGGAAGAATGTAGAGGTGACTTTAAATTTTTCAATTACAGTCCAATAAGATGCACATGAAAAGAATAATAGAATAGAGGAATTAACACATACACAATTGGGCACCATATTTATGTCAGAAAAACCTTATAGGAGAATAACCCACCACACCAAGAAAATCCTCTTTGTATTACAGTAAGGAAAATTACATACAAAGATTAGACTTAACTTTCTAATGTCAATTTACAACAAGAACATTCACTGATCAATCTTGTATAGAACATTAATCTCAAAATTCTCTCAAACACATACCATGAACCCACTTAGATCAATCTGTGTCCAACTAAGCAACACTTTCGTTATCTCAAACTATCTGTGCCATCATCGACCATTGCAAAGCATAGTTATTTTTCTCATAGTCTATTGATCTTCCACACAAGAATGGTCGCATTAGTTCAACTACTAATGCTTCTCCTTTCGCTTCGCTAATTGGTTCAAAACAAACCACGTCAGATAGTCATTTGGTCAAAATGTTCAACTAGATGACATGTCGGTGAGACACTCAATTGTGTCTCCCCGATGCCAAAATTCCCAATCACATAGCTATCAACAAGACCAAAAGTATTAGCAACACCCTAAGAAGTCAGATCGATAACAAATCAAGTCTCCACGATATCACAAGAAAACCAAGTATCCATCGACAAGAGTCCAGGAGATTTCATCAACAGTTAATGTCACTCTGATATGTCCATCAACAAGACATCTCACTGATATCCATTTCAGAACAATCAACAAGACCATCGCTATTGCTAAGAGTTCATACCGATGTCCATCACATGTATCTCTATCGACAAGAGTTTCTCTATCGCTCAGAGTTCACAGTGAAGAGAAATCCATTGGCAAGATATCCTCTATTGGCAAGAGGTCACACTAATCATAGAATATTTAGCGAGAGGAAAGCCATTTGCAAGAGTTCTCACTAAAGTTGTATACCCGTCGGTGAGACTAAAGCCATCGGCATGAGATCATACCAAATGCAAATCTATCGACGAGACCAACACTATTGCTTAGACTCTTATCAAGCCTTCATGTCACCTCGATGAAATTCGTGTGTAAAACCATCGATGAGACATACTTTGTCAGAATGAATCACTCTAAAGGTTCACATCTCTCCCCAATGCCACTCGTCACCAAGAGTCTCCCTAATGATCACCATGAATCAGCCCATCGGTAAGAGGTCTACCTAGATGAAAAGAGTTATAACTTTCACAGTGATAGCCATGTCTTTCCAATGACTTACGTCGGCAAGACAGTTCCAAAGTCATGGCGACTTTGATCTTATGAACATAGCTGCTAGTCGGTAAGACATTCTGAGGGTCTCACTAATTTTTCTCTTTCTGGAGTTCCATGTCAATAAGCTTGAGGCATATTTTCCAACAAAAACCACTTCGGTGGCACTTTGGACAAGTACCTTGGTGAAAACCTAGAAAATAGATGCCTTGTGTAAATAATTACTTTCCATCCACCAAGATCTTTACGACTTGTTCTGCATTATTTTTTCCATCATCCATCACATTTATATCTCCATCCATCACTCATCCACCTACATCCACATCATAGCTTGGTGCTATGTTCGTATCATGATCTCTCCTGGTACTACTTGGCCCATCCTCAAGGTTAGTTTGTCCTACCTATATCAGAGTAGTCTATTGTATCACACTGGGGGCATGTTATTCAAATCAGATTCATGTAGATTCTTAAGGTCCTAAACTTAGAAAATAAAAAAAATCCAAAAAACATCTAAAAAGCACAAAATCCAAAAACATTCAAAACATATCAAAATCCCAAAACAAGTCAAAAAGTAAAAAAAAATGTCATCTTGTCAAACTACAGGTCTCTAAGCCTTGAACATTGGCAAAGTTGATCTTTGATCATCCCCTAAGACACTTAAATTAGTCCTTTAGGAGTGCATCATAATAAACTGACATCTCATCATGTATATCGTCATCTGTAAATTGGTCAATTCATCAGTCAAACTACGTGGTCTCTGCGTGTATAACGTAGGCAAGGATAATCTGTTGACCAGCTCCCGAGGCCCCTAGGATAGGTCCTTAGGTTTGTCTCTTGGCCAAAATATCATAAAACCCCAAAAACATTGGAAAATCAAAACATTTGAAAATCTCCAAAAACACCAAAAAATAGCCTCAAAACATGGAAAAATGTCAAAAAAATCCAAATATTTGAAAAAATCCATCCATCTCATCTTGCTTACACCCACAATAACATCACTCATAATAAATGATCATCATCCTCAATCTTTGATAGGATAATCAGAAACAAGCCTAGCAGGTGAAAAAGTGAAAACTCAAAACGTCAAATCTTAGGTTTAAGTCAGTACGTAAACAAGTGGGTCAACTCTTTGTGTCAATAACCTATCATCCAATTGGTCCCATATCAATAATTTGAAAGAACTCTTAGGATAAACAAAATGATGTGCCGCCATCAACTAACATTTCCTAGGATGTATCCTTCCTACAATGGGCATTATCTTTTGGAAATAGTTTCAGCCCTTATCCTTAAAAAACACATCCCCTTTTGGTTAGCGGTATTGAAGAGCATCAACTTGTTTGTTTACTTTGTTTTTATCTTGTTGACTTATCTTATTGCACTCATTCCAAGGACTTCTCGATGATATCCGAGGAGAGGATTTAGAGAAATAGGAATGGGGAAACGATCATTATCTTTTTTCTGTTGTCCTTGTTGGATGTTCTTGAAAATTGGCCCTTTGAAAATCCCAACTCCTCAGCAAGTAATCATCATCATTTGCATATTCATCATCTTGTGTCTTGTTGAAATGACTTCTTCTCTTTCATCTCTTCTTTCTTACCATGCTAACAAGGTAATTTGATAGTTGATCATCATCATCATCATCATCGTCATCATCGATCCTGCATCCACAAAGCATTAGCATATTGCATAAACATATCATATAGGAAACATATGCATTGCATTTCCATCATCATATAAACATGGTATTAAAAGCATTTTTGATAAAATCAGCATATCCCTTTCTCATTGCATTGCATCCATTTTTTGTATCACATTACATTCATCACATAAATCATTGCATACATACTCGCATAACATTATAAGGTCATCTTCCACATTATGTTCATTGTACATTAAGCACCATCATACCCCTTTACATTAACATATAATTTCATATATCCCATCACATCACATTAAATGCATCACATACATTACATGTTTAGGATAATATTTGTTATTCTAAGCATCTTAAAAAACCATCTCATTGCAATCATCAATACACATCATATAAAACACGACCATTGCATTATATCGTCCATTAATCATCCATATCATCTCATAAATTGCATCACAATCATTTTTTACATTTCATTGCATAAATCATTCCACATCATTATAAGCATAAATAGGAACATAAAAATCCATTACATGCAAAATGTACATCCACCCATAAACATTTTATAAGCATAGTCCACTGAACATTTCATGTATACACCATATCATTTTCCATATTACATTCCATATCACATACCATATCACCATTTGCATCAACATAAATAGATCATCATATAAATCATTATCATCATCACATATCATGTAAATCTATCTGCATATCATGAATAAACCAACATAATATAGGATCTAGACATAATGCATACATCATTAGAAAGAAATGCATCCATTGTACACATCATTGCAATAGCATATAGAAATAGAACCAATCATAAATGCATAAATAAATGGTACACATCACATCACATCATATCAAAATCATCTCATATATATCATCAGGTAACTGTCATAGTACAAAATAATTGGATCACTGTACATGTATGTCAATTAGTACAAAAAGGCCCATCAAGCTATCAAAAAGGAGCCCACAAGGCACAAAAAATGATATCATCTCAATCAAAAGGAGACCTAACTCTCCTGTTTGCTTCCCTCACCCCTATCACTGTGACCCTCCACTAGTCTGTGATTGGTCCACTATGAGTACTCTAGGGCTCACTCTGCTCTAGGCATGGCCTTGTGATAATGCCAATGATAATAATTGGTTTCTCAGACGTTCTCCCTATAAGAACAAAGTGACACTATACTCTGAGAGGAGGCTGCCATGCTCTCCAACTATTGTCTCTAGCCCATCTCGGAAGGCGCCTGTAACTTTGCAGCCTTTCTCTGTAAAATGGCCTGATCCCTCTCGTTCCGCATGTGATCTCTCTCCCCTATCAAGGTCTGCACTTAGGCCTATAATTGCATAATCAATGAATCTCAGGGATCCACCTACCCTACTAGCTATTCTCGTGGAGGCTATACTTGAGGTTGATCCTCACCCACAGCCTGTGGTGGTGCACCTGCCTGCCCTGCTGCCTAGCTGGCACCTGGTGCTAATCCTGCATCTACACATTAGGCTGAACTAGCTGAACTAGAGGCCCAACCAGCTAGTCTTGTCATACACCGTCTCTCCATCCTCATCCTCCCCCTATGCCTCTCATCCTCTGTCGATCAATGACTACTCCTGGAACTGTCAACCATAGGGGAGGCCAGAACCAATCCCTATATGCTTGTGTGATGCAAAAATTTGCAGGCCCCTAATCATAGGCCCATGGCCAAGACACCAAATTTATAAATCTATCCACAGCCTCAGAAGCAAGAATGTATCACCCCCATGAAACCTATGACATGGTGTGGGAAAATACAACCACATAATCATCGTATGGCTAATCTTGAGGCTCACCGAACTGGTGTTGAATGCACCTGGGAAAATATCTCTCTATCATCATGTGCTCTCACCCCTACATGAAGCGAACCTAGTGGGAAAATAAAATCTTATCTGCATAGTCAAAATATAAAAAAAAACTCATTTTCATACCTGCAAATTAGTGTTTCGAAAGTGGACACTTATAGGAAGCCAAAGTGCAAATCAAAAGCTCCAAATTCCACTTTTGAATAATAGAAAATTAAAAAGTGGACTAATTCACCGTGGGTGGCAAATGAGTCCCACTCCCAAGTCAATTTTGAGTTTTATGCATTTTCTGATACCCTTTTATGCGAAATAGGTTTTGGCTCTATTTGGCAAAATTGGGACTAATTCACCCAAAATGGTTAATGAGTCCCTCCAAGCTCGAAAAATAGCATCAGTAGCATTTCAAATGTCATTTCTAGTCTTCTTCCACATTCCAGGTGCACACTTTCAATTTGGTTCATTTTTGTTTAATTTTCCATTCATTTTTAGGTGTTTTTGCATTACACAATGTATTTTCAAAAATCATTTGTTTCTTAGGTTTTTCATTCATAATTAATCAATTATTTATCTTAGTTGCATATATATAATCTCAAATAGGCATAATAACATCATGCATTACATAATTTGAGTGAACCGAGCTAGCATTTTTGGCCTACCTCTCTCCTTTTAGGTGAAAAACCCTAGAAGAGTTAGGGAGTCTTGTGGTGCCAAAAAATAACAGTTCAAAAATATAATGATTTAAGCCTTGAAAATTTCCATTGAAGGGATTCCAATTGAAAAGGGTTTGATCAAACCACCTTAGATCAAACCCCCTTGGATAGAACCCCACTAGTTTTGAACCATACATATTGCGAAGTCTCCTTTACTCCAATCAAAGTGTTGATAAAAACCCACTTTTGATTTACCTTTTGGGGGATCAAATGATTTCATTTAAAATTTATTTTTTGTATGTATTCCTTATTATAGCTTTTCAAAAAGTATAAATATAAATATATTTAATTTCACTATTATATTTATTTTTTATTTTTTGTGAATGTAGGTTGCTCTTTGAAAATCAAACTCCATGTTCTCCACATGTGAAAAAATTGTATATTATAAAAAAAAATCTAAAAGTATATATACACTTGATATTAATGTCCTTGATCCAATAAAAAAATAAATTGAATTTTGATACATACAAAAAATGTTATGTGTTACCAAGTAAACCTATGTCTAAATTATAACTAGTTTTACTTCAAAATTTAATTAAGAAAAAAAATTCAATAAAGTTCACTATGAAACCAATTGCATGTAGTAGACATTGTAGTTACAAATCTAAATTAAAAAAAATGAAATTTTATACTTCATAGAGAAAAATTTATGTGTTAGCAAGTACACATCACTCTTTAAAAATGGTCTTTACTGTTAAAAACTAGTTATTGAAGGAGATGGAAAAATAAATGCAATTTGATTCCAAAATTTTTAAAATATATGTATTTAAAATCTATAGGAAAAATTTCACAAATCACTAGTTTGCATCATCCTTAAATTCCTCATACTTTAGCAGCTATAGGTGCCCAAAAGTGAAGATCTAGTTAAAAAAGTTCAGTTCAATGTCAAGTTTGGCCAAAATGTGTAAACCACTATTGTGGAAACACCAAACAAAATAATCCAATTGATCACACACCAATGGCCCTTCTGATCACATAAACATGTGCCAACTGCAATATGTAGAGTATCAACACCTATAGACTATCTCCCAAAATTGTCAAGACCGATTCCAAACACTGAAGCAATGCAAACCAAATAACTCATACCCATTTACACTGTATCAAGCCAAAAACTATATGTCAAACTTTTTCTACATGTAAATTTTAGCCTATTCATCCAAAATTCCTGAAATATTGATCATAGTTTCCTTTATTATTCCTAATAACATAATGTAATATCATAAGTCATTCTTATAACATGATCAATTCTTGACTAAATTATCAAATTAAGATGTCACCAAAAACTATTTACTGATGTAGTGTAGAAAAATATATTCCTCTACATTTTCACACTTCTTTGGGACCTCCCTACTAAAATTGGGCTTCTTTATGCCTTATTTGGTCCTATTTTTGATCTGTATAGAATCTAGACTAAATTGCAAAATCGAATGCTTAATTTTTACAATGATTATTCCAAGTTAATTAAAACAATATTAACTCATGAAAATAATTACAATAATTAAAATGACAAGGTGATAACAATAGAATGAAGAAAGTGAGAGAAAGAAAGAGAGAGATGCAAACAGAGTTTGATTTCGGAGTTCGCCACAATCGTGACTACGTCTTCGGGTCCGCTCCAATGGAGTGGGACCGATCCGATTAATCTCCAAAATCAGAATTACAATTGCACCAAAACCATTTCTTCTAGCACTTCGGCAGCATAACCATACCCCGATGTACGAAAATGGCTCCAAGAATCTCCTAGAACTCCTCTCTGTATCACTTAGCACCAGTTTTCCTTGAAAATTATGAGTACCCAACTCACTCACTCTCTCCCCTTTAAATACATAAAATTAACCCAATTTGGCCCTTAACCAATTGATTTTACAATATTCTCCCTATCTCCCATTTTTACCTTTTCAATCACTAAATCCCCCTTACATAGTAAAAAATACTTGAAAAATCCTCCCTTATTTGCATATAAATCCCCTAAATTAATTTAAACCCTTCCCATTTCTCAATTTCAGGCTTCATTGTTTGGGAGGTTACTTTTGTTTTTTTTTTTAAATTAGGAGGGTTTGTTTTAATTTTAAGGAGTTTGTTTTAAATTAAAAGGAAATCAGTTTTGAAACAATAAACAAAAACAACCGATGCTAATTATATTGTAAAGCCATCGCATGGCTTACCGGTGGCTATTGTTTTTGTTAGGCCGGTGGTTGGGGGTTCAACCCCTGCCGCTGGCTTTTAATAGCCATTTGCCAACTTTTAAATAACAAAAGAAAATAGTCACCATTCATAGTTAGGTTCAAGATTGTAGCTGGATTGGTAGGAGGCGGGCATTGCTTGAAGGAGGTTGGGGGATTGAGTCCCCCAACAAACATTTTGTTAAAAAAACAAACTATCAAATTTGAATCCTCGGGTAGGAATGAGAGATAGTGCCACGTGTCGCACCAGGAGGGTGCCACGTGTAGATCTTAGATTGGCTGATTCCATAGATGTGGTTGCTGATAGGGACAGTGATTGGGATGCTGACTGTACCTGTTGACCTATCCTGCTGACTCAGATGACGACGTGGACAATGACTGTGTGCTGACTAATGACGTGTGCCGCTGACTGGTGTACGGATGGACACGTGTTGTGATCCTGATTGGTCCATACAATGCTGACATGGAAGCCATGTGTCAGATTCTAGTTTTGCCACTTCACCATCCGTACAGTATGGAATGCTGATGTCAGCATCCGTATAGTCCACCTCAAAAGTCAACTAAAAGCTTTGACCTGCTGTATCTCGAGCATATGACATCGGATTTCAACGAAATGAGTTGCGTTGGAAAGCTTGCAATGAGCTCTTTGCGATGATGCCAACTTTGACAACTTTTGATGATGTCATTTTTTTCGCTTCCTGGATGCCCCTTGATCCAAGTTTGACCCTGCCTTTGCCTGGCCATAACTTGCACAAATGAACTCCTTTTCACTCCGTTCAAGTTGCATTGGAATCAGGACGCTGATATCTTTCTGATGGTGCAGATTCTAGAGAGAATAGAGACACTTCAATTTTCACTGAAAATATCCACCGGATTAGGCATAAGAGTTAACTCTTTACTTGCATTAATTACCCTCTTTAATTGCCCTGTGTTTGCAAAAGAACGATCAATCTTAATCCTGTGAGAATGTACAATATACTGAATGCCATCTTTAAACAACTGATAATGATTCTTTTCCCTATAGAAAATAGCTTTCCTGTCATAAAGATAAGGGCTACCAAGCACTATCCCATAGATATCCAGTGGAACCACATCAAACTGTACTTCATCCACAAACTTACTAGTGATTGCGAATCTTAAGGTGCATTGTCTTGTTACTTGCAACTTATCATTTTCACAAATCCAACCTAGTGGATAAGGTTTCTTATGTTGTGTAGTTTTTAACCCCAAGTTTCTTACAACACTTTCAAAAATTAAGTTAACTTGAGAACCACTATCTATGAGTGCATCAATTTTACTGTTCTTAGCAACAACCCTTAAATGAAACAACTCATTCATTTTCACATCTTCAAAGAAATCATTAACTGTAGAAGTAGAAGCACAACTAGCAACAGAAACACCAGAAATAGGAGCTTTACCTTTTAGACCCATAGCTGTTATCTTAGTCTCATCATCTGAATTTGAACCAAGATCCATAACAACATTCATGGATTTCTCCTTACCCTTTTGTTTCTGATTCTTTCTTTGAGCCCACTTAGGCTTCAGTTCTGGATGCAACTGCCAACAATGTTCTTCATCATGACCCTTCTTGTCACAATGAGAGCAAGAAAGATTGTCATCCTTCTTGACAATAGTTGTATTCTTTCCTTTCCCTGTCTCTGCAACCTTAGAAGATTTCTTTACATCATTATCAAACTTATCAATAAAAGATCCTTTACCCCTTAACTCTAAGTGGGTAGCTTGGACACAAACTTCATCCAAGTTGTTAGGATTCAAAGCCAAAATAGAATGCCTAAGGTAGGAATGCAGACCTCCTATGTACTTCAACAAAGTGTCCTAGGTGTACAAAGGAACATTCAAAGCAATAGCCTTTTTCCTAAATTCATGGGTGTACTCTTGGAAAGTTTGACCTTTCCCTTGCCCAAACATTTTCCAGTCCATCATTAACTATTGCATATGTCCTAGGGGATAAAACTGCTTCTTAAGAGCATTAACAAACTCTGCCCAAGTTAAACTGACTCTACCATGTTGTGAAACTTTTTCCTTAGACTTACTCTCCCACTAGGTTAAAGTTGTACCTCCTAATCGAAGAGTAGCTAATTGGATCCTATCAACATCATCTAATAGGTTATGGACTCTACAGTAGACTTCTACTTGTTGAATCCAATCATCCAATTTTTCAGCATTAAGTTCACCACAATACTTTGGTAAATCAAATTTTACATCCAACTTAATCTTAGGCTTATACCCACTCTTGAAAGGATTAAAAGAAATAGAATGAGGAGAAGATGGAGAAGAAGGAGAAGAGGGAGGAGAAGGAGAAGAGGGGGGATCTGGTTGCTTGCCACCATCTCCATGTTGTTTCCCTTTCTTGTATTTTCTATCTTCTTGCTTCAACGAACCTTCTTAATGTTCTTTCTGCTCTTGTCTCTCTTGAAAAAGAATGTCCACCTTAGCCTTCATCTCGAGGAATGCTCTTCAAAAATCCTACTCACTGATTTCTTCAAGAACCTCCATTCCAGAAATAGACATCTTCGGAAAAGTTCTTCGCTTCCTGATCTCAGGATCAAAGTCTTCAAGCTTTCCTTCACCCTTCTGAATCCTAGATCTCATTAGCATTCAAGAAAACAACTGCAATAATAGTCAACTGAGCTCTGATACCAACTTGATCTGTATAGGATCTAGACTAAATTGTAGAATCAAATGCTTAATTTTTACAATGATTATTCCAGGTTAATTAAAACAATATTAACTCATGGAAATAATTACAATAATTAGAATGACAAGGTGATAACAACAGAATGGAGAAAGTGAGAGAAAGAAAGAGAGATACAAACAAAGTTTGATTTTAGAGTTCGCCACAATCGTGACTACGTCTCCGGGTTCACTCCAATGGAGTGGGACCGATCCGATTAATCTCCAAAATTAGAATTACAATTGCACCAAAACCATTTCTTCTAGCACTTCGGCAGCATAACCATACCCCGATGTACGAAAATGGCTCCAAGAATCTCCTAGAACTCCTCTCTGTATCACCTAGCACCAGTTTTCCTTGAAAATTATGAGTACCCAACTCACTCACTCTCTCCCCTTTAAATACATAAAATTAACCCAATTTGGCCCTTAACCAATTGATTTTACAATGTTCTCCCTATCTCCCATTTTTACATTTTCAATCACTAAATCCCCCTTACATAGTAAAAAATACTTGAAAAATCCTCCCTTATTTGCATATAAATCCCCTAAATTAATTTAAGCCCTTCCCATTTCTCAATTTCGGGCTACATTGTTTGGGAGGTTACTTTTGTTTTTTTTTTTAAATTAGGAGGGTTTGTTTTAATTTTAAGGAGTTTGTTTTAAATTAAAAGGAAATCAGTTTTGAAATAGTAAGCAAAACCAACCAATGCTAATTTTGTTGTAAAGCCATCGCATGGCTTACTGGTGGCTATTGTTTTTGTTAGGCCGGCGGTTGGGGGTTCAACCCCCGCTACTGGCTTTTAATAGTCATTTTCCAACTTTTAAATAACAAAACAAAATAGTCACCATTCATAGTTAGGTCCGAGATTGTAGTCGGATTGGTAGGAGGCGGGTGTTGCTTGAAGGAGGTTGGGAGATCGAGTCCCCCAACAAACATTTTGTTAAAAAAAAACAAACTATCAAATTTGAATCCGCGGGTAGGAATGAGAGACAGCACCACGTGTCACACCAGGAGGGTGCCACGTGGTGATCTCAGATTGGCTGATTCTGTAGATGTGGTTGCTAACGGGGACAGTGACTGGGACACTGACTGTACCTGCTGACTCAGATGATGATGTGGACGATGACTGTGCGCTGACTGATGATGTGTGCCGCTGACTGGTGTATAGATGGACACATGTTGTGATCCCAATTGGTCCATACAATGCTGATGTGGAAGCCATGTGTCAGATTCTAGTTCGGCCACTTCACTGTCCGTACAGTACGGAATGTTGATGTCAGCATCCATACGGTCCACCTCAAAAGTCAACTGAAAGCTTTGACCAGTTGTATCTCAAGCATACGACATTGGATTTCAATGAAACAAGTTATGTTGGAAAGCTTGTGATGAGCTCTTCGCGATGATGCCAACTTCAAAAAATTTTGACATCATTTTTTTTGCTTCCTAGACACCCCTTGATCCCAGTTTGACCCTGCCTTTGACTAGCCATAACTTGCACAGACTCCTTTTTACTCTGTTCAAGTTGCATTGGAATCAAGATGCTGAGATATTTTTGATGGTGTAGATTCTAGAGACAATGGAGACACTTCAATTTTCACTAAAAATATCCACCAGATCAATTTTGCATTCACAAGCCTTATTTAATGCATTTTTTCAAGGATAATCTTGACACTTATCAAATGAACAATCATTATTTAATTTTTTTGGGTTGTGTGTCCTAGATTTAGCAATCTAGAACTCATACACCACCTTTAGCATAGAAGTCCCACCTAAGTTCTAAGGTGTGAACCTGAATTTGGCATAAAGTTTAACATTTCTTGAATTTTGTGTCCCGATCTTAGCCTAATGGGAATCATATGTCCCAACTGGCATATGAGTCCCACTTTAGCTTAGACCTATTTCAAATTCAATTTTTGGTGGGATTTTATTCTCTTAGATCTAATGTTGGCTTGTAGTGTTGTAATTTCAAGAAATTTGGCATAAACAAGTATAAATAAAAGGTTATTTCACATATTTTCTATTAGCATGTTTACACGTGACCTAGCAATTTAAGTATTCAAGAATTATAGAAAATTTATGATCAAGAGAGCTCAAAAGAGAATTCAAGAGCATTCAAAATTGATTATCAATTGTTCTGGAGCTATATTCAAGAATCAAGTATCATGTTAAAGTTGTCATGCATCATGTTTTTTTTTAGCTAAAATTTGTGATGTAGGTTATTATGATTCAAGAAAGCATTCAATTCAATATCTATAACATATAATCAAGAGTCAGGATCTACATTCATGCTAGCAATTTCATACAATATTGCAACCTTTATTCCAAGGGTTTGGTGATTTGCAACATTGCATATTGTTCATTCATCATTCCTTCATTCTATTTCATTTCATTTCAAGGTTTGATTAGAAAAATAGGTTTTGACCAAGACAAACCCCTATCCGCTAACAAAAAAACATTTTTCTCTCCTCTACATGTGTGATTATAGATGTAAGTATTTTGGACTTGAATATCCTTTGAATACTATGTTGCAAGATTGAAAAAAGTTGTCACAAAGTTTTCATCTTCATGGAAAGTCACCTACTGGTTAGAATTCAAAGTTTCAAACTCAGAGACTAGAGAGGAGAGAAGCTACAAACGATCACTAGAGGATCTCATAGTTTCAGTAAAACCCTAATACTAGGACTAGATTGCTACCTTTGGCATATGAGTCCTAATATACCACTTTATAGACATTTTCTATAGATCTTGGTTTACTAGTTGCATATTTTAGATTCAACCTAAAACCCTAAACTAGGACTAAATTACCCCAACTAGTGTATGATTCCTAGTGTGCATCAAAAGTCATGATTTTTGGATTACCAACCTTGTTCTAGGCATCTCCAGTTTTCTAGGTGCCCCTCTATTCATTCTCAATTCATTATTCTAATTTTCAGTGCCATATTCTAGGTTACATAGTTAGACTTGCATATCATTTACATTTCCTTCCTTCCAAGCCTTTTCTTAGTTGTGAAGCCTAATGACATGTTTCCCAAAAATTGATGCCTTGGATGTCTGTGTGGCATGATGATGTCTATGCATGTGCACTAGCATCTTGTCAGTTTTTTAAGTCTAAAATAGGGAATCTCAAATCTTGACTCCTGAGACATATATTAACAATCAGGATTTTGAGTGTAACATATATTTTCCACCCTTGCATGCAACAACATCCCTCATTTTTTCTCATTTTTGGGGTTCAAGTCATTCAGTAAAGCTCTCTCTTCAATTTCCACTCTTGAGTTCTCTTCATTCTTCTTAACAACACTCTCATAAGTGAATCCATGCCAAATTGAGGTCCCTCTGATTGCTATAGCCCTCAAGCAAGAACTCAACAATGTGTCTATGTTCTTTGGAGGGTATAGGCCCATGGGTAATTCTCTCTCTCTCTCATTCTTTCCTATCTACTTATTTATTTACTACTTAGTGGTGTGGGTTCTACTCTTGAAGTGGGTTTTTCTTTCACCACATGCTTTTTTTATTTTGTTTACACTCCTTTACTATTTGGTTTTCTATGGAGTTGGGAACACAAAAACTAGGGTCTAGCTAAATTAGAACCCTATACAACCCCAACCTCTTCACAAAGTGGAGCCTAGAGTGAAGACTTAAATGTCGAGTTAAGGGTAAGTTTTCTTCGAGTTCTCTTTATGTTTTTCTTGAAGTTTATGTTCTTTGTTTGATTATTTTATTTAGAAGACCTTAGATCTGAGTTAGTAAGTGAGACTTTATTCTACCCATCTAAGCTCTTGAGATTTTTTGTTTCTTAGGATGCCAACACACCATTCAGATGACAATGCACTGTGTAGGTGTCCTAACTATGCACTTCCATCCTTTGGCTGAGAGCTCCTCTATTAGAGGCTGAAATCTAGAAGTTCCACTCCCTCAGGATTTGAATTAGTTTTCTATGAAAGTTAATGCGTAATTTTTTCATTTTTTGTTTCTTTATGCTAAGGTGGATAAGGGTAGTTCATTCCTTGGTGATCTATTGAGAATGAAGAGACCTGTGTGTAACAAATCCATCTTATCTCACATTTTGGTGAACCCAACGTGAAAATGTTAGGTCTATTTATTCAATGTGTCCATGTTCACAATGACACTTTCTTTAAGGAAGATTTTGATATGCTCGATGACGCTCTCAATAACTTCTTAGAAGTGCCCTCCTCTATCTACAAACCTTATGAGAAAAAATCATCTCCACAAATAGAAGAGTTAGTGAATGTATTTGTGGTCTCTGTGGCTCCTCCAAGCCCTGTGAAACCCATCATTTGTGTGACCTTAGCTAGCCCTTCTTCTAGGGAGGATCATTCTATCTACAAGATTTCATATCAAGATGATTCACCGAACTTATACTCAAGGTTTGTAAAAGCTACAGAATCTACTTCATATAATGCATTTGAGCACACATATAATACAAGAAGAGACAAAAAAAATTCGATCGAAAACCTCTTGTTCCTATCTCTCAACCCACTCAAGTTCCTACTTCTTTACCACCTTCTCAACCAAGCCTTCCTTTAGCACCTAAACCTATGATCAAAGCACTAGGTGATTATGATCTTTTCCACCAACTTCACGTTACTTTGACTAAGATCTAACTTTGGGATTTGCTTAACGAAACTCTAGTTTATAAAGAGATGCTTTAGTAAGCCTTGCAGAAGAATCTCTTTCCTACCTTCGCTAGGACTATGGATGTTAATGTGTTGTTGGCTCATATTCAAGTGGATTCTTTGAATTTCACATTCCATCTGGAAGAACTCTTCCCTCCAGATGTGCAAAAGCTATTGTACCCATTGATTATTATAATTAATGTTAATAATATTGGTATTAGGTGTACTCTTGTTGACACTAGTTTGTCTCTCAACGTCTGTGATAATGAACTACTACCCAAGAATAAATTTGATTAATCTTGTCAAGTTGCTTCTTCCTTGTATATTCATGGGTTCGATAAAATCAATTTTCAAGCTCTAGGCATGATAATACTTCCTTTGTAGCTAGGCCTCATTACCTTACATACTTTGGTCTATGTGATGCATGGCCCTTTACCTTATAACCTTCTTTTGGGGAGACCCTAGATTCATGCTATGGGTTTTGTAACCTCTACTTTGCATTGTTCCTTAAATTTTGTTGCAAATAATCGAGTGGTCATGGTTAAAGTTGATCCAAAAGTTGTTCACCTTTGTGAGCTAATGGCTTCTGGTTAGGCTTTAGTCATCTCCACTCTTAAGAATTGTATTTCATCCTTAACTACTGATGTTATGGCTTGTTCCTCAGTGACACCCTCCACAAAGGTTGTTTATGAAGTGAATACCATTAAAATTGTTTCATTTAGAGTAGAAATTCCTATGTCTTCCCCATTTACTTCTTCTGAAAAAGATGCTTTCCTTGGTGGTGATTGGGGCTCTTTAGAATTCTCTACATTCTTCATTGCATAATACAAAGTGAGACCTACTCATCTAGACTTCCTAAATTCCTCCAACGTAAAAGTGGATGACCCTTGCATTGAGGAGGGGAGTAGTGATACTATCCAGGAGCCCAATTCTCCCCTTACTAAGGAGAGTAGCCCCACTATTGTGAAATAGGTTAATATATATGAATCAAGTAAAGGAGATAGTTGCACTCTCATGGATGCATTCAATGTTCATTGGTGGAATGAAGCCCTTTGTGTAGATTCACTACTTCTTGAGGCTTTACAAACTCATTATGGTTTTGGATATGAACTCACTTCGTAGTATGGCTATGGGAAGAAATGCCTAGGGCATATCGAGCAAGGAATCTAGGATCTAGTCTAAGCCATGAAAGTGATATCTAGGTTTTGGATGCTCTATTGAACATATCTAAGCATAAACCTTGGTGGAGTGTCAATATGATTTCAATTGAATCTTTGATTTTGGTCCATCTTGAGTTGATAGAGCATAGTGTGTAGACTGAGAAAGGTTCCTTTACACGTCTTCTCTTCAGATGAAGCACTTGAGGAATTCCTATGTTTCTATTCCCCCTTTTCCCCCTTACATTACAAAAGATGATTCTCGTATCAATTGCATAAACAAGTGTACTTTGGGGAATCTGTCTTAAGTATTGATGAAGAAGACCCTCTATCTAACATTGGTAATGATGTTCCAATAACCCATCCCAGAGATCATAATTCTCTCCTCAAGGGAGAAACTATTGAAATCTATATGGATACTAAGTCTTCTGAAAATGTGATCAAGGTTGGCAAGTGCCTTTCTTCTATAGAATCTGAAAAGCATTCCAACCTCCTACATTCCCATCCTAATATATTTTCTTGGACATATGAGGATATGCCTAGCATCGATGAGTCTATAGTGGTTCACAATAACATCCTATGTCCTGACGCTAAGCCAGTTAAGAAAAAAAAATTAAAGATCAATCCTAGGGTGGCATTGATGGTTAAGAATGAGATAGAGAAGTTATTTAAAGTAGGATTTATCTGTCCAATCAACTACTCCCCTTGGATTTCAAACATAACTTTTCCATTAGTAAACTTGATGGTCATATTTGTATATGCATTGACTTTCTTGATCTTAATAAGGCTTTTCTTAAGGATGATTTTATGTTGCCTAATATAGATATGATTGTGGATTCGATTATAGGGCATGCATTTTTATCTTTTATGGATGGATTCTCAAGTTACAATCATATATATATATATATATTAATGTGGAATATTAGTGCATGATCATCATGGAAAAAATAGGCCCTTAAATGGCAAAAAATCTAGAAAAATCAGAGTATGGAAACTTGACATGAAAAGTTGAATAAGCTATCTATATTATTTCAAAAATATGTAAGAACAATATCTATAGAAAATCGAATTTAGTATCTAAACTACTAGGTTTATTTTTTATTTTTTAAATTCTATTTGGTGAAAATTTGAAATTTGAAAGTAGCAACACTTAATTTCAGAGAAAAAATAAGAAGTAGGTGTCTGTCTAACCACCCTAACCACAATAAAATGATAATATTTTTTTATGAGATAAATTAGATATAAGTAGAGGACTCATGTCCTGATGTGATGCATATTTTTTTTTATTTTTTTTCCAAGTAAATACTTAATTATGAATTTTTTATTACAACTTCTTAAAAATATAAAAGCATGTATGTCTGACCACCTTAACTTGGTCAAAACTTCTTGAAATTCACTTTTTTTAAATTCGATATTATGTAAAGCATAGAATGTGACACATGTTTCAGATGCAAAAACTTTGATATCATTTGAAAGTTATAGATTTTTTTCAATCAACCTATCAATTAGGACTTTAGTCGTAATTAAAATAGAATATGAATAATAATTAGTTATTAAATTCAAAGTAAAGAATATTTTTATATTGGTGGAAAGATGAGAATCTCCTTTGAAAACCCTTTTTGTTTCATCAATTTTGGGTAAAAAAAAAGTTGTCAGCCACATACCCTACACATACCCATTATATCGCCACTTTTTGGCCCATCATGATCCTACACATACCCCACCACAAAATCAAATTCAACACAAATAAGATTGATGCTATTGTTAACATGCCTCCATTTAGGAATATTACTAAATTGCAAAGTTTATAAGGGAAGATTCAGGAAATTCATAGGTTCATATCTCAATTGGTTGATTGTACTCTTCCCTTTACTCATCTGTTGAAGAAAGATGTTCACTTAATATGAGATGAAAATTGCTAGAAATATTTCCAGTCAATCAAATCCTATTTCACCAATCCACCTGTATTGATGCCATCCATGCAAGATAGACCCTTTTTTCTTTATCTTGTAGCATCACCACACACTTTAAAAAAATTGTTGGCTTAGTATGATGATGTCGAGAAAGAGAGAGTGGTCTACTACATTAGTTGTGTTCTACTCAGTTACAAAACTTGTTATTCCTCCATGGAGAAACAATGTCTAGCTCTTGTCTTTGCTACACAGAAGTTAAGGCCCTATCTTCTCCATTCTGAAACACAATTCATTGTAAAAGGTGATCTTCTAAAGCATTTTTTTATCTAGCACCGACCTTGCTTGAAGGTTAGCAAAATGCCAAGTGATGTTGCTTTCTAAGTTAGACATTAAGTTCATTACTCAAAAATCAATAAAAGGTCAAGTTGTTTCCAATCAACTGGTAGATGCTACCTCATCTCGCTCTTTCCCAGGTTTGGACTTAATTCCCCATGATAACATTTTCCTAATCAATTATGATATCGAGTGGAAAATATATTTCAATGGGTTGAGATGTTAGACCGGTTCCAAAGAAGGTGTGGTTCTAATATCACTAAAAGGTAAAATAGAATCTGTCTACTTTTGATTGGACCTTCCCTGTACTAGTGACATCACTTAATATGTAGCTCTCATTGCTAGCTTTCCTGTCACAATTGCATTAAAAATAAAACATCACCATATACTAGGTGATTCTGAGCTCATTTTGAACTAGATTACAAGAACCTATCAGGCTAAGAAAATTAATTTTTCCTCATATAGAGACCTTTCTTTTCCTTTCTTAATTAGTTCTCTTCCTTCACAATTGGTGCAATGATAGGAGCACACAAATCTTTCAACCAAACTGAACTTAACAAAAGCTCAACTAATCTTGCTTGTCCTTTCAATTAGGACTCAATCTTCCTTCACAAACCCTTGATTCCAAACACTCAAATTGAGAATGAGGAAAGAAAATTCTTGTAGAATCCTTGAAAACACATGAAGCAACAACCAAAATAACTGACTCAAACCATTTCCCAACTTAAACAACTCAAATAAGAGAACTCTAAAATTAGATTTTCCTCAACCGTCCTATTTAGGCTTCCAAGGCTCATTCCTTTCAACATAAAACTAAAAGATACTCTCTTTGATTTCTCAACATGATTCAAAGGAATTTAAATACTCTATTTGAATAACTCTAAAATGAATTTATACACTTTTCAAAAGAAAATTTCCAAATTCTGCAATTACTGTCCAATCTAGGACCTTGACAACTCTATCTTGACAGAAAAGTCATCAAATGATCTCCAAAAACTTATACATATACCATTCCCTATCTTGAAATAAATTCACCTATTCCAATACACCCTTAAAAAAAGAATAACTCATGAAAAACTTTTACCACAACTCAAAACTCTCAAAAACCTCACTTGAAACTGTTATTTTTAGAATTATCAAAACTTTTAGACATAGGGCTTCCTCAAACTAACCTGAAACCTTATACACATGCTATACAACTTAGGAATATTTCAAAAAACTATTGGAATCAAGGAACATAGAGAGGGGGGTGAATCAATGTTCTACAAATTTTAACTTTATTAACTTTATCTTTAAACCACTTATAGAATTACACCAAAAGAAAGATGCAAGAACACAACACAATCAACCACAACACCATAACACAAGGATTTTTTTATGTGGAAACCTTGTTAGGGGAAAAAACATGTTGGAGGTTAATAAAAAAGATGAGTATGCTCAAAATAAGTGTTTACAATGGAATGCACATGCATTCAGGCACACTACCATGAGCTCACTATTAAAATATGAAAGGCTTACTACCCAAAAGAAGACTCACTATCTTACAGTCACATTTACATAAATAATTAGAGTGGATGAACTATGAGATAGCATCTGCTAATGCCTGATTATAGTTCCAATTAAGCACATTGATCACATTCTTCACATTCTATCTAATTCTACTCTTGAAACTCTCTCTTCTTTAATTTGAATCACCAATCTTTGTTCTGCTCAAGTGAAATTGTGCACAATCAATCTATATTCCTTCTAACTCTCACATCATATGCATCATATGTCCAAATGATATGAATAATTGATTATATATATCCACAACTAGAGATTAGAACAATTGCATGTCGGCTTTAACAAAATATAGAACATGCACAAAATGTCAGCCCAATCCATAAACAATTATCAATGTGAATCAAGCAATGTTGGAAAAAACATTGTAAGGACCCAAAAAAAAATTATTGAACACAAAACACCTTAAAAAATTATGCCTTGAATATCCGCAACACATTATACTCATCTAGTCAGCCTTTTTGACATGTTAGATTGAAAATCATTAAACAAGATCTTCTAACTTGCACACCAATCAATATGAGGCCCTATGATTCAAAGATAAGATAGTTCATACATCAAAAGACCTTCCTTGTGATCCAAAACACAAAATTATAACAAGAAAGTACATATGAGTCAATGTACAAAACTTTGTCAAATGCCCTATTTTAGCTTTGAAAGTTAACACATATCTTCAATTTCACTTCTACTATAAGCAAATACTGAAGTGCATATGGGATTACTGACTAGGGTTTCCATAAATGAAAACACCAGATGACTTATGTAGTGTCTCTTGCCAACAATCTTCCCATTTGGCATTAATGGAAACATTTAGTGAAAAATGACTGTCATAATTAGTACCAACATGAATACAATGCAATCCTCTAAGATTCAAAAAAAATTTAATCACAACTCCCCTTAAGATGAATATGACATTTTTCACTATCCCACACTCCCCTTTTCACTATACAAAATTTATGTACAAATGTTCTTTTCTAACTTACATGGACTTGAATATGTCTGCAAAATTGTTCCTCAATAGGCTTAAAATAGTGTCCCAACCCTTTTTGAGACTCACCAAAATAGTCATGTGACCATAGAATACGTAGGTTTGTATCTCTACTAGCTCAAGATTTGTCAAATCATTGATAGCCATGACATCCTATGCTTCCTTCAATTCACTAAGCATTGTCTCCATTTTAGGACCAATTAGTCCTCTAAGATCACATACCCTTTCAACAATTATGTCTCTTTCATGCTTCAAACTTTTAATTTTTTCAAGCAAGGATATGACTTGATCTTCTTGCCTACCCACATAAATGGTTAGAGGATTGAAGGTTTGAGAAATATCTGCTAATTGTTTCTCATATTCCTTAATTTTCTTCTCAGTGACCTATGTTAATTTTGACAAGGATAAGCATGACTTGTAGATATCTCCACCCTCAAATAATGCACCTTGAATGTTCTTTTAATAGGTAGATAATAAGGATTTATCATTATTAATCATACACTTCAATCTACTGAACTTTTTTGCATCAAATTCTTTTTGGACCTTATCCTCAACTGAATTTTCAAGAGACTCAAAGTGAGTACTTACAAAGTTGATAAGTTTCTTTAGCTGACCGGAGGGAGAATCGAATGATTCCTTTCCATTTTTTTGCATGATCTTCTCCAAGATACTAGATGCAAGACTTAGCAGCTCATTATCCTCAATGTGAGATTTTAATATCTCCTCCCTTGCCTTGGCCTGAGAAAATGATGCTACCTTCATCTTCTGAATAGGGGATAGAGTGGCCAAGTTGATAGGAACTTCAACCATTTCAAGGTCAAACACCTCTTGTTTTTCTTCTAAAAACTTCTTTAATACCTTTGTAGTGTCTCTTGCTTCCATAGAAACCTCCTTTCCCTCAACTTTCTTTTCTTCAATCATAGATTCTTGTTTGGCTTTGGGAATCTATATTTCTTCAACTAGCATAACTTTTGGAGCTTCAGTCTCCAAGGGAATTTTAGTATCTTGCATATCTAGAGGATTGAGAGTGTCCTCAATTATGTCTTCTTTCATTTCTTCAGTATTAGCCTGAACATCTTGAACTTTTGGATCTAATGGAGCATCTTCATCATGATTTTGTTCAAAGACAATGTTATATCTATTCTTCAACAGAACTGCCTTAAGAATTTTCTTAGTGTTTTTTGCTACTTCCTGAGTCTACCTGATCATAAGCTTATTCACCTTTGATTTGTTCTTAAAATCATTTTTAGCATCATTGAGTATTTCTTCATTTCTTCTATTGACATGACCGGACATATATTGGCAAGTATGTGTTCTCTCATGCATTCATCTTCAACTCTTGCATTTACTCTCCTAATTTCTAAGACTTCATATAACCCTTTAGGTAACTCTAACATTATTTCTATAAGATTCATATTGAAAATATTCAAATATTTTATTGTGGCTTCTTTAAGAGTTGTCTAATCAGAACTATCAAAAGTGTCATACCATTGAGAAAGTGGTCTGAGATTACCATCCTTAATTAAACCTTTTTCAACTTCTATTACAGTCATACCTAATCTATCAGTTTTCACCTTTTTCTTTGCTTTTTCTTCACTGGAGGGCTTGTCCTTAGAGACTTTTGATGCCTTTGTGCCCTTATTCTAGATTTCTCTTACTTTGTCATATGATTTAGTTTCTTCATCATCTTCAACAACAACATAGACTATTGTGCTTTTTACCATTCTTCCACTTTCATTCTCTTCCAAATGTCTTGGCTTGAGCTTTTGATGGGCTTGATTTATTTGTAGGACTAGATGAGGGTGCAGAGCTCCTGGTAGATCTAGATCTAGCAGAGGATGTTACTAGACTAGCTAACTCAATTATAGTAGGCTCCCCTTCTTCAGCTTGTTCTCTTTTCTTTCTAGCTTCCCTCATTGCTTCAACTGATATGCTGACACTTTCTACAAAAGCTTCAACTTCCTTTCTCACCTTCTAGACTATCATAGGCTTCTTCAGTTGTGAATGCACTTTCATATTCTTCTCTTCAAAGGTATTAAACCTTTCTTTTGTCAGATCCTAAGGTTTACTCAACAAGTGTTGGGCATACAACTCCAAAATGTGTTCTTCAACCTCATATCCCATAGGAATCATCCAAATTGTTATAGGTTTTGTTGCTTCCATCAAACACTGATCAATGTCAACCATGAAGAAAATAGTGTCCTTATATTTTTCCACAATAGATTTAGGAATCCTTTCCCTAGCTTTCATTTCACTATGGAAGCTTTTGAAGTAACCCCAAATAGCATTTTCCCTTGGTGTTCTATCACCAATTATATATAAGATGTCTCTAATTTGAATAGTTGCTAGTCTGTCATCTTCCCATTACACTTTACCAACTCTCGAAACTTCACTCATGAAGTAGAAGAATAGAGATAATAGAAGATTTCCATACTTCAAAAAGTTCTTGATTTTACCAATAATTTCAACTAGTTGGCTCCAAAGTAACTCATATAAGTCATATTCTACATTTTCCTTGATCATTTGATAAGCTGCATAGATTACAGTACTTGATACACAGTTATCCAAACTGGAGTGATATATTTTATATCTAATAACTATAGCAGCAAATCTTACATCCAATTCAATGATGTCACCAATTGTCATGGCTCTTTTGTCGAAATTGGAACTAGTTACCTCAGTGATTGTTTGGTTGTTCACAGATTTCAATGCAGGGAACCCACCAGATGAATTCAGACTAGCAACAATGCTTATAGCTTCTCTTGTGATCTTGAAGGGCTTATTTAACCACATGAACTCGACATGCACTTGAATTATTATGTATCAAAGCAACTCATTTTCATTGAACATGGGAAACTTCACAATTTGTGTGAACTTCTTCTCCTCCAAAGTCTTAAATTCAAGGCTTACACTAATATCTTCTCCCACAATGTGATTTGTGTACAAATTTAACAACTAGGAGCTTCCTAAATCCTCAAAATTCACATGAATATATGCCCTAATATCTTCAATGTGCAAAACACCATACAAAATGCAAGAAAATGCACCTAATGGTTCTATCTCAATGGATTTGAATGGGTTCCATTTTAATTTTTGGTAGGGTCTATCCTTAATATCAACTACTAATGGAGCATTCATTTCTAGAAATTTCAAGTTCACAAGTTTTCCAAAATAAATACCTTTTGCTAGATTAGGATTTGATCGCCGAATCGCCTTTAGACTTGTATCTCACCAAAATTCACTGTAGAGCTCTCCAAACTTCTTCTCAAAATGAAATGTGAGAAATGATGAATAGAGGTAACATTTTATCATTCACACACCTAAATTTTTATTGCAATAAATGCTTTTTCCCTAGGTCTTCCAGATACCCTATTTTCAGAGTCTGTGAAAGAAAATTCTTCTACAGACCTTAAATTTTTTATAAATTTCCTCCACAAGTGTTCCTGAGACATTTGTAGATCACTAATGCAATCATTTCAATTTTCCACATTCCAGTACCAACTACTAGTAAGGGGTAAAATATTTTCTTGAGAGCTCCCGCTAAGCTAGAGGCCTTAAACTAATTCTTAGAGGAATTTTGAACACCAAATTTTGGTGTGGATTCATTTCCTAGATCAGAAACACTCTTCTTCACCCATGTCTTCTTCATTTGATTCTTGATCTTATCCATAGTAACTTTTCCTTTTCCCTTATCATCCTTCTACATATTTTTCTCTTTGTTAACCAGACCCTTCTCACTTCTACAAAATCTTGGAATGTGACCGAATTTATTACAATTTTACAACACAACATTTCTTTGTCTGAACCGGTTATTCCAATGATTTTCTCTTGATTTTCCCTGGTTAGCAATGTGGAAAAATCTATTGTAAGCATAACATTTGACATTTCTATTGAAAAATTTGTTTGTCATATTTTGACATTGAATTGACTTATGACCATACTTATTGCAATTGAAACACTTGCCATAGAATGATGGACCACTTGGATTCATTCTACTTCTACATTAAGCAGCCATATGACCAAATTTATTGCAGAAAAATAGTATCCATTGAATTTTTGAGCATTGGATTATCTTACCGAATACCTTCTAGCTTTGCTCGTCTGATTTCTTGGTCTAAATTTTCTTAGACTAGATCCCAAGCTTTCTCCTTTCTCATATCGAAGAACTTGTTTGTCATTTCCAATCTTCTAACTTTGAATTAGATCATCAAGCTAAGCTAAGCTAATCTTGAAATTCTCCTTATATTTATTTGCAATAGCAAGTTCATCCTTGAGAATAACAATCTATCTTTCAATCTCTTCTTCATTCTTTCTATATTGTTACAATTCAAGCTTGAGTTGATTAAATTTATCAGTAATTCAATTGCATTCTTTAGATCTTTCTTTCAAGGACTGAGTAACAACCTCTTCATTCTTCTTTTTCTCTTAAATATCCTTGGTCATCCTCATCCCAATAGATTCCATCTCATGTTGTAGGACAACATTATCTCTAGTGAGCTTTTCACATTCTTCTATCTTTTCCTTCAAGGCTTGACCTAGGTGTTCATCTTCCATTCTTTTACTCTATTTCTACTTGAGTTGATCACAAAATTCCTTTCTCTTTTCACTAGATTTATCCATTTGATCTTTCAATGATTGAATGAATTTCTCAACATTCATGAGGCTTGCTTGCAATTCCTAGACTTTATATTTGGATTGATCAAGATCATCTAGTGCCACCAAAATTTGTTGATGAAGACTGTCAAAATCCATTGAAAAAGCTTCCTGGATCTTCCTAAAGCTATTAAAAATCTTCGGAGGAACTAGGCTCTGATACTAATTGTTGGAATCAAGGAACATTGAGAGGGAGGGGGTGTATCAGTGTTATGCAAAATTTAACTTTACTAACTTGATCTTTAAACTACTTATAGCATTGAACCAAAAGAAAGATGCAATAACACAAAGCAATCAATCACAACACCATAAGACAAATATTTTTTACAAAGAAACCCTATTAGGGGAAAAACCATGGTGGAGGTTAATCCATAATATGAGTATACTCAAAATAAGTGTTTACAATGGAATGCACATGCATTTAGACACACTTCCTAGAGCTCACTGCTCAAATACAAAACACTTACTGCTGAAAAGAAGACTCATTGTCTTACAGTCGTATTTACATAAACAAGTGGAGTGGATGAACTATGAGATATCATCTGATAATTCCTAATTATAGTTCTGGTTAAGCACATTGATCGCATTCTTCACATTCTATTTTATTTTTCTCTTGAAACTCTATCTACTTTAATTCGAATCACTAATCTTTGTTCTGCTCAAATGAAACTATGCATAATTGATCTATATTCATTCTGACTCTCACATGATATGCATCATATGTCAAAATGATATGAATAATTGATTATATATATTTGCAACTAGATATTAGAACAACTACGTGTCGAATTTAACAAAATATACATGCACAAATTGTCAACCCAATCTATAAACAATTGTCAATGTGAATCAAACAATGCTGGCCAAATAATAGTAAGGACCCAAACCAGCATGTCTCAAACATGAAACACTTTAAAAAATTATGCCTCGAATATCTACAACACACTACACTCATCTAGTCGGCCTTTCTGCATTGTTAGACTGGAAATCAATAAACTAGATCCTCTAACTTGCACACCTATGATTCAAAGATAATATATTTCATACATCAAAATACCTTCCCTAAGATCCGCAACACAAAATGATAACAGGAAATTACATATGATTCAATGTACATAACTTTATCGGATGCCATGTTTTATCTTTGACAGTTAACACATATCTTCAATCTGACTTCTAGTATAAGAAAATACTGAAATGTGGATGGAATTATTGACTAGGGTTGCCATCGATGACAACACCAAATGACTTTTGTAGTGTCTCTTTCCAAAGAACACATAAAAAACTCCTTACACACTAATTTATAGGAGATTTCACTAGTTAGTTTTGGTGAAATATAATTTAGAATGTCCACTGTTACCCTACATCAGGGTTTCAACCCGCCAAGACAAATTTTCTCATATATTTCACAAATCTTAATGGATTTAAATGAGAGAAAATGAAATTTCAATTACATTCATAGGGATTAAATTACCAATTGAGCAGGATAGGTTTCTTGCACAAATATGGCCATACAATGGCTTGATATCCAAGAAAATGTAGAAAATTAACATAAAACTATATTTTTCATTCAAACTTCATTCATACATTCAATTCTCAACCTTCCTTGAGATTTGTGAAGGTTAAAAATTCCTTTATAAAGAAATTACAATGCCTAAAACTAACTCCTTAATTACCTAACCCTTCACCTTCCTCTATTTTGTAATTTTGTTGTAGTTTTACAAAATTGTCTTAACATTTTGTTAAATTTTGCAACTTTAAATTTTATGCCCAAAATGACCCTAAATTACAATCTAAGACCTAACAGAAGCTAAATGTGGCCATTTAGACCTTATTTCAACATGAAATCAACTAGATTTAATCAAAAAGCTAAAATTCCCTTATGAAGGAATGATCTAGCAAGGGTGCACCTACACCATTCTCTCTAGCCAAAAAGAATTCCAAGTCCTCTTAGATTTAATACAACAAGCCTTGATCATTAATGCTACTCCTTGTGGTCTTATTTTTCTTGCAACTCTTTTATCTTCACTTTTGGTTTGATGTGGTCTATGCCAACATGCTTCCATCTCATCTTGTATCTGTGAATTTTCTCATTCATGCCTTGAAATGTCCCAATCTCCTTTTGTCCTTCTCTAAACTATTGCATCTTGATCTAAAAATTATTCCTTGTCCAATATATTAGTACAAAAAATAAATGATACATTATTTTTATCACAATACCTCCATATTTCCTCAACTCTTTTCAAATATCCAAAAGCAATTCATTCTTGATCATTTCTTCATCAAATCTTGACACCAACTCAATATCTTCTCCTTCTAAAATTAGGTCCCTTTTCTCTATTTCTCCTTCATCTTCATGCTTGGGAATGATTGCAATACATTTTTATTCATCCTTGATTTCATTTTTCTTCTCCTTGCTCTTTCATCTTCATTTTTCTTCTTCTTCTCTTTGATATCTTTTGAATGGGCTATACCATTTTCCTTTTCACTCTCAAATTCCAATTGAATACTTGTCTATACAACTACTCCATATCCTTTTGGAATTCCAACTCTACTTTGTCTATTGCTTGCTTCAACTCTACAAACTCTTTCTCTAGTTGCCTCATCTCTTTTCTCTTTCTCTCTTTTTCTTATTTCTTCTGCAACTCTATTGCCTACAAATGCCTCTCCAATAAATCCATCTTCACAAGCAAGTCTTTCCTTACTTCCACTTCACTTTGCCTCACCTTGGAAATCATGTTCTCTCTTAACCTACATAACACAACACTCAACCACTAACACAGCCATAAACTCTTTATCTATCCTATACCTTTCTGAGCTATGATACCACTTGATACAATGATAGGAGCACACAAATATTTTAACTAAACTAAACTTGACAAAAGCTCAACCAATATTGCTTGTCCTTTCAATTCAGACTCAATCTTCCTTCACAGAACCTTGATTCCAAAAACTCAAACTGAGAATGAGGAACGAAACTTCTTGTAGAATCATCCAAAACACATTAAGCAACAACCAAAATGACTAACTCAAACCATTTCCCAACTTAAACAACTCAAATAAGAGAACTCTCAAATTAGATTGTCCTCAACTGACCTATTTAGGCTTACAAGGTTCATTCATTTTGACATACAACCACAAGAGACTCTCTTTTATTTCTCAATATGATTCAAAGACATGTAATCATTCTATTTGAATAACTCTAAAATGACTTCATAGCCTTTTCAAAAGAAATTTCCCAAACTCTGCAATTATTGTACAATCTAGGACCTTGACAACTTTGTCCTGACATGATAGTCATTAAATGATATCTGAAAACTTATAAATATACCAATCCCTATCTTTAAATGGATTCAACTATTCCCAAATACCCTTTAAAAATAGAATAACTCATGAAAAAATATTACCACAACTCAAAAACCTCAAAAACCTCACGAGACTACTATTTTTAGAATTATCACAAGTTTCAAACCTAGGGCTTCCTCAAACCAACCCAAAGCCTTATACACAGGCTCTACCACTTAGGAATATTACAAACACATAAAAATTCCATTTCAAACCAATTTACAAGAGATTTCACTAGTTAGTTTTGGTGAAATGTAATTTAGAATGTCTACTTTTACCCTACATCGGGGTTTGAACCCACCAAGAAAAATTTACTCATATCTTTCACAAATATTAATGGAATGAAATGAGACAAAATTAAAATTCAATTAGATTCACAGGGCTTCAATTACCAATGGAGGAGGATAGGTTTCTTGTACAAATATGGTCGTACAATGGCTTGATAGCCAAGAAAATGTAAAAAATTAATAGAAAACTATATTTTCCATTGAAACTTCATTCATACATTCAATTCCCAACCTTCCTCAAGCTTTGTGAGGGTTCAAAATTCCTTTATAAGGCAATTACAATGCCTAAAACTGATTCCTTTATAAGGCAATTACAATGCCTAAAACTGACTCCTTAATTTCCTAACCCTTCACCTTCCTCTATTTTGCAATTTTATTGGATTTTTACAAAATTGTCTTGACAACATTTTGTTAAATTTTGCAACTTTAACATTTATGCCAAAAATGACCCTAAATTACAATCTAAGACCTAATACAAGGTAATTGTGACCATCTAGGCCTTATTTCATCATGAAATAACCTAGATTGAATCAAAAAGATAAACTTTCCTTATGAAGGCATGATCTAGCAAGGGTACACCTGCACCAACAATAGACAATATCCCTAGGAGGGAGAATCAACATGTAGATGCCATGGTGAGTACTACTTCCTTGGTCCTTTCAAATGAAGATACTGTGAATATGAAATTCACCATGCTTCCTTCAGGTTTTTTTTTTTTTCTAAGTACCATCCCATGCCTTCAAATAAATTCACCGACCCCCTTTTGATTGTCACTGCAACCTCTTCCATGTGTTCACTCATCGCTCCCCAGAGGATTTTCTCATTGTTCTTTTATCGGCGCCTAATATGCTCCACCATTTCTTCAGTTTGGTTTATTTTGATTGCTTCCTTTCACTTCCTCATCAGTTCCCACTCACATGTGACATAGATCCCATTTGTAAAAGGATTCGAGGAACCCCACATGTGGTGTCCATCAAACATTATTTCCATGTGTCATCTTGGTGCAATATTTCAATAAAGAAAGGGTAAAACAACTATGGGTAGTGATATGTTTCCACACATCCCTTCAGCACAAGTTTCTTTAGTGCAAGGAAAAAAGTGAACAAAGGGCTACGACATGCTGCCATGTGTTCTAACTACCTATCCAAAGAGGTGACACTTGTGTGCACAGGTCTTTGCTTGGGCCACTACCATCATTCACAAGGGATGCACCTGAATGGAGGGTGACCAAATGTTGTGTCTCAACTCTTTTCTATTACAATAGCCAAGGGAAATCATTGCCTCAACATCATTGCTTAGGATTCAAAATATTTTTGGTTTCTAGTTGCCAAGTGGTGGAAGGCTTGCTATAAATACTGTTCTTTGCTTCTAAAGAGGGGTTCCAGAGGTTGGAGGTTCTGAGTTTGAAGATTACATGCTATAGGATTTTCAAACTTCACTAGTTTAAGAATTACAGGGTTTTTGGAGAGATCAAGCCTTTTATTGTTCAGATTATTGTAAGAACTCACATACTATGCCATTGTTCAACCTCTCCATTTATTATGCTACTGATAAAATGTATACTGTGCCATTATTTTTTGAATGGTTTATTGTCGTACTTCTATAATTTGAATGCATGTTTGCTAGTTTAGATCATGTCTTTCGACTCTTCTTTTTAGTAAATGGGTATGATTATTATTTTATGTTATTGAATGAGTTGTTCATGCTGCGATCCTTAGTTTCTATTATTCTAAGACATGGTAAACCTCTAAGAAGTCCCTTAGATCATATCCAAAAGATAATTTTATCGTGCCTTTTATCTAAATTCTAGCACATCGCCTTAGTTAGATTCTTTATTTTATATCTACTTCCATTTCCCATTCCAAAACTCCAATTACAAAATAAGTTGACTTCTTTAAAAATCCAAAGGTCACTTAGTTTAGTGTAATAAGTCCCCCATAAAATGAGTTTCCTACAAAGGGTTGTTACCTTGCCAATTTTTGGAATCAACATTTTTTCCTTTTCCTAGCATGCCTAGTGGGACTGCGCTTAAATGAATCAAATTTTTAGAAGGGCATATTAGCCATTGGCCTATTACTAGGTCCCAAATAAAAAATATCCTAGTTTATTAGTACCACCATTAGGGACAATACAACCTACAACCCAATTAGTGAACATTTTGCTTCCTCCTCCCTTTTTGCTAGCCATGTTGTATGCTGCTAATAGAAATTATGTGGCATGGGATGCCAAAAGCCCCTTTGTTGCACCAGTAGTGCCTATCATTTGGGCCACTATCCTAGTTTTTTCCCTAAAGGTTATACCTAGATTCACCAGATATGGCTCAAGAACACTGTCTGAACATTTGTAAGATGTAGATGTATGTCTGGTACATGGGGTTACAACCCAAAATGTGGCGTTAAGACTACTTGCCACCTCTTTCAGGGGCAAGGAATTGGATTGGTACCACACATTGAAATAAAACACTATCAGTACCTAGGATGAGATTGGGGAGAATTTCTATCAAATATTTTCAAATGAAGGAGATCGATCATTGCTATATTATCAACCATCAATTATAAAGAGAGCCCTGGATGAAGCCATGGCTAACTTCAATGCTTGGTTCCATACAAGCTGGCAGAGGATTCAAGTTGATATCCACCCACCACCTGATCTAGCATTCACGTTTTACTTGAAGTATATCAATCTTGACATTTCAATGATGATCCAGTCTCTTGGCAGAACCACACTAATGAGCGCATATAGCATCATTGTTAAAACATAGAAAATTTTGATAGACCTTGGAAAATTGTTGCCTCTGTCGATCATCCCTATATTCCTTGAGATATTGGTTCCTGCTTAGGAGATGCCTTCTACTAGTGCACTGAATCTTCCTCAATCCATGTACATGTATCCTAGTGAACTATAAAATGTTACCTCTACATCTGGCTCCTCAAAGGAGGAAATGAGCGAGTTCAAAGAAAAGTTGTAGACTATTGTCAATGAGATAGCTGTTATCAAGTGCAATCAGGTCATACCTTTGAAGCCTACCTACCAAAATTATCAAGTGCAATCAGGTCAATGAGATAGTACTAGTACCCACTTTGCTACAAAGCACTAATCTAAGCTCAAGCAAAGAGTTGACCATGGGATAAAACAATTTAGCATATGACACTAACCCCTGGTGCTTCCCTTACGGTGATTCACAGATGCCCCTAAATTGTTTGTGTGGCAACCTACAACAAAAAGCGGTGGAGTAGCACAACCAAGTCACAATGTTAGACCTCAAAAGCTATGTGTATAGGGTATGTGCAAGATCATCAAGGAAAAACAAACCCTTAAGTGGGAAAAAATTCAGAAAAACTAGAGTTAGGCAACTTGTCATAAAAATTTGAATAAGTTATCTATATTTTTTCAAAACTATGTAATAATGGAATTTGTAGAAAATTGAATACAATTTCTAAATGACTAGGTTTATTTTATTTTATTTTAAATCTATTTGGTGAAAATTTGAAATTTCAATGCAGTAGTACTTCAATTTTAGGGAAAAAATAAGAAGTAGGTGTTTGTCTGACCACCCTAACCACAATAAAATGATAATTTTTTTTATAATATTTTAGATATAAGTAGAGGACTCATGTCTAGATATGATGCATATTTTTTCGTAATTTTTTTCCAATTAAATAATTAATTATGAATTTTTTACTACAAATTTTTAAAAATATAAAAACTCATATTTCTGACCACCTTAACTTGTTCAAAACTTTATGAAATTCATTTTTTTTTAATCCTATAGTATGTGAAGCATAAAATGTGACACATGTTTCAAATTCAAAAAATGTGATACCATTTGAAAGCTATAGATGTTTTTCAATCAGCCTATCAATCAGGACTTTAGTCATAATTCAAATGGAAAATCAATAATAATTATTAATTAAATTCAAAATAAAGCATAGTTTATATTGGTGGAAATTTGAGAATCTCCTTTAAAAACCTTTTTCATTTCAGCAATTTTGGGTTAAATAAAAGTCATTAGCCACATACACTACACATACCCACCATATCGCCACTTTTTGGCCCATCATGATCCTGCACATAGCCTATACCTCTTCACAAATGGACAATGTTGTGCTCACCGTGAAAATCCAAGGGATGTCACTAGAGAAAGAAGCAGATATCACTCCCAACCATGCACTCTTCTCAAATATGGAAGAAGAAGCGGTATTTTCCAATGAAACCCTAGTTAGTGACAGATCCACTTAACATCATTTTCTTATATTGGCAGTTAGATTGATGATAGTTAGGAAGAATAGAACATCTGATAGTTTGATGATCATTGATTCACTTGTAGATTTTCAGTTGTTATTTTGAGTTGTGGATCTCATGGGAGGTCTATCAGTAAATCTAATGTGTTGTCCATAAATATCAGTGCCTCGTATTAAGTCTTGTGTGAGTTTGGAGATTTGGTTAGTTTTTTTCTATTTATGAGTATTTTGGGGCCGACTTAGTTGATATAATATGTTGTGGATATTTAAGGAATGTTTTATTGAATATTTTTGTGTTCAGTCATTATGTTTTGGATACAAGCTAAGTTGTGGAAAATTGTTGTGGTTGCACATTTTATAACTCTTAATATTTGAGCTGACGAGTTGCTAATATTTTCAAGTTTTATTTGGAGCCAACATGTTGCAATTAAATACTAGTTGTATATATATATGTATGATCTCTTATATCTTTTTAGTGAGTGTGTGTGGTGTGTCGATGTGTATTGTGAATACCAAAAGAGTGTTAGGATGATTTTATGCACAGTTTCACTTACACATAAAGATTTTGTAGAATGAGTTAGAGTAGAGAAAAGTAGAAGTTCAGTATCGGTTAGAAGGATAGAACATTGTCAATCAAGCTTAACCAAAACTATAATCAATAATTTGTAGATGTTATTCCTTCAAATCATTTTCTTGGATCTAATCCAAATATCTGCAAGGTAGTGTGCCTTCCTATTTTGAGTAGTGAGCTCTAGGTAGTGTGCCTAAATGCAAGTGCATTCCCATATTGTAAACTTCTTTTTGAGTATACTTAGATTATATTGTGGATTGGCCATCCACCTTGGTTTTTTCCCTAATAGGGTTTCCATGTAAAAATCCATGTGTTATAGTGTTTTGCTTATTTTCTTTCCATTTCTCCATACTTCTCCTAGTTAAATATTTTAAGTGGATTAATAATCAGAATAATAAAGTAATTTTTTGTAGAACACTAATTCATCCCCCCTCTCAGTGTTGCTTGTTTCCAACAATTGGTATTATAGCTAGTTCCTCAAAAGAAGTCTAACAGCTTGGGGAGATCTTGGAAAGTGTTTTCAATGGATAGAAGTAGTCTTCAACAACAACTTATGGTGGTTCTAGATGATCTTGACCAGTCAAAATTTGATAACTGGGAACTATAGGAAAGTCTTGAGAATGCAGAAAAAATCATCTAGTCATTGAAAGACAATCAATGAATCAAGGGAGAAAAGAAAGGAATTATGTGATCAACTCAAGTAGAAGAACAAAAGCATGGAAGATGAACAACTTAGTCATGTCTTGAAGGAGTAAACAAAAGAGTGTGATTTTTTTCTAGAGAGAATGCTGCCCTGAAGTGTGAGATGGAGTCTATCATGATGAAAATGACCAAGGAAATTCAAGATAGAAAGAATAATGAAGAAAAGTTTGCTCAAACCTTGAAGGAAAATTTTGAACAATGCAACCAATTGGAAAATGAATTGGAATAATCTAAAAACAATGAGGAAATTCTTGAAAAACAACTTGATGATCTCATAGATGAACTTACTACTACAAATGAGTACAAAGAGAAATTAAAAGCTAGTTTAGCCAAACTTGATGAACTAATTAAAGGTTAGAGGATTGATGGTGATAGGCGAGGACTTGGATATGAAAAATGAGAAATTTCTAGATCTGGACAAAGCAACTCTGGACAAAGGAACTCTGGATAAAGGAATTATGGACAATGAAAATTCTGACAAGGAAATTAGATGAATGGAGCTAGAAGAAATTTGGTGAGACAACCAAATGCTCAGAGATTCAATGGTTATTATTTTACCTGTAACAAATTCGGTCATATGGATTCCCAGTGTAGAAGTAGGATGAATCCAACTGGACCATCATTCTTAGGTCAATGATTTAATTTCTATAAGTATGGTCATAAGTCAAGTGATTGCAAAGTTGTGATGAATAACTTTCATAGAGATGTATGATGTCAAAGGAAGTGTGCTAGCATGGGAATCTACTTCTAGTAATTCCTATAGGAATTAGTTTTAGGCCTTTGGCCTATGGGGAGCTATTAGAAAAATCCTTCAACCCCCCTTGCAAGCAAGTGATATTGGAATGTGGACCAGTCCAGTAGGTGGATCAATGCTTTTCAGATGTTGTTTAACCAAATTGGAGCTAGTATTATAGGATTTTAGAGATCTACAGAAAATTTATCTATCTTGGTGCTTGAAATTAGAGTAATTGGATGAACTAGGGTTAAGGCATTTATTGTGACAAAAAGGTTAGTTGTGTGAGTGATAAAAATCCACTTTTATCTTTCATTTGTCACTTTTCATTTTGAAGGAAAGCAATTTGAAGAGCCCTAGAGTGAACCTTATTGAATTGTGGAGAGATTCAAAGAATGGAGAAGAATCTATGATCAAACTTTGATCCAACAAAAAGGTATTGTTTGAAAAACCTATGAATTTGTGAATTTGCAATCATGGCCACTCCTCTAGTAATCAAAGTCAAGGAAATACCCCATCCTAAATTTAAATGGCATCCCTATAATTCTATTGAGACCGAGCCCTTAGGAGTGTTTACATTTGTGTCGTATAGAGTTTTTCACACTGAGGATATTAGGGCATGTATTCATGTGAACATTGAAGAGCTGAGCACCACTCAAATAATGCATCTATATTCCCATCATATAGTTGGAGAATATTTTATTGTAAAACTAGAATTTCAAACCCTAGAAGAGAAGAAGTTTGTGCATTTTGTGAGATTTCCCGTATTTGAGGAAAATGAATGGTTAGATATATTTTGAGCCATGTTCATGTTGAATTCATGTGGCTAAATATACCCTTAGAAACAATGGGCTTACCTGTAGAAGCATTGAGAGAAGAGAGAAGAAGGAGAGATGAGGTAGAAGGAGAAGAAGTGAAAGAAAAAATAGATTTTCCAGTCCTAGTGCATCATCTACCAACACTAGATCTACAAGGAGTTCCCCTATAGCCAAGCCAACTCATGACAAGCCTTCCAGTAAAAGGAAGAAGAATAAAATTACAAGAACTTATTAGCATATTTTAGAAGATGAGGAAACATAATCAGAAGAAGTATTCAGAGATGTAAAACCTACTAGAACTCAGGATGCCGAGTTAAACAAGAGTAAATATTTTGGAAAAGAAGAAAAGGAAAAGAAGGCTAAAGTTGATAAAACTAGTATGTCAATTGTTGAAGTTGTGAATGCAGTTGTCAATGACAGTAATCTCAAGCCCCTCAATGAATTGTATGAAACCTTTGATGAATTAGCTCAAGGATTTTTAGAAGAAGCTACAATAAAACATATGAACATTTTTAATAAAGTTCTTGTTGAGATTATGTCTAGCTTACCCAAGAATTTGTATGATATTTTGGAGTCAAGAAGAATAAGTGCTAGAATAGAAGAAGAGAATCTTAGGAAGATATTTCTTGTAGATTTGTGCCCAGAAATGTCAATTGAAGAGATGGATTCACTCCTTGAAAATGCTAAAAAGGAATTTAAGAGCAAGACAAGGGTGAATAAACTCATGATTAGTGAAAATAATGTTGTTATTTGTGAAACTAAGGAAATTATAGAAGAGTTTCTATGAAAGAATAAGATTAACATTAAGGAAATTAATACTAAAAATGTTCCAGAAAATGAGGAAGTAAATGTGGAGGTAAATGTACATGAGAAAGAGAATGTGAATGTGGAGAATATGAATGTATCTGATCCTCCATAATTTGAGGATATTTTGATTTCTCCATATGTGGAAAATATAGAGACACCTATGGAAACTAAAGTTCCTAAGGTGGTGCTAGCTGAGGAAAAGGTGGTGAAAAATGAAAAGGTTGAGGCACTCAAATTCAATCTGGAAATAGTCTCTGAAGAACCCAAGGCTAACGAAGAAAAAGTTTAGGAAATCAGAGTAGAGGCAAGAGACACTGTAAGGCAATCAAGAGATCTTTGATGGAGCAATAGGAAGATTTTAATCCTGAATTGGATTAAATTTTAATCAATCTATCTACTATGTCCCCAATTTAGATGATGAAGGTTGCATCAATTTCTCAAGCTAAGGCCAATGAGAAGATTCTAAAGTCTCACATGGAGGATAGTGAATTGCAAAGCCTTGCATCTAGAGTTCTACAAAAATTAATGCCTACTCATGTCATGGATCCATCAAGTTCCTCTTCTAGTGAGCTAAAGAAGCTTAAATGTTGTAAGTACTCAATTTGAGTCTCTTGAGAAATCTGTTGAGGATAAAGTGTGAAAGGAGTTTAATAGAAAAAGACCTAGTCAGTTGAAGGTAGTGATTACAAAGGATAATATTTTGTTAGCTACTTGAATAAAGAAAACTCAAGGTTCTATATCTAAAGTTGGAAAATCCTATAAGTCTTGTTTGATTATGTCCAAGTTTACTGGAGGTAATGAGAAAAAGGTGAAGGATCTGTAAAATCAATTAGCTACCATTTTTGCTACTTTTGATTTGTTAGCTGGTGATGTGGTTCAACAAGAAGGTCAAGTAAATGCTCTACTTGAAAAAATAAGTTGTTTAAAGAATGAAAATGATAGAATTTTTGGGAGATTATGTGAACTCAGGGGACTAATTTGTCCAAATATTGAGATAATGATGAGTGCTTTGAAGGAAGTGAAAGCTACTATAGTAGTTAGTGACCTGGAGAATGTTGAAACTCTAGAGGCTCAATCCTATTTAATGTTTGGTCACATAAATTTTTTGGAAAGTCTCAAAAAGGTCTATGATGACAATTTAAGAGTGCTAAAACAAGATTTTGCAGATGTCTTCAAATCCTTGTAAGTTACAAGTTCATGCCTATACAGTTTTGGAATTTTGTATCGGTTTCCCATTTTTTGTCATTAATGTCAAAGGGGGAGAAGTGTATAATGAAAAATGGATAGTCGTCATAGTGGGAATTGTTTTCCCAAGATTGAAGTTTATTTTTGAAGTTTTGAAATGGCAGTGTAACTCATGTTGGTTTTGATTCAACACTTAGTCATTTTTCACTAAGTGTTGCCATCAATTCCAAAGGGGGAGATTGTTTGAAACAGACACTAAAAATGCTTTTTTTTGTTGTCATTGATGGAAAACCTAGTTGGTGATGGATCCACATAACATCATTTGCTTATACCGGTAGTCAGATCGAGGAAAGTCAAGAAGAAAAAAACATCCAGCAGTTTGGTGATCATCGATTCACCTGCAAATTTCCAATTGTTATTTTGAGTTGTGGATCTCATGGAAGGTCTATCAATACATCTAATATGTTGTCTAGAAATCTCAGTGCCTCATATTAAGTCTTGTGTGAGTTTGGAGATTCAGTTGGTTACTTTTCTGTTTATCAGTATTTTGCGGCCGACTCAGTTGATGTAATATGTTGTGGATATTTGAGGAATGTTTTATCAAATATTTTTGTGTTCAATCATTATTTTTGGGGTCCAAGATAAGTTGTGGATATTTTTTTTGATGTGCATTGGATAGCTCTTAATATTTGAGTCGACAAGTTGCTAATATTTTCAAGTTTTATTTGGAGCTGACATGTGATTAAATTACTAGTCATGAATATATATGTATGATCTCTTATATCTTTTTAGTGAGTGTGTGTGGTATGTTGATGTGTATTGTGAATACTAGAAGAGTGTTAGGATGATTTTATGCATAGTTTCACTTACGCATAAATATTTTGTAGAGCGAGTCAGAGTAGAGCAGAGTAGAAGTTCAATATCAGTTAGAAGGACAAAAGATTGTTAACCAAGCTTAACCAAAACTATAATAAATTTTTTTTAGATGATATTCCTTTATTTTATTCTCTTGGATCTAATCCAAATCTCTGTAAGGTAGTGTTCCTTCCTATTTTTAGTAGTGAGCTCTAGGCAGTGTGCTTGAATGCAAGTGCATTCCCATATTGTAAACTTATTTTTGAGTATACTTAGATTATATTGTGGATTGGCCATCCACCATGGGTTTTCCCTTGATAGGGTTTCCATGTAAAAATCCTTGTGTTATGGTGTTGTGGTTATTTTCTTTCTATTTTTGCATACTTCTCCTAGTTAAATATTTTAAGTGGATTAATAATCATAATAATAAAGCACATTTTTGCATAACACTAATTTAGCCCCCCTCCCAATGTTGCTTATTTCCAACAGATACATCCACATCTAAAATACCACAAGTACAATCCAACTACAACGCTCACTCAAAGAGCAGATTTATAGGTGAACTAGTTGTCCCGTAACTAGTCAGTCTGCAAGATAAAAGTGCTTCTAACCAAATGCCTAGTGCATCCACAGTGTCGCTGCAATATCAACCATGAAGGGAAGTTGTTATGACAAGAGTGAAGGAGTAGAAACCTCTGAATCTACCACTGTTCAATGTGGTGGAACAATTGTAAAAATCATCTGCTAATGTGTCTATATGGGATATTCTAGCCATCCAAAAATAGAAGACATTGCTATAGAAGGATCTCTGGGAAGACGTAAGCACAACGCCAATGGAGCAGTTTCCCAAAGCAAGGGTTGTTGATCAACTATCTTCTACCAAAGTTCTTACAAACAACACAACAAAATCCCCTGCTAAAGTAAGAGATAAGACAAAGCCTCAACCCTTCTTCTTAACTCTCATTATAGACAAGAAATTACTACATAATGCCATGATTTATTTTTGTGCTAGAACCACAGTTATTCCTAAACAAATAGCTAAATCTTTAGGACTTAGCTATGAACCTTTAGAAAGAGGTGTGATGTAGCTTGATGGAAACAAAGTTAAAACCATAGGCATCTTCAAAGCATTCCCCATGACCCTATTTTATTTCCTAACATAGTACTGCAAGACTCTATGATCATAGATGTCCCCCTAATGTTTTGCCTCTGCCTATCCCAAGAATTTGCTTCAAAAGTGGGTGGATGTCTATCCTTAGATTGGTTGCATTTGATCCTTAGAACCAAGCATGGTGCAAATATGAAGATAGAATCCAATTCTTTACATTCAGAATATGCAGTCGATGAGGCCATGATCAATTTTGAAGTCGTGCATACCTCTATCACAAACAAAGAAATGTATTTTGCTAAGCTACTGGAAGATGAAAAAGTGACCAAAGACTAGAATGATTAGGAAGATGTTTTATTGAGTGAACATATAGATACCAACCCTTTTGGCAACTACCATTCTACCAGGTTGAGCACCTATGTCATCTATGATGAAGATCAAGTGCTCTCGAAAGTTGTCAAAGAATCTAAAGGCAGTCAAGCCTCAGAACTGTGGAAGTTGCACTTTGATAGAGCAAGATGCAAGAATGGCCCATGAGTCAGAATATGTTTAATATCCCCACAAAATGAAAAGAAATTGAGGTCTTTCTGCTTCTAGGTCACCTACTCAAAGAATGAATTTAAATATAAAGGACTAGCACAAGGTATCATCCTTGTGAAATAGATGGGAATAAAGCAACTAATGGTGTTCAGATATACCAAACTACTAGTCAATGAAGTCCAAGGAATTTCTACAACCAATAATCTCTGCATGCAATCCTATAGACATCGAGTTTGGGAATTGATTGATGGATTTGAATCCTTCACCATTTAGATGGTACCCAAATAATAGAATACATATGTGGATCACATGGCATCAATCAGATCTTAGTTTGATCCTACCTCCGATTTCATTCACAACAAACACTCTATATGAGTAATATTTTTATTGGTGATTCTAGACAATGACCAAAGTTGTCAAGTGTTTGAAAATGATGAACACATTGCCTTGTTCATCCAACAGTTAGGAGAATTTTCTGACCAACTCCAACCAAAGATCACCAAATCCTATGAAGGATAGATCAACTAGCTGAAATCCAACAAGCTTCCAAAAGGATTGGTCATTCTCGAAACCTTTTCGAAATTGACGATGCAAGAAATGACAAGAAGAATTTTGTAGCATAAATAAGTGACTATGCGTACCTTCAGGTTAGAGATGGAAGAAAGCTCAAAGTCAAGAAGGATGTCTTGCATCATGATAAAGAAAGGCTTACCAACTTTTGCAATAAATATGGAGTGGTGGCCTAGTCATATGATGACCTTAGGGGATATGATCCCCATATCATTCAACACACAATAGAGTTGGTGGAAAGTGCAAAGCCTGTTTGCAAAAAAAAAGGCTAGTCAATCCCAAGATTGAAGTGTTAATGGCGCAAGAATTAAAAAAGTTAATCCAGTCAAATTTTTTCCTCAATCAAGCATAGCACATGGGTATCCAATTTGGTCCCAATCTAAAAAAAATGGAGATATGCACCTATGTGTGGACTTTCGAGACCTAAATAGAGAATCCCTGAAAGATCATTACCTGCTACCCTCAATGGAGTCAATCGTGCAAATGGTGGCAGGGTCGGAGATGTTTTCCCTATTAGATGGCTTCTCTAGCTACAATCAAATATGGGTCAAATAGGAGGATCAACATAAAACAACATTCACTACCAACTAGGGAATGCTCACATATGTTAAGATGTTGTTTGGCCTCTCAAATGTAGGAGCTACCTTCCAATGGGTAATGGATATCACTTTCAACGAACTAATCAACAAGATTATCCTAATCTATTTGGATGATATGACGGTGTTCTCCAATTCCAAGTATGATCATTTTGATCATCTTGAGATGGTGTTCAAGGAATGCCAAGAGTTCGGGATATCCCTGAACCCCAAAAAATGTGTCTTTGGAGTATCGCAAGGAAAAATACTAGGGCATGTAGTGTCCAAAGAAGGAATTTCAATTGATCTTGAGTGGGTGAAAGCAATCAAAGAGCTTCCTCTCCTAGTAAAAAAGAAAGGTGTTAGATCCTTCTTTGGAAAGGTAAATTTTGTTAGCAAATTTATTTATGATTTTGCAGGAATAATTAAGCCAATTACCCTAATGCTAAAAAGGACATGAGAAGCTAGAGAAGCCTTTGAGAAATTCAATGATACTATCTCTTTCGCTCCTATTCTAGTCAACCTAGACATATAAAAGGACTTCATAATGTTTGTATTTAGTAGTAAGACAAGCATTTCTACTATCTTAACATAGAAAGATAGCAAGGGTAAGGGAGAGAATCCAATAGCATTTCACTCCCAGACCCTAAAAGAATGTGAAACAAACTACAAATTTGTAGAGAGGTAGGAATTTGCAATAGTTAAGGGGCTCAAGAAGTTTTGGCACGTAATCTCTTGCAATGAGGTGATTGTCTATGTTGCACATTCTAGTGTGTGGAAATACATCATGGAAGGAAAAATCACCAAGAAAAGAGCTAATTGGATCACTAAGATACTTGAGTATAAAATTGATGTTAATCCTACAAAAAATGTTTAGGGAAGAGGACTGTGCAAATATCTTGTACATGATGAAGGAATAGTCACCATGGAAAAGTAGTCAGAACTAGTCCTAATGAACAAGACAGAGTTCAAAGGTTTTTGGCTGGCGAATAGAATAAAATTTATGCATACAAGAAAATGGGTATGTGCAGGATCATGATGGGCCAAAAAGTGGCAATATGATGGGTATGTGGCTGATGACTTTTTTTACCCAAAATTGATGAAATGAAAAGGGTTTTTAAAGGATATTCTCAAATTTCCACCAATATAAATTATGCCTTACTTTGAACTTAATAAGTAATTATTATTCATTTTCTATTCAAATTACGACTAAATTCCTGATTGATAAACTGATTGAAAAACATCGATGGCTTTCAAATGGTATCACATTTTTTGAATCCAAAACATGCTTTGCATACTATAGGATTAAAAAAAGAAAAATTGGATTTCATTAAGTTTTGACCAAGTTAGGGTGGTCAGACATACAAGTTTTTTATATATTTTTAAAAGTTGTAATAAAAAATTCATAATGAATCATTTACTTGGAAAGAAATTATGAAAAAATATGCATCACTTTGGGCATGAGTCCTCTACTTATATCTAAAATCTTATAAAAAAATATTATCATTTTATTGTGGTTAGGGTGGTCAAACAAACACGTACTTCTTATTTTTTCCCTAAAATTTAAGTACTACTAGATTGAAATTTCAATTTTTCACCAAATGGATTTTTTTTTTATAAAAAACCTAGTAGTTGAGAAACTACATTCAATTTGTTACAAATTCTATTCTTACATATTTTTTAAATAATATAGATAGCTTTTTCAAAATTTTATGTCAAGTTTCCTAACTCTAATTTTTCTATTTTTTTGCCACTTAAGGGCCTATTTTTTCCATGGTGATCCTGCACATACCCAAATTCCCATTGGGCCTTCCTTCTTAGAAGAGGAGGTTCTACTGACTGCAAAATAATGGATTCATGCTCATTGAAGGCATCCTTTTCAAGAGAAATTTTAGCAGAATTTTGTTACGATGTGTTACCATAGAACAAAAAAAATGATCCTTGACACTTACCATAGTACTTTCATAGGTGGGAATTTCTCTGGAAAGACAACTGCTATCAAAATCATGTGTGTAGGGTTCTTTTGGTCGACACTATTTAATGATTCCTACTCCTTGGTGAAAACATTCAAGGAATGTCAGTTGTTCACTGGAAGAAGAAAGAATTCCACAATGCCTATCAATCCAATAGTAGTTGATGAGCCATTCACGCAATGGGTTTTAGACTTCATTAGAATGATCAATCCATCCTCCAGTGTAGGACATAAATGGATCTTAACGACCATAGACTACTTCATGAGATGGATCGAAGTTGTGCCACTAAAGAATTTGATAGAGGCAGAGATAGTGGAATTCTTGGAGGAACTAGTGACAAGATTTGGCCCACCCAAAACTATAATCTCTGAAAATGCTAAAGCTTTCCTAGGCTCCAAGGTAAGTCAATTCTCACTTATACATGACATATTCCTTAAAACATTGTCAAATGACTACTCGTAGGGGAATGACTTAGTTGAATGAACAAACAAAAATCTGGTCTGACTCCTTAAAAGAATCATGTTAGAATATCAAAGGGAGTGGCACAAAAACCTTTGAGTAGCACTCTGGGTAGACCATATAACTCCAAAGCAAATCCTCAAGACTTCATTGTATGAGCTAGTTTATGGAATGGAGGTGTTATTACCTATATCTATGGAGATGTTGGTGCTACAATTGCTAAAATCTCTTGAAGTGGAGAAAAACGGTGCAATGGAGGTGTAGGTAGTTGATTTGCTAGAAGTACAAGTAAAAAGGGAAAAGTCCCTAACAACCATGACTAATTTCCAACAAGTGGTTAAAAGGTGGTTTGACAAGAAAGTGTTTGACCAAGGTCTAAAGTGTAGATACTTAGTGCTAAAATTTAACGAAAGGGCTATGAAGTTGGGTTAGCATGGAAAGTTTGACAGCTTTTGGGAAGGCCCATTCAAAATAATTCAATGCAAAGAGCATAATGTATATGAGTTAGAAACTATGGAAAAAGAAGTGCTTAGAATTTTGGTCAACGAAATTCACTTGAAATTATTCAATTAAGCTTGCTTACCATACCCATGTAAATATGATTATATGCTTTTCCCTTCTTTCCCTTTTTGTTTTGTTGGCCAATCTTTTTATTTTTTTCTATGGTTCGAGGTGGAAAAGAACAAATGACCCATTATTGTAGAGAGTAAGGGAAATAAACTCATAGCTAAATAGAACAAGAAGATTAAAATGACCACATGCAAGACTGAATTCAAACATACATGCTAAAAAGAAAAGATGACCCAGTTGCAGAATCCAACAGAACGCAATGAGATGATTATATAAAGATATATTTTCATTATATATGCTTTGATATTTACATATTCAAAATGACTCATAAGGCCATGCTTCCAAAAATATATATATATATATCTATTCCGCTTATTTTATATATTTTGCAAAAGCCTTTTTTAGGCATGTATACAAAGAAAAAACTAATCGCTCTGATATTTTTAGAAAGCAAAAAGAAAAAAATCTGAGTCTTCAATTCACGACATGAGCAACAAAAATTGATGCATTAATGGTAGTGTCCATAATATCCTCATCCACAGGGGCATTATCAGTAGTAGCAACATCATCCAATGGAGAAAAAGTAGGTGGAGGAAATATGAGGTTCCTGAAGTCCATGTACGAGTTGATGTCACAGAATGTCACCATGTTGTAGATACGGAACAAGAAGTGGCAAGCTTGAGTGACCCTCTAGTGATGCTCATCTTGTGACTAGAGGTTAAAGCTACTCAAAAATGGTAGGCACAACATGACAGTGTCCCTTCTATGAACCTTCAAAGGTCACTCGTAGTTAGAATTCCCCCACCATGTGCAGTTTTTGCAATGACCTCCCCGAGGCCATTCAGGTACTTCTTGGGGAAATTTTCCTTTACCAAATGCAAGATCAAAGGCTTGGGAATTTCTATATCTATCATGGAGGCAAAAAATTGTGAGCACACATTAGTGTTAACTCTATATCTATCCTCATACTCAAGGCAGTCCCATCCCAATACCCATTTTATGGCTATGATGGACAGCGAGTGCTTATTCTTCATCATCTTTTTTAAGCACCTCGTAGAAATATCACTTAGGAAGGTAGTCTGAGACTTATGTGACACTAGCCTAATTAAGGTGTTCATTTTGTCAAACACTGTGAATGCCTTAAAACTATCCCTGCAAAGCACCTAAGTCTAGCCTATGAGAACACTATGCAACTGGAAATGCTAAATTGCTACACCAATTACCTAATACCAATTATGCTCAAATCACTTAGAATTCTGATTTCACTACTGCTTAGATGCCTATTTATAGAAAAAGTGAGGAAAGGAATGGTAATTTTCTTACAATAAATGTGATGTTAATCAAGTACCAACTTAAAATTTGTGCCCAAGCCTTCTCAAATTTCCCACCCAGTTGCATTTGCTGAGTATGATTTGCTGCGTGCAAAACTAATAAGAGCTAATTAATTAGCCTAAGCTGGTGGCAGCAATTAATGGTGTTATGCATGGCCAAGGACTAAGGTGTCATTCTCTAGGTATTTTTCTTATTCCAAGGAAAAGCTCATATCTTTTCAAATATTGAGTGCATCTTTGGTCTAATCATTCCTTTTAGGATATTAATTGCCAACGCATACGAATGCTTTGGCTACTTGCAAAGCGTCAGCTCAAGTTCCAAGAAAATCACATTACACATACAGTTGCTAATTAGATTTATGAATTCTTGTCAAATAAAAATTTCAATTAATTCATTTCACACAAGCCAAGGGTTGGCAATACATGTCGTAGTAAATGCAAAAGAAGGTGACTCTCGTCTACCACCTTGAGAGAAAATAGCTAAGTATTGCATGTGAATTTTTTTTGGCACTCAAAAGGTCTTCTCAAATATGTTGTGTAGAGAAAAAAGTAGTTCCTAGCACATAGCCAAAGCTGAAGTAAAGTTGCAAAAAAATTCAAGACAAAGAAAAAATCTTCCCACAAATTAAAACTGGCAGAAAGTTCAAGCCAAGAAGTTAGGCAAGTAATGATGTAAATATTAGCTAAAGCTCTATTAGGAGCACCAGCCATTAATGTCTTTGAGAATGTCTGTTATGCTACACCATGTATTCTTGACAAGACAAAATGAGAAAACACAAGGCCGTTGGACAAGCCCAAAAACCACAGAGACCATAACTTAGTTCATGAAGGTTGGGATAATGTTCATGATCCCTTTCTTATAAAGAACTCTAAAGGATTGAGGGAAGTGACCTAGAAAAGAATGAAGGTGTCTAGAAGGGTGGTATCGATTGCAAGAAAAGTATGGTTTAGTGGGTTTCCTTAATATATGGTCCCATTTGTGAAATACTGCCCATAATTGGTCGATGCAACCATTAAGGGTTTCATTCAAAGTACTAGCACTATTGAGGGCTGAAATATGTCAGTTAACATCAGCCCGACTGCCATCTGGAATATGCTATGCATTCCAGACCCTATGCAAAGAGGGATGGAAGTGTGATATTTAATCCTAGATAGGGAGATCATATATGGAGCAACAGGGATAAGGCTCTAGAATTTTATGATGAAGAAGCCCAAAGGATTGAAGCAGAACAAGGGAAGCCACCAAAATTTCTTGCATCGCATGGTGCTTTCAAGGAAGACATGTGGGATGCATTTTCAATGATGGGATTTTTTTTGGTCTAGACATTGACCAAGAGGTGTAGCCTTTTCAATTGGGGTCAGCTTTCCAATTCCATAGGAAAAAATATTACTTCTAGTATGATTTTTCAGAATTCTTCTCCATGAAGATGATAGAGCAAATTAACAAGTACTAAGTTGAATGAAAGTTTAGATTTTTCTCCAATCTTGCTCATATGTTTTTTATATCAAAACCCTGATTTCCTTGATAAGCGGGTAAAGTTGTCAATACTTGATGGAAAGAAGAGGAAAATTCCAATTTCTATCTAGACCCCTCTCCTCTCTTCTATCTTTGATTACTATACATTTTCAGATTTTTTATTACTCTGATTTTGCAAGATTTGCAAGGGGAGGAGTGTATTAATCGTCTCACCTTGACATAGACAGAGTTTATGCAGAATTTCACCCACAAATGTGATTGGTTTTTTGGAGTGGATTTTACATTCATCTGAATGTGAGGCTTCACTGGGGAACCATTCTGCCTTCCAACATGTGTGACTAATCAAGTGTCGGCCCTTGAATTGTTCTGACAAGTGTGCATTATTGATATTACCTTTTGCAATAGAAAAGGTGTCAAGAGGAAGGGATTCTTCACTTGTCTGCAAAGTTTCAAAATAGTTTCCATGAAAATGAAGGAGACACACCTGCTATTGTGAGATAAGTTGGCTCATTTAGGGTTGGTAATGATCTTCAACAAGTGGGATTACAACCCTTTCAATGATCTACCTTATGAGCACCTCAAAGTTACTCACAACACTTGGCCTTATTGGGAGTGGAGGCACAACCCACTTGAGGATGAAGATGAATTGTTAGTTGACCTAATTCATATCCTTGTGGAAGATAACATACCATCATGGAATATGTTCTATTTCATTGTGGTAGATTATGATGAGAACCACAAAATGGGAAAAACTATATACAACAAGCTGAGAAATGAAGAGGAATGGACAAATAAATGGATCAGATCCTTCTAGATATATCACTAGGAAACAAAGCAGCTTGATGATCCTTATGAAAGCGTAAAGGAGGATAAATGGTTTGATGAGCTCTAGGATGATGAGCACCCTACTTTCAACTCAAGTGCTAGCAGAGGTGATGATCCTAATGAAGGAGAAGAACATGCAGAAGAGGAAGTTAAGACATCAACATCCTCCACCTAGCAAAGGAGGAAGTCTATAGGGAAGCCTGCCTATGTCACTTCAAATGTGTGACTGAATATGTCATGAGCCTTGCGGACACTTACCTAGGCCTCAAAAAAAACAAGAATTCCCCAACAACAACAACTAGAGACTATAGAAGTGGTAGAAAACCCTCTGGCTAAGCGACAACACATGAAATCTATTCCAAGAGAAGGATTGCAAGGAGTTGCTGCAAGCCAAGTGCTTGCAGGGAGCCAAGAGCTTGAAGTAACTAAGTGGTCAACAATGAGTGAACCACCACAACCATCTAGTCAACAAGTAACTTTCGCTTCTACTTTCCTTACTTTTGAATCTTTGGTATCCTCTTCCATTTTTGCAATTCCCCTTACAATGAGTGTTGGCCCTACTTTCTCTACCCATACCATAGTTTTTGTGGGAGGTTTCTCCCAATTCACCCAAACTAGGCCATCTATCTTAATGCCTTCATGAACATTAACACCAAGTGTTGCTGCTCAATCTCTCCTCGCCTCTCTTTCTAAAAGCTTAGCTTTTATTGCTATCCCTATTGCCTCTGCTACCTCGGGTCCAACCCAATATGCCTAGCAAATGGACTCAACTATGACTACCCCATCATCACAACAACTGATGAACCCTTCCATTGGTTCAAAAACTAAACTATGGTAGGTTCCCTTTTTCTCCCCAAAAACTATCAATCTCCCATCAAAGAAAATGTAGCGGCCTTCTACACTTGTATTCCTTTTTTCTCAAACTCTTGGTGCACCTATTGCTGGAAGAATAGTTTAGTCACCATCCAATTTCTTATCCCAGGGAGACACCACAATGCAAATGTGGTGCAAGAGCACCAAGACCTTTTAGTGTCAATAATATGAGTTCAAAAGGTTTATAAGGTCATTTTAACATGATTTCATCTTTGTTCCATGAAGACAATGGAAAGTGTGTGAAAACTTGAAAAAATGTCAAAATTGTCAAAGATGTCAAATTGGGTAAATGAAGGGATTTTGTTTTTTTTTAGTCTAGAAGTCTTAATAAGAGTTAAATAAGGTCTAAATGACCATATTTCAGGTGTCTAAAGGTATTTAGAGAATTAAAAGTTCAATAATGGCAAAAATGCAAAATATTGCAAATGTTGTCAAACTTGTGTTGATTTGCAAAATTAGTTATTTAAAAGGTGATTAGGTGAAAGTTGGTTGTTTTGGAGGTGGTTATGGCTTTTAAATGTTATAATAGGCCTTATAAGGCTCGAATCAAGGTTGATGGAGGTGTAAAAAATTCACACAACAAGAATACCACATTTTTTGGTGCATTTTCTATTTTTTTTCACTATTTTCCAGAATTCTTTACTATTGTACGGACCTGTACAGTCTCATAATGCTCTAAAAACCTCATTGAATGTGTGTATATATGTTTACTTTCATCTTATTTTTATTTTTATTTCTCATTCATTGTTTTGTGAGAGAAATTGAAAATTTGCTGCAAGTACCCTGTTTTCCTTGCATTAAGGGCTTTGAAGGCAAAAAAATGAGATTTTGACCAATCCACCCACTGTTTTCTCCTACAACTTAGTGGATTGGTTCAAAATGTATTATTTTAGATGTTATAATTTATGTTTCAAAATAAATCATTTTTGTAGTGAATGTGTGATGCCTTAGGGCTGAAAATGCAATTTTTCCTTGAAAAGTGATGGCTTTGAAGTGCTTTTCAATGAATTATTGATGGAGTTGAGTTTGTAAGAATTTAAAATGTCAAGGAAGACCCTATGAAAGGTGTTTGAACCATTTATTTGTTTATCCAAGTCTGGGAATGAAGATTTTAACAAAACCCTTGTTTTTGCATTAGAAAATGAGGTTTTTTGATTTGGGAGTGTTTCTGGCTGTACAGGTGCAAACCAATTGTGGATTTTGTGGTTTTGGGCCATTTAATTTGCTTCCCTAAGGTTTCAAGGTTATCGGATGAGTTTGAAGGGTACTTCCTTTGTTAAATTGACCTCTTTTCCTTATTTTTCCCATGGTGAGTGTATTGGAAGTCTAAACTGGTCCAAATGAGTTATATCTAATATTGAAGTATGTTTTTTATGTCCTTAATGGGTGTCTAAATCCATTATTTATTTGGAAAGTATTTTGGGAAAGTTGGGTGAAAAGTCCCTTGAAGCTGTTTGGCTGTGTTGGTGGAAAGAATGCATCTAACAAGTGGATTTGTGAAGTTATTTTGATTTTCTTTGAAATTTGGGTTGACCATCTGTTATTTTTCATTTCAATTTGATTTCCACCTTGGGTCTACATCAAAGTGGTATCAGAGCATCAGGCACAAGATCTTGTTGTTGGTTGTTTGATTTTGTAGGTTGTGAAGCATGCCTCCAAAGGCTAGTGCAATGGTTAAAGAAATACAAGAGTTGAAGGAGAAATTAGAAAGGAAAGAGAGGATATACAAAGAATATCAAGCTGCTACTATAGCAAGGATAGCTGCTTTGGAGAAGAATCAAAGGAGAGGAGTTGTAGATGAAGAGAAAAGTGATGAAGAGGTTGAAGGGGATCCTCTAGTTCCAGATGAAGAAGATGAACTAGATCCTGATGAAAGAAGAATGCTTACGATGCTGAAAGTGGTCAAGGGTGACAATAATCCTAAGGTAAAATTTGATGTGCCTATGTATGAAGGTAGGATGGATAGTCAAGAAGTTATAGCATGGATTGATGCTTTGGATAACTTTTTTGAGTTTGAAGATATTGATGACAACAAGAAGGTTAAGTATGCAAAGACAAAGTTGAAAGGAGCAGCTCTTACATAGTGGAATTTTATGCAAGAGGATAGAGTCAAGAAAGGTAAGCCTAAAATATGTTCTTGTGATAGAATGGTAGCAAAAGTTAAGGCTCAATTCTTACTAGCAGATTATGCTATTCAAACTTTCATGAAATTGCAAGAATTAAAGCAAAGAGAAATGGATGTGATGTCTTACACTAAAGAGTTTCATAGATTGTGTATAAGAGCAGGTCATAATGAAGATGAAGTGGAGAGAGTGGCTAGATATTTGAGTGGTTTGAGGTTGAATAGAAGGGATGAGATCAGCCTCAATCCACCTAAAATAGTTGAAGAATGCTTTCAAATGGCAATGAGGGTAGAAGATAGAATCAAGAGGAGACAAGAGAGACAAGCAAGGGGTAGAGGTGGTGTGAATAGAGGAAGAGGTTCAAGGCAATCCAAGGAAGGACATGAAGATGTTGATAAAAGAAAGGAACAAGATCCTAAATCAAGAGGTGGATGGAAAGGTGGAAGAACAAACTTCAAGTCAAAGAGGGATTTCAATGAGTTTTTAGGTAGATGTTTCAAGTGTAATGAATTTGGACACCCCTTTTTTAAGTGTCCTCAAAATCAAGGTGCAACTTCAAGTGGTGATAGGAGGAATGAGAGAAGAACACAATTGATTCAAGAGGAAGAGTATGAAAGTTCTACAAGTATAAGTAGGCCTGCAGATCCAGAAGTGGGAGAGGCACTCATGATGAGAAGAACATTGCTGCAAACACCAAAGGAAGAAGACATGAGCCAAAGAAGGAGTTTATTCAGAACCTCATGCAAATGCAAAGGTAAAGTGTGTCAAGTTGTTATTGATTCAGGTTCTCAAGATAACATGGTGTCTAGGGAAATGGTAGATAAGTTGAGTCTAGAAAAGATACCTCATGTAGCACCCTACAAGGTTTCTTGGGTGAATGATAGTCAAACTTTAGTGGTGAATGAGCAAGCTTATGTAGATTTCCAAGATTGGGGAGTACAAAGATAGAGTCCTATGTGACATATTGCCTATGGATTGTTGTCATCTTCTCTTAGGAAGACCATGGCAATATGATAGAAGGTCTATGTATGATGGTTGGGCCAATACTTACACAATATGGAAGGATGATCAAAGCTATAAGTTAACTCCTTTGCAGGAAAGAGAGCAGATCAAAGGTAAGTCAAAAGTGATTATGTTTGGTAGAAAGCAGCCCTTAAGGCTTGAAGACAAAAGGGACAGTGCATTTTCTGATTTGCAGCAGGGTAATAATGTTAGGACAGTGATTGGAACACCTTCAAATGGTGTTAAGGCAGTGAACAATCTGATTTTGCAAAGGACAGTAGAAAAACTCATGTCAAAGTCTGATTTTAACACAATAAATGCTAACAAATCTGCAGGGATGTATGAGAAACAGGGTGGCATACTTAAGGAGTTCAATGAGCAGGGTGTAGTGATTGTTGGGACCATAGTGTGTCCTATTGTTGAATGTAAAGTCACAAAGATAGTGGGAGGTGCTGATGTAAAGGTAAATAGAGTTTCTAATGCTTGGGAATATGTTGATAGAGGTGTGAAAGGTCTGAGGACAGTAAGGAGTGCACACAATCCTTCAAGGAACACAAAACTGATCACAGGGCAGAGCATGCATAAAATGAAGAACAATTGCAAGTATATGAATGAAAACAAGGAAAGTGCAGGGTTATTTCTTGCTAATGACTTTTTGTGTGCAGGTATGAGGTCTGGAGCAGTGGTATCAAAACATGATTTAAGGGCAAGAAGGCAGCAAACACAACTGAAGAAGAATGGAGCAGCAGGGTCAATGCTTGGAGCATATTCTACCACTTGGGACAAGGGTCTTTTTCTTGGTGGGGTGTATGGTGCAGGAGCACCAACACCTTTTGGTGTCAATAATAGGAGTTCAAAAGGTTTAGAAGGTCATTTTAACATGATTTCATCTTTGTTCCATGAAGACATTGGAAAGTGTGTGAAAACTTGAAAAATTGTCAAAATTGTCAAAGATGTCAAATTGGGTAAATGAAGGGATTTTGTTGTTTTTGAGTCTAGAAGTATTAATAAGAGTTAAATAAGGTCTAAATGACCATATTTCAGGTGTCTAAAGGTATTTAGAGACTTAAAAGTTCAATAATGGCAAAAATACAAAATATTGCAAATGTTGTCAAAATTGTGTTGATTTGCAAAATTAGTCATTTAAAGGGTGATTAGGTGAAAGTTTGTTGTTTTGGAGGTGGTTATGGCTTGTAAATGTTATAAGAGGCCTTCTAAGGCTCGAATCAAGGTGGATGGAGGTGTAAAAAACTCACACAACAAGAATACCACATTTTTTGGTGCATTTTCTGTGTTTTTTCACTATTTTCCAGAATTCTTTTCTTCTGTATGGACTTGTACAGTCTCATAATGCTCTAAAAACTTCATTGAACATGTATATATTTTTTTAATTTCATCTTCTTTTGATTTGGAGTTCTCATTCATTGTTTTGTGAGAGAAATTCAAAATTTGCTGCAAGTACCCTGTTTTCCTTGCATAAGGGCTTTGAAGGCAAAAAAATGAGATTTTGACCAATCCACCCACTGTTTTCTCTTGTAACTCGGTGGATTGGTTCAAAATGTATTATTTTAGATGTTACAATTGATGTTTCATCAAAATAAATCATTTTTGTGGTGAATATGTGATGTCCTAGGGCTGAAAATGTAATTTTTCCTTGAAAAGTGATGGCTTTGAAGTGCTTTTCAATGAATTATTGATGGAGTGGAGTTTGTAAGAATTTAAAATGTCAAGGAAGACACTATGAAAGGTGTTTGAACCATTTATTTGTTTTATATAAGTCTGGGAATGAAGATTTTGACAAAACCCTTGTTTTTGCATTAAAAAAGGAGGTTTTTTGAGTTGGGAGTGTTTCTGGCCGTAAAGGTGCAAACCAATTGTGAATTTTGTGGTTTTGGTCCATTTAATTTGCTTCCCCAAGGTTTCAAGGTGATTGGATAAGTTTGAAGGGTACTTCCTTTGTTAAATTGACTTCTTTTCCTTGTTTTTCCCATGGTGAGTGTATTGGAAGTCTAAACTGGTCCAAAGGAGTTATATCTAATATTGAAGTATGTTGTGTAAGTATTTAATGGGTGTCTAAATCCATTATTTATTTGGAAATTATTTTGGGAAAGTTGGGTGAAAAGTCCCTTGAAGCTGTTTGGTTGTGTTGGTGGAAATAATGCATCTAACAAGTGGATTTGTGAAGTTATTTTGATTTGCTTTGAAATTTGGGTTGACCATCTATTATTTGTCATTTCAAGTTGATTTCCACCTTGGGTCTGCATTAGAATAGGTTTATATTATTCCTCATTAACCTACTTCTTTTTTCACTTTATTTTATAAATGGTTCATACGTTGTACTAACTGATTCTTAATCTACTATATTCTAAAATTTAATATGTTGTTTTGAGTTATTAATATTATCTTTTATGATTGGATATAATTTTCAAGTTACTAAAATCACCCTCAATAGGTATACTTGTCAACTTTATTGTTTGGTTGAAGGAAATTACTTCATGTTGGTGGGCGTCGGGGATCAGATTTCCATCATACCTCTTAGTTCTATAAGGAAGCATGTAAGAGGAACCCTCAACAACCGAAGTCTGAAAGTTTTTGAAGTGCAAAAATATTGGCTAAGTATTTGGTGTGCATTTTCGGGGACTAGAGATTGGGGATACCCTTTACCTATTCCACCTCTATAAGAAACGGGTAAGAGGTCTCTTCGATGCCCAAAGTTCAAAAGTCATTATCCAACCTATTAAGTAAAAAAAAAGCAAGGTCAATTATTGGGGATAAGAGTTTCCTCATACCTTTTGTAAACATTTTCAAGTATGAGGTAAGAGAAAACTACGATGCCTGAAGCCCAAAGGGCAATACTTGGAAAAAAGCTAAGGAAAAGTAGAGATAAAAATCCTTGACAAAGTTGAGGTCTGGCACCCAACAGTGATGTCACAAATATTTTCGAAAGGAAGACCAGAGGGAACATCGATTCAATGGGCTAACAAAGGCTAAAAATGGCAAGAACACAAAAAGGGAAAAATGAAACACGAGAAAACTTACAAAGGAAAGCCTAAAGTTGAATCAATGAAAGAAAATAACACAAAAAAAACAAAGGGGAAGTAAAACACTCCCCAAGGAAAGTAAAACACTCCCCAAGGAAAGCCAAACATGCACAACCAAAATCTTACCATGAAACCATATGCACTAGAGAATCTAGCAAAATCAAAAGATTGCAATAGGAAAGACATGAATTTTAACAACCTGGCAAAGTGCAAAGTGACTGAGAGGAAGAACACAACAAGAACAAGCCACGAGAAATCCACAAGAGCATGAATGACCACGAACGTAAGATGAGTGAAAGTAGGCACAAACCACCCACTATACACTCCTTCATATGAGCCAAGAATACATGCAAATGTGGTAATAATGGTGGTTCAACAAACATAAAAGGGATTTGTAGAGCTCTCTAATCATAAATCACAATGAAAATGATTAGGAAATGAAATGAAACTCACACCACTATCTTTTCTTAAGACTCATCTCAATGGTGCATTCAATTTGGGAATAGGCTCAGCTAGGCACACAGAATTCTGACAGTGCCAGACTACTGGGGTTGTCGACAGAAACACATCAAGATGTCATGATTATATGTTACAAAAAGAAGGCAGGGAGCACTATAATCAGGTGTTTAAGTGTAAAACGGGAAGGCACCCCCCAGAGGGCAAGCAGGCTGGGGCTGGGAAGAGTATTACTGGATGAGTGGCAGATCCTAGGGAAGAGTCAGGGAATGAGACCAACAAAGGAGTCTCCTTCTGAGAAATCAATCTCCAGTATGGAAGGGAGAAAAGGCAGAGACTCAGGCAGGGAGGAGAGAGGAGAAAGAAAGGAAAAAGGGAAAGGAAAGATGAAGGAAACACATAAAGACTTATAAAAGAAAAAAACAAGGAGGGATCCCATTTTTGCTAAGAGAAAAAAGGGGTGTGAGTGCAAACGCACAACAAGAGTGATTCTAGGAGTATTGTATTTAGAGTTTTTGTCGAGGATGTCAACCATTTGGGTACACAGATGATGTTGACTACACTAGTGGAGAGATGAAAGTTGAAGGATAGCATGTTACATATTTTGATAGGGGAAATGATTGTTGGTTATGAATCCTAATATTATTGATTAATATTTATATTACATGGGGTGCAAACACATTTGATATGTATTTATTCATTATAAATTTAGACCATTCATCATAAGGTCATAGATCTAACGATAGAGATTATGTTGGTATTTCTTACCCTAGAAGGAAACTCATTTTAAGAGGGAATTGTATTGCAACTGATTATTATATTATATTTTTGTGTGAGGAAATTGTGATAGAGAGAAGAGGAAGTTACAATGGATTTATTGTAGGTTGCATCCCTTTATTTTGTTGGATAAAGAAAATAAAGAATAATTATTTCTTTTTGGATATAACCCATATTGGGTGAACTACATATATCTATCCCTATGTTTTATATTTTAATTTTCATTCATTTTATTGTATATTTCTATATGATCCTATTCCTAATGTAATTTACCGAGATGACAAGCTCAAAAAAAAACTTGATGGAACAACTTTTTTTGAAACAACAATTACAACATTAAAGTGGCAACAATATCATGTCACACTTGCACAAAAATGTGCACACAAGTGTCACAATGACACAATGACACGAACAAAAAGGAACTTCACCATTGCATAAGTAACGTGGAAATAACGGAAGCCTAACCAATCATGGGATAAATCCACCATAATGAACATACAAGAGATAGAGAGAGGTCAACACCTACATGATGATCAATTACTAAACCATGATCACATTCTCTTGTAACACCAAATTGGAATAATATAAGGGAAAAATGAACCTCCAATCCTCATCCAAGCACACTAAATAAATCTAAATATAGAGTAAAACATCCACAAGCAATTGTCTAACCAAAAGGCACAACTCACTACAAACAAGAATGGCAATGAGTCACTTCTAGACAACCTCACGCTTCCCAAGATATATCATCGCATCAAGACAACAAACAAGAGGGAGAACTACCCCACAACACCCCATGACCCATGAGGAATTTGGAGGACACCAACAAGGCCAACCAGGAATGATTATGACCTTCTCAAGCCTTCACAAGAAGAGAAGAACAATCTCCCACAACCTTAGGTTGATAAATAGGTCATTTTAGAAAGTTTCATACAAAATGATGCAAAAGATGACAAAATCCTCAATTATGACACTTGAGAACTAATTCAAAGCACTACTCGGACCCCAAGACTATGGTGAACAACTTTCATTTACAAGTATTTCTCAAAAGAAGTCCTAAAATAGAGAAACTTGATTAGGATTTCGAGAGTTCCAATGACTAAAAGGACTAGAATGAGAAATATACAAGGCATAAAAATTATTTGAGAATGGAATTAAGCTTATAAAACCACCTTCTATCCATGGTTAAGAGGGCTTACATTTTATTTGTTGTCTTACCAAAACCATACCACCCCAGTATGATACTAGGTTGCCCCAATATGATGTCAGGCCATCACACAAATGACAAGGCCTACCCAACACACTTAAAAACATTTATGGTGAGTTTGGGAACTCTTAAGCTGACCAAGCTGCCCAAATATAGCACTAAGCCACCCAATTGTGAAATGTTACCTCTAAATTCATTTTAAGAAACAATTTAAATATTCCTAAGTTTATTTAGCCTTTGCAAATTATAATATTGAAAATCATAAAGTTATCATGCTTGGTTCCAACAATGAAACACATAAATAAGTCAACACGCCTTTCTATTAACAAAAGTTACACCCATCTCAAAGAGAGGTTTATTAATGCCAATATTATAATCTATATGAATAAAAATCTAAATACATGAATTTAACTTGAATTACATGATACCATGGCATTCCTCGATCCACAAACCTTAGGTCCCCAACAGTGGTTACCATGGCACTTGACATCATGTAATCAAATGATCCACTCCCACCATGCTAGGAGATAATCACATGGGCCACAAACACAATACTCACGCCAAAAAATGGGGGTATGGCTGACACACACAATAAACAAATAATATACTCACATGTGCATCATAGAACAATCAATCATCCAATCACATAATTCATCCAATACAACTAAGCACATGGTATAATCATAAATGGAATAACGTAAACCATATTGGGAAAACTCACCAATGTTATATCACTAATCTGCATTGAGCCAACTCACCAATGCCATATAAAGAATCATCCTTGGGAAAAATCACCAAGGGAATAACCATGGGATAACTCACTACAAAGGTATCACAAGGATTGTCATTGGACCATCTTGCCAATGAGGGATCACACACACACAAGACACTAGGGTAAGGTGCTAGAGATCTAGTTAGGGAGTGTCATCATAGTGCTTGAAAGTATGTCACCTAAGAAACCTAGTAATCCTATCATATAGAAAATGATACTTGATCTTACAAGACCCAAGCTCCATGGGCTGGCATGTCTTCCCAAACATCTTTAGTCTATACTAGCACTCAAGGCATGAGAGGGGCATCCATTATCTTAGTTAATTAATTATCGGTGTTTCATTAATTACCACTTTATTAAATGAATCCCCACCCATGATCAGCCTACTTTCCACTTTGGGTTGGGGAAATGTTG
>VDFB02049217.1:14337599-14373193 GCA_007258455.2 Sequoia sempervirens | reverse complement strand
TTTGATGAGCTCTAGGATGATGAGCACCCTACTTTCAACTCAAGTGCTAGCAGAGGTGATGATCCTAATGAAGGAGAAGAACATGCAGAAGAGGAAGTTAAGACATCAACATCCTCCACCTAGCAAAGGAGGAAGTCTATAGGGAAGCCTGCCTATGTCACTTCAAATGTGTGACTGAATATGTCATGAGCCTTGCGGACACTTACCTAGGCCTCAAAAAAAACAAGAATTCCCCAACAACAACAACTAGAGACTATAGAAGTGGTAGAAAACCCTCTGGCTAAGCGACAACACATGAAATCTATTCCAAGAGAAGGATTGCAAGGAGTTGCTGCAAGCCAAGTGCTTGCAGGGAGCCAAGAGCTTGAAGTAACTAAGTGGTCAACAATGAGTGAACCACCACAACCATCTAGTCAACAAGTAACTTTCGCTTCTACTTTCCTTACTTTTGAATCTTTGGTATCCTCTTCCATTTTTGCAATTCCCCTTACAATGAGTGTTGGCCCTACTTTCTCTACCCATACCATAGTTTTTGTGGGAGGTTTCTCCCAATTCACCCAAACTAGGCCATCTATCTTAATGCCTTCATGAACATTAACACCAAGTGTTGCTGCTCAATCTCTCCTCGCCTCTCTTTCTAAAAGCTTAGCTTTTATTGCTATCCCTATTGCCTCTGCTACCTCGGGTCCAACCCAATATGCCTAGCAAATGGACTCAACTATGACTACCCCATCATCACAACAACTGATGAACCCTTCCATTGGTTCAAAAACTAAACTATGGTAGGTTCCCTTTTTCTCCCCAAAAACTATCAATCTCCCATCAAAGAAAATGTAGCGGCCTTCTACACTTGTATTCCTTTTTTCTCAAACTCTTGGTGCACCTATTGCTGGAAGAATAGTTTAGTCACCATCCAATTTCTTATCCCAGGGAGACACCACAATGCAAATGTGGTGCAAGAGCACCAAGACCTTTTAGTGTCAATAATATGAGTTCAAAAGGTTTATAAGGTCATTTTAACATGATTTCATCTTTGTTCCATGAAGACAATGGAAAGTGTGTGAAAACTTGAAAAAATGTCAAAATTGTCAAAGATGTCAAATTGGGTAAATGAAGGGATTTTGTTTTTTTTTAGTCTAGAAGTCTTAATAAGAGTTAAATAAGGTCTAAATGACCATATTTCAGGTGTCTAAAGGTATTTAGAGAATTAAAAGTTCAATAATGGCAAAAATGCAAAATATTGCAAATGTTGTCAAACTTGTGTTGATTTGCAAAATTAGTTATTTAAAAGGTGATTAGGTGAAAGTTGGTTGTTTTGGAGGTGGTTATGGCTTTTAAATGTTATAATAGGCCTTATAAGGCTCGAATCAAGGTTGATGGAGGTGTAAAAAATTCACACAACAAGAATACCACATTTTTTGGTGCATTTTCTATTTTTTTTCACTATTTTCCAGAATTCTTTACTATTGTACGGACCTGTACAGTCTCATAATGCTCTAAAAACCTCATTGAATGTGTGTATATATGTTTACTTTCATCTTATTTTTATTTTTATTTCTCATTCATTGTTTTGTGAGAGAAATTGAAAATTTGCTGCAAGTACCCTGTTTTCCTTGCATTAAGGGCTTTGAAGGCAAAAAAATGAGATTTTGACCAATCCACCCACTGTTTTCTCCTACAACTTAGTGGATTGGTTCAAAATGTATTATTTTAGATGTTATAATTTATGTTTCAAAATAAATCATTTTTGTAGTGAATGTGTGATGCCTTAGGGCTGAAAATGCAATTTTTCCTTGAAAAGTGATGGCTTTGAAGTGCTTTTCAATGAATTATTGATGGAGTTGAGTTTGTAAGAATTTAAAATGTCAAGGAAGACCCTATGAAAGGTGTTTGAACCATTTATTTGTTTATCCAAGTCTGGGAATGAAGATTTTAACAAAACCCTTGTTTTTGCATTAGAAAATGAGGTTTTTTGATTTGGGAGTGTTTCTGGCTGTACAGGTGCAAACCAATTGTGGATTTTGTGGTTTTGGGCCATTTAATTTGCTTCCCTAAGGTTTCAAGGTTATCGGATGAGTTTGAAGGGTACTTCCTTTGTTAAATTGACCTCTTTTCCTTATTTTTCCCATGGTGAGTGTATTGGAAGTCTAAACTGGTCCAAATGAGTTATATCTAATATTGAAGTATGTTTTTTATGTCCTTAATGGGTGTCTAAATCCATTATTTATTTGGAAAGTATTTTGGGAAAGTTGGGTGAAAAGTCCCTTGAAGCTGTTTGGCTGTGTTGGTGGAAAGAATGCATCTAACAAGTGGATTTGTGAAGTTATTTTGATTTTCTTTGAAATTTGGGTTGACCATCTGTTATTTTTCATTTCAATTTGATTTCCACCTTGGGTCTACATCAAAGTGGTATCAGAGCATCAGGCACAAGATCTTGTTGTTGGTTGTTTGATTTTGTAGGTTGTGAAGCATGCCTCCAAAGGCTAGTGCAATGGTTAAAGAAATACAAGAGTTGAAGGAGAAATTAGAAAGGAAAGAGAGGATATACAAAGAATATCAAGCTGCTACTATAGCAAGGATAGCTGCTTTGGAGAAGAATCAAAGGAGAGGAGTTGTAGATGAAGAGAAAAGTGATGAAGAGGTTGAAGGGGATCCTCTAGTTCCAGATGAAGAAGATGAACTAGATCCTGATGAAAGAAGAATGCTTACGATGCTGAAAGTGGTCAAGGGTGACAATAATCCTAAGGTAAAATTTGATGTGCCTATGTATGAAGGTAGGATGGATAGTCAAGAAGTTATAGCATGGATTGATGCTTTGGATAACTTTTTTGAGTTTGAAGATATTGATGACAACAAGAAGGTTAAGTATGCAAAGACAAAGTTGAAAGGAGCAGCTCTTACATAGTGGAATTTTATGCAAGAGGATAGAGTCAAGAAAGGTAAGCCTAAAATATGTTCTTGTGATAGAATGGTAGCAAAAGTTAAGGCTCAATTCTTACTAGCAGATTATGCTATTCAAACTTTCATGAAATTGCAAGAATTAAAGCAAAGAGAAATGGATGTGATGTCTTACACTAAAGAGTTTCATAGATTGTGTATAAGAGCAGGTCATAATGAAGATGAAGTGGAGAGAGTGGCTAGATATTTGAGTGGTTTGAGGTTGAATAGAAGGGATGAGATCAGCCTCAATCCACCTAAAATAGTTGAAGAATGCTTTCAAATGGCAATGAGGGTAGAAGATAGAATCAAGAGGAGACAAGAGAGACAAGCAAGGGGTAGAGGTGGTGTGAATAGAGGAAGAGGTTCAAGGCAATCCAAGGAAGGACATGAAGAGGTTGATAAAAGCAAGGAACAAGCTCCTGAATCAAGAGGTGGATGGAGAGGTGGAAGAACAAACTTCAAGTCAAAGAGGGATTTCAATGAGTTTTCAGGTAGATGTTTCAAGTGTAATGAATTTGGACACCCCTTCTTTAAGTGTCCTCAAAATCAAGGTGCAACTTCAAGTGGTGATAGGAGGAATGAGAGAAGAACACAATTGATTCAAGAGGAAGAGTATGAAAGTTCTACAAGTATAAGTAGGCCTGCAGATCCAGAAGTGGGAGAGGCACTCATGATGAGAAGAACATTGCTGCAAACACCAAAGGAAGAAGACATGAGCCAAAGAAGGAGTTTATTCAGAACCTCATGCAAATGCAAAGGTAAAGTGTGTCAAGTTGTTATTGATTCAGGTTCTCAAGATAACATGGTGTCTAGGGAAATGGTAGATAAGTTGAGTCTAGAAAAGATACCTCATGTAGCACCCTACAAGGTTTCTTGGGTGAATGATAGTCAAACTTTAGTGGTGAATGAGCAAGCTTATGTAGATTTCTAGATTGGGTAGTAGAAAGATAGAGTCCTATGTGACATATTGCCTATGGATTGTTGTCATGTTCTCTTAGGAAGACCATGGCAATATGATAGAAGGTCTATGTATGATGGTTGGGCCAATACTTACACAATATGGGAGGATGATCAAAGCTATAAGTTAACTCCTTTGCAATAAAGAGAGCAGATCAAAGGTAAGTCAAAAGTGATTATGTTTGGTAGAAAGCAGCCCTTAAGGCTTGAAGACAAAAGGGACAGTGCATTTTCTGATTTGCAGCAGGGTAATAATGTTAGGACACTGATTGGAACACCTTCAAATGGTGTTAAGGAAGTGAAAAATCTGATTTTGCAATGGACAGTTGCAAAACCCATGTCAAATTCTGATTTTAACACAATAAATGCTAAAAAATCTATAGGGATGTATGAGAAACAGGGTGGCATACTTAAGGAGTTCAATGAGCAAGGTGTAGTGATTGTTGGGACCATAGTGTGTCCTATTGTTGAATGTAAAGTCACAAAGATAGTGGGAGGTGTTGATGTAAAGGTAAATAGAGTTTCTAATGCATGGGAATATATTGATAGATGTGTGAAAGGTCTGAGGATAGTAAGGAGTGCACACAATCCTTCAAGGAACACAAAACTGATCACAGGGTAGAGCATGTATAAAATGAAGAACAATTGCAAGTATATGAATGAAAACAAAGAAAGTGCAGGGTTATTTCTTGCTAATGAATTTTTTTGTGTAGGTATGAGGTTTGGAGAAGTGGTATCAAAACATAATTTAAGGAGAAGAAGGCAACAAACACAACTGAAGAAGCATGGAGCAACAGGGTCAATCCTTGGAGCATATTCTACCACTTGGGACAAGGGTCTTTTTCTTGGTGGGGTGTATGGTGTAGGAGCACCAACACCTTTTAGTGTCAATAATATGAGTTCAAAAGGTTTAGAAGGTCATTTTAACATGATTTCATCTTTGTTCCATGAAGACAATGGAAAGTGTGAAAACTTGAAAAATTGTCAAAATTATCAAAGATGTCAAATTGGGTAAATGAAGGGATTTTGTTGTTTTTGAGTCTAGAAGTCTTAATAAGAGTTAAATAAGGTCTAAATCACCATATTTCAAGTGTATAAAGGTATTTAGAGACTTAAAAGTTCAATAATGGCAAAAATGCAAAATATTGCACATGTCAAAATTGTGTTGATTTGCAAAATTAGTCATGTAAAAGGTGATTAGGTGAAATTTGGTTGTTTTGGAGGTGGTTATGGCTTTTAAATGTTATAAGAGGCCTTCTAAGGCTTGAATCAAGGTTTATGGAGGTGTAAAAAACTCACACAACAAGAATACCACAATTTTTTGGTGTATTTTTTTTATTTTTTTCACTATTGTCAAAAATTCTTTACTGTTGTACAGACCTGTACAGTCTCATAATGCTCTAAAAACTTCATTGAACATGTTTATATGTGTTTACTTTCATTTTATTTTGATTTGGAGTTCTCATTCATTGTTTTGTAAGAGAAATTGAAAATTTACTGCAAGTACCCTGTTTTCCTTGCATTAAGGGCTTTGAAGGCAAAAAATGAGATTTTGACCAATCCACCCACTGTTTTCTCCTATAACTAGGTGGATTGGTTCAAAATGTATTAGGTTAGATGTTAAAATTGATGTTTCATCAATATAAATCATTTTTTTGGTGAATGTGTGATGCCCTAGGGCTGAAAATGCAATTTTTCCTTGAAAAGTGATGGCTTTGAAGTGCTTTTCAATGAATTATTGATGGAGTTGAGTTTGTAAGAATTTAAAATTTCAAGACAGACCCTATGAAAGGTTTTTGAACCATTTATTTGTTTATCCAAATCTGGGAATGAAGATTTTAACAAAACCCTTGTTTTTGCATTAGAAAAGAAGGTTTTTTGAGTTGGGAGTGTTTCTAGCTATACAGGTGCAAACCAATTGTGGATTTTGTGGTTTTGGGCCATTTAATTTTCTTCCCCAATGTTTCAAGGTGATTGGATAAGTTTGAAGGGTACTTCCTTTGTTAAATTGACCTCTTTTCCTTGTTTTTCTCATGGTGAGTGTATTTGAAGTCTAAACTGGTCCAAAGGAGTTATATCTGATATTGATGTATGTTGTGTAAGTCCTTAATGGGTGTCTAAATCCATTATTTATTTGGCATGTATTTTGGGAAAGTTGGGTGAAAATTCCCTTGAAGTTGTTTGGCTGTGTTGGTGAAAAGAATGCATCTAACAAGTGGATTTGTGAAGTTATTTTGATTTTCTTTGAAATTTGGGTTGACCATCTGTTATTTGTCATTTCAGGTTGATTTCCACCTTGGTTATGCATCAAAATGCGAGCCCTTAGGATCCAAAAGTGAAAAGCAAAGGATGATAAAAGGGAGGAAAAGTCTAAGGTGTATACAATTTACAATGAAGTGCAACGAATGATGAGTTTTTCCACCATGTACCTAAATGTTACCAAACCACAAGGTTAGATGCACCCAAGTGATTACAACATGTATGCCATGGGGCTTGATCTAGCCATAGCCTAGCCATAGGATAAGGTAGAGCTCATGGAGGAAATGCAGTGAGTAGTGACAACCGACTTCTTGAATTTAGGTCGTGAATTGAAGAAAAAGGAGCAGCAGCTAAAGCTTGGGAGGGCAAGGGTCAGTTTTCTTGAAATGAAGGAGAAATCAATAGAAGCAGAAGTTGTGTGATTATCTGATAAAGTGCAAGCAGAAGAGCTAGATGGGAGAAGACTCCAAGAGAAACTCAATAATTCCTAGTCTATTGACCCCACAATACTCAACGAGCTATGAGCGAGGAACTAGAAATATTAGAGCCAATTGACCTCGATGGAGGAAAATCTACAACAAAAGAATAAAGAGTTAGTAGCTCAACACACTCTATATGAGTATGAATTAGAAAAGAATCATATGGACTTTGAAGGAAAAAAGGCCTAGTTAGAAAAGGAACTTCAGGAGACAAATTTCTCTCTTGGCATGGAATTGGCAAACCACTCCTGAGTCAAGGAGAACTAGTATAAAGAGATAAGTAGCTTTAGGGAGCAACTAGCATCTACAAAAAAAAAGAAATGTGAAATTAATAAAGTTAATTAACTCAAAGGATGTAGAGATCACCTCTCTAAAGAGCTCTCTCCAAGCATCCTCCGTGTAGCTGGACCTCATCACATTGGCTTAGTGGCTATATATTTCTTATTTGGAAAAGGTGAAAACATTTGTCCTAACACTACAGTCGAACCTCTAGTTAATCTCAAAGGCAAAAAAAACTGAGCTAGGAGGTTCATGAAACAATTGATTAATTCCCACGGTTCATCTCAGAGAAGGTTTTGGAAGCAAAGATTTTGTTGAGTAGACTATATTTGGTCTTTGAGGAGGACCTGGCAAAAGAAGGAATCGAAGATCAAGATATTGCTTCCCAGATGGAAAAAAAATTCATCCATTACCACTTAGCCTTCTAGTGAACTAAAGTGGCCACAACTACTTTGAGCCAGATGATGAATGACATGTGGGAAAATTTCTCCCAACTGAACAAGATGGGTCTGCCATCCCCATTTCTTGAAGATCGTTCGATTGCCACAACTAAGTAGATTGCATAGATAATTGAAGAATAAGAGCAAGAAACAAATTATTTCTAGAGTTTGTTCCATCCTCCTACTATAATAGACATTGAAGGAATTATTCATCCTCTTGTATAACTAATTTTCCATTGCAAGGTGGGGACAAGTTTACCTAAGGTACTGCCCTATAAAGAAACACTCAACCTAGGTGGAGTGCAGGAGAATTTGAACAATATAGTGAGACCATCTAAGGATGACTAGCCACCCCTACAATTAGCCCTTTCCAGACTCCAATTCCATTGCCAATGGATGGCACTCTGGTCTGTGAAAGAGAATTTTTTTTTGGGTTCCATGTTCCTCAAAGCGAAATGCCCCTAATAGTCACTAGAAGCTATGAATAAGAAATTCATCTTGCTCCCTTCAAGTTTTGGTTTTTGGCTAAGTACTTGCCCATACCTTCAAATAAATTCATCGACCCCCTTTTGATTGTCAGTGCAACCTCTTCCATGTGTTCTCTCATCACTCCCCAAAGGATTTTTCTCATTGCTCTTCTATTGAGCCTCGATATGCTCCCACGTGTCTTCACTGCATGTTATTTTGATTTCTTCCTTTCACTTCCTCATAAATCCCCACTCATGTGCCATGTAGCTCCCATTCATAAAAGGATTTGATGGACCCCACATGCGACATCTGTCAAACATTATTTCCATGTATCATCTTGACACAAGCTTTGAACAAAGAAAGGGTAAATCAACCACGGGAAGCTATATGCTACCACACATCACTTCAGTGCAAGGAACAAAGCGAATAAGGGTTGTGACATGTTTCCACATGTTCTAATTGACTATTCAAAGAGGTGACACTTGTCTACACAAGACTTTGCTAGAACTACTGCCATCATTCACAGGGGATGCACCTAAATGGAGGGCAACCAAATGTTGTGTCTCAATTTTTTATTGTTACATCGGTCAAGGGAAATCATTGCCTCAACATTATTGCTCAGGATTCAGAATATTTTCAGTTGCTACTCACCAAGTGGTGGAAGGCTTGCTATAAATATTGTTCTTTGCTTCTAAAGAGGGGTTCTGGAGGTTTGAGGTTTTAAGTTTGAAGATTACATGCTATATGCTTTTCAAAATTCGAGTATGTGTAGGATCACGATGGGCCAAAAAGTGGCAATATTATGGGTATTTGTAGGGTATGTGGCTAACGTCTTTTTTTTAATCCAAAATTAATGAAACGAAAAGGGTTTTTAGAGGAGATTCTCAGCTTTCCACCAATATAAATTATGCTTTAATTTCAATTTAATAAATAATTATTATTCATTTTCTATTAGAATTATGACTAAAGTCCTGATCGATAGGCTTATTGAAAAACATCTATAACTTTCAAATGGTATCACATTTTTTAAATCAAAAACATGTGTCACATTCTATGCTTCACATACTATAGGATTAAAAAAATAAAAAATAAATTTCATGAAGATTTGACCAAGTTAAGGTGGTTAGACATACGAGTTTTTATATTTTTTAAAAGTTGTAATAAAAAATTCATAATTAAATATTTACTTGGAAAAAAATTACATAAAAATATGCATCACATCCGGACATGAGTCCTCTACTTACATATAAAATCTTCTTAAAAAATATTATCATTTTATTATGGTTAGGGTGGTCAAGCAGACACCTACTTCGTATTTTTTCCTTGAAATTAAAGTACTACTGCATTGAAATTTCAAATTTTCACCAAATAGATTTTATTTATTTTTAAACAAACCTAGTAGTTTAGAAACTACATTCAATTTTATATAGATTTTATTCTTAAATATTTTTGAAATAATATAGATAACTTATTCAAATTTTTACATCAAGTTGCCTAACACTGATTTTTCTGATTTTTTTGCCACTTAAGGGCCTATTTTTTCCATGATGATCCCGCACATACCCATTCACTAGTTTTAAAATTACATGATTTTTGGAGAGATCAACCCTCTTATTGTTTAGATTATTGCAAGAAATCACAAACTATTCCATTATTCAACCTCTCTGTTTCTTATGCTATTGATAAGCTGCATAATATGCCATTATTTTTTGAATGGTTTATTTTTCGTACTTCTATAATTTGAATGCATGTTTGCTAGTTTAGATCATGTCTTTTGACTCTTCTTTTTAGTAAATGGGTATGATTATTATTTTATGTCATTTAATGAGTTGTTCATGCTACAATCCTTAATTTCTATTACTCTAAGACATGGTAAATTGCTAAGCAGACAGTTAGATCATATCTAAAAGATAGGTTTATCATGCCTTTTATCTAAATTTTGGCTCATCACCTTAGTTAGATTCTTTATTTTTATATTTGCTTCCATTTCCCATTCTAAAACCCCAATTACAGAAGAAGCCAACTTCTTTAAAAATTTGAAGGTCACTCAATTTAGTGCAATAAGTCTCCCAAAAAATGAGTTTCCCACAAAGGGTTGTTACCTTGCCAATTTTTGGCATCAACAGATACAAAAGAATACCACTTCATGGTTCAGGTTCTTCAAACCCTAGCGATTTCCAACCAACCTTAATCTGACGCCTTTATGTGTTCTCACGTGGGCTCAAGAGAATGATTCTGTAATATTTACAACTACCTAAAGACTGGAAAATTTCTTGAGGATGCGACAAAGAATGATCACACTCATCTATGAAAACTTTCATCCCATTATGTTATTCTATCTAATGTTATCTATCAAAAATATTATAATGGCTTACTTATTCGACGTCTCACTAAAGTAGAAATATCCCTTGCCCTTAAAGAAGCCCATTCAGGCTCTGGGGGTGGACACTTTGGTGGTAAATCCCTAGTGATGAATTTTATACACATGGGGTAATTTTGGAAAACAATGGAACAAGATTCCTCCGATTTTGTTAAAAGGTTTCCACAATGTCAGTAGCATAGTCGCCTTATTCACACACCTGCACAAGTTACAAAATTAGACCTCTCCAAGTGGCCATTTGTGAAATGGGGGTTGGATATTATTGGAAAAATATCACCTCCTTCTTCTAAGGCACATACCTTCATCATCATCGCTATAGATTATTTCATGAAGTGGGTCAAAGCCATTCCACTTCAATCCACAAATGTTGAAGATATCTGTAGTTTTCTTTTGAACAAGATTATTTATCATTTTGGATTTCCTACTACACTTGTATTTGACAATGGTACACCATTCAAGAACAAGAAATTAAATAAATTATTAGATAAATTTCACATTCAACATAGATTTTCTCTACCTTACTATCCACAGTCTAATGGTCAGGAAAAGCAATCTAATAAGACTCTTGAGCCCATACTTCATAAAACAGTTAATAAACATGGTAAGGATTGGAATATTTATTTACTGTATGCTTTATGGGCCTATCACATGAGTGTTTGTATGATGATGGGAACAACACCTTGCAGCCTCATGTATAGTGTCAAAGCTATCATGCCTTTAGAGTTACAAATTCCATCTTTGTGGGTTTTCCTTAAAGGGTTAATTGATTATGAAACTTATCAAGCTAATCATTTGCATTAGCTAGAGATGCTCGATGAGCACTGATTATAGGCCCTCAATCATCTTAAAGCTTATCAATGATCATTATCAAGATAGTATAATCCAAGTGTGTTGCCTAGAACTTTTAAGTTGGGAGACCTGGTTCTTTACGAGAATTAGAAAAATGTAAATGTGTTGCCTGACCCGAGAGGGAAATTTAGCCCTAACTAGTTAGGCCCTTACATTGTCATCTCCATATATGATTTGGGTGCCTATGGATTATACTCTATGGATAAAATTCCTCTAAAAGAGCCTGTTAATGTGATGCATCTTCATCGATACTATGCATAGTGTCTAATGTTTCATATGTGTGGTGCTCACTCACTATAGGTAGTAGTGCTACATCTGTTGATATTATTCATTAACACATTTGAATTTTTTTTATGTTATGATGTGACCATGTTTGTGTATATGTGTGTGCAATATACATACATGTCTCTTACTATTCTATGTATCAATGCATTACCTTACATATTTTAAGGAAGTTAGATCATCATTTAATTTAATTAACAAGCATCCATGTGTGTTCATTAAATTATGATAGCATATAATGTAAAAATAAATCCATATATGCATATAACATCCACAACATACATGAGAATAAAATAAACATACACATAATACACAATTCCATGATATCAGAATCGGTATATATGTATATATCAAATGTCATGTACATGTGTCGGGCCACTGCTATAAAAAAACTAGTGGTTGTTGAATATGTGTATCAATCAATATTCAAAATGATCTACACAATGTATATATATTTTTTCCTTGCTACAAAAATAATGTACAAAAAATTTGAGCACCCTATGGTTGCAATGCATGGCTCCCCAAGCCCTCTATCTCTAACATTTGTTGTGGTCTAGGAGGGTTGCACAGTGGCCATGGACTTGGATCAATGTGTGCATGATGTAGACAAGGCTACATGCATCCCTCTAATCTCCCCCTACAGGGAGCATATGGTCATATGCACCTATCTCAACTCCTCTTACAATTGTTGAGCATTTTTCAGGATCACGGCTACAGGCTTCTTGCCAAGGTCATCAAGAAGGATCTAGAGGGTGTCATGTGCTCGCTAGGCAGTGTTGACCCTCGTCACTACTACATCTCAATTTGCAAGTGTCGTTCACAACTCCAATGATAGGTGGTCATGTTGCCCCCAGATGGTGGTCACCTCTATAGATAGTTGTATGACCTATGCTCCCCACTCCTCATAGGCAGTCCTCAAGATGCGCTAGCAGCTCAAAAATGTGGGCATGTTTCCCCACAAAAAATGGTTAGTATACCTTGAGAACCATCCTAGAGAGCTTGTGGCTCCCTAGTTTCTCCTGAATTTACCCCATCTAGCTGGTGGAAAACTTTTGAGGGGGCATATAGTCACCTCTTGATCATATTTTTCTTCTGAATCACCAAATTTTTCTTGACCATTCTTTTCACCATTGTAGCTTCTAATTTTTGAAATTGACATAAAATTTGAATTTTGTAGATCAAAATTTTGTTCATTTTCACAACTACACTATCATTGTTTGTTGATCTTGGTTGCTAGGGGCACCTTCGATACCAGTTAGCTCAACCTCAGTGACCTCTAAGGACCCTTTTCTTTTGGCATGTAAATCTATAAAATTTCATGTTTGAGTAAAAATTTCCTTCTCTACTTTAGTGCAACTAATTTTTTCCAAAATCGAACCCACTAAAGTGGGGGAAAAATGTAATGCCATAGAATTGCACCTAGAGGCAATTCCACATTTTACCACTTTTCCTAGCATTTATGACACCTAAGAGCATTAATGACAAAAATACCATGGGCCGAAATTTCATAATTCTATCTCCATGAGGACCATTGGTGAAGCAACAAAATTCTAATGACATGTTTCCATAAAATTTATGCCTTGGATGCCTATGCGATGGGAAAATGTCTATGCAATGTGCTAGTGTCTTATCAGATTTTAGAGTCTAAAATAGGGAATCTCAAATCTTGACTCTTGCCAGGTATCTTGACAATCAGGATTTTGGGTGTAACAACTCTTTATTGCCCTTGTATAGAGCAAAACCCCTCATTTTCTCTCATTTTGGGGGTTCAATTCATTCAGTCTAGCTCTCTCTTTAGTTTCCACTCTTGAGTTCTCTTCATTCTTGATAACAACAATCTCACAAGCAAATCCATGTCTAGCTGAGGTCCCTCCAATAGCTACAGATCTCAAGCAAGCACTCAACAGTGCATCTGTGTGCTTTGGAGAGAGTCTAAGCCCATGGGTAATGCTTTATCTCTCTCATTCTTTCATATATAATTTTTCATTTGCTACTTAGTGGTGTGTTTTCTACTCCTGAAGTGGGTTTTTATTTCACCACAAACTTTGTCTATTTTGTTTACACTCCTTTCCTATCTAGTTGTCTGTGGAGGTGGAAACACTAAAATGGTGGTTTAACTAAGGCAAAACCCTATGCATCCCCAAAATTTTTCCCTCATTCTTCTATGTGTAGGTTGTAAAGTAGATCCTGGAGTGAAGACTCAAACATCTAGTTGAGGGTAAGTTTTCTCTTAGTTATCTTTATGTTTTACTTTAAGTTTTTGTTCTCTATTTGATTATTCTATTTAGAATACATTAGATTTGAGTTAGGAAGTGAGACTTTATTCTACTCATTTCAGATCCCGAGCTTTCCATTGCTTAGGATGCCAACATACCATTTAGATGACTTTACATCACATTGGTGTCCTAAATATGCATTGTCATCCTTTGGATAAGAGCTCCATTATTACAGGAAAAAATCTAGAAGTTCCACTCCCTCAAGATCTAAAATAGTTTTCTATGAAAGTTAATGTGTACTTATTTCCTTTATCATTTCTTTATGTTGAGGTGGATAAGGTAATTTCGTTCCCTAGTGATCTCTTGAGAATGAAGAGACCCATGTGCAGTGAATCTCTCTTATCTCACAAGAACAAAGAGGTTGAAGCCCTAACTAGAGTGATAGGAGACCAAACAAAACTTCTAATTCACACTATAATCAACCTAATGTGGCATATGGAATTTTATATAAGATTTATTTCAGAAAGAGGGAAGGCTCTACTTCAATGATTGTCATTTACATTGTGCATCAAATGGTTCAAAAGAATGAGGATTTTGATTTTTGTGAATTATTGAGGAATCAATTAATGGAGAAAATAAGTATGACAAAGAATGACAATTACCCTTTTCGTTTTGGGTCTTTGATTATATTTTTGATGATTTATTTTTTGAAGTCATTACCATTGAAAGAGAATCTTGTGTGGAAGTTAGTAGTAGCGGTTGGAAAGTAGGTCTACCGATACCTGGAATGTTTAGTAGAGAGAGAAAATATTTGTAAAGAATACTTTGTAGACAAGATAAATGCATGGAGTTTTGTTCTGGTTTTTCAGTCCGGTTTTGATGTCTGAGGTAGGACCCTATTTCAAAAAAAGGAAAGCAAGAAGAATCAGTTCAAAACCCATATTTAGAAATAAATAAACTTGAGGCAAAGGAGAAGAAAGAAGAAAAGGAAGAAAAAAATTATAGAAGCATTTGATTTGGAATCAAAAGGTGATGATGACTAATATTTTACTAAAGAAAATGCGTTGAAGATTCTTGACCAATCTAATGGATTGAAGAAGATTCAAGGTATTTGGTTGTCATGACCAACATATGAGGGTATGTGTAGGATCATCATGGAAAAAACAAGCCTGTAAGTGGCAAAAAAATCAGAAAAATGAGACTTGGGCAACTTGGTGGAAAGGTGAGAATATTCTTTAAAAACCCTTTTCATTTCATCAATTTTGGGTTAAAAAAAAACCGTCAGCCACATACCCTACACATACCCATCATATTGCCACTTTTTGGCCCATCATGATTCTGCACATACCCATGAATAGGATGAGATCTTAGATTCCTTGACTATTTATATAATTGATAATGATATTGATTTGAGTGAGTTGACAAAATTTTTATCAGAAGTATTGGTTGAGTATATTAGAGATAGACTAAATGCACTCTCACCTAGGGAAACAAAAGGAAAAGATGAGATTCAATTGGCTATGGAAGAAAGATGTGAAAATCCACAAAAGAGATTGACTAAGAACATATATGAATTATAGACATGCATCAAAAGTGTAAACAGTGTGTATAGGTATTATCATCGGTGGCCTACTGCTATTGGAAGCTATAGGTTAAAAATTGATGCTATTGAGCTTGAGCTAGATTCTATTGGAAAGACATATGATATCCTTAATGGCAGGGATGGAGCATAGAAGAAAAGGATCAATTCCTTACAGTCTAAAATTTCAATCATTGTGGTACAAAGGAATGGTATTGTGAAGACTTTCTAGAAAGTTAAAGAGATAATTGAATTAAGATTAGAACAAATTTTATATCTTCTAGTGGAAGTTGAAAAAAATGAACAAAATCTCGCTATCCCAGATACACTTCTAAAAAATTTTGATTTGATAGTAAAGATCAATAGTATGTGTTTAAACATCAGGATGGTAGTGGATTCATGGAATACATTTCTTCCTAAGTTAAAATAAAAATACAAGGAGCTATTTTAGGAGAAGAAAGATTGACGTAAAGAACCATTTTTGATACCATTTTGAGGACAATTTTTTTGTGAAGAAAATTTTGGAGTAAGGTTCCTTCTTTTCTATTGATGTTAAAGGGGGATAGAGATCATGTGAAAAGAAAACATGAAGATGAATATAAGAGATCATCTTCTAAGGGGGAGAAAACAAAAAAATGTATTTAGAGCTAGTATGTTATTGTTATTGGATTTTCACATCTTGTGTTGTAAACAATGACAAATGGGGAGATTGCTGAAAATAGGGTTGCATAAAATGGTTACCATTGATGTCAACATAGTACCATATGTATGAGATGTCTAATAGAAGCTATTCTCTTTATATGTGATCTAGTGTGTTGGTTTTTGGGTTTGGATTCTACCACAAGACAAGATATGACTCTAGTATGTTAACTATGTCATTATGACTCACTCAGACAACTATATTCGAAACCTTGAGAAGTTTTGTGTAGGGAGTAGCAAGTTATCAATGATAGATGAGAATCAAATGTTACATCATCTCTAAAAGTTGTTTGACCATTTGAAGCTCTTATGTTTTGGTCCCAATCTTGGGTAACCTAACATATTTTACGAGGATTTTTTCTATAGAGCTTAGCCAACTTTGTATAAAGAATTATGTGGATGAAATACTTAAATCATATGTGGTTTTGACAAAATAAATTTTTGATTAGTTTTTTTTTCATCTAATTAAGCCTACCTAATTGATGATTAAGATATACTTGTATATATTTAAGATGTTTTGATGAATGATAAGTTGTAAAACTAAAGGTGAAGAATGAAGGTTTTGATAAGTGTGAAAAGGTTTAAGAGGTGTGTGAAGATCTGAGCCTAAATTCTTTATCATTTGTGGATCAGTGTAGTTTCACTGAGTGACTACTATGTGAGACAATACTTCATATTCTGAGCTTGATTGGAACTGAACCCTGCACATTGAAGGTATATCCTATCAGTTCAATCTTTTGGCAATGAGACACTATCATTATATCTTGGTGGTTAGCCATCTTTTGTATCTCTAGGTTGTAGCCCTGTTGAAAAGTGACTTCTTATTTCAAGAAGTGAGCCTTATTTTAGGCAATGAGCCTTGTTTTAGGAAGTGTTCCTTTTTGTAATTGGTTTTGATATTCCCTATAGTGTGATTTAATCCTCACTATGGTTTTTCCCTCATTGGGTTTTCCATGTAAATCTAGAGTTATTGTGTTTATGTGTTGGATTTGAGTTTTTGCATTTGCATTTGATGATTAATCAATTAACTAGTTTTAAGTATTAGTTTTAGTGATTGGATTAAAAGGTTAAATCATGTGATAATGATTCACTCCCCCTCTTAAAAGGTAAAATCTTGTGATAACTGATTCACTCCCCCTCATAGTTGTCTTATTCAAGAGAACTTGCTTCAAAATCACACTAAATTAGAAATTCAAGAGGGGTCCAATCATACCAATGCGGAAGAAAAAGGATTTCAAGGATCAAAGGAGGTGGCCAAGCCCCCAGAATCTAAGATCCTTCATCAAACCAACATGAGCACAAAGGGACACACACAAGGTGTATATTTGTTGCAAACCAAGATACACAAACATACAATGCCAAGATATAAAGAAGAAAGAAAAGAATAAGATAGGTGGATCCAACTTTGACAAAAAAAGTGCTCACTTTGGGGCCATGAAACTTTAGTTCATATGTGGGGTGAGTATCCACATTTTTCTCACTCTGGAGCCACAAAACTTCAGGTCATCCATGGGGTGAGTATCCAAAGAGGGTGAGACACATGACCGATATGTTCCCACATATAAGGGAAGTCATTCCTTCATTCAGATCCCATACAACTAGACCAAAGCTATACCTCCTGACAACTTTGATAAGGTACCATGCAATAATGGTATTTGAGCTTCTTGAGACAAGAAAAAATTCTTATTCTTGGAGCTCATGAAAAAATAATGAGCTTTGAGCTTCATGAGGCAAGAAAAACTTCGTATGCTTTGAACTCATGATAAAACAAGATAGCCCCACATGCAAGCAAAGTGTGTTATGCAAGGCAGCCATATAATAGGTATTGTAACTTCAAAATAGTGTAAGGAATGTTCAAAGGGATTTTTCTTAGTTCATGCAAGGTCTCTTCTTAGGGAACATTGTGCCTAATGTCTCTAAGAGAGGAAAAATCAAAGAAATATCACACTCTCAAAGGAAATAAAGCCTAATGACACCACCAAGAAAAGGACTCATCATAGGAAGAAAGAAAATCACGCAGTGAAACATGAGTGTCAATGTATGCCCCCACTTTAAAGTGGTTGCTAACATAATTACTATGAGCAATTTCTTTAAAGTAGAAGAATAAATGAGAGGTTATTTAGAAATCCCTATGCCAAGTCATATGTTCTTGAATCAAACTATGTGAAACAATATTTCACATGCAAGCCAACTTAAGGCATGTCATCCACATCGCAAGCTTGCTCTTATATATACATGAAAGGTGATCAACTAGCAAAAAGAGATGATGACAAGTGACATATGATGACAAGGCTATCTAACCCCTTGCCCCCACTTAGTGCAGGACAAGGGTGAGCCAATGAGAAACATGCTAGAGTGAAAATCAGTATCACTTAGAGGAACAAGGTGCTTCAACACAAGGAAGAGCATCACACTCCTTAAGATGTTGAATTTTATCATTTAAATCCTTACATTCATTAGTAGAATGAGCATGAACTATGTGACATGCACAAAATGAAATATTGTAGTAAAATTTATTTCATGTTCTTGGGAGGAGAGGTATCAAACAATCTTGAAGGAGTCTCAACAAGATACTTTCTTGATATATAGTAGAAGATGTTTTTTTATTTTGTGACAAAGATATCTCTTGCTTAGTACAAGGTGTCATACCTACACAAGACTATTTAGATTACGATATTTTGTTCTCTCCTTGAAAGGAGGATACATAAAATCTAACAAATTCAAATCATTAGTGTTTTTGCATGATGACATTAATGTTAAGCGAGGAATTCTCTATTTATTTCAAATGATAACAATAAAGACCACTAGTGTCTATCAATTCCAAATCCACTATTGTTAAAGTCCACTTAGAAGAATGTCTTATAATAGTGTTGCTATTAAGTGAAGGCTTGTTTGATGGGTTAATTTATATCAAAGGACAATAACAAAGACCACATTTTGTTTCTTGTGTGTTAGTCTCTATAGGGACACATATACCATGTTCTATAGAACCACATCATTTTCAACTATATCCAACTTGTTTCATAACTTCATAACCTCTTCCATAAAGTTTTTTCATTTATTTAGGATTTAGCACTTTGATAATTAGCTTCATCAAAGTTTTTTGTGTAATTTGTTGTCTTTTGTTCTAAAGCGGTTGAGGTGGATGCTTTTGAAGGATCTTTGAAATTTTTTGTTGACATTACTACTTTTTCCTTTCCATTTTCAGGGTCTTTTTTTATGATCTTGTATTCTCCCATGAATGTTCGTTTGAATTCCAAGGAACCCCAATCATCTTCTAATAGCTTTATGACTTCTTCAATATGTTTTTCATTGTCTTTTTTCTTCATGGGTTCTACTTGCATAGTTAGTGTTAATGTTTTCAAGGATTCTACTTGTTTTTTTAAATATTAAATTTGTTCAGGATTCACTTCAAGTATGTACACTTTGTTGTTGTATACATATTTCATTATACAGTGCAAACTAGAAGGCACACCATTTATTTCATGAATCCATGGTCTCCCTAAAAGGAGGTTATATGAAAGATCATTAGGCATAACATGGATTGGTGTTTCTAATGTGGCCTCTCCAACTATAATAGGTAAGGTGATCACACTAAGTGGTATTCTTCCCACATTATCAAATCCACTAATGGATAAAGATGCAAGTTGAATTTTTTATCCATCCACACCAAGCCTATCCAAGAGGGTCACAATACACACATTAAGGGTTGAGCCATTATCAAAAAGGATTTGATTTATGCCTCTTCCCTTGTAGCAAACTATTACCATTAAATCATCACATTTTTTTTGTACATCTAAAGGGGGGAGTTCACTTTTGTGGAAAATAATGTCAGCATTTATTCCTTAAATCATGGTTGCTATGTTATTTGGTTGTGCATTAGAAGGGATAGGAAATTTTTGCAAAGAACTTTTAATCATGTTATGATAGTGAGGGGATGCTTGAATAAGGTCCCATAATGATATCTTAGCAGGAGTCTTCTTAAGTTCAAAAAGATCATACTCCTTTACACTTTGTGGAGGAAAATACGGGGGACTTGGTATGATAGGGTTAGCCAATGGGAGGGTTGTTGAAGGTGTTTGTCTTGGTTGTATATTGTTTCTTGTGTTATATGTATGAGACACAATATTATGACTTGACTACTACAAAACATTGTTCTTAGGTGGGTAAAGGATTAGTTCAGTTTTGTTTTGAGTTTGTTGTTTGTGTGATGGTGGATAAAGAATTAGAGGATCCTTAGGATGTCCCACAAGGTATGTAGGAGGTCCATTGATCAAGGGGGATCTAATGGACTCCTATACATTCATAACCTCAATGGTCTTGGTTTGATGCATTTCTAATAAATGGTAATCTAGAATCATATTTTTACCATCACTTAAGGAAGCCACATTACTATTATCATTTTCTTGCACCATGATATCCTCCCTAGGAGGAGAGTTGTTAGGAGAACAACAAACCAAATTTTCTTGACATTCAAGGGTTGGTTCTTCAAAAATGACTTCATATAAAGTAAGGGAATGTTCAATGGTTAAATTATATTTCTCAATAAGGGATTCCTTAGGTGAAGAGGGGCAAGTAAGATTCTCCTAACTTTCATTGATCAAAGTATTTTCTTCACCACTAGGTCATATAATAGGAGAAGAACAAGTATGATTTTCATTTTAATTTATGCTTTCATTCCTATGTCCCTTAATTTACTCAAAAATAGGATAGGTAGGTGAAGGACATAAAGAGGGTTGTTATAGACCTTAATGATTTGATCATCTAACATCGACATATCTTCATCATTTACACTCTCATATTACACTAAATCATTCTCACAAGTAAGAGGAGAATGAAGATTAGGTAAAGTAATGTTTAGAAATGTGTCTCTAATTTCATTCTATTGTGCTATAATATCTTCCCAAAGGGGATGAGGAGAAGGACAAGCAAGATCTTCACAATCCTCAACGATTGTATCTTCTTTCTCCAAGATACCCTCATCACTAAAAGAAGAGGTCTTGGAAGAAGAAAAAGTATGATCATCATGAATGTCCATGCTTGTATTGTCTTCTATCACATCATTCCCACAAATAGGAGAGATAAGAGGGGTTGTACATTGAAGGTAAGCATTAATATTTTCAATTTATTGCACTAAGATACTTTCTGATCCGGGGGACAATTTTTCAGTGAAAATTGAAGTGTTCCCAATGCTCCAGATTTCAGCTTCATTAGAAAGAGAATGATGTCCTGATTCCAACACAACTTGAACAGGTCGAAAAGGACTCCGTTTGTGCAAGTTACGGCCAGTCAAACTTTTAGTCAAACTGGCTTCAGGGGCGTCCAGGAGGCAAAAAAAATAATCATCTCGAAAATTAACAGAATTAGCTTCATCGCGAAGAGCTCGTCGAGACGATTCCGACGGCATTCATTTTGTCAAAATCTGACGTCGCATGCTCAAGATACAAGCAGTCAAAGTTTTGAGTTGACTTTCTAGCTGATTGTACGGACGATGACGTCAGCATATCATCCGTACTGTATGAAATCCATATGGACCAATTGGAGTGTGACACGTGGCATCTGTACGGATAGGTCATCGGACAAGTGGCATCCATACTCGGACGTGGCGCCCAGTCAGCATATGCGTCAGCAGTCCAGTCATCATCTGAGTCAGCAGTTTCGGTGAATTGCAATGAGACACGTGGCGGCCCAGTCAGCTTGACACGTCATCCTTTTGGGCGAGTAGTAGTTCGACACGTGGACGATGAATCAGCAGTACGGCGTCGTCGTGGGTGGCTTCGTCAGCGGACACGTCTGCGGAAACCAGCGAATAATGGCGTGACACGTGTCGAATCTTTGTCCACCGGGTTTGTTGAACTGTTTGGTAAAAATAGTAGCCGGGTTTGAACCTGGATCTCGGCGAGAATAGCGGGCCCGATTTACCGTTGAGGCAGTGAGCTCGTGCTCATTCTTAGTATAGTAAAGTTTTCTTTTGTCTAAATTTTCTGGAGATTTGTTTGTTCGTTCAAACAAAATCGATGGCAGGTATCGAACCCGCGACCACCGGTATCCCATTCACTCACTTAACCGTTGCACCGGCGGTAACAGCTCAGTCTAAATATAGCCGGCATTGTTTTTCTTGTTTGAAAACTTGCGGATGGCGTATAAGGCATGGCCGGCGGGGTTGGAACCGCTGACCACCCCTTTGCCAAAATATATGTTCACCGGTGGACCGTGGATTACTGTCTAAATATCTACTGGCACTGGTTAGTTATATTGAGTTGTTGTAAGCAGAATCTATTAGAAATGGATTTTAAGCCACAAACCTTAAAACTACCCCCAACAACTTGAACCATAAGCCCAAATGGAGATACCAGAAGAGTGATACGACATGATACAGGAAGATATGCAAATATTTGGGTGGTTAAGCCTAATTAGGAAAATTTCTTGTATAAAAGGAGGGGGGTAGGCTTTGATTTGAAAAGTCCAGGTGGAGATAGCGAGAGAATGCTCGAGAGTTCTTGAAGACGTTTCTGCATATCAGAGTACTGTCATGCTGCTGAATGCTTGAAGGAGATAGTCTTGAAGCCATTGTAATTGATTTTTGGAGCTAATCGGATCGGTCCTCCATTGGAGAGGGACCCGGAGACGTAGTCCTTAGGGACGAACTCCGTTATCAACTTTGGTTTCGTCTCTCTATTCTTCTCTCTTTTCTTTCACAGTTTATTCTTGGCATTTAATTATTTTATGTTCATTTATTTCATTTGAGCATTTAAATTTGTAATCACTTAAGTTAAACGTTGTAATAATCGATCTTTTACGTTAAGCATTCTGTAAAAGCAATTAGTCCTAGATCCTAAATAGATCAAGTTGGTATCAGAGCTATGTGTGTGGCTTGTATTGCAATTTGAATGCTAACGAGATCCAGGTTGCAACGAGGCGAAGGAGAACTTGAAGAATACAATCCAGAAATCGGAAGACGAAGAGTTAATCAACCGTCACAGATGGAAGAAAAAGAAGGTGGTCAAAGTTCAGAGCTTAGTGTCAAGGATTTCCAGAAGCTATTTCTTGACATGAAGGCAATGGTGGACGAACTTTATGCTGAAAAGAAGAAGAGTGAAAAGGGAGATTCTTCAAAGCACAAGAAGCAGAAAGACACAGAGGGGAAAGCTCCAGAAATTCCTTCTCCTCCTTCTACTCCCCCTTCTTCTCCTCCTTCTTCTCCTTCTTCTCCTCCTTCTCCTTCTCCTTCTGCTAATGTAAATCCATTTAAGAGCAAATCTAAGCCTGTAATTAAGCTTGATGTAAAATTTGAGTTACCTAAATACTGTGGGGAGTTAAATGCTGAGAAGTTAGACGATTGGGTCCAACAAGTAGAAGTATACTGTAGGATTCAAGGCCTAGTAGAAGATGCTTCTAGGATTCAATTAGCAACTCTCCGGTTGGGAGGTACAGCTCTCACCTGGTGGGAGAGTAAAACTCGTGAAGAAATTGCTCGCCATGGTCAAGTTAACATGTCTTGGATGGAGTTTGTTGCTGCCCTTAGGAAACAATTCTACCCTTTAGGTTACATGCAACAGTTAACCATGAATTGGCAAACCTTTAGGCAAGGTAAGGGGCAGTCTGTCCAGGAGTATACTCATGAGTTTAGGAAACGGGCCATTGCTCTAAATGTTCCCTTGTATACCCAAGACACATTACTTAAGTATATTGGTGGTTTACATTCTTACCTTAGGCACACTATTTTGATGTTGAGTCCCAACAATCTAGACGAGGTGTCTGTTCAAGCTACTCATATAGAGTCAAGGGGTAAGAATACTTTTAGTGATAACTTTTCCAAGAAGCCATCTAAGTTTGAGGGTAAGTCTAAAGGGAAAGAAAAAGACAAAGATAAAGGCAAAGGGAAGAAGACAGCTACAGCTCAGAAAGAGGGTGAGAAACCCACATGTTCCCATTGCAAGAAAGAGGGGCATGATGATTCGAGATGTTGGAAGCTTCATCCTGAGTTGAGGCCGAAAAGATATGGAGGTAATAAAGGCAAGAAGACTACTGCAGTGATTCAACAAGATCTTGGTTCAGACTCCGGAGATGAGTCGAAGATTGTTGCTACCGGAATCCAAGGTAAAGGGAAAGGTATATCTCTCTCATCTGATGCAAGTTTTTCTAATGCCAGTGCAAGTACAAGTAAAGAATCTTCTCCTAAGGTTGATAAGCAAAGAAATGAATTGTTTCACATTCGTGTTGTAACAAAACACACTAAGGTTGATACTCTATTTGATACGGGTTCACAAGTCAACTTAATATCTGAAGAAGTTGTAAAGAAACTTAATTTGGCTACAACACCTCATCCGAAACCATATCCACTCGGATGGGTTTGCGATGATGCTCAACTACAAGTAACTAAACAATGTAAATTGAGATTTGCTATCACTGCAAACTTTGTAGATGAGGTAGAAGTCGATGTGGTCCCTTTGGATATTTGTGGGCTTGTGTTAGGGAGTCCTTATCTTTATGACAGAAAAGCAATCTTTTATAGGGGGGAGAATAAGTATCATCTTTTTAAGGATGGAGTAGAATACATTGTACGGGCACATAAGGTGAAGACTAATCTTACACTAGTTAATGCTGGTCAAATAAAGAGGTTGGTCAACTCAAGTAAAAACTTTGTATTGATGCTTGTAAAAGCTAAAGAAGATGATAAATCTGAGGTATTCAGTCAAACTTTGAAAGATCATGTAAGTCATGTAAAGAAAGTCTTTGATGTATTGAGAAAAGAAAAATTGTATGTAAAGATGTCTAAATGCGAATTTGCTAAGACATCCTTAGTGTACTTAGGCTATGTCGTAGGGAGTGGTCAATTGAAAGTAGACCCTGCGAAGGTCGAAGCTATTGTAAAATGGCCTAAGCCAAGTACAGTCACAGAGGTCAGAAGTTTTCTAGGTGCAGTTCAGTACTGGAGAAAGTTTATTGCAAACTTCTCTTTTATAGCATCACCATTACATGCATTAACCAGTACAAAGGCAACTTTTCAGTGGGGAGGTCCGCAACAGAAGGCTTTCGACACTTTGAAGGGAAAGTTGAGCACCGCACCAGTTTTGGCCTTACCAGATCTACATCAACCATTTGAGATCGAGACAGATGCGAGTGGGTTTGCCATGGGAGCAGTACTCATGCAAGGAGGTAAACCAGTTTGCTACCACTCTGAAACCTTTTCAGGAGCAGTAAGTAACTATCCCACATATGATAAAGAACTTTATGCTTTAGTTCAGAGTGTTAAAAAATGGAAACATTACATAATGGGGAAAGAAACTGTAATCCACACTGATCACCAACCACTACAATATTTGCACTCACAAACTAAATTGCAACAAAGTAGGCACTTTCGGTGGATGGGTTTTCTACAACAGTTTCATTTGGTTATTAAGTATAAGAAAGGTACCCATAACAAGGTAGCAGACATGCTCTCTAGACCTCCTATGATGAATGCTTTGATAATCCTTCAGAATAGTTCTATGGTTCATGAAAGTTTTCAGGAACAATATGATAATGATGAGAACTTTAAGGATATGTATGCTGCTTTAATGAATGGTAAACATGTAGAAGAGAAAGACTACTATGTGCAGGATAAACTGTTATATCACTTGGGTAAATTATGTGTTCCAAAAGATGAACAAGCACAGGTGATTAGAGAAGCACATACCTCATTGATTGCAGGACACTTTGGGGTAAACAAAACATTGACTCAGCTGCAGAAGTATTGTTATTGGCCTCAAATGCAAGAAACTGTAACTAAATATATAAGAGGTTGTGTTATGTGTGCAACTAGTAAGCCTAGTAACAGGAAATTGGGCTTGTACACACCTCTACCTGTACCTTCTCGTCCATGGGAAAGTGTGTCAATGGACTTTGTTGGGGGGTTACCTATGTCTAGGAAGGGACATGATTACTTGTATGTAGTAGTTGATCGGTTCAGCAAAATGTGTATCTTAATGCCTTGTAAAAAGCAAGGTCACTGCTGAACTGACAGCTCATTTGTACTTTCAATTTGTATGGGTTCATTTTGGGTTACCTACTTCTATTGTATCGGATCGAGATTCTCGATTCTTTGGGGAATTTTGGTCAACTTTGTGGGGACTCATGGACACCAAACTGAAGAAGAGTACGACCTTCCATCCGCAGACCGACGGATAGACAGGTTGTAAACAGGACAGTTATGCATCTACTCAGAGGGTACTGCAGTAAGCATCCTAAGTTGTGGGATGAGAGTCTTCATTATGTGCAGCATGCCTACAACCATGCAGCACACTCTTCTACTAAGAGGTCTCCCTTTGAGACATGCTTTGGTTATGTGCCCAAGACATCGATGGATTTTGCTTTTGGGAAAGATGATGTTGAAGATGGACGCCATGATGCAGAGAAGGCTTTGAAGTTCATCCAGAAAGTCCAAGCAATTCATCAGGCAGTGGAAGCACGGTTGGAACAGAGCCAAGCAAAATACAAGGTTCACCATGACAAGCATCGCACTGATCATCATTTTCAGGTTGGAGACAGAGTTTGGTTACATATCAGCAAGCAAAGGATGCATCCAAGCAAAGAAATATGGATGGAGATTGGTAAAGTGAGGGAACTTTACCCTCACTTACTTTCCAAGTAATCAAGCTTTCGGAGGTCCTAAAGCTCTCCAGTGGGGAGGCCTGATCCGGGGGACAATTTTTTAGTGAAAATTGAAGTGTTCCCAATGCTCCAGATTTCAGCTTCATTAGAAAGAGAATGATGTCCTGATTCCAACGCAACTTGAACAGGTCGAAAAGGACTCCGTTTGTGCAAGTTACGGCCAGTCAAACTTTTAGTCAAACTGGCTTCAGGGGCGTCCAGGAGGCGAAAAAATAATCATCTTGGAAATTAACAGAATCAGCTTCATCGCGAAGAGCTCATCGAGACGATTCCGACGGCATTCGTTTTGTCAAAATCCGACGTCGCATGCTCAAGATACAAGCAGTCAAAGTTTTGAGTTGACTTTCTAGCTGATTGTACGGATGATGACGTCAGCATATCATCCGTACTGTACGAAATCCATATGGACCAATTGGAGTGTGACACGTGGCATCTGTACGGACAGGTCATCGGACACGTGGCATCCGTACTCGGACGTGGCGCCCAGTCAGCATATGCGTCAGCAGTCCAGTCATCATCTGAGTCAGCAGTTTCGGTGAATTGCAATGAGACACGTGGCGGCCCAGTCAGCTTGACACGTCATCCTTTTTGGCGAGTAGTAGTTCGACACGTGGATGATGAATCAGCAGTACGGCGTCGTCGTGGGTGGCTTCGTCAGCGGACATGTCTGCGAAAACCAGCGAATAATGGCGTGACACGTGTCGAATCTTTGTCCACCGAGTTTGTTGAACTGTTTGGTAAAAATAGTAGCCGGGTTTGAACCCGGATCTCGGCGAGAATAGCGGGCCCAATTTACCGTTGAGGCAGTGAGCTCGTGCTCATTCTTAGTATAGTAAAGTTTTCTTTTGTCTAAATTTTCTGGAGATTTGTTTGTTCGTTCAAACAAAATCGATGGCAGGTATCGAACCCGCGACCACCGGTATCCCATTCACTCACTTAACCATTGCACCGGCGGTAACAGCTCAGTCTAAATATAGCCGGCATTGTTTTTCTTGTTTGAAAACTTGCGGATGGCGTATAAGGCGTGGCCGGCGGGGTTGGAACCGCCGACCACCCCTTTGCCAAAATATATGTTCACCGGTGGACCGCGGATTACTGTCTAAATATCTACTGGCACTGGTTAGTTATATTGAGTTGTTGTAAGCAGAATCTATTAGAAATGGCTTTTAAGCCACAAACCTTAAAACTACCCCCAACAACTTGAACCATAAGCCCAAATGGAGATACCAGAAGAGTGATACGACATGATACAGGAAGATATGCAAATATTTGGGTGGTTAAGCCTAATTAGGCAAATTTCTTGTATAAAAGGAGGGGGGTAGGCTTTGATTTGAAAAGTCCAGGTGGAGATAGCGAGAGAATGCTCGAGAGTTCTTGAAGACGTTTCTGCATATCAGAGTACTGTCATGCTGCTGAATGCTTGAAGGAGATAGTCTTGAAGCCATTGTAATTGATTTTTGGAGCTAATCGGATCGGTCCTCCATTGGAGAGGGACCCGGAGACGTAGTCCTTAGGGACGAACTCTGTTATCAACTTTGGTTTCATCTCTCTATTCTTCTCTCTTTTCTTTCTCAGTTTATTCTTGGCATTTAATTATTTTATGTTCATTTATTTCATTTGAGCATTTAAATTTGTAATCACTTAAGTTAAACGTTGTAATAATCGATCTTTTACGTTAAGCATTCTGTAAAAGCAATTAGTCCTAGATCCTAAATAGATCACTTTCATAACAAATAATTCACTAAATGAATGACTTGTTAGAATTGTAGAATTTTGAAAATTTTATGTCTGTCTGTACCCATAAGTTTCCTAAGAAGTTCATGCCATAAGCTCATGAATTCGCTATGCATATCATGTTTTCCCTTGTTTTATTTTGTTTTCATCATTTGGTCCCATAGAATTCATCTATCCTTGAGCATTTGAATGTATAAACCATATCGACGTAACATATTGCAAGTCTCACCAATCCATGAAAGCGTTTTATACTAACGCATATTTTTGCAATCTATCGATAAGAGTTTGGGAATGTTGTACTGATATGATTTCATCTACAGACATATATCGGGTAGACACAATTCAGGGTCTTAGTGACAGAAAGATCCTATCAGTAAGAAAATATGCATCGAGGTGAGTCACATCAAGTCTATTTGTGTCTTGTCGATCATGGTGCAATTCTGGAGTATCAAAAAGGAATCTAAAATATTCTCAACATGTTTCCCAAAAAATTGGGTCCTATCAACAACAAAGTATTCATGGATATAAGTCATAACAAACACATGTGTGTTATCCTGATCAAGAAAAAAATGATTGTTGGGGAGACCTAAGTCATCGATGAAATGTCCCAAAGCATTCATTTGGTTTTGTCGATACAACATAGGTGAATTCTGACGATGTATTGGGGTGAGTTCATGGAGGTCTTGCAATGTCACTATGATGGGATTACTTTGGTAATGAATTAGCAATATGATTGGAGGGAATGTTCATCAGTGGGATAGGCTTCATTGAAGGGAGCTAAGTGAGTCATACCGAATATAGCTTTATCGACAGGAGAATTATTATGTCTCAGTGATCAAAAGACAGACTAGAATAAATCTCGAAAAAACATGATGTAAGTTGTGGAATGTTTTGCCAACCCCCTAAGTCACAATGATAGTTTTCATTGGCGAAAGTCATAGCAATACTCAAACTGAAGGCACAAAGTGCTGGTCAAACTCAGAATATCGGTATGACTGCATGACATCAAAGTGATATATAATCTATTGACTATTGGGAGGACTTGGAGTGTCAGTATGACTACAAGACATCTCACTAGGTGTCTAATGAACATGGAAAATGCTAGAACAAATGGATCACCCTAGATGTGAATGCGAAAGGATGTGTCCTTTGAAATGACTAATATATAAATACTCATTTTTGACAACGAATGAGAGAAGGAGAGTAGGGAGAGAACATAAAATATAGTAGATCAAAATGTTTATATTTTTGAGACTATGATGCATGTAAAATATGATGGAGATTTCAATTGAATTCATTTGATTTGGTGGTATTTTTCTAGTTTCAGTTGTTTGTTGTGTTAATTAAAAGTATTGCTGAAGTTGTCTCCAAGGTTGATGTTTTCTAATTGTTTAAACTGATATATCAAGGATATTTTTTAGTTTATCAGTGCACACTTGTTGTATCTGTAAGATTGGATTAATTGGTTCTTTCAAGGGAAGATTAAGTCCTTTTAGTTAGTCATAGTAATTAGGAAATATCATTTGGATCATTAAGAACTTAGTAGTCACATCCTTGCATGTTTATACCAGTTATAAACTTAAAATTGTATGCCAAACAATTTGAGTACTTTCCAGAAAGAAGTTATTCATTTCAGATTATCATTTGACTTCGTACACCTAATAAGGCACTAGTCTCTACCATTACACTATTTAGTTTCAATCATTTCTTCATATGAACACATTAGATTTTTTCCTTGATATTGCTTATACAATTTATACCAAATTAAAACTCATTTGTCCACTCCTATTTTCGAGTGTGGGTAAATTACTTTAGGATGTAAAAATTGGTCAAGTCTGCTTCATTGTTATAGGTACACCTTCCTAGGTCTGGAAGCACCTAAAGAGTAGAAGGTCTTAATCATTTGGTCTTGTTTGTTACCCGTAAATGTACCAAGAGATTGATAACCTCTTGAGGCATTTTTCTTGCATTTTTGAGAGCTAACATGACTAACATGCTTATTGACTAAGCTTTTCTTATAAAACTTAGAAAAGACCGAAAGTAACATTTTTGAACAATTATCTATACAATCTAAAAATGCAATAAAAAGAGCTAGAATGAAATACAATTTTTAGATTCCAAACAAGGTAATTTACTGATTACACTATGCAATGATTCAAAAATGAAATGTTGTTAATGCAAATTTGGAATTGAGCAATGCATGAAATGGACCAATTTAAGCTAGATTTAGTGAAATACATGTAACAAAAAATCAATCAAATAAAACAACTAACCAATGGAAACAAACATAAGTGTAAAAATAAGGTTTTTAATGTTGGAAAAGGAAGTTTTAGATGTGCACTAGAATGCTTCACCCAAAGGGGAAAATAAGTCCCAGTTAGGTTTTTTTTCAAAAAAATTTAAAAATTTTAATTGTTTTTTATGCTTTTTAGTTTGTATGACCTATAACCTAAATGAAAATGTAGTTTTCATATATTATTCAATGATTTGAGATGCAAAAATACAAGCTATATGCATTTTCACTAATGGAAAAATTAGAAACCCAAGAATGCTAATTAACTAATGCAAACCCTAATGCAAAGTCAATGCAAGCTAGATCTAGGATGATGATGCACTCCAAATCAGAAAATAAGGTTCTCAAAAGTTAGTTTCACCACAATGTAAGATATAAAATTATCTCCACTAGGGTTTTAGGGCCTAGGGAAACATTCTTCTATACTTCACATTTAAGGATAACCCTAGAAATCTTAATGCAAAGAAGATAGAGATCTTGCAATAGGGTTGTCCTCGGGGTTGAATGTAAACTAATGAGGGGATAAAAAAAAGTTATGACTTGGAAAGATGATTGAAATACAAGATGAAATGCTTCACCCTAATTTGATTCAATGCTTGACTAAATGACCTATAAAAGTATGTAAAATGAAACATAAAATTGAAAAATAGAATGTGTGCACCTAGAAACTTGATGATGACTATAAACAACTCTGAAATGATGGAAAAATTGAATTTATTTTTTATTGGAACTCATTCGCTAGGCTAGGAAAATTACTCTAGGATCTAAGTATTTGTACAGAAAAGGGAATCTAGCAAATGGGTATCCAAAATAGTCAAAACCTGTATTTTGACCTAAACTAGGACTCATTCACCAAAAGTGGTGAATTAGTCTAGTTAGGGGTTTTTGGAATTTATAAGGCTTGATGTGCTCTTCCCAGTTTTCTCATTTTGCTCCTTCAAATTTCTAGATCTGAATCTCTGTAAATCAACCTATAGGTGTTCTCCAATGTTCTCCAATGGTCAATGTCAACTTTGACAACTTTTGCAACTTTGTAATTTTGGTACTTTTGAAAGCTTCAAATCCGCTTTTTTTCAATCTATAAACTTGCAATCACATGTGTAAATAGGAGAAAAACTTGTTAATTGTTAGGAAATGGGGGTTTGTGTAATTCTCAAAAGATGATGGTCATTAAACCACTTGCATTGCAAAAAACTCATTAGATTTCAAGTAAAGTAAAAATAAAGGATGCATATATCAAGAGTTTCCCATAAGAGCTCAAAGAAAGAATAGTAATAAATTTCATTTCATGTATCCAAAAGAAGTGCATTGCATCTACAACAAGGATCCTTTGCATTGATACATTTGTATATGTCAATAGCATCTCAATGAATTTCCATAAATTCATTCATATTTAAATTTCATCAATAACTTTCAATCAATACATCTATTTCAATGTTACATCAAAACCTTTCATTCAATACATCTATTTCAATGTTGCAATAATGAATGTCAAAAAAGTTTCTTTTACAAGTGGGCTATAAAAGCCTTTTAGGAATAATACATGAATATATCTATAACATAAGAAACTCTGAACCTCAACCCTCGTGACACCACTAGTCTTCTTGCAAGCTGGGGCCAAGAGTGTGATTAAGGCACCTTTTCCACCCAACCACGAAGTACAAGACTTCCCCAAGTTTCTTCCTAACTCAAAGAAATTCGTGGCCCTACATGAGGAGCCTAGCAACCTAAAACAACAAAGTAGGAGGGAACTCTCGATGCAAGCCTGATTCCTATATGCATTCCTAACATGAGAATAACATATTTCTTGCAAATAGGAGGTGGCAGAGACCTACATACATTTATTTCTAGGCTTTTGTTTCCATATGTTTCAATGGTACATGTGCTTGGCCAAGCATAAATAAAATAAATGATAGTTTTAGAAAAGGTAAAACTACCATCTCTATGGGTCCACCTTCAACATCCTGTCCTAGAAATTTCTCAAATAATAGTAAATAATTCTTTTTCCATCCATAGTTTTCATTCAACTTAAGACATTTCTACTTTAAAGAAATTTCATCACAATTCAATGTACACACAAAGTTTCCCAAATAGATTTTCATAAACACACTCTATTTGAGAGATATTGCCATACAATTTATATTGAAAGTCACCAAGCAATTTAAAATCAATCTTTTGTAAAGAGCATGCTTAAACTCACAAGTTCAATTTTCTATTTAAACAATTGGATCAATATATGTAATTTTTTATAAGTTCAAAAAAAGAAAACTACTCTATTCAACCTTATAAGTATGGGTAAAATCATAGTTTATGTTTTTCTTTCCTATTTAATAGGAGTATGTCTACAGTTTTATGAAAAAAAAGAATAATAAGTTAAATTTAAATAAAATAAAATAATTTTCACTCACTTTTACTCTAAGTGACATAATTCAGGTTGGCAACTCATCACTCTCCCAGTGGAGATAAAGCTAATAATATCATCTAATTAGAGTGCAATAATATATTTATATATCTACATTTTTCATGTTTTATATTAAAAGAATTCACTAAATTAAAAAAAACATTCTCGTAGAATATAATTGTTAACTAATAAAATATCTATCTTCAGCTCTTTATAAAATATTACTTATATATTTCATTAATTTTTGCATTGGTGAATGGTAAATTGTATAGTGCACCATTATCCAAAATAAAAAATAATTTTAGAAAAATAAGACAATATAGATAACCAGATTTGTATATGTATTCATTTCTTTTTTTATCCTACTATGGTAATAGATATTTATATTTATATTTATGTAGGTATATTTTTATAAGTTTCAAAGCACTTCACACACACACACACACACACACACACACACATATTGTAGCATTCTAGATATAGATATTTTATTTACTAGATTTACATTTTTGTATGCACATATTACCTATTGCAAATAGAGTTATATGTATTTATATAAAGGTATATAATATGTGTGTGTATATATATATTACATCATATTAAGTTTTTAGTTATAATGTTTATTACCCAAATCTATGAATATATATATGGGTAAGTGCACCAAGATGGTTCCCAAAAAGGGGGCTTAAGTGGCCACTTTTTTTTTCTGAAATTACGAAATGTTGACCTTGGACATGAAATTGAGGATAGTTACACCCAAAATTTTGAGATGGAACAAAAAAGGGATCGAAGTGCTCTGAGTCTACTTTCTAAACTACTAATTTATTTTGAAAATGGTAGAGATTAAGGGGTTGAAAAGAGGGATGTACAAAAATTGGTGTTATTTTTGTTAGAAAAACATAACATAGGAACTCTTGTATGACTTGACCATGGTGAACTTTTTTTTAGTATTTTTAAAATCACTATAGTTAGAAGTTAGCTAACAACATCTAGTTGATGCATAATTTTTCTGATAATTTTTTAATGAATATTTTATTTTTTACTAATTTTCTAAGTGGGAACTTCCTAAAAAGTAGAATTTTGGTCGTGCTCCCCCTACAAATTTTGGAAAGTAATCGATTTTTTTAAAATTTTATTTTTTAAAATTTGTAGAATGGAGATTAGTTTCTAAAAATGTAATTTATTGGAAATTTCAATGAACGGTTAATTTATAATGAAAAAAAAATCAAAACACTGCTTTTTGACAAAAAATAGACATAGAAACAAAATAAATTATGGATGAAAGGCCTAATATTGTCAAAAAGTGAAAAAATTTATATTGTTGGAAGGCTAAGAGAGAACTTAGGGTATGTACAGGATCATGATGGGCCAAAAAGTGGCGATATGATGGGTATTTGTAGGGTATGTGGCTAACGACTTTATTTTTAAAAAAATTGAAGAAATGAAAAGGGTTTTTAAAGGACATTCTCAACTTTCCATCAATATAAATTATAATTTTTTTAAATTGAATAAATAATTGTTATTCATTTTCTATTTGACTTACGACTAAAGTCCTAATTGATAGGTTGATTGAAAAACATCTATAGCTTTCAAACAGTATCACACTTTTGGAATCCAACATATGCATCACATTCTATACTTTGCATACTATAGGATTAAAAAAAGAAAAATTGAATTTTATGAAGTTTTGACCAAGTTAAGGTGGTTAGACATACGAGTTTTTTATATTTTTTAAAAGTTGTAATAAAAAATTCATAATTAATTATTTACTTGGAAAAAAATTACAAAAAAATGTGCATCACATCTGGACACGAGTCCTCTACTTGTGTCTAAAATATGATAAAAAAATATTATCATTTTATTGTGGTTAGGGTGGTCAGACACACACCTACTTCTTACTTTTTCCCTAAAATTTAAGTATTACTGCATTGAAATTTCAAATTTTCACCAAATATATTTTTTCTTTTTTAAAATAAACCTAGTAGTTTAGAAACTAAATTCAATTTTCTACAGATTCTATTCTTACACATTTTTTAAATAATATATATAATTTATTCAAATTTTTAGGTCAAGTTATCTAACTTTGATTTTTTTGATTTTTTTGCCACTTAAGGGCCCATTTTTTCCATGATGATCCTGCACATACCCCTTAACATTACCCATGTGTTTGATTTTGTCAATATTGAACCAAATGCAATCCTGATGGTGAGCATGAAACCGATTATGTGAAAAATTTGTAGAATTTGCAAAAAACACTTCTTTGATCATTGGGAATGCCCTCCAAGCCTTTAGGTTGGTATTCCAAGGAAAATACCAAATCTAAGGCTCGGGGATTCCCAAAGAAAACTATAACACAAGTGCATTATAATGCGCTCACATTATTTATTATTTTTGACTTTTTTGCTTCTCCGTGGAACATATCTAGCAACACATAACATGCTTGTGTTATTTCTTCCTTTAGTTAAATGCCACTTTTTTTAATGTTTGTTCATATGTTTGTATGTATATGTATGCTAGTGTGTCATGTATATATGTATGTATGCATGCATGTATGTATGCCTATATGTATGTATTTATGCTTATGGAGAGAGGGAAAGAGAGGGTGGGAGTGGGAGAGAGTGTGGGAGGGTGGGCGAGAGTGAGAGAGGGTGGGAGAGTGTGAGAGAGAGTGGGAGAGTGGGAGAGG
>VDFB02049217.1:14309557-14337499 GCA_007258455.2 Sequoia sempervirens | reverse complement strand
CGGTGGCCGCCCGGTGGCGGAGCTCATTATAACTGGAAGTGCCAGCTCGAGAATCGAGAACAACCATTTTTTGACATTTTTTTGATTTTTCAGCCTCAATCTGTGTGCTAGGGAGGCCGTACGGCCCCTCAGACAAATTTTTTTTGTCTCCCGGATCAAATTCACCAAAATGGACGATTTGACAGGCGTTTCTAGGGTTTTTGGCCACTGCGAACGTGATGATGGTGTCCGTTTGAGCCCAAAGTGAGCCAAAAAATAGGCTACCCCCAGATCTTGCAGAAAAGATGTCTGTGGAAACCCTTATACTTGAAACTCACTGAAAGGCCATATCTTCAGATCACAAACAAGCAGCTGCAGGTCTGGAGCTCTGGTACCATGTTAGAATCCAAGATCACCTACATACCAAGATGAATTCTACTGTCACATACAAGATGCTAGAAAAAAATTACAAAAAAGATGTAAACCTCGGGAGGTAAAATGCATTAAGAGAATCGATTGGCCTGAAGTGATCCAATCTTATGATCAAGAAACCCTAAATGAAACCCTAGTGTGCACACTTAATAATTAATAATTAATTAATTATTAATGTGCCTAAGTTTAGCTTAAGTAACAAAGAGGAATAAGTGACTTAATTAATTAATCAATGTGATGTAATTAATTAAGCATAATAACTTATTACTCTAATAGCCCCTGGGTTTGTTGGGCCCTTTGATGTCTTGGCGGTGGTTAATTTGGTTGCTTACAGGCTTTCTCCACCACTGGCTCTAACCTGGATTCATAATGTTTTTCATGTCTCAGTGCTTAAGCCCTATCATCCAAATGTTGCTCATATCCTTGACTAGCATATGTTGTAGGTACAACACCCAAGAGTGATACAGGTGGAGCCCGTCAGGATACTAGAAGAGCGCAATGTTAAGTCATGGAATTGGGATATTATTTAGTATAGGGTCCAGTGGGACCAATATTCGGTGGATAATGCCACTTGGGAGAACGCCAAGCACATTAACATAGCTTTTCCTCATTTGAGATCTTAGCATGCTTTTATTTTCTTGCATATACAAAATTATGATACAGTGATGTTTCAGATTTTGTTGTGTCGATTTGTAATAAGACATTGAGATGATGTCTCTTCCTAGTGGGGAAAGATGTCACATCTCAAACTTTGATGCAGGTTGCTTTTGGTTTTGTTTGGATTTGTTGTATGATTTGATGCATGTGGTAGAGTAATAATGAATACTATGGTGTTTTGTTGTGGTGATATATGAAATTTTTTGCTTAAACTATGAAAATTTGAATGGTATGGAATGTGTTTTACTTTGAAAATGAAGTAAAATAGAATAAAAATATTTGAATTAATGTACTATATTGTTTTGATTCATATCTTTATGGGATACTAATTCAGTTTATTGTTGTGTGCCTGAGTGCACTTGAGATGCAAATGGTTGAAGACCAAGGGTGTGATTAAGGAGAGGAGGTTAGCTTCTTGCTAGGATAAAGAAGGATGTCCTCTCGATCACACATGAGCACTTCGATTCATGTTGAATGCATTTAGGAATGACAATTTTAGTTTGATTGTTTTGATTATTTCCAAATAAAATAATGAGTAGTCAAATTAAATAAATAGTGAAATATAAGAATAATAAAGTAAGAGAATTAATTTTAATTATAATTAATTATAGATTTTGATTTAAATGTCTATGCATGGGTATGTGCAAGATCATGATGGGCCAAAAAGTGGCAATATGATGGGTATGTGGCTGACAACTATTTTTTTACCCAAAATTGATGAAACGAAAAGGGTTTTTAAAGGAGATTCTCAGCTTTCCACCGATATAAATTGTGCTCTAATTTCAATTTAATAAGTAATTATTATTAATTTTCTATTCAAATTACAACTAAAGTCCTAATTAATAGCCAGATTGAAAAACATCTATAACTTTCAAACGGTATCACTTTTTTGAATACAAAACATGTGTCACATTCTATGCTTCACATACTATAGGATTAAAAAAATAAAAATTGAATTTCATGAAGTTTTGACCAAGTTAAGGTGGTAAGACATACAAGTTTTTATATTTTTTAAAAAGTTGTAATAAAAACTTCATAATTAATTATTTACTTGGAAAAAAATTACAAAAAAATATGCATCACATCAAGGCATGATTCATTTACTTATATCTAAAATATTATAAAAAAATATTATCATTTTATTGTGGTTAGGGTGGTCAGACAGACATCTGTTTTTCACCGAATTTAAGTACCTACATTAAAATTTCAGAATTTTCACTAAGAATAGATTTTTTTTTAAAGCCAATGGTTTAAAACTACATTCAATTTTCTAAATTCTATTCTTACATGTTTTGAAATAATATGAATGCTTATTCCGTTTTTTTTAGTTTTAACGATTTTTAAGATTTTTGCCTTAATGAAATTCTTTTTCCATTGATCTTGCACTTTGATAGAAAATCAAGTATTCTCTTCACTAACGTATTAATTTGTTGAGATAATAAATTAACTTATATAATTCAGAAGATAATTATTTGATGGATTAAATATTAAATCATTGTAATTTAGAATGAGTTTTGGGTAGATATTCTCAAAATGGGGATTTTTTTGCAACTGAAATTGAAAATTATTTTATATTTTTATCTTGGAATAGGAAAGGTAAAAAGGTAAGTTATATCTTATTTATATTTTTTTTTAAATCTATTATTTTCAAGATTAGGTTTAGAAAAAGGGAAAAAGAATTCCTGTGAGAGATACTAGTTCTTGAAAATATTCTCTGCAAATTAGCTCTAATGGCTACCAATTAAATGCTTATTTTTATCAAAAAAAATTTGAAGGATTTTGAATTAGTGGGAAAAAGGACTTAGTAAAGTAACAAGAAAAGGAGAGGGGAAGAAAGAACTCTTTCAGGAAACAAGTTCTAGAAGAAGCAAAGAGAAGATTTAACTAGAGAGAAACTACAACTAGGTGAAAAATATCCATGTTTTTAATTCTCTTTCCATGAATTTAATTTAGAGTGTTTGAAAATAAAATTATTGTAGGAAGATTGAATTTCATTCTTGTATTCTGTAAGTTGTTTGCAAAATTAGGGGGGTGGAACATTCTTTTATACAACTGCAAGAATTTTTGCCTTCTCTGTTACTAGATTGGGGTTTACTTTCTTTAAAAAATCTCTATCCATAATCCTTTTTTTAGATTATTAAATCTTTATACATATATTCTGAAATTGAAATATAAAAATATATATATATATTCATGTACACACATATTTTCCTGTCAATGTACATAAATACATAGATATATATATACATATATCCAATTTCTATAAGATACTAGTGACGCAACCATGGACTGAATACCGTTCTTTTGAGTTTGCGATCTAATGAAACAACAAGTTACAGAGTGTTGAGTATATGACCACGCCCCACGGTGGGAAGGGGGTTACGCTATGGAGGGACAATGCCCTCCACAGGTTGTGGCCTGTGGAGGTGGCACTACCCCCCCCACAGGAAATGCCTTCCCCATGGGGAGAGGTATCGACCTCCCCAGTAGACTCATACTTCTTTTCTTTTAAATGGCATGGATGCCATCAAATATGTGTAGGGATTATGAGATTCATTGTATGCGTAAAGATTATGAAATTCATTGTAAACACATATTTATGTATATGTATGTATGTAATATATTTAAATATATATTATGTATATATGGGCTGGTGCATGAAGTTAGGTTACACTTTTGTGTCCAACTTCAAAAAAAGATTGGAAATGACATAACACGAGTGTGTTATTTCATTTTAAAAGAAAAAAAAAGAAGTGAAAGCTATTCATTTTCTCTTTTCTATTTTTATACTCTGCCCATGGCCAAAAACCCTCATTTTTGCACTTACATTCTAGGAGGAGGAATTATTGAAAATCCATCAAAAATAGTTTCTCTTCATTCGGAAAGATGGCACCATGATGACGAAGAGGTGCAGGAGGTAAGTATTGTTTGCTATTTGTTTTGAATTTATTAGTTTCAAGTTGATTTTGTTTGTTTTAGGTTAGATTTTATTTTATTTTAATTTGTAGGAGATGCAAATAATCCTGAGAATCCTCAACAAGAAGAACAAGATAATCCTCCTCAAAAAATCCTCCTCAACAAAATCAACCTCCCCCACCAATCACTCAACACCCTCCTGGCACTCAACAAAATTTGAGGAGTGAAATTGAAAACAACAAAAAACAAATTGAGGATCTTATTAGTAGGTTGAGTGATCCAAATGCTTCAACTACAGAAAGAATGACACTAGAAAATTCAATGAAAGAAATGATAAAAAATGTAGATTCAATAACCCAACAAATAACAGGATGGAAAGATAGGAGGCAGGCAACTAGGGCATATTATGTAGATAAACTATCATATAAAAAAGTAAAAGATTTAAAAATTACTAAAGGTGATTTGTGCTCTCTATTCACTAACCCTAGAACAAATCAAAATCTTAGCCTCAATGCAAAGATGTTTCTTATTCATTGGTGCCACCACCAAGAGATTAGGAACCGTTTTTATGATAGGTGGTATTTGGTCTTTGATTACCCACCGTGCAGTAATTGTGAAGTCCCCCAATATTTTCTTAGGAAACTATGCAGTGAGTTCGTATTGAACCAAATCCCCAATTATTTTGATATGAGGGAGCTCCAAGGGAGAGGTGAGGGGTCAGCTCAAGATAGGCCCGGTGCACAGCCGGATCCTGCATGGCAAGTGAGATGACCTCTTGCTAAACTACCTCATGAGCATATGGTTATGCCAATCATTGTGAAGGAGAGTACTGACATAGAAACATTGCAGGCAATCAACACTTTGACCCAGAGTTTCATCCATCATACTAGCCTTATTGTACAACACCATCTAGGGGAGTCTTCGAGTGGTGGCCTTGGAACCCATGTGTGTCAATCTTGCAGGGTGACTTGTTCATATAACCCCATCAACACTCAGGAGGCTGCTACACAGGATCCGTATGCTGCTACGAGGATGGAGAGGATAGCTGAAATTTTGCATCATGCATATGGCATTGATAGTCAGGTAAAAGTTAGCATGTTCATTGAATTTAATATATTATATTTTGATTCTGAAATGCATGATTAACTAATTTAGTTTTATTATTTTAATAAAATTGTAGGGTCACAGTGTTGAGACTGGATACACCGGTCCTCCACCTACTTATTTCTGCAGTACACCTATCAGTGGGGTATGTAACTAGTAAACAATTATAAATTTAGTACATGTCAATAGCATTGTTTTATTAATGGTATTTTAATACATGTGATTTTGGATGTTGAATAGGATAATATTGGTGGTTTCAAGCAAACACCTCCTAGTGCCAGTGGATTCACTCAAACATACATGAAGGTAATAGAATAAAGAGAACTTAACTAATGAATTCTACTTAATAGATTTGTGTAAATAGTTTATATTCTTATTGTTGGTTACGTTGCATTACACATCATTCCAACTTAAAGCATTACTTCAAATTCAATAACTAATAACTAGATGTTGATAGATGACAAAATTTCAACTATACAATATAGTTGTTTAGAAATTCAACATAAGAAGCACGATGCAATTACTTCACATGGAGGCATGTGCTTTCAAAGGTGCACCACCTCGACAAACTATGGATGCTTGGAAAAAATCTATGAAACCATAATAGTAAGCAATAGCATAGACAATGTAGTGCATCATATCAAAACACTCAATCATCAGGGTACATCTGATGCAGAGCATCTAACAAATACTATCAACATCATTTCTTCAAGGGATTTCAATACCAAATATAATTAGGAGAATATCAAATATAATTTCATCAGAAATCTACTTTTCATTCAACCAAAATCCACTCAAATTCTCTTAGCCATTCCATAGGCCATCATTCATCATTACACTAATCAGTATTCCAATTGACTCATTCAAAGAAAAAACTATATTAAAGAAAACTTTGACTTAATCAACTAGATTCACATCATTCTCAATGACCATAAAAACAACATATACCTAATTATTGACACTTGAACAATTCATCCTTTCATTTATTCACCAAGGCAACAAATCAACTAAACCATACCTCACTATTATTAGTCAATAAATCAAGCATTGTACTTACCATATTTTGACTACAACAATCTATTTACAGGTTACAAACTCCTACTACAATAGAATCTTGATTATCATCTTGTGGTTAGTCACCAATTTGCTCAAAAGGCTTAATAATAGTCACCCATCCAACCATCAAAGTCACCAAACCTATCTTATACACCTTAACCAAATTTAGTAACATCAATCATATCATTAGTTTGATATTAACCAAGCACTCAATCATATCACTGAAGCTTTGAAAGGATACGAGTCAGAAATGTTGAAGATAGGAGAGATTGCCACCCCAAGAGGTAGCTCTATTTCATAAGCATTTTGGCCAAACTTGTAGACCACCTTGCAAGGTCTTATCTTCTTCATCATTAGTTTGGGATACTTTCCTTTTGGAAGTATCTCCTTCTTCAAGTGTGCCATCACCAAGTCTCCAACCTTGAATTGGGCATTCCTCTTATTTAAATCTTCCTTTTCCTTATACTTCTAAACATTCTTTTGAAGGGTTTCCTTCACTTGTTGACGAATATCCCTAATTGTAACAGCAAATTCCTCACCTTGATCACTTCTCCTAGCAACTCCTTGTAGATCTCTTAGATCATAGACCCCTCTAGGGTGCATTCCATAGACTACCTCAAAAGGGCTTGTATCAACACTCCTATTTATGGGGTCATGCAAATTCAGCCTAAGGTAAAATCAGATCCCAAGCTTGTCCATGCTCCTTGGTAAGGCATCTTAAGAGTTTTCCCAATGATCTATTCACCACTTCATTTTTTCCATCCGTTTTTGGAGGGTATGCTGAACTAAAGGAAAAAAAAATCCTTGAGTTTCTTCAACAAGGTCCTCCAAAAGTGACCAATGAATTTAGAATCCCTGTCAAAAACAATGCTTAAAGGAAGTGCATGTATCCTAACAACCTCCTTAAAGAAGAGACCTGCTATATGAGATGCATCATTAGTGCATTTGCAAGGAATAAAATGTGTCATCTTACTAAATCTATCAACTACCACAAAGATACTATAAAAACCATTTTGGGTTTTGGGCAACCCCAAGACAAAGTCAATACTTACACACTCCCAAGGCCTATTGGGAATGGGAAATGTTTGATAGAGTCCTATATTTGATGAAGTTCCCTTTACCCTTTGACATATTGTGTAGCCTTCCACATACCTTCTCACATCCACCTGCAACTTTGGCCAATAGTAAAATCTCCTAACTTTTTCTAAGGTCTTGTCAAGCCCAAAGTGACCTCCAAGACTCCCACTATGTTTCTCCTTTATGATATTCTCCCCTATTGAGCATTTAAACACACACTATTGGCTTCTTTTGAAGAGAAAACCATTCTGCAAAAAAATTCAGAGAATTCACCATGAAAAGAATTCAAATGTTGCTCACAAACATTGTATACCTCCTTGAAATCTGAATCTTCATGATACATATCCTGCAATGCTTCAACCCCCATGCTTTGGAGTTGGATCTCTTGCACTACAAGTTCCCTTATACTGAGAGCATCTGTCACCTTATTTTCTTGGCCCTTCTTATTCTTTATTATGAAACTATAGGCTTGCAAAGACTCTACCCACTTCATTTTCCTATGACTAAGTTTGTCATGTGCATTCAAAAAAGTCAAGGCATGATTATCAGTATAAACAACAAATTCTTTAGGTAACAAGTAGTGTCTCCACTTTTTGAGGGCTTGGGCCATAGCATAAAATTCCAAATCATAGGAAGAATACTTCCTCTTTGCTTCATTCAACCTCTCACTATAAAATGCAATCGATCTGCCTTCTTGGCCCAAAATAGCCCCTATTGCTTGATTGCTAGCATCACACTCAATGGTAAAAAAATTATCAAAATTAGGGAGCACAATTATAGGTTGTTGTGCTACTCCCATTTTCAAATATTCAAACCCTTTATCAGCCTCATTGGTCCAAGAAAACTTACCTTTGTTACCTCCTTTGATGGTGTCCAAGATTGGTGCACAAATTTGGCTAAAGTTCTTGAGGAACTTTCTATAAAATCTTGCAAGTCCATGGAAACTTCTCACATCTCCCATGGATTTTGGTGTTGGCATTGAGTAAGAATAGAATCCACCTTTCAAGGATCCATCTTCAAACTTCCCTTGGAGATGACAAAACTGAGGTAGACTAGTTCTTCCTTCATGAATTCACACTTTTCCATGTTGATCAGCAACTTCTCCTCTTGTAACCTCCTTAGTACCATGTCAAGGTGCTTCAAATGTTCTTATTTAGACCTTCTAAACACAAGGATTTTGTCTAAATAAACTACAAAAAATTTTCCAATGAAAGGTCTCAATACCTCATTCATAAGGCACATAAATGTACTAGGGGCATTTGATAACCCAAAGGGCATCACCAACCAATCATAGAGCCCTTCATTAGTCTTAAAAGTTTTCTTCCATTCATCCCCCTCTCTAATCCTTATCTGATGGTATCTGCTCTTTAGATCAATCTTGGAAAAGTAAGATGCTCCTGATAGACAATCCATGAGGTCCTCCATTCTTGGCATTGGGAACCTATATCTAATTGTGATCCTATTAATGGCTCTTGAATCAGTGCAAATAATCCGATTCCCATCCTTCCTTGGTGTTAGGATATTAGGAATAGCACATTGGCTCAAACTCTTCCTCACTAGCCCTTTATCCATCAACTCTTGCACTTGTCTTGCAATCTCCTCATTTTGAGCAGGTGTCATCTTGTATGCAGCCTTAATGGGAAATGTAGCCCCTGGAATCAAATCAATATGGTGGCTTATATCTCTAATGGGAGGTAGGGAACTAGGTAATTCATTCACTGTTATGTCCTTGTACCTTTCCAACAACTCTTGGACTTCCTTTGGTGGATCTTCCTTCTTCTTTGTGGGAAGATCTGCTTCACTTTTCGGCTTCATAATTAGGAAGAATCCTCTTCCTCCTTCTTCCTTCAAGGTCTTCATGAACTCCTTCTTTCCCACCATCAAAACACTAGGCCCTTCATAATTTTCCTTGTCTTCTTCTAGGAGAGGTGAAAGGTTGTAAGTCTTCCCATCCTTCACAATGGAGTATGTGTTCTTCTCCCCATCATGCTTGGTCTTCCTATCAAACTGCCAAGGCCTACCAAAAATATATAGCTTAATACTTGTACTCAAAATTTTTTTCATTAGATCTCATACATTATAAGTCATGACATGGATCTCGCTATTGTAACTTTTTTGTGATTGAATAATTTGTTGTTTTATTTTAAGATGTTGGTTGTGGGAACACCCCCAAATGTTACAAGGGCAATGGATATTGGTGTTTCATCCACTATACAATCCTCCATGGCTCTGATAGAGGAGGTATGAGGCAAATTACTAAATTTCAATTTACATTTATTGTTATAGATGTTAGTTCTAGTGAAAAATCAAACCATTATTGATTCATAGTTTAATTCCTATTTGGATGGTTTATACAGGGCTTGAGCACACTTAAGCATCAGCATGAAAATATTTCCATCATGGAGAGTGATCATGAGATGGTCGTAAGTGATTATTCTGTTAAATATATCATTTCTTATAATGTAATTTCTATATATTAATGTCTTTACTTCTTATTGTAACAGTTAAAACTTCACCAGGAGCTAAACTGTAGGAGGAGCAATAGGAGCACTCCTCAAGCACAACAAAAATGAGTGACAAAATTATTGCCATCAGATCGTCAAACAAAGGAAAAGAATTTATTTCTAGAGCATGGAGAGAAATGAATTTTGATTCCAGAGCCCTTTGTTGTATGCCTAGACATGGCAATTTTGTACATATCTTGTATTGGATATATTTGATATTGTATGCCTATACGACATTATAGCATAAGCCTATATGGCTATTTTATAACTATATTTTATACTTATATCAACATATATTGATGTATGTGTACATGGCTATTTGGTTAATACAAATCTTTTTTATCAATGGTGTGCATATTTGCTCTTTTTGACAATGTCAAAAGCATGGCTACATATAGATTAGGTAAAAGACTTTTCCTTTTAGATTAGAAATGCATGGAAGTTTCAAAAAGTATCCTTGATATTACATAAAGATGAGTTTATACCATAGCATCAAAAGTATTTTGGGGAAAAAATCGGCAAACCAAAAGTATAAGATTTTTTGAAAAAATGGGGAAAAAGTCTAGAAAAAATTGAAAAAAATCAGATGTAAAAAAAAAAGTAAAAAAAGGTAGAACAAGAAATAATTTAAAAAAAAAAAAATTAAAGGAATTTCAATAGCATAGAGATATATAGAGCAAATAAAATAGAGTTTAACTAATAAATTGTAAAAAATAGATTTTTGTAGTTTATATTCATATCGTTGATTACATTGCATTGCACATATTTCAAACTCAAAGCATTGCTTCACATTGCATAACTAATAACTATATGTTGATAGATGAAAAAAATTTAATTACAATATAGTTTTTACAAAGTCAACCTATGCAGTTATGCAATTACTTCACATCGCATAACTAATAACTAGGAACACCTCCTAATTGCATTTGCTTGTCATGGCATTCTATGAGACCACATTTCTTTGAGGCATGCTTTCAAACAATTCATTGCCTTGTCTATACTACCACATTTTTGATACATTTCTACCAAAGAATTTTGTCAAATGGTTCACTACCTTGTTGCTATAGTTGAAAGCCTAAAACAAGTTCTTTTGAACAAGCTATGGATGCTTAAAAAAAATCTATCAAAATCATAATAGTAAGCAATATCATAGACAAGGTAGTGAACTCTTTGAAAAATGCCTCAAATAAATGAGGTCTCATGGTGATGGAATTCCATGACAATCAAAATAATTTGATTGTCATGGAATTCCATCACCATGATTTTGATTGTCATGGAATTCCATCACCATGAGACCTCATTTCTTTGAGGCATTTTTTCAAAGAGTTCACTACCTTGTCTATGCTAACACATTTTTCATACATGTCTATCCAAGCATTTTATCAAAAATTTCATTTCCTTGCTGCTATGGCTAAAACCCTAAAACAGGTTCTTTCAAACATGTTATGGATTGGCATGGCATTCCATCACCATGAGACCACATTTCTTTGAGGCATTTTTTCCAAACAGTTTGTTTCCTTGTCTATGCTATCACATTTTTCATACATGTTTACCAAAGAATTTTATCAAATAGTTAACCTCCTTGCTGCTATGGCTAAAGGCCTAAAATAGGTTCTTCAAAACAAGCTATGGATGCTTAGAAAAAATCTATCAAAGCATAATAATAAGCAAAAGCATAGACAAGGTAGTGAACTATTTGAATAAAAGCCTCAAAGAATTGTGGTCTCAATGGTGGTGGAATTTGATGACAATCCATAGCAATTTACTTGTCATGGCATTCGTCATGCCATTCCATCACCATAAGACCACATTTATTTGAGGCATTTTTTCAAATAGTCTGTTGCCTTGTCTATGCTACCACACTTTTCATACATGTTTACCAAAGAATTTTATCAAACAGTTCACCTCCTTGATGCTATGGATAAAATCCCAAAAAAGGTGCTTCCAAACAAGCTATGAATTCTTGGAAAAAATATATCAAAGCATAATAATAAGCAATAGCATAAACAAGGCAGCAAACCATTTGAATAAAAGCCTCAAAGAAATGTGGTCTCAATGGTGGTGGATTGCCATGATAATCCATAGCAATTTGCTTGTCATGGCATTCGTCATGGAATTCCATCACCATGAGACCACATTTCTTTGAGGCATTTTTTGAAACAGTTCATTGCCTTGTCTATGCTACCACATTTTTCATATGTGTTTACCAAAGAATTTTATCAAATTGTTCACATCCTTGATGTTATGGCTAAAATCCTAAAATAGGTGTTTCCAAACAAGCTATGGATGCTTGGAAAAAATCTATCAAAGCATAATAATAATCAATAGCATAGACAAGGTAGAAAATTGTTTGAATAAAAGCCTCAAAGAAATGTGGTCTCAATGGTGGTGGAATTCCATGACAATCCATAGCAATTTTCTTGTGATGGCATTTTTCATGGTATTCCATCACCATGAGACCACATTTCTTTGAGGCATTTTTTCAAATAGTTTGCTACCTTGTCTATGCTACCACATTTTTCATACATGTTTACCAAAGCATTTTATCAAACAGTTCACCTCCTTGCTTCTATGGCTAAGAGCCTAAAATAGGTGCTTCCAAAAAAGCTATGGATGCTTGGAAAAAATCTATCAAAACATAATAATAAGCAATAGCATAGACAAGGTAGCAAACTATTTGAATAAAAGCCTCAAAGAAATGTGGTATCAATGGTGGTGGAATGCCATGAGAATCCATAGAAATTTTATTTTCATGGCATTCGTCACACCATTCCATCACCATGAGACCATATTTATTTGAGGCATTTTTTCAAATAGTTCACTACCTTGTCTATGCTACAACATTTTTCATACATGTCTACGAAAGCATTTTATCAAACAATTCACTGCCTAGCTGCTATGGCTAAAAGCCTAAAAAAATTACTTTAGAACAAGCTATGGATGCTTGGAAAAAATCTATCAAATCATAATAGTAAGAAACAAGCTATGGTCTCATGGTTTTTTTTCATGTGAAAATCAATGTGATTTTATTCACATTTTTTTGTAGGTTATAAACACTTTTTTTTTGTCAATTTTATTGTTTTAAATGGCATTCAAGTTTATGGTGGTTTTGTTGTTTATATGATGATATGTGATATTCTAATCCTAATTCATGCTTCTAGGTTGCATAGATATATATTTTGTTTTTACATGTTTTTGGTACCAACGAACCCAAAACAAACTGAAACCCCCTACAAAACATTTTGGCCAAACCGGTGAACTGAACCCCCAAACCTGAACCTCAAAACCTATTCCAACACTCTTCATTTTTCCTACACAAACTTAATTGACCACCAAATTATGTTTCCCCTTGACTTTACCTGTGTTTACTCCCTCAAAGCTTTCTTTTTCATTCAAAACCCCTATTTTCCCAACTAGGGCATGCCATGCCATAACATACTCTTGACCTCCCATGTCCTTGTAGAACCTTTCAACACATCAAACTCGACAATATCACCCTATTTCCAACCTATTCTAACTTATTTTCAAGCATTTTCTTCTTTTCACCTCTTCTAGCCTTGCTTTTAAGGGGCCTCAATTTTGAATTTTCAATAGAGGTAGTGTTAGTAATCTCTTCCAATGCCCTTAATAATGCTATTTTCTTATTCCTACTCCCTATCCTACTTACATTAGGCCCATATCAGTGAGAGACAACTTGAACAATAGGTGGAATGGCCTGTTTCAACATACTACACTCAAACCCTTAAGGGATCAATCCGGTTGAACGTAGCTCAAAGCGATTCTACGTGTTTGGATGAGAAAGAGGACCATTCCTAGCATGAGTATTCCTATTCGAATGTGTTGGAATAGTCTGTTTGGTCACACAATTTGTAGAAATAAAGTTGCACCACTTTGCAACTTTCTACTGCTTCCATTTGACACTTTTTCCATCAACTGAAATCTAGACACCATAGGAAAACCACTCTGAGATAACGAAAATTGAGAGAGTTTATTGTAGAGGGGCCCAACATGATCCCATGAGATCAAATGAGAAGTTTCTAAGCATCACGATGTCTGAGTAACCTCATACTAAAGTTTGGAGCCATTTTTCCCTTTGGACCCTTAAGGGATCGATCCGGTTGAACATAGCTCGAAGCGATTCTACATGTTTGGGTGTAAAAGAGGACCATGCCTAGTGTAAACATGCCTATTCAGACATTTTTGAATAGTTCATTTGGCCACATGAGTTGTAGAACGAAATTTGCACCACTTTGCAACTTTGCACTACTTCCGTTTGACACTTTTTTCATCAACTGAAACTTCAACACCATGGAAAAACCACTCTGAGATAATATAAACCAAAAGAGGTTATTGTAGAGGGTCCCAACATGATCCCATAGGATTAGATGAGAATTTTCTAAGAATCACAGTGTCCAAGTAACCTCATGCTTAAGTTTGAAGCCATCTTTCCCTTTGGACCCTTAAGGGATCGATTTGGCTGAATGTAGTTCAAAGCGATTCTGCGTGTTTTGGTGCAAAAGAGGACCATTCCTAGTGTAAAAATTCCTATTCGGACGTGTTTGAATAGTTTGTTTGGTCACACAAGTTGCAGAGTGAAAGTTGCACCACTTTGCAACTTTTCACTGCTTCCATTTGACACTTTTTCCATCAACTCAAATTTGGACACCACAGGAAAACCACTATGAGATAACAAAAATTAAGAAAGGTTATTGTAGGGGGGCCCAACATGATCCCATGGGATTAGATGAGAAGTTTCTAAGCATCACAGTGTCTGAATAACCTCATTATGAGGTTTGTAGCCATTTTTCCCTTTGGACCCTTAAGGGATTGATCCGGTTGAATGTAGCTCAAAGTGATTCCATGTTTTTGGGTGAAAAAGAGGACCATCCCTTGCATAAAAATTCCTATTCAAACGCATTGGAACAGTTCATTTGGTCACACAAGTTGCAGAACAAAAGTTGCACCACTCTGCAACTTTCCACTACTTCGATTAGACACTGTTTTCATCAACTAAAACTTCAACACCATGGGAAAACCACTCTGAGATAACATAAACTGAGAGAGGTTATTGTATAGGGATCTAGGAAAATCCCATAGGATTAGACGAGAAGTTTCTAATCATCACGGTGTTTGAGTAACCTCAGGTTGAAGTTTGCAGCCACTTTTCCATTTGGACCCTTAAGGGATCAATTTGGTTGAACGTAGTTCAGAGCTATTCCACGTGTTTGGGTGAAAAATAGGACCATTCCTAGCATAAAAATTCCTATTTGAACATGTTGGAACAATCCGTTTGGTCACACAAGTTGCAGAACGAATGTTACACCACTTTGCAACTTTTCACTGCTTTCATTTCACACTTTTTTCATTAACTGAAAACTGGACACCACAGGAAAACCACTCTGAGATAATGAAAACTAAGAGAAGTTATTGTATAGGGGCTCAACATGATCTCATTGTATTAGACAAGAAGTTTCTAAGCATCACGGTTTTTGAGTAACCTCATGATGAAGTTTGCAGCCATTTTTCCCTTTGGACTTTTAAGGAATCGATCCAGTTGAACAAAGGGTTTATACTCTAAACTTATCCAAACCTTACCAACTCTTGGGGAAGAAAATTTAAGGCATAAAAACTTCAAAATCCACAATTAGATCTTATTTATACCACCGTACAATGGGTAAACCACAAAACCCTCTATTGTAGCCTAAACCCTAGGGGTTTATTGAAAATGATATTTCCAAAGCTAACCACAACCTATAAATTACTCAAACAAGTTTTTGATACCATACACAAGCTCAAACAATCATAAAATAATGCTTCCCTACACAAAAACACAATTTAACTCTTCAAAACTACCATTTTTCTTAAAGAAAACTCACTTTTACACACATGGGTTTCACACCCATCTCACTTTAAATCCTCCCCAACACTAACACATCATTCCCACACCTTAATAATGTTAGTGTAGACCCATTCCTCAAGTTACATAGGCTACAGAAAGAGGAATGGTTCAAAAATCCATTTTTATTGACTCAAAACCTTCAAATGTACAAGTTCGGGCCAGTTTTAGTAAATTGAAGATATTTTACTCCTTATTTTCCTTGATGAACAAAACCTACTAAATGGTGCTCCTATACCAAACATACATTGACCTTATTATCCCTCCTAAAGTTTGGACCACATCCATTACCTCCACATAAAACTCGGCATCCTTGGTCTTCTTGGTTCCCATACCTTGATATGGTTATGCAAATGAAAATGAAACAAAGTAATCATCTCCTTCTTCGCTCGCTAGAAGAATGCATGCTTAATGTTTTGATACATGATATCAACTCTCTCATCTACTCTCATGGTTGAATACTGAAATCCAGTATGGTGGGCCTCCAGAGTTCTAGTTATCTTTCTTCCTCTTCCACCAAATGTTGGCCCTGTCCACACATTTGCCAGCCTAATTGACTTCATTTTTGAAATATGAAGCTTCTCCTAAGTCACCAGTGTTGCTCTATTGTCCTTTTCAGACTCTTTCATTGCTACAGATCATCTATGGGATTTAATCATTTTTACCACATGTGGTTGATGTGCTTTGAATCCTTGCATCTAAAGTAAATTTCCTCAACATAAATACTCTCTCAAGGTTAACAATCATACATTGACCTTCTTGCCCATCTTAAATTTTAGACCACATCCATTACCTCCACATAAAACTCGATATCCTTGGTCTTCTTGGTTCCCATGCCTTGATATGGTTATGCAAATGAAAATGAAGAAAAGTAATCACTTCCTTCTCTATTGGCTGGAAGAATGCATGCTTAATGTTTTGATACATGATATCAACTCTCTCTTCTGCTCTCATGGTTGAATATCGAAATCCAATGTGGTGGGCCTCCAGAGTTCCAGTCATCTTTCTTCCTCTTCCACCAAATGTTGGCTTGATTCACACATCTCCCAACCTAATTGGCTTTGTTTTTTGAAAGATAAACTTTCTCCTGAGTTACCAATGTAGCTCTCTCTACCTTTTCAAACTCTTTCATTGCTACAAATCATCTTTGGGATTTAATAATCTATACCACATGGTTGATGTGCTTTGAATCATCAGTAATAGTCTTAAAAAAATTTTGCTAGTACAAGTTCATTATGCTTTCATAATACTTTATAACCATGGAGTTCATCAATTCCTTGATGCCATCAAGTGAAGATTAAGGAATGGCGTCAATGTGGAGTACATCTCACTTGAAGTCTTTGAAAGAAATAGCCATATCAAATTCCTTTTTCCTAAGTCCTACTGTCTCAAGGTTAACAATCTCAATCTCACTAATAGCAATTACTACTAAGAAAGGTAATTCCACCAACTCTACCAATCAGTTTACCATAAGAATAATAAAAGGCTTCAAAAGAGCTCCATGAAAACCAAGCTCTCTAAATGGTACATATCAAAGTCTACTTCAAAATATTTTAGATGAGGTTTCTCCCATAGCTCTCTTACTTGCTTGACAAAACCTTGAAACTTTGTATTGATTTTATTTTCCATGTCCCTCTCTTGTTGTTCTTCCTCAATTTCATCAAGATCATACATTGACCTTCTTGACCCTCCTAAATTTTGGACCACATCCATTACCTCCACATAAAACTAGACATCCTTGGTCTTCTTGGTTCCCATTCCTTGATATGCTTATGCAAATGAAAATGAAGCAAAGTAATCATCTCCTTCTCCATTGGTTGCAATAATCCATGCTTAATGTTTTGATACATGATATCATATCTCCCTTCTACTCTCATGGTTCAATACCAAAACCTAGTATGATGGGATTCTAGAGTTCCAGTCATCTTTCTTCCTCTTCCACCAAATTCTATCTCGATCCATATGTCTTCCAGCCTAATTGACTCTGTTTTTGAAAGTTGAATGGTGCAGGAGCACCCACACCTCACCCTCAATTTGTGATTGTTTGATGGTAAATTGGGAGGATAGTTGGTAAATGTTAGTATTTTGAGGTCCTTTTGTCTCGAATAAGGTCTAATAGACCAATCTATTTTGATACACTTTTGGTTGTTTTAGTGAAAGGAAAATCCATTTTTCTTTATTCAGCTTGTACAGACCAACAGGGTCTGAGTTTACTCTAATTTTTTTGATGGAGCCCTTCCTCCTACTATGGTGAATTGTGACTCAAAGGAAAGGTTTACAATGTGTTGTTTTCAAGTTTCCTTAACTCTTTTAATAATGGTAAGGTGTTTATACGGTTGGTGATGTTTTAGGTTGAGAATGTCAGATTTTGGCTTGAAATGGAGGAACCAAAGTGATGTTTTTGAGATCTACTAAGTGTAAAGGCTAGGTGAAGGTTTATTATGTGTGTTCAAACCCTAAAAAAGTTGTTTGATGCTTTGCTGAGGTTTGGAAGGCCTTGGAGTTGTGAGATATTAAAAAACCCTACGTATTTGTTAGAAAATTGAGGGTTTTAATCAATTATGGCTTAGAGGTTGATTGCTTTTCTAAAACCTATGGAATTGGTATTTTTGTGATCTATTTGATGACTTTCCAATAGCTTGTGGGGTTACAAGAAGTTTAAAGAGAAGTTTGTTTGTAAAATAGGGTTAATTTTGTAGCCTTTTTGTAGGGCAGTTTGAAGGATCTCCAATAAATTGCAAAGAAACCTTGTATGTTTGGCTTGGGAATAGTGTTGGGGGTTTGAGTAGATGCTATATTGATGATGAGATGGTCCGTGAGAAGCGTTATCTAAAATTTAAGCCAAATTGTTTAGTTTCGAAGCGTTTTTGTTGGTAGTTGTTCCAAGATGGCCAAAAGAAATAACAAAGGTTGTTGATTTACTAAAATATGATTTGATCGAGTCTTCTCCACCTTGACTCTGCATCACTAAAGTTTCTCTTGAGCCACCAGTGTAGCTCTCTCTGCCTTTTTAGACTCTTTCATTGCTATAGATCGTCTCTAGGATTTAATCATTTGTCAAGATCATCAAAATAAGGATGTTGCATTGCTTTTTTGGCTGAGTTTCTCTTTGATGGCTCCAAAATCATCATTTTCTGCAAGGACAGACCAATCAATTTCTACTAGTTTAGTTACAGATAGGAAAAAAAAAGAATAAAAAGAAATGGATCATGTCCAAAATGGAAATGAAATGAAAATAGATGGAAGGCACTTACAGATAGGCATGGCAATCTATCAACTTAGTCACTCCTGCTCATACATCTTCATTGCAAGTTCCAAGATACCTATTGCACACAACACCTCTCGTGAATCTAGAATGTCTTGAAATTTTAGATTCTCCTATAATGTCTACATCATAGGTGCTCACGATAACGTTAACTTAAAATGAATAACTTGAAATTACCTCACCAAGCTTCACACACACTCTTGTAATGGCTGAAAATCATAATTGAGATTTGGCTTCATAATCAAAATAGGGATGTTGCATTGCTTTTATTCCTGAGATTCTCTTAGATGGCTCATAAATCTACATTTTTTGCAAGGGGACACCATTCAATGTTTACTAGGTTACTTATAGATACGCAAAGTAAAATAAGACATGATAGCATTGGCATCAAACAAATTAATGTGGATACAAGTATAAATTAATAAGAACCATTGTGCATATAGTTAAAAATTAATCTAATGAACCATCTGGAACTGCTCTACTCTTTATTGTGTCAAGTATTGCCTCATGGTCAAATTCACGAACCTTCCACAAGGTCCTGTTCAAAGGTCTGGCCCCATTTTTTCTCAAAAAAATATTGGATGCCACAACGAGGTTGGATTAATGAAGAATCTTATGATGTGTGCCAAAGTCCTCAAACAACCAATGTTTAACACTCTTATGTGGGTACCTTCTAAGCCATGTTCCAGTAACAACAACTGAGCCTATAGGTTATTCGATATTTTCTCCATCTATAATTGGGGCTTCCAATTTATTTTTAGACTCAACACAACAACACAAGTAATAGTTTGTTCCCTCTTAATTTTATTCATCTGCAATAACTGCATAAACATGCGCTACATTGATATGTGCATAAAATCACTCAAAATTAGTCAACATTATGAAAATAGTACAAAGTAAGATAACAATATGGAATTTGAAAAACTAAGCAAGTAGATATATTACCTGGTTGAACTAGATTTGATACATGGTCAAATTCAACTGATGATTCCATCTGTGTTAGTTCCAATGTCATCAAAGGGCAATATGTGTGAAGTGGGGTAAGATAAATTGTCAACCATCTATCAACGCACTCCCCTAACTCACAATCATTCCAGGTTTGCATTATACATGAAGAACAAAAGCATGCCATCTTACGTGTATTAATACTCCATGAACATTCTTTTGAGCTAAGGAAATAGTGTAGCTAACTCGATCCTGTTAGTGTACAACAATCATCATATGGTTCAATGTTAGTATCATCCATGAACTAAAAAAATCTATGAGCTGAACATGTACCTTCATTACCTGGATCCATCGAAGCATTACACCACTCGACAATTGAACTTGCATGTGTCAAATTTGCACTGTCTTTATACTTTAACTCTTCTCGTGCTAATGCTATTTTCACGCATGCTCCTACACCATCATGCTCCCCCTTTCCATGCCTGGCCTCACAAAAGTTCCACATATGTTGAACACCTATAGTTAGATGCATCCTGCACAACCAGTAGAACATGGACATGTTCTTGAACTGTGCTGCATAGTTATCCAACCATATTATATGTCGATCCTATGCTATGCCCCTCTGAGCCAAATCACTATAGAACATCTAGAAGCAACCTTTCATGAGCTCTAGAGAATGTGTGCAATCATCACTAATATAAAAGTGATACTGCCTCAATACCTTCCTTTGGTCCTCTGTACTATCAACTACATGAATGAATGCTATGTGCAAAAATATTGAAACCTCTGTGGTGTTGTAATAATGTGATTGCACCTCACACTATGGTTGTAGAGTGTAGTTCTTTGCAAATTCAACCATTGATACTATGCTACCAACTAGAAAGGTTTCCTTGCATAGCTTGAATTGTGTGTCCAACCATCAGGCTCTATGGGTATGCCTTGCATACTCATACACTAGATTCTCATGAAACATGGACATAAATTAATACACTAGAATCTTCTCAATAACCAAATCACACCTTTTTTCTTGAGAGCCATCTTTTGTAGCATATGCCACTATTTTATACTTCCCTAAATCTAATAGTTTATGCCCCACCTCATCTATGCTTTCCATATGTTGACATACTCACATTTATCACAAGCCACCACAATGCTCGCATGAACCATCCAAGCATGTTCTCCTGTAGAATATTTGGCCATCCTCTATTTGACATAAAAAATTTGATAAGAAATCTCTTGAAGATCTTGTTGGGGATTCTATGCCACAATCGTATAAAACATCATTAGTATGGGTATGTGCAGGATCATCATGGAAAAACACAGGCCCTTAAGTGGCAAAAAAAATCAAAAAAATCAAAGTTAGGAAGCTTGATGTAAAAATTTGAATAAGTTATCTATCTTATTTCAAAAATATGTAAGAATAGAATCTATAGCAAATTGAATGTAGTTTCTAAACTACTAGACCTTTTTTTTTTTTTAAATCTATTTGGTGAAAATTTGAAATTTCAATGCAGTTGTACTTAAATTTCAGGGAAAAAATAAGAAGTGTCTATCTGACCACCCTAACCACAATAAAATGATAATATTTTTTTATAATATTTTAGATCTATAAGTAGAGGACTCATGTCCTAGTGTGATGCATATTTTTTGTAATTTTTTCCAAGTAAATAGTTAATTATGATTTTTTTATTACAACTTTTAAAAAATATAAAACTCGTATGTCTGACCACCTTAACTTGGTCAAAATTTCATGAAATTCAATTTATATTTTTTTAATCCTATAGTATGTGAAGCATAGAATGTGACGCAATTTTTGGATTCAAAAAATATGATACCATTTGAAATTTATAGATGTTTTCAATCAGCCTATCAATCAGGACTTTAGTCATAATTAAATAGAAAATGAATAATAATTATTTATTAAATTCAAAGTAAAGGATAATTTATATTGGTGGAAAACTGAGAATCTCCTTTAAAAACTCTTTTCATTTCATCAATTTTGGGTAAAAAAAGTCATCAGCCACATGGACCATCATATCACTTACATATCACCACTTTTTGGCCCATCATGATCTTGCACATACTCACGTATGCAAATCTAAACATATAGAACGATAAAAATCATAATGGTTAGCGAATTCAATATGTAGTCTACAACAACAAGTAGTGCGTGTGTCATTTATCTTGACATAAAAAGGTTTAATCATTTCAAATAATCTTTGAGAAATACTAATTTGAGGATAAGCATTTTGAAATTTATGAAAAAATTGGGTTTGAGTCATATCCAAAACATGCTTTGGATGTGGCTCACAGTTCTGACTACCAATTCTCCTTCTTACGGAATCCCTTTGATTTAGAGATGGCCTTGTATTATTCTTCCAATAATCTTCAATTAGTGTTCTCCATGCTTGAACAAATTTTCTATCTTTATGTGGTAGTCTTCTCGAGAATTCCCATAATTCATTTGAATCGGTGCCCTCAATTCTTTGTTGCCTTTGAATGACTCTTGATAAAAATTTTCTACTAATTCCCATTTGTTTGCTTATCTTTTTAATGAGACGAGATATCTTTGTTTGATAGCTTACCAAAGTTGATGTAATGACACGTCAGGTGACATTGCTATCCTTTGAGTTTGAGGTCTTACCTACACTCTCATAAGAATCCATTAGATTCTTCACAATAGTGTTTTCACTTGATGCATTCGATGTTCTTAACCCAAGAGTCTTCATGATGTTTCTGTACTTTAAACCCCACATCATTTGAACAAATAGTTGAGATCTTCTGGTCTTATTTAGGCTTTCAAAGAAAATTTTCCAAATATTATTAGCATATCTTCTACAAGTGCATTCTAGAATCTTACCTTCCAGTGCTGCAAAATATCCTCATAATATTAATCAAAAACTTTGGCTTTCTACACAAAATTCTAGGTGGTGTTCTCTTAGGTACATACATCTCAACATTAGCAATTTCATCAATATTTAATTGAGGTGGGCTAGATCACATACCTTCGACCGAGGGTGGAATAGAATACATACCTTGAGTTTCACATGGGGATGATGGAATACCTTGTTCATCAAATCCGAGTGATGATGTAATCTCAACTTCAGATGTGGTGGATGGTGTCCAACCATATTCACTTGTGGCAGACGGTGTTCCTCTATATTCACTTGTGCTTAATGGTGTCCCTTCGTATTCACTTACGGTAGAGGGTGTGTCTCCAACTACGTTACATGCATCTCCCTTAGCACGACTCTTTTGTATTCATGCCCTTTGTGCTCCCAATTTATTTTCTCTTTTTGACGATTGAGGTTCCTCTTCAACTAGCTTGTTTTCATCAATTGTTCCCAATTTATTTTTTCACGACATTCCCTCATCCGTTTTTTCTCTTTATTTATGAAGGCTTGGAGTTGATCATCTGTTAGTTTTTTCCTTTTAACAGTTTTTTTCTTTGGCATGACAAATAATTTTACCTATGCAAAAAGTGCTAAGTCAAACCAAATTAACTAATAGTGAAGGGTTGTAAAAGTCTATTAAAGAGGGAGACCAATGGTCACCTCTTTCAAATGTTAGTTTTTGAAGTTGAAGTGGTTTGTTTTCGAGTATGATATTATGAAAGATGGAATCAAGCTCAAGCTAACCCCATTGTAGGGAGATGATAGGGGAAAAGAAAAAATGGAAAGGATAGTGATGATGGGAAGGAAGGAGTTCCTCAAGCATGAGGAAGATAAACATGGTGAAGGTGCAGCTACTTACACAAAGAAAAGAATTGAGGTAGAAAAAGTAGACGAAGGAGTAATTTTAGAAAGGAAAAAGGATGGAGAAATAGTGATAAGAGAAAGGGAATCCTTTATACAGGATCTAGACATATTTTCAAAGCAGGTTGGAGATAAGAAAAGGACTGATTTCAGTCAAGAAAAGGCAGGAATAGCTTTAGGATAGTCTAATACTATCAAAATAGAGGTATGCAGACCTGATGAAAAGAAATGTGAGGTGAAGAACCTTGGGGTAGAGACCCTAATGCAAGGAAAAGGCAAGATAAGTGGAGACAAGATGGAGAAGAGGTGAGAATGGCCTAGTAAGGTCATGGTTGAAGAGATGGATTGTCCAATGAAAGGGCAAGATGGAAAGCAATAGACTAATGACAAAGAAGATGGAAGACCACATGATGAGAAGGTCTCAGAGGAAAAGGGAAAGAAGGCAGAGGTAAGAGAGTGTGCATGGATTGAGGAAAGCCATGAAGGGATTTTCAAGAATAAAGAAATTATGATAGGGGCAGTGTTGTGTCCCCTGCAGATAAAGAGAGACAAGGAGCAGACAAGCATTGTAGAAACAATGATATTTAAATCAAAAGATACAAAGGTAAAGGGAGATTTGATTCAAAGTCTAGATGCAAAGAACCTATGTAGGGGCCAAGAAAAAGAAGAAAATAATTTTTTTTTGATGCAGGTCATAAAAAAGGAAGTTGCAAAGAGCCTAGATAAAAGGCCAATGGAAGAATGTATGATAGTTGAGGATAAAGATAAGTGTGTGGAAAGCATGGTAGATGTAGTAAGTGGTCCACTAAAGGGACAAGAAGATAAAGAGCTTGAAAATACATTGTTGGAAAAGAGTTCAGTGGAGGATAAGAGATCAGAGGATGTGATGCATCAAGTGGAATGCCAAAAAGCAAAGGAAAGGTCTGAGATAGAGTTTGTAGAAGGTTCAGTCACCATAAAAGGTGAAATTGAAAATACAAAGTGTTTGAATGAATCAAAGATGGAAGAGACTAAGGAAGAGATGTTTATAAATGCTTTCCAAGTGAAGGCTAGAGGAAAGGTGAGAGTGGGATCTCCAAATGAAATGGAGAAGAAAGAAAAAGATGAGGCTAGGACAGTGGATGGTCCTAGATGGGTAAGAGTACTGATGTGGAAATTGTATGCAGTTGTGGCAATGGTTCCAAGATGGGAGAACATGAAGCAGATGGTGAGGAGGGTGGATAAGAGGAAAAGAGTGAAGGGAGTCCTTTATTACTTCCTTGTTTTGATGATCATGTTTATGGAGGTGAAGCCAAGGGTGAAAAATAAAAGGACAGAGAGTGGACTGTTTGGAAGTAAGTGACACCATGGAACAAGTTAGGAGAAATTGGATGCAACCATGGATGATAGGACAGAGCAGGAAGGTGCAGGTTCAAGGTGATCAGTGAGGAGAGGAATTGTTTTGCAAGGACAAGGCCAAGCCTAAGGTGAAGATGAAGGCAAGAGGGAGCAATGGTAGGAACATGGAGGATCATCAGATATTTTTTGCAGGTCAAGGTGTTGCAGAATTTCAAGAGACTTGGAAAGCTTTCATGGCTGGATGTATGGTGCATGAGCACCAAGGACAGCTAGGAACATTAGGTGGTCAATTGATGATTTTTTTCTTTTTAATCATGAGTGCAATGTAATAAGGTCTCAAAATAACATTAGGAAGTGTTTTGAGTCATGTAAGGTTGATAGTTTTACGAAGTTGCCATGTCTTGGAAAATGTTTTCAATATGATGGAATGAAGCCTTCAATGGAATAACCATTAAAATACCTATAAGATGGAAATGTAAAGGTCAAAGTAGTGTGATGAGGCCATCATAAGGTCATTAGAATAGGTTGAAAGTCAGTTTTAGTGTCAAAAAGTGAAAAAATTGCAAAAAAAGAAAAAAATGCAAAGTTGCACTAAAAAGGGAATTGAAAGGTCAAGTTGGTAAAGGGAAGTTGTAAGTTGGTTTTAGGGGGATGTAGAGGTAGGAGTGTCTTTGAAAATTCCATGTAAATGTTGGAGGGAGGTTAGCATGACTCCATTTGAAAATTTGAATGAAATCTTTTGTTGTTTCAACATTTTTCCCTGTATTTATGAACTTTGTTGGCAATAAACAGTTCGTACAGTGAATATTGTGGCATGAAATGAATTGGGAATGATAGTGGAGTGAGTCTACTATGATTTCCATTAGATTGGAGGCTTCACCATTTAGTTTTGTCGGTTTTAGAGTGGATTTTCAAAGACTTCCTGTGCACTCAAAAATTAAGGGTTTGAGAGTACTAAGAATGCAAGCTTGATCCATTCCACCTTTTGTAGGCATTGTAACTTGGTGGAATGGATCATAATATTTAGGGTTAAATTTTTTGGGGTCTTTTTTGTGCACGTGTGTTCATTTGAGTGAGTAGGAGTGATGCCTAGGGCTGGAAAAGTCAATTTTCATTGTGAATTTGAAGGCTAGATGGTGGGGTTTGTCAAAATGATGAACTTGTTGATCTAAAAAACTTTTAAGTTTGTGTAGGGTATTTGGAAGGTGTTTGATGATTTTTGGGGGTCTAGAAAGGCTTGGGCATATGAATTTCAATAAAACCTTGGGTTTTAGCATGTAAAAGGAGGGTTTACTAAGACAACACTTTAGAATGTTTGTGTCTGGGAACTAACCATGGATTTTGTTGTTTTAGAACATATCAAATGACTTTCCATTGGTTTGGAGTAAAAAATGATTCTTTTAGAGGGACCTCCTTTGTAAAATGAGGCTAATCTAGTAGCCTTTAGGCAGGGTAACCTATTGAAACTCCATATTGTTGCAAGGGAGCCTTATGTGATTTGTTGGGCATTATACTTGGGGTCTGAGTGGATGCTAAATGGATGATGTGTTGGACCTTTTATGGCCTTCTCTAAAAGATAGGTCCATTGGATGAATTTTGAGACCTAGAAAGCAAAGGATATTGTTTCAAGCAGTTTGGGAGAATGAAGTTTTGAAGGTTGTTTCTTTTCATGCATTTGATCAAATTGGGTTGGTTGTTGTGTTGCTCCACCTTGTCTGCATCAATATTTGAATTGACATTAGGTTGTTATGAGTTAATCTTCACCTTGGCTCTACATCAAGAAGGCCTTGGAGTTGTGAAATATAGAAAACCCTAGATATTTATGAGCAAATTGAGGGTTTTTGTATTGGAAACCTATTTGAGCATGCATTAGGAGTATATTCAATTTTTTTAGAGACATGTATGGATAATTTGGTAGCATAGACAAGGAAATCAACTGGTTTGTATAACTGTTTGAAAAAATACCTCAATGAAAGCTTTGGAAGCATACACAAAGAAATTCAATTGTTAAATTTAACAAAATGCCTCAAAGAGACGTGGTTTAAAAAATGTAATAGGAAAGTATATAGAATTGTGTAATTTAAAATGTCTATTGACAACCTAAGGTTGTAACATGACAAACAAACAATTTGATCAACATGGAATAAGAAAAACAACAAAAATAAAAGAAAGCCATAATAGAATGAAAGAAAATGTACAAAGACTTCACATACCTAAAAAACAAAGTTTCAAATGGAGGAGTTCTACCGAATTATGTAGCCTTTGCTTCTTTTTTCCTCAAATTCCTCAAAAATTTGACTTTTTCAAAAGCTTGTTCCCCTCCAAACTTCAATTGTATATCAATTATCACTACAATTCAAACTTGAATTCATATTACATGCCTTCTAATGTGAAAACTCTGCTATTTCAGGAAAAGGTGATGGAAATATCATGAAAAAGGTGGTAGAATCTAAATATCATGCATGCACACTTCACTCAATCACCAAAAAGATACTTTTTCTCAGAGCATGCATAGAACTAGGAGAATATGTAGAATGTGGGCTGACATCATGGGTATATTGTGTTTTTTAACCATTTTTAGTGCAATAAATAATGTGCATGTGTTATAACATGCTTACGTTATTTCTCACTAAACGAGCATCTCTCTATTTATCAATAACATGCTCGTGTTATAATAAATTTAGTTTTCTTAAAGATTTATATGGTATACCCACTCCCACCCTATCTCCCACACACTTTCAACCTCTCCCACACTCTCAAACCTTCTCTCCTATTCTCCTAGTCTCTCCAACTCTCTCCCATGCTCTCTAACTCTCCTACCCTCTCTCCCACTCTCTCTGATGCTCTCCCACTCTCCCACCCTCTCTCCCACACTCTCTCCAACTCTCCCATCCTATCTAACACTCTCTAACTCTCTCCCACCCTCTCCCACCCTCTCCCACCCTCTCCCACCCTCTCCAATACTCTCCCACCCTCTCCCACTCTATCTGACCCTCTCCCACCCTCTCCCACTCTCTC
>VDFB02049217.1:13847317-14309457 GCA_007258455.2 Sequoia sempervirens | reverse complement strand
TATATATATTTCAATTTCAGAATATATGTATAAAGATTTAATAATCTAAAAAAAGGATTATGGATAGAGATTTTTTAAAGAAAGTAAACCCCAATCTAGTAACAGAGAAGTTGTGCAAATTTTTATAAATGCATATAAAAGAATGGGAAATTTCCACCAATTTCTCAATTTTGCAAACAACTTCACAGAACATACACTTGAAATTCAATCTTTCAGCAATACTCATATTTTCAAACACTTGGGAATTAAATTCATGGAAAGAGAATTAAAAACATGGATATTTTTCACCTAGTTGTAGTTTCTCTCTAGTTAAATCTTCTCTTTGCTTCTTCTAGAACTTGTTTCCTGAAAGAGTTCTTTCTTCCCCTCTCCTTTTCTTGTTACTTTACTAAGTCCTTTTTCCCACTAATTCAAAATCCTTCAAATTTTTTTTGATAAAAATAAGCATTTAATTGGTAGCCATTAGAGCTAATTTGCAGAGAATATTTTCAAGAACTAGTATCTCTCACAGGAATTCTTTTTCCCTTTTTCTAAACCTAATCTTGAAAATAATAGATTTAAAAAAAAATATAAATAAGATATAACTTACCTTTTTACCTTTCCTATTCCAAGATAAAAATATAAAATAATTTTCAATTTCAGTTGCAAAAAAATCCCCATTTTGAGAATATCTACCCAAAACTCATTCTAAATTACAATGATTAATATTTATCCAATAATTAAATAATTACCTTCTAATTATAAGTTAATTTATTATCTCAAGAATTAACACAAGTTAAAAGAAGAGTAGAATACTTAGATTTTTATCATGCGGGTATGTGCAAGATCATCATGGAAAAAATAGACCATTAAGTGGCAAAAAATTCAGAAAAATCAAAGTTAGGCAACCTAAAAAAAAAATTGAATAAGTTATCTATATTATTTCAAAAATATGTAAGAATAGAATTTGTAGAAAATTGAATGTAGTTTCTAAACTACTAGGTTTTAAAAAAAAAAATCTATTTGGTGAAAATTTGAAATTTTAATGTAGTGGTACTTAAATTTCAGGGAAAAAAAAAAGAAGTAGATGTCTGTCTGACCACCCTAACCACAATAAAATGATAATATTTTTTTATAATATTTTAGATATAAGTAAATGAATCATGCCTTGATGTGATGCATATTTTTTTGTAATTTTTTTCCAAGTAAATAATTAATTATGAAGTTTTTATTACAACTTTTTAAAAAATATAAAAACTTGTATGTCTTACCACCTTAACTTGGTCAAAACTTCATGAAATTCAATTTTTATTTTTTTAATCCTATAGTATGTGAAGCATAGAATGTGACACATGTTTTGTATTCAAAAAAGTGATACCGTTTGAAAGTTATAGATGTTTTTCAATCTGGCTATTAATTAGGACTTTAGTTGTAATTTGAATAGAAAATTAATAATAATTACTTATTAAATTGAAATTAGAGCACAATTTATATCGGTGGAAAGCTGAGAATCTCCTTTAAAAACCCTTTTCGTTTCATCAATTTTGGGTAAAAAAATAGTTGTCAGCCACATACCCATCATATTGCCACTTTTTGGCCCATCATGATCTTGCACATACCCATGCATAGACATTTAAATCAAAATCTATAATTAATTATAATTAAAATTAATTCTCTTACTTTATTATTCTTATATTTCACTATTTATTTAATTTGACTACTCATTATTTTATTTGGAAATAATCAAAACAATCAAACTAAAATTGTCATTCCTAAATGCATTCAACATGAATCGAAGTGCTCATGTGTGATCGAGAGGACATCCTTCTTTATCCTAGCAAGAAGCTAACCTCCTCTCCTTAATCACACCCTTGGTCTTCAACCATTTGCATCTCAAGTGCACTCAGGCACACAACAATAAACTGAATTAGTATCCCATAAAGATATGAATCAAAACAATATAGTACATTAATTCAAATATTTTTATTCTATTTTACTTCATTTTCAAAGTAAAACACATTCCATACCATTCAAATTTTCATAGTTTAAGCAAAAAATTTCATATATCACCACAACAAAACACCATAGTATTCATTATTACTCTACCACATGCATCAAATCATACAACAAATCCAAACAAAACCAAAAGCAACCTGCATCAAAGTTTGAGATGTGACATCTTTCCCCACTAGGAAGAGACATCATCTCAATGTCTTATTACAAATCGACACAACAAAATCTGAAACATCACTGTATCATAATTTTGTATATGCAAGAAAATAAAAGCATGCTAAGATCTCAAATGAGGAAAAGCTATGTTAATGTGCTTGGCGTTCTCCCAAGTGGCATTATCCACCGAATATTGGTCCCACTGGACCCTATACTAAATAATATCCCAATTCCATGACTTAACATTGCGCTCTTCTAGTATCCTGACGGGCTCCACCTGTATCACTCTTGGGTGTTGTACCTACAACATATGCTAGTCAAGGATATGAGCAACATTTGGATGATAGGGCTTAAGCACTGAGACATGAAAAACATTATGAATCCAGGTTAGAGCCAGTGGTGGAGAAAGCCTGTAAGCAACCAAATTAACCACCGCCAAGACATCAAAGGGCCCAACAAACCCAGGGGCTATTAGAGTAATAAGTTATTATGCTTAATTAATTACATCACATTGATTAATTAATTAAGTCACTTATTCCTCTTTGTTACTTAAGCTAAACTTAGGCACATTAATAATTAATTAATTATTAATTATTAAGTGTGCACACTAGGGTTTCATTTAGGGTTTCCCTTTTAGGGTTTCTTGATCTCCTTCATAAGGATTGATCACTTTGTAATAATCGATTCTCTTAATGCATTTTTACTGAGAGGTTTACAAAACATCTTTTTGGTTCTTCATATCTTTTGCATGTGACAGGTATCCATCTTGCATGTAGGTGATCTTGGATTCTAACATGGTACCAGAGCTCCAGACCTGCAGCTGCTTGTTTGTGATCTGAAGATATGGCCTTTCAGTGAGTTTCAAGTATAAGGGTTTCCACAGACATCTTTTCTGCAAGATCTGGGGGTAGCCTATTTTTTGGCTCACTTTGGGCTCAAACGGACACCATCATCACGTTCGCAGTGGCCAAAAACCCTAGAAACGCCTGTCAAATCGTCCATTTTGGTGAATTTGATCCGGGAGACAAAAAAAATTTGTCTGAGGGGCCGTACGGCCTCCCTAGCACACAGATTGAGGCTGAAAAATCAAAAAAATGTCAAAAAATGGTTGTTCTCGATTCTCGAGCTGGCACTTCCAGTTATAATGAGCTCCGCCACCGGGCGGCCACCGGCCTGCCACAGCCGTCGGGGGCGCCACCCACCTCCTTCGCCTGCTAGCGACAGCCCCCGTGGGCTCCTCCGTCAGAATCGTTGGTCATATGGAAGACCGGGGGCCTACGCCCAAATCCAACTCCCAACAGCGAAATATTCCGGGGAGAGAAGAATATACCGGCTAGAGAATATTCCGGTGGATCAGGCATATTCCGGCAGCCAAAAATTTTTCCGACGAGGGGGCTGAATTTTTGCCCCAACAGCCAAACAGCCATCAAATTTTTTGCTATGACCTGCTGACGTCAACATGACGTCATCCATATGACTGGCCCCTCTTTGCCCTCCTAACCGTAGTTTTTTTCTAAAAGAGTAGTTTTTTTCTTTTGGCCATAACTTGGGCATACAGTATCAAAATCGGGCAAACGAAATATCACCGAAAAGCTGGTTCCGAGCACTTTCCAGTAGTGTTATTTATTTTTCAGTATTTTATTGTTTTACTACATTTATTGCTATTTTAAGTCAGATGTTGTTTTTGGACTTCCGAGGTCATAACTTTTTGCCATGATGTCTAATTTTTGCCTCGTTTGTGGCATTGGAAAGGTATTAAGGAGCTCTATGTTGCTATCCATGCACTTTTTCTATATCTATCCTAGGTTTATCAATTAGTCCAGATTTGGCCCGATGGGTTGTTTGGTGATTACTTGGATGCTTTGGCAGTTGGGAGAGTGCATCTTGTATCTTTGCGCTTCATTTTCAGTAATACATCATTCAATAATTGCTTGCTGCTTCATAGATTCCAGGGTTGTTCTTGTTTGGAGTTTTTGAGTGTTCCGTGGCATCAGGTTTGCAGTCACATTATTTTGATTCCAGTTTTGGTTTCAGTTGTAGACAAAAATATCTTTCCTTGCTTGCCAGATTGCGGTTCTAGTGTTACTCTACAGAGTTCTTCCAGTGCTTCTTTGCAGCATGTTATCACATTGTAGGGGGGTTTTGTCCCACTAGGTTTTTCCTTCTCTACCTCATATTGCATTTGTAAATGGGTACCTGATCAGGCCTCGTTGTTGGGACCCATCTTTGCTTTCATGCATCTTATTCTAGTGTTTTAGCTTCTTCCTAAGTTCATCTTAAGGGGGGGTGTTAGAGTAATAAGTTATTATGCTTAATTAATTACATCACATTGATTAATTAATTAAGTCACTTATTCCTCTTTGTTACTTAAGCTAAACTTAGGCACATTAATAATTAATTAATTATTAATTATTAAGTGTGCACACTAGGGTCTCATTTAGGGTTTCCCTTTTAGGGTTTCTTGATCTCCTTCATAAGGATTGATCACTTTGTAATAATCGATTCTCTTAATGCATTTTTACTGAGAGGTTTACAAAACATCTTTTTGGTTCTTCATATCTTTTGAATGTGACAGGTATCCATCTTGCATGCAGGTGATCTTGGATTCTAATAGGGGCAAGCTTAGAGTTCTTGCTGAAAGAGATTGAACTCTTATGTGGCTGAACTCTCAAAAATACCTTGTCTCCCATAGAAAACTTCTGAAAGGTCTGATTCTTATTTGCAAGACTCTTTTGTCTATCTGAATCTTGCTTTAGCTTTTCTTTGATAAGTTTCATCTGATCTTCCATTTCCCTCAATATTTTAGGACCAATCACAATCTGATCTCCCACCCTATCCCAACTAATGGGTGTTCGACATTTACATCCATATAGAGCCTCGAATGGTGCCATACCCAAAGAGGCATGGTAGGAGTTGTAAGAAAACTCCACCAAAGTAAAATACTCCTCCCATTTATGTTATTCCATACAATACATTCAGAGGAGATCCTCCACTATCTAGTTCACCCTCTCTAACTGACCATCGGTCTGTGGATGATATGCAGAACTAAAATTTAATTTGGTTCCTAGGGAAGAATTTAGAGTAGTCCAAAATCTGGAAGTCATCTGAGTTTCATGATCTGAAATGATCATTTTTGGCACTCCATGCAGTCAGAAGATTTCCTATACAAATTTCCTTGCCAACGCCATCGATCCATCCTTTAGATTCCCAGGAATGAAATGGGCTACCTTAGTCAATTTTTCCACCACAACTAGATGGTATCATGTCAATTCCTAGACATTGGAAAACCCTGATTAAAGTCCATAGTTATCACCCGCCACTTATATTCTGGCACTCTATGAGGGTATGAGAGTCCTGCTAGATGTACATGTTTAACCTTGACTTGTTGGCATTCCAAACATCGGGCTACAAATGCAGCAACATCCCTTTTGAGTCCTAGCTAGAAATATAAAGGTTTAAGTCCCTCTACCATTTTAGTCAAACTAGGGTTCCCTGAATAAGGTGCATTATGGAGTTCCTAAAGCACCAATTCTCTCAATCCTGTAGAGTTAGGAATATACATGCATCCCTTGAATCTCAAGAGTCCATCAGACTCAAGTACATAACCAACATATCTATGATCCAAAGGATCCTACTCTGGGGCTTGTTTCACCCTCTCATAATGCTCATCCGTAGGTAAGGCTTGTACCACCTGCTCCCTGAAATTAGATTTTATGGTAACCATGGTTGCAAGATGTCTTCTCCTACTCAAGGAATATGCTACCCTATTTTCCTTCCTTTTAATATACTCTATACCAAAGTCATATTCACAAAAAAATTCCAACCATCACCTCTGACAATCATTTAGGTTGGGTTGAGTAAAGATGTATTGTAACCCAACATAATCTATTTTTAATTCAAATGGATTTTCCAAGAGATAGTGTCTCCACATCTGAAGGGCATGAACTATGGTTGCGAACTCTAAATCATGTGCTACATAATTTAACTCATGTTGTTTCAAATTTCTTGATTCATATGCCACCACTTGTCCTTCCTACATGAGAACTAGTCCTACCCCTTCTCTTGATGCATTAGTAATTACTGTAAAATGACCATTCAGATCAGGCACAACTAGAATAGGTGCAGAAGTGAGTTTCTCTTTTAGCAACTAAAAATATTTCTCACATCTATCACTCCACTCAAATTTCTTCCCCTTCTTCTAGAGTGTGGTAATGGGAAATGCTATTGTTGAGAATCCTTGCACAATCTCCTGTAATAACTTGCAAGCCCCATAAAAATTTGGACTTTAGAAACATTCTGTAGTGCTAGCCAATCTAAGATTGCCTTAATCTTATCTAGGTGAACGACTATCCCCTCTGCTGAAATGACGTGTCCCAAATAGTGCACCTTAGATTTGAAAAAGGTACATTTGGACATCTTCCCATATAAATTATGTTCTCTCAGACACTACAATACTATTCTCAAGTGGCTTTCATTCTCTTCCTCTGACTTAGAATATATCAAGATATCGTCAAGGAAGATTAAGAAAAAAATTTCTAAGCAATCCCAAAAAATATTGTTCATCAAATTCATGAAGGTTGTAGGGGCATTGGTTAGTGCGAAAGGCAGCATTGTGAATTCGTAATGCATGTACCTTGTCCTAAAAGAATTTTTGTGAATATCTTCATCCTTTATTCTCAACTAATGGTAGCCTGATCTCAAATCAATTTTTGAGAATACCTTAGCATCTTTTAATTGGTCAAACAAATCATCAATATGAGGGAGCATGTATTTATTCTTGATAGTAACCTTGTTAAGTATCCTGTAATCAATGCATAACCTCAAGGTCCCATCCTTCTTTTTTACAAATATTATAGGAGCTCCCCAAGGTGACACACTTGGTCTAATGAAACCCTGTTTCAACAATTCCTCCAATTGGGATTTTAGCTCAAACAATTTCATTATGTTCATCCTTTATGGAGATTTAGAGTGAGGTTCCGCTCTTGGTATCAAATCAATAGAAAAATAAAATACACGCTTAGGCAGTAGCTCTATCATCTCTTCAGGAAAAAAATTATCAAATTATTTTAGAATGGGATGATCTTTAACTAACGATTCTGTCTCATCAAGTTCCTTGACTTTTATTGCATAAATAGTGCATCCCTTTCAGCCTGCCTTCTTTAATTGCATATGGAGACTTGCCTAAGCTCTAGAGGCCTTTTTACACCACAAATATTGACCATCAAGACACCTTATTGATTTCTCTTCACAATACATAAGGGCCTCATGTTCAAAGAGCCAATTTATCCCTAAAATTACATCATAAGATCCCAACGGTGCTACATATAAATTAATTTGTGTCTTGAGACTAGGGAGTTCAAGTTCACTGCAAAACAAGCATTGCTATACCTTCCTCTCTACCCAGTTCCCATACTAAACTTTCCATGAATTTTCCATATAGCCGAGTCTAATTGATAATTTAGATACAACATGAGGATCCACAAAACTGTCAGTGGCACTAGTATCAATCAAAATAGAAACATGACATTCAAAAAAATTACTCGAAAGCTAGATCGGAGTGGCTTGATAATCTGCTTGGTGATTGTCAACTGCCACATGGATATGATGTTGATTCCTATTACTCTATCTATTAACCCTTTGAGGGCACACACTAGCATAATGCTCACCACCACATGTATAACAACCTCCATGAGGTGCTTTAGGTATGTCAGAAAAATCCCTCATATTATTGTCATTCTTCTTATTGAAATTAGCACTCTTATTATTATTCTGGTTTCCATCATTATGGTTTTGAGAACTACCACACCTTTTTAAATTTTTGATCTATCTACTATTATTTCCTTAGTTACCTTGATTTCTCTGAATTCCCTAGTTACTACTACCTTGGTAATTTCCTTGGGACTTCTTATTGCCATACTTGGCTTCCTTGCTTCTCTTGTAGCTCGCAACCTATTGCATTTTATGTTCTTGCAAAAGTTCCAATTCAAAGGCTTCATCCATGGTAGCAGGTCTGTGCATGTCCACCTCATTTTCAATTTGAGGCCTTTTCCCTAAAATGAATTTTCAAATTTGAAACCTCTCATCATGTTGGTACTGAGGTACATACTTAAGTAAGTGAGAGAATCTCTCCCACTACCATGTCACCATCATTCTTCCTTGAATGAGCACTTGAAATTTTGTCATTTTCTTTTCAAAGTATGATTGTGGAAGCCACCTCTTCCTGAAATTCTATAAGAATTGTTCCCATGTTACCTTACCAAGCAAGAACTTCTTATCAACCCTTTCATTTTCGCACCATGTGACAACTTCACCTATGAGTTGGTAGGATCCCCATTCCACCTTAGTCTCCTCATACAAGTTTTGAAGGGAAAAGTACATTTCCATTTCATTAATCCATGATTCTACCCCATCCCCAAAGGATTTACCATCAAACTTGGGTGGCACAACCTTCTTGAGGTCCTTACCCTATTCTCAAGCTACCTTTGTTAGCTTACTTTGATTCTTTTTAGTTTCATGGTTTTCTCCATTTGGTTCATTTCTGTTGTTTTCATTTTCACTAGGATTAGACCTTGTTGGCCCAGTCTATCTTTCCTATTCAAGGTTATCAATATTGGCCTCTTTCCTACTTAATATGGCCAAAATTTGATCCAAATTATCATTGGGATCATGACAGGATCCTCTGCCCCGTTCCCACTGATAATAGCTACCCTCCATTAGGGTTACCCTGGTAAAACATAACATCAAGCATAATTAGGAATAGGTCCTAGAGTGAAACCTTGCTGCTCTGATACCAAAATGTAATGATCAAAAGATGATGTTCATGAAACCACTTGTGTTTCCAAAAACTCATTAGATTTCAAGTAAAGTAAAAGTAAAGGATGCAGAGATCAAGAGTTTGCCATAAGAGCTCAAAGCAAGAATAGTAATAAATTTCATTTCATGTATCCAAAAGAAGCACATTGCATCTACAACAAGGATCCTTTGCATTGATACATATGTATATGTCAATAGTATCTCAATGGGTTTCCATAAATTCATTCATATTTAAATTTCATCAATAACTTTCAATCAATACATCTATGTCAATGTTACATCAAAATCTTTCATTCAATGCATCTATTTCAATGTTGCAATAATGAATGCCAAATAAAGTTGCTTTTACAAGTGGGATATAAAATCCTTTCATAAATAATACATGAATATATCTATAACATAAGAAGCTCTGAACCTCAACCACTGTGACACCACTAGTCTTCTTGAAAGCTGGGGCCAAGAGTGTGATTAAGGCGCCTTTTCCACCAAACCAAGAAGTACAAGAATTCCCTAGGTTTCTTCCTAATTCAAATAAATCCTCGGCCCTGAATTAGGAGCCTAACAACCTGAAACTACAAAGCAGGAGGGAATTCTCGATGCAAGCCTAATGCCTATATGCATTCCTAACATGAGAATAACATATTTCTTGCAAACAGAAGGTGGCAGAGACATACATACACTTATTTCTAGGATTTTGTTTCCATCTATTTCAATGGTACATGTGCTTGACCAAGCATAAATAAAATAAATGATAGTTGTAGAAAAGTTAAAACTACCATCTCTGTGGATCCACCTTCAGCATCCTATCCTAGAAGTTTCTCAAAGAATAGTAAATAATGCATTTTCCATCCATAGTTTTCATTCAATTTAAGACATTTCTACTTTAAAGAAATTCCATCACAATTCAATGTACACACAAAGTTTCCCAAATAGATTTTCATAAACAGACTTTGTTTGAGAGATATTTACATACAATTTATATTGAAAGTCACAAAGCAATCTAAAATCAATCTTTTGTAAAGAGCATGCCTAAACTCACAAGTTCAATTTTCCATTTAAACAATTGGATCAATATAAGTAATTTCTTATAAGTTCAGAAATAGAAAACTACTCTATTTAGCCTTATAGGTATGGGTAAAATCATAGTTTACAGTTTTCTTTCCTATTTAATAGGAGTATGTCTACACTTTTATGAAAAAAAGAATAATAAGTTAAATTTAAAGAAAAGTAAATAATTTTCACTCACTTTTACTCTGGCTAACATAATTTAGGTTGGCAACTCATCACTCTCCCAGTGAAGATAAAGCCAATAATTTATCTAATTAGAGTGCAATAATATATTTATATATCTACATTTTTGTGTTTAATATTAAAAGAATTCACTAAATTAAAAAAAAAATCTTTGTAGAATATAATTGTTAACTAATAAAATATCTATCTTTAGCTCTTTATAAAATCTTATATATATATTTCATTAAGTTTGACATTGGTGAATGGTAAATCGTATAGTGCACCATTATCCAGAAATAAAAACAATTTTAGAAAAATAAAACAATATAGATAACCAGATTTGTATATGTATTCATTTCTTTTTTTATCCTACTACGGTAATAGAGATTTATATTTATATTTCTATAGGTATATGTTTATAAGTTTCAAATCACTTCACACACACACACACACACATATATATATATATTGTAGCATTCCTAATATAGATATTTTATTCACCAGATTTACATTTTTTTATGCACATATTACCTATTGCAAATAGAGTTATATGTATTTATATAAATGTATATACATGTGTATATATATATTACATTAAAAATTAAGTTTTTCAGATATAATGTTTATTACCGAAATCTATGTATATATATAATATATATTTAAATATATTACATACATACATATACATAAATCTATGTTTACAATGAATCTCATAATCCCTATGCATATTTTATGGTATCCATGCCATTTAAAAGAAAAGAAGTATGATTCTATTGGGGAGGTCGATGCCTCTCCCCATGGGGAAGGTGTTGCCTATGAGGGGACAATGTCACTTGCATAGGCCACAGCTTGTGGAGGGCACTGTCCCTCCACAACCCAGCCCCCTTCCCACCATGGGGCGTGGTCATATACTCAACACTCTGTAACTTGTTTTATTAGATGGGTATGTGTAGGATCATCATGGAAAAAACATGCTCTTAAGTGGCAAAAAATTCAGAAAAATTAGAGTTAGGCAACTTGACGTAAAAATTTGAATAATTTATCTATATTATTTCAAAAATATGTCAAAATAGAATCTGTAGAAAATTGAATTTAGTTTCCAAACTACTAGGTTTGTTTAAAAAACAAAATCTATTTGGTGAATATTTAAAATTTCAATGTAGTGGTACTTAAATTTCAGGGAAAAAATAAGAAGCAGGTGTCTATCTGATTACGCTAACCACAATAAAATGATAATATTTTTTTATAATATTTTTTTATGTAAGTAGAGGACTCATGTCCCAATGTGATGCATATTTTTTTGTAATTTTTTCCAAGTAAATAATTAATTATGAATTTTTTATTACGAATTTTAAAAAAATATAAAAACTCGTATGTCTGACCACCTTAACTTGGTCAAAACTTCATGAAATTTAATTTTTTTTTTTTTAATTCTATAGTATTTGAATCATAGAATGTGATGCATATTTTTTATTCAAAAAGTGTGATACCATTTCAAAGCTATAGATGTTTTTCAATCAGCCTACCAATCAGGACTTTAGTCGTAATTTGAATAGAAAATGAATAATAATTACTTATTAAATTCAAAGTAAAGTATAATTTATATTGGTGGAAAGGTGAGAATCTCCTTTAAAAACTCTTTTCGTTTCATCAATTTTGGTTAAAAAGATAGTCATCAACCACATACCCATCATGATCTTCCACATACCCAGATCACAAACTCAAAAGAAAGGTATTCAGTCCATGGTTGTGTTACGAGTATCTTATAGAAATTGGATATACATATATATATGTGTGTGTGTGTGTGTGTGTGTGTGTGTGTGTGTGTGTATTTATGTACATTGACAAGAAAATATATGTGTACATGAATATATATATTTCAATTCCAAAATATATGTATAAAGATTTAATAATCTGAAAATAGGATTCTGGATAGAGATTTGCTAAAGAAAGTAAACCCCAATCTGGTAATAGAGAATTTATGCAATTTTTTTACAAATGCATATAAAAGAATTGGAAATTTCCACCAATTTCTTAGTTTTGCAAACAACTTCACAAAATATACACTTGAAATTCAATCTTTTAGGAGTATTAATATTTTCAAACACTTGGGAATTAAATTCATGGAAAGAGAATTTAAAACCTAGAGATTTCGCTCCCAGTTGTAGTTGCTCTCTAGTCAAATCTTCTCTTTACTTCTTCTAGAACTTGTTTTTTGAAAGAGTTCCTTCTTCTCCTCTCCTTTTCTTGTTACTTTACTAGCTCATTTTTCCTACCAATCCAAAATCCTTTTGAAACTTTTTGATAAAAATAAGCATTTACTTGGCAGCCATTAGAGCTAAATTGTAGAGCATATTTTCAAGAAGATTTTCAAGAACCGTTGTCTCTCACGGGAATTCTTTTTCTTTTAATAAATTTTTATTTTTCCCTTTTCTAAACCTTATCTTGAAAAAATAGATTTAATAAAAATATAAATAAGATATAACTTATCTTTTTACCTTTCCTATTCCGAGATGAAAATATAAAATAATTTTCAATTTTAGTTGCAAATAAATCCCCTTTTTGAGAATATCTACCCAAAACTCATTCTAAATTATAATGATAAATATTTATCTAGTAATTAAATAATTACTTTCTAGTTGTAAATTAATTTATTATCTCAAGAATTAACACAAGTTGAAAGAAGAATAGAATACTTAAATTTTTATTGTGCATAGACATTTAAATCAAAATCTATAATTAATTATAATTAAAATTAATTCTTTTAGTTTATTATGCTTATATTTCACTATTTATTTAATTTGACTACTCATTATTTAATTTGCAAATAATCAAAACAATCAAACTAAAATTGTAATTCCTAAATGCAATCTACATGAATCTAAGTGCTCGTGTGTGATCGAGAGGACATCCTGCTTTATCCTATCAAGAAGCTAACATCCTCTCCTTAATCACACCCTTGGTCTTCGAGCATTTGCATCTCAAGTGCACTCAGGCACACAACAATAAACTGAATTAGTATCCCATAAAGATATGAATCAAAACAATATAGTACATTAATTCAAATATTTCTATTCTATTTTTCTTCATTTTCCAAGTAAAACATGTTCAATACCATTCAACTTTTAATAGTTTAAGCAAACATTTTCATATATCACCACACCAAAATACCATAGTATTCATTATTACTCTACCACATGCTTTAGATCATATAAAAAATCCACACAAAACCAAAAGCAACCTGCATTAGAGTCTGAGACGTGACAATTTGCCTTGGTTAAACTTCTTTTTGGTAATTAAACAAAATGATGAAATAATGAAATAGAAGCATGAAATATGAAATATGCAATGATGATACCTTGAATGATGTCTTGAGATGTAATTTAGCAATCTAACATGAAGTGTCCATTAAGAATGTAGATCTAGATCTTCAAATAAGTGTAGAACAATGCTTAATCTTGGATCTTGAATGCTACATCACCACACTGGCTCAACACCATGCTTGATGCTTGATGACCTTGACAAGATAATTGATCTTGAATTTCGGCAAACAAATGATGAATTTTGGCCTTGAATTCCTTAGAAATGCTCTTGTAAACTCTCTTAACACTCTTGTGAAGTCTTGTAACCATAAAATTGCTATTAGGAATGCTCTCTTGAAAGTCTTAGGTGAAAATGAGTGAAAGAACCTTGTATTTATACTTAATTATGTAAGAATTCCTGAAATTACAACACTACAAGCCGACATTCAATCTAGGAGGATAAAATTGCACCAAAATTTTTATTTTGGGCCACATGGGACTCATTCACCCAAGGTGGAGAATGAGTCCCATTAGGCCTAATGTATGGGACCAAATTCAAAAATGCTTAGAAAGGTGTGAAACCAGGATTGAGACCGAAAAACCTAGGTGGGACTCATTCACCCAAGGTGGAAAATGAGTCCTAGATCACTAAATCTAGGCCAATCAACCTAAAACCACCTAAATTGTGATTGGATGTTGATTTGTATTGGGATTATCCTCAAAAAGATGCATTAATTAAGGCTTGTGGATGTAAAATAAGGCCAATTAAAGCATAAGAAAGCCCAATTATTAATGATAACCTTAGAAAAGTATGAAAGTCTATTACAACACTTTACAACACTCCAAATAAGGCATGATTAATGTTAGAAAAAGTTTTATTAGGTTTAGTTAGTTAATAAAACCTTAGAAAAGTGTGAAAGTGTGTTATAACACTTCACAACACCTTAGCAAGGTACAATTTAAGTTCATTAGTTCACAAGGGCCCAAGACCTAATGAGAGCATGTTAAACACATTACAACACTAATTCAAGGCATATTTAAGCTCAATTTCACAAGGAGGGCCCAAACAAGTGTGAAAATGTCACCGACGACATTTTTTGACACTACACTTAAAATGTTTGAGGTTTCATAGACATTTCTAGGAAGTATTTTATAAGGGATATATTTTCCTAGAAACTTGCAAGAATTAATGCTTTGTTTCTTTAAGAATTTAAAGTTGTTGATTCTTTTATCTGCTGCATGCCAGGTTATTTGGCCAACAAGCAAGATGTGTTGCCACTAGTCATGTTATTGGGCATGGTGGGACTATCACTCTTATGTCACCACATTTTCATGATTGCATCATTTATCATGGGTCTTACCCCATGCATCATCTAATATAGATTCTTCCTAAAACTTGATAATCATTCCTTCGGGATTATTAATCTTGTGCCTCTAATGATATTGTTGAAAGATCTTATCTCTGGCAATGGATTGTCAATTATCTTCCAATTTCCACTTGGGTTGAGTGTGGTGAATTTAATATGGTGGAGGTGGCATATGACAAAGAGGGTACACTTCCTTTTTTAGTACGAAGATAGTGAGATAGAGGCATGGGTTTACATGTACAATAAATTGGGTCTCTTTGATCCCAATATTGGTCACCACCATTCTCACTCTTTATGAAATTCTTAGTGTAAATTTCAGGTTGGTGCTAATAGAATATTTAAGAATTTTGATCATGCCATGATCTCCACTCTATCTTTATTCTCTTTTTCTAAATTTTCCCCTCTATCAGTTATGTCATTAGTGGATTCCACCTTGATGTACCACTTTCTCATTCATTTCAAGATTAAGTGGAAAATGGGGCCACCTCAAGAATGTAAGTCTCATTTTTCTTTATACTTCTTTATTGAATCATTATCTTACGCTGGCCCACACCAAAATAATCTAGAATCTTGAATGTAGCCGTGTTCATACAATGACTCGAATTTCCTAGTGGAATAATACCCTTAACTAAACTGGATGATTTCTTCACATCTATGGCCACCAGCTAGCCATTTCCCACAAGCGATCAGATGAGGACACCATCTTAGATCTTTGAAGTACCACAAAGGCCTTACCTACCAACACTTCCTTCTTGACCTTGTAGGTCATGGAAATAGAGCTGAGACATCAACAGAAAGTTGCAAATAGTTATGTTGTGAGAGGCACCTAGAAAAAGGCTAGACTTCACTAGCTTAAACTTGGTGATCCTACCTCAAAGGAATTATTCCTTGCTCCTAGACCTTCACACACTTCACATGACATCAAGAAAATCAAGGAAAAAATGATCTCACATTTTTTTTTTTACATTCTCTAGGCCTTTGTTAGGCATTATGATTTTTTTCATTACACAAGATCATACTTTTGAGCATGCTAGTGCTCTCCAAGAATTTTTTAGCGTTGTGCCTAACATGCTCTCTTCTTGATGTAGGAGCATCTAGTGGTGTAGGGAAATCTTGCATCACCCAAAAAAATGTTTTCTTTATTTTCTTTAGTTGTTTTGAGTCACATGATGGCACTTAAGGGGTATAAGGCTGTCAAACATCAAAAATAGCAAAAGAATGAGAACTTACTATTTTTAGTAAGTCAGCCTAAATGGGCTTGCATGGATGTGAAAATTTACCCCAAGGAGTAGAGCTAAAACAAATTTATAGTTGAGAAAGAATCACCTCAATTCCTTGCATGGTTTAGGAGAAATTAAAGTTTCCCTCTCGAGAAATTTCTCCAATGCAGCTTCAAATTCAGATATAAAACTTTAGAGGCCCTCAAACAACTCAAAAAGTGGTTGAACTGACCTATGGTGGGTTCACACATTGTAGAGCTCGTTGAGAGCTTTCCAACGATATGCAATAATAGAAAATTGGACACCGAGATCAAAAGTTATGGCCCCACGAAGTTGGTCCTTGAAAAAGTGAATTTCATAAAAAAACTCTTCATAGGCCAGAAATCAAATGGTGGGACATTTGGCGCCAAAACAAAAAGGGTAAATTTTAACTTTCTAGAACATTCTAGGGCAATTATTGTGGAAAATAAAAAGGGTTAAGTGGGGGTTGTAGAAGATGGCCTTGATAGTGCAGATTGTGGCTCTAAATAGTAGATTTTCTTTTCAAAGTTGATTTTGATGTAATGAATCAAGCCCATGAGGCTATAGCATGTAAGCTTTGAATCTATAATTTCACTTTCTGAAAATAATTGAAAGTGAGTCATTTTTTTGTCTCATATCCTTTGTTTTGGTATCTATTGTGATTTTTTGGGTTTTGGGAGGTGAGCCTTCATCACTTTTTCCCAGAGGACTTTTTCTGAGCAGTTTCTCACCATGGAATATCTCAAGAAATTTTTGAGCTCTATGGTAGATGATAAGGCTCCAAGGGTGGATGAATTTCCTTGTGATTTATATAAATCCATTTGGGAATATGTTTGATAAGAATTACATAAAGTTTACTTGGAGGTTTTTAACTCCAAAACCCTAGGCCATCTTATCAAAAAAGGAAATATAAAATTCATACCTAAATTTGGAAATCCCCAAGATATTTACAAGTAGCGGCCCATTACACTCCTTTAGAGGCTTCCTATAAAATTATCACAAATGCTATTGCTTTGAAGATTCATCATCTTCTTGCTCAAATCATTCGACCAAAGAAAACTAGGTTTATTCAATACGGGCTCATTTTGGATAACATCATTGTGATCTAGGAAGGTATGGAGTGGGCTAGGTGCACTTTCATCAAAAAATTAATGTCAAGGTAGCTCTTAAATGCTTGGATACATTTTTCTTGCCTTCTAGGTCTATAATTCAATGGCACAAAACACAATGATATCGATAGTCCACTCTCCCCAAACCTACCTAGCTACAACAATATGGGTGGAAGTGGATCTCTCAAGGGGAAATATTTAGGTTCCTTAGCATTCCCTTTGTGTTTCAAGCATCTCCCACAAACTTATTTAAAGTCGTCATCAATATAAAAGAGAAAAATTTTTGTTTTTGGATCAACAAGTAGACTTCTCTAGAAATTCATGAAAAGAGCCTTGCAATGTCTTTTTTTATTGGGAATAATCAATTACCACTAGTGTTTGTGGAGAATGAAATTGATTTTTTGTTTTGACAAAATAAATTATCAAAATTTGTTGACACTGCCAATGAATTTCATTAGATAGATAGAATAGTCAATTCCCTTCTTCATCAAATGGTATTAGAGCTAGAGGTTTTGGCCATGTACATAGATTGTTGACTATGAGGAAGTCCACACTAGGACCTATGGGTGGAGAATGAAATGAGAATAGGTTTTGAGTTGATAAGCACATCATCGAACATGAAGCATCTTATGATAGGACCTGTGTAAAGATTGTAGATTGTTGAATGTGAGGTAGCTAATGATGAGGGAGAAGAAGAAAGAGGTGTAGTAGTGGAAGGAGTAATTATGTTGTGGATAAAGTTCAATGATGGAGTTCACTATATATTATTTGCAATCTTGAAAGGTGATTCTATCACCCAACTTCACCCTTGTATGGTGTGCAACATAGTGGTAAGAGGGGCCATGTAAATTAAAAGTTGGATTTTTCAAAATTATGGAAACTTGAATTTGTGTAGATCACAAAAGAAATAAGGATTTGTGATGATGTTTGAGGGAAAACAATATATGAAGGACAAACAAAAGAAAGAGAATGTAGATATAGCGTACATGGGATAAAGTGAAGTGGTGTGTAGAAAAGACACTGAGGAAGTTGCTACATTTGAAGTGAGGAAAAGACAAGGCAAAAAAAATTTCATTGAGAAAATAGTTTAAAGTTTGAATCTAGAAAGACATGGTACAATATACAAAGTGCTGGAAATTATTAAAAAAATGTGCAGATAGAATGTGGTAAAGAGACAACTGAAGAGAAGATTAAAAAAAAGATAAAACTATGTTGTTGTTTGTAGGAAAGAAGCCATGGATGTTTCCTCATGTTCCAAATTGAATAAAAGACAAGTATATAATAAGTCTAATAGGAACTGAGGTCTATGCGTGGAAGAAATTAGAGGAAGAAAGATAGGAGTCTTGGGGAAAAGGAATGCATAGTAGAAGTAAAGTTGGCATGATAAAGTTTGAGGAGCTATGTAGAAAGATTAGTGCCACACAACCTAATGAGGATGGAGTAAATGGGTGAATATATGGGAAATAGAGGAATGAAAGTAGAGTATAAGGTATGAAAATTTGAGAAGAGGTAGAACCATACTATGGTATGAAGGAAAATTTAAAAAAATTGTATGTTGCTTATTATTTGTAATTGTTGGTTTTGTTAATTTGAATCTTTCATCGATGTATTGAGTGATTTGAATGAAATTATTAGTAATTCATCGAAAGAGCCTTGTAATGTCTTGTTTGATTGGGAATAATCAATTACCATTGGTTTTTGTGAAGTATGAATTGGGTTTTAAATTTTGAAAAAAGAAATTGTCAAAATGTGTTGATGTTGGCAGTGAATTTCATTAGATAGATAGAGTATTGAATTTCCCATCTTCATCACATTAGTAAACGTTAAATTTTTTTTTTAATATGGTAAGACAATGAGAAAAAACTTTAAAAATTTTGTTCCCTTGGTTGGATAGGTTTACAATTTACCATTATACTGAAATTTATAATAAATAAAGATTAGAAAAAAATTGAATTTAAAATTGTCTTCTCAATTCCCCAAAGATAATATAAATATAATGTGATATCAGTTGACATCAAATATTACTTAGAATATATTGAAAGAATAATAAATAACTCTCTATTTTAGAATTGTTGGCCAGCTGCAAACTCAATGGCTGGGTTGACTTGAAAATACATATTTTAGCCTTTAATATATGTATTGACAGGCTGACATAACGGAGATAGTTGCGCTGATGATAAGATTCTCGTAATACCCGCCATGTTCGATAAAAAATGAAGATTCTTATTATCAGCTTATGATTGATCATGAACACGAGACTTGACTTTTGGAGGACTTTGACGGACTTAACACGAGCCTTTTGAAGATTTAGGTTGCATATGCTCATATAGATTGCTTTTGTTCTGCATTACTTGCAACGGATCATCCTTCGCTACAAAATAATTTCTCAATTCGTCAGCCTACAAAATTATTTAGTTTCTACTATTAAGCGAGACAATCTGTACCGCCATTGAGCGGATGACGTTTCCATCTGTTGAGAATTATTCTTGCTGCTCACGTCGGCCAAGCTGCAAAACAAATAACAATTATTTTTCAGTGCCCACAAAACGAAAAGTCGACTTCATTTATTTTAAATAAGAAGAGTAAGAGAATTGCTGGCCAGCTGCAAACTCATTGGGGGGTTGACTTGAAAATACATATTTTAGGCTTTAATATATGTATTCACAGGCTGACATAACGGAGATAGTTGCGCTGATGATAAGATTCTCGTAACACCCGCCAATATTCAATAAAAAGTGAAGATTCTTATTATCAGCTTATCATTGATCATGAACACGAGACTTTTGGAGGACTTTGACGGACTTATATTACAGTCTAACACGAGGCTTTTGAAGGACTTTGACGGACTTAAATCTTATTCCACCACACGTTCCACTGCTGCTAATTTTTCTTGTTAAAAAAATCATTTGAAATGTTGGCTACGCTCGTGATAAGACTGAGTGGGGTTGGCAATTTAGTGACTTGACTTGAATTTAAATTTTGGTCTTGTTTAGGTCCATATTTGATGTCTCCCTTCTATTTGTAATAGTTAATTCATAAGATCCATTAGTATTTGTTTCATCATAGAATCAAAAAATTTAACTTGCTTGTTTTATTGATTCCAAACGAATAGCTACCCCAAAAAAGTTTTTGAATAATGCATAAGTTGTAATGTTTTGGTTAGTATATCCTTCGCTTTTTCTGCATTGCCTTCCGCTATTTAAAGGTAGCAAGAGTTCCCAATAAATAAAAAAATGTAGTTACTATGAGTGCTCTTTGATTTTCTCAATTGCACTAGCCATGTCAAATACTAAGAAAGTTGCTTCCAAGTTTCACGAACAATGTTTCATATGGGCATGTTAAGTTACAACACTCAAAAGGCCAAGAGCTATCTTTGAGGAGCTTGACATGTTGATTTTGCTGTAGTCACACTTTTTAGATATTGAAGAGAAGATGCGATCAAGTTTTTTTGGGCATTACATTCTCATGGTAACCTCTCACAATACCTAAGTGCTATTTAGGAGAGAAGACTAGGATTCTTGTGAATGTACATATAGATAACATGTTTTCAAAGGCTAACATCTTTGAAAAAACTAATTTCTTTATTGAGTATTAATCATTTGAATTGTTAGAGAATTGCATGATGGAAGAGAGGAATCTCTCATTACCAATCCATGAGTACATGCCATAATTTTTGAGATTCCATGTTCATCAAAAGCTCTATGTTTCAAGTCCACCAAATCATATGGAAAAACATTATTATAGTTGAGGCATAAATGTTTTTGTTGCAAGGTGCAATTTTTGATAGGGAGATGTTCATGACAAGCATTGGATGGTGTGTTAGAAACATCGAAACAATGAAATTTATATACTAATGATGATAGATTCACATCATGCTCAACCGAAGTATCTATTATATCTTTCATAAGGTTTGCAATATGTTTAAATTCACTTCTCATGTGTTGTATTGCATCACCCTAGGCTATCATTAAATGAGTATTCTAGTCTATTTTGATATCCTTTTTGTTTGTGGATCCATATGATGAAAATTATAATTCCTTGTTGCTAAGGGATTTCTTTTTGGTTGATTTTTCTAAAAAAATCATTTTCCTTTCAAATGAGGTTGTGCTAAAAATGAAATAAAAAATCATCCCTAGGATGACTCCTTTGCAACTCTATTCCAGTCAAGTCACTCCTATGATTTGATATTCAATAAGTGAGTTAACTTTATATTGGACCTTCCAGATGTAAAGGTATCTACTTACTTAAATTCCACCCAATTTTATGTATAATTGTTCTAGTTTTAGATTTATATAAAATGGGAAATTATTTTAATTATAATTTTTTGAAAAAAACTATTATAGAATATATGAAAAAAGCTAGTGGTGATAGTCATAAAAGTCTAAACAATCTTGGGTCTTATATGTCATATTAAAGAGAAACAAGTTGAGATGATAAGTAGTAATATCTAGAGCACAAACATGAGATGGACAATAATTTATCTAATTTTTTCACATCCTAATTAGTTATCCCATAAATAATAGTCTACCAACTATGAAAAGCATCATTATGATTATCTTCATTAGCTCACACTTCTTCAAGGTCCATTGATTGGCAACCTGGTAAGTAAGATATTTAAAGAGAGATAAAGGAATTGGTCACTATTGAACCTAATAGGGGCCTCTATAGAGAATTGTATAGGAGAAGATAAATTCTAGTGGGAAAACTATGACTTTCCATGAGAATTATGACTACAATATCTTTGTTGGAAAGAATAGGTAGCATCATTACCTATAGGATTACTAATGGTAGCCATGTTGATGACCTAATGCATATGATGAAAACCTATAAGAAGGGGAAGTCAATGGAATTCTAAAACTATACAAGGAGCATTACCCTTATGATGAAGAAGATGTATATTGGCCACTTCAAGTGTGACTCTAGTATCTTAATTTTGTATTTGCATCAAAACATTAGAACATATAGATTTAGAATAGAAATAAAAAGTTATGTTAACAATACATATAATATTAAAATATCTATAAAATTTATATCTTTCTAAATGCAGCTAAATGGGATATCAATTTTAGCATATCCATGTGTTTGGTTATGAGGTATTTATTGATGTGCCTAAATAAAAATAGGTCTAAGTTAGACTACAAAGCTATCAAGTGTATGCTCATTGACTATGGAAAAGTTGTGAAATTATATAAGCTTTCAAATCATGTAACTAGAAAGACCATGCACAACCAAAATATGATCTTTGATAGATCTAATCTAGTTGCATAGTTGAGAAACCAAAGATCATGCTAAGTTAGTTGTGTGGCTACAAACAAATATAAATATAGCTGCACCACATAATGAACCAAAATTTCATGATGGACTTGATGAGAAGGAAAATACTAAGAGCTCTTTGATCTTCAATCATGAAGAACATCTACCTTAGCCTTTAAGGAGGTTCAATCACTAGAAATAAAAAGTAGAAAATTATATTCCACTTGATTTTACATGCATTTTCCTTTGAGTATGCACTTATAACTGTGAAGGTGGAAATGCAAATGAATGACAATGAATATTGAAAGTTGGCAATGAAAGAGGAAATAATTGCATCAAATTAAAAAATAATAAAACATGGGATTTGGTTTAGTTTCCTATGAGTCATACACCTATTAGATTTAAATGCGTTTTCAAAAGGAAGTTGATTTTTAATGCAAATATTAAAAATTACAAAGAGTATTTGATTGCAAACGGATATTCATATGATAAAAAAATGGCATTGGTAAGATTTCATCTCTTGTTTCTAAGTTGACATATCACTCACCAAGTATATGGACATGAAGAATTCCTAGAATGGTTTTAGAAATGATCTTAAGCTACAAGCCTTTAATAGAGATGTGTAGCAAGCTTTGGGGAAGTTGAAACTCTCTTCCTATGATTTATAATAGTGAGATCCCAACTCATGCATGGATATGGAAGCTAGATACATACTTTTCCATAGTACCAATTGTCATTTATACAAAACAACCAATATTTCCAAATTATATTTTAAGGAAATACAAATCAGTGATGGTACTATGGTTTGATTACTCAAACTCATGAATCCATCACCTCATATGATGAATTCTAAGAATTTTTATTGAGAGCTTTTTGTAGAAGGATCCAAAATTTTATTTCAAAGATATGACTCAAATCCAATGTATGGTTCAATGAAGAACTATGTAACATAGTTTTATATATTTTTCAATGAATGTACCATCATAGAGGAAAGATTGACTATGCTCTTTATTGAAGGGTTAATTCTTCATCTCTCAAGGGGATATTCAATAAAAATATTTATTTGAAAGGGAGTAATTATTTATTCATTAAAATATTGTTCATATTAGTTTATTGAGAATAATAAAAAAACTAGTCTACCCAAAATTAATTTTTCTAAGCTACAAATAATTTCAAGAGATGATAATAAATAAGACCAAATGAAAGACTAAATAAAAGGAACACAAAAATATTTATTCTCTACACAATATCAGAATTTATAAGATTTATTGGCCCTCAAAGCAGCTAAATACCATATTGAACAATTGTATTTTAAGTTTATCTCTTGTATCAATTATATGATCTCGATGCTTCAACACAAGGAGAAGTACCAAAATCCTTCTATATTCAATTTCATTACCCAAAGTCTTACATTCATTAGTAGAATGATGGTGAACTCTATGATATGCACAAAATAAACTCTTGTTGTAAAATTTCTTTTCTATTATTGGAGGGAGGGATATCAAACGAGATTGGAGGAATCTCAGGGTATATGCAAGATCATGATGGGCCAAAAAGTGGTGATATGTAAGTGATATGATGGCCCATGTGGCTGACAATTTTTTTTTTACCCAAAATTGATGAAACGAAAGGTGTCTTTAAAGGAGATTCTCAACTTTACACCAATATAAATTATGCTTTACTTTAAATTTAATAAATAATTTTATTTATTTTCTATTTGAATTTTGACTAAAGTCCTTATTAATAGGCTGATTGAAAAACATCTATAGCTTTCAACCAGTATCACATTTTTTGAATCTAAAACATGTGTCACATTCTATGCTTTGCATACTATAGGATTAAAAAAAATAAAAAATTGAATTTCATGAAATTTTGACCAAGTTATGGTGGGACATACAAGTTTTTTATATTTTTTAAAAGTTGTAACAAAAAATTCATAATTAATTATTTACTTGGAAAAATTACAAAAAATATGCATCACATCGAGACATGAGTCCTCTACTTATATCTAAAATATTATAAAAAATATTATAATTTTTTTGTGGTTAGGGTGGTTAGATAGACACCTACTTCTTATTTTCTCCCTGAAATTTAAGTACTACTGCATTGAAATTTAAAATTTTCACCAAATAGATTTTAAAAAATAAAAATAAACCTAGTAGTTTAGAAACTACATTCAATTTTCTACAAATTATATTTACATATTTTTGAAATAATATAGATAACTTATTCAAATTTTTATGTCAAGTTTCCTAACTCTATTTTTTTTGAATTTTTCACCACTTAAGGCCCTATGTTTTCCATGATGATCTTGCACATACCCCTCAACAAGATACCCTCTTGATCAATATTAAAAGATGTTTCTTTATTTTACAAGAAATATATCTCTTTCTTATTACAAAGTGTCATACTTACACAAGACTCTTTAGATTGCAATATTTTGTAGTCTCCTCTATAGGAGGGTGTAAAATCTATCAAATTCAAATCATTAGTGTTTTGCATGATGAAATTGGTATTAAAAAATGATTTCTCTATTTCTTTAATTTATTTCAAAGGATAACAATCAATACCACTAGTGGCTATCAATTCAAGATGCACTAATGTTAAATTTGGCTTTGGGGGATCTTTCGTAATAATGCTGATTTTAAGTGGAAGCTTGTTTGTTTCTTTCGAGGGATAATAACCAAGACCACTAGTATTTTATTGCATGTAAGGCTCTATAGGGACATGGATACCTTATTCTCTAGCACCACACCCTTTTCCACTATATCCAAGTTGTTTCAGCATTTCATAACCTTTTCCATAAAAATCTTTTAGTTCTTTTGGATTCGGTGGTTGTTCATAGTTAAGTTCATCAAAGTTTGTTGTGTAACGTGTTGTTTGTTGTAAAGAGTTTGTGGTGGATGCTTTCAAAGGGTTTTCCAAATTTTGTGTTGATATTACCACTTTTCCTTTTCCTTTTTCATACTTTTTGTTTATGATCTTGTATTCTCGCATGAATGTAGGTGTAAAATCCAACAATCCCAAATCATCTAGAGATGTCATTATGAAGGGTTTGGGACATCTTTCTTTTTGTTCTTCTTGCAAAGATTCCACTTGTGCATTGGTGTTAATATTTTCAAAATATTTTCCTTTCCTTTCTCAATGTTCAAATAATTGTTTTTTTATAAGTCGGATTTGATTGTATATACTTTGTTATTGTAGACATAATTCATGATATGATGTAGAGTAGAAGGCACCCAATTCATTACATGAATCTGTGGTCTTCCTAAAAGAAGGTTGAAAGATCATGAGGCATAAGGGTATGTGCAGGATCATGATGGACCAAAAAGTGGCAATATGATGGGTATGTGTAGGGTACATGTGGTTGACAAATTTTTTTTTACCCAAAATTGATGAAATGAAAAGGGTTTTTAAAGGAGATTCTCAGCTTTCCACCAATATAAATTATGTTTTACTTTGAATTTAATAAATAATTATTATTCATTTTCTATTTGAATTACGACTAAATTCTTGATTGATAGGTTGATTGAAAAACATCTACAATTTTCAAATGATATCACATTTTTTAATCTGAAACATGTGTCACATTCTATACTTCGCATACTATAGGATTAAAAAAAAAAAGAATTTCATGAAGTTTTGACCAAGTTATGGTGGTTAGACATATGATTTTTATATTTTTTAAAAGTTGTAATAAAAAATTCATAATTAATTATTTACTTGAAAAAATTACAAAAACTATGATTCACATTGGGACATGAGTCCTCTACTTATATCTAAAATCTTATAAAAAAATATTATCATTTTATTGTGGTTAGGTTGGTCAGACAAACACCTACTTATTTTTTCCTTGAAATTTAAATGCTACTGCATCCAAATTTGAAATTTTCACCGAATAGATTTCTTTTAAAAAAAAAAAAAACCTATCAATTTAGAAACTACATTCAATTTGCTATAGATTCTATTTTTACATATTTTTGAAATAATATAGATAACTTATTCAAATTTTTACGTCAAGCTGCCTAACTCTGATTTTTTTGAATTTTATTGCCACTTAAGGGCTTGTTTTTTCCATGATCATCCTGCACATACCCATAACATGGATCAGTGTTTCTAATGTGGCATTTCTAGCTATAATAGTCAAAGTGATCACACCAAGAGGTTTTTTTCCTACATTGTCAAATCCCTTAATAGATAATGAGTTAGGTTGAATTCTTGATTCATCCATGTCAATCCTATCTAAAAGGGTTACACTACACACATTAAGGATTGAGCTATTATCAATAAGGGTTTTCGTTATGCCTCTTCCCTTGTATTGAACTATTACCATGAAATCATCTTTCTTTTTACACTTCCAAAGGAGGGAGCTCACTTTGGTGGAAAACAATGTCAACATTTATTCCTTAAATCATGGTTTCCAAGTCAATTGGGTTTGCACTAGAGGGGACCACAACTTGTTGCAAGGAACTTTGAATCAAGTAATGATAATGAGGGGAGGCTTGAATAAGGTCCCATAAGGATATCTTAGCAGGAGTATTCTTAAGTTGTTCAATAAGATTATACTCCTTTCCATTTTTTGAAGGTAAATGAGGAGGACCAAGCAAAATAGGGTTAGGCAATGGGAGTGATGTTGAAGGCATTTTTCTTGTTCATGGATTATCTCTAGTGTTATATGTATGAGCAACAATATTATAAATTGACTGATGTGAAACATTATTCCTAGGTGGGTAAATGATAAGTTCAATTTTGTTTTGAGTTTGTGGTAATTGTGAGGGTGAGTAAAGAATTATAGGATTCTTAGGATGTCCCACAAGGTATTTAGGAGGTCCAATAGTCAAGAGGGATCTAATGGACACTTGCACATTCAACACCTTAGCGGTTTCTGTTTGATGTCTTTCTAATGAAGGTGAATCTAGTATCATCATTTCACCATCATCTAAGGAATATAATATTTTTTCATTTTCTTCCACCATGATATCTTCCCTACTTGGAGAGTTTTTAGGAGAACTACAAACTAGATGTTCATGAAATTCAATGGTTGGTTCTTCTAAAATGACTTCATCATAAGCAAGGGAGTTATCAGTGGTTGGATTGTCTTGTTTAATAAGGTTTTCCCTAGGGGAAGAGAGGAAACTAATATTTTCATGACTCTCATTGCTTTGATCTCCTAAAATCAAAGTATCTTCTTCACAACTAGGAGGGATACTAGGAGGAAAAATGCGATTGTAATGATTGTTTATAATTTCATTCCTTTGTCCCATAATGTATTCCAAAATAGGATATGTAGGAGAAGAAACATAAAAAGGGTTGTTATAGACCTTAAATATTTTATCATTTAACACAAATAGGTGTGTGCAGTATCATCATGGAAAAAATAGGCCTTTAAGTAGCATAAAATTCTAAAAAATCAGTGTTAGGAAACTTGACATAAAAATTTGAAGAAGTTATCTATATTATTTCAAAAATATGTAAGAATAGAATTTGTAGCAAATTGAATGTAGTTTCTAAACTACTAGGTTTTTTCTTTTTTAAAATCTATTTGGTGAAAATTTTAAATTTCAAAGTAGTAGTACTTAAATTTCAAGGAAAAAATAAGTAGGTGTCTATCTGATGACCCTAACCATAATAAAATGATAATATTTTTTTATAATATTTTAGATATACATAGAGGACTCATGTCCTGATGTGCTGCATATTTTTTTATAATTCTTTTCCAAGTAAATAATTAATTATGAATTTTTTAATACAACTTTTAAAAAATATAAAAAAATTGTATGTCTGACCACCATAACTTGGTCAAAACTTCATGAAATTCAAATTTTATTTTTAATATTATAATATGTGAAGCATATAATATGACGTATGTTTTGGATTCAAAAAATGTGATACTGTTTGAAAGCTATAGATGTTGAAGATTTTTAATTTCTAGATTTTTTGATTGTGTTAGAGTTTTTTTCATCAACGTTTTAGATCACACTCAGTGATCCATCATCAAGATGCTAGATAGCACAGGAGATGAGAAATGGTTAGATGCAGACTTAACTTTTGCTTAAAAAGAAGAGAGGTGAGAGGTTGAGGAGAGAGATGGGTACAATTACCAAGATAAGAGAGGTAAGGTAAGAAAATTAAAAAATTGAAAAAATTAGAGAGGAAGAGAATAAGAGAGAAAAATATAAGAGTGAATTTTTTTTTTTCAAAAAGGAACAAATAGAAAAAATAAAAATTGAAAGACATAAAAAAATTGAGAGAGGACTACAACCTAGAGCAAATTGAACAAGAGACAAGAGAGAGAAATTGAATAATAGGTAAACAAAAGGAATTCTATTATAATATTATAATATTGACATTAATGTTATATTTAATATTGTAAATAATATCTATTTAAACACTAATGAAAAATAAGAAAGAAAATTAAATTTGAATTCTATTAAATTCGAAAATAGAAACAAAACGAGAGGAACAATAAAAATGAAATGACCAAAGGAATATAAAAATTGATAAGTAGTAATAAAATATATTATTGAAACATTAATGATATAATTAATATTGTTAATGATAACTATTTAAACACTAACTCAAATTAAGAAAGAATATTCAATTTAAAAAATAATCAAATCAAGAGCACAAAGGGGAAATTAGAAGAAAAGATAAATTTAAGAAGGGATAAAAAAGGAGAATAAAGAAGGAAAGTAGGCCTCGAGAAGGTGAAGGATAAGGGAGAAGAGCTAAGGTGAGAAAGAAACACGGTGCGAAGAAATAGATATGAACTGAACCAAAAGAAAAAATGAATTGGTAGGAGAAGAAATATTATAATATTGACATTAATATTATATTTAATATTGTAAATAATATCTATTTAAACACTAAAGAAAAATAAGAAAGAAAATTATATTTGGAAACTATTAAATTCGAAAATAGAAACAAAACGAGAGGAACAATAAAAATGAAAAGACCAAAGGAATATAAAAATTGATAAGTAGTAATAAAATATATTATTGAAGTATGGCTTCCTTCAGTTTCCTCTTATAGAAGTTTTCTTCTTTGAATAAGATTTGAGTACTTTCTAAACAAATGTGATGTTTTGTGGAAGAGGAGTGCTTAGCCATGGCAGATTTGAAGACACGTTCGTGCTTAATGTCAGCAACATGTTCTATAATTCTGGTGTTGAACAAGTGACCCATTTCACCAATATAAGGAACACCACAAGAGCAGACAACTTTGTAGACCCCTGAGTCATGAAAGTTGTTTCTAGGGTCCTTGAGAGGAGGGATACGATTCTTTAAGGTGACACAAGGTTTGAAAGCACAATGCAGGCCTTTCTTAAGGAGAATTTTGGAGATTTTGTGAGAAATTCCATCAACAAAGGGTAAAGAGACAAGGGGGAGAGACACGGGTTGGGAGGAATTAGACTCAGATTTGGGGAGGAGGATCAGATTGGAGTGTCTAAGAGCTCTTGAAATTTGTTTGCTGGTATACCCATTTAGTCTGAAGACATAACGAAGGTGGTCTAATTCTTGATCTAAGTGGTCACCATCACAAATTCAGTAAGGAGTGGAGGTATAAGTCTGTGTGGGTCACTTTAACCTGATGACCAAGGGATGTGTCAGACTTTCTAAGGAGCAAAACATCAAGAAAAGGTAATTTGTTATCAAATTCAAGCTCCTTGGTAAAGGTGATGCAAGGTGCTATGTTGTTGAGGTGAGTATGAAATTCCTCCAATTTGTCAATGCCATGAGGCCAACACACATTCGTGTCATCCACGTACCTCTTCCACCACCTTGGCTTAAGGGGGAAGGACCTGAGGGAAACCTATTCAAAATGCTCCATGTAAAGGTTGGCAATGATAGGAGAGAGGGGGGAGCCCATAACTACCCCATCAAATTGCTCATAGATGACATCTTGGAAAGAGAAAAATGTAGATCTTAGGCATAACTCAACTAAGGAAGCAATCTCCACATTTACTTTGCATTTGACAATTTCAATGGCGTTGGGGATCGACACCTTGGTGAAGAGGGAGACTACGTCAAAACTTACCAGTGTGTCATTATTTTCCAACTTGACATCTTGGATGAATTGGAAAAAATGGATGGAGTCTTTTATGAAGGAATCAGTTTTACGTACGAGAGGGGATATTAATTTGGTAAGAAAAGAGGCTAATTTGTAAGTAGGAGAACCTATGGTGTCAACTATAGGCCTTAAGGGAATGCCATTTTTGTGAATTTTGGGAACCCCATAAATATGGGGGGTTACTTCTTTGCAAGGGATAAGGTGATTCTTGGTATCATCATCAAAGGAGGAGCACACAACAGCTGTCTTGACTTTTTTCAAGATTTTTGAACAAGGGTTGCGAGAAACCACCTTGTAACTATTGGAGTCAAACAGAAGGTTAAGAATTTTGGACAAATAGTCTTTTTTATTCAAAATGACCGTGGAATTTCCTTTGTCTGCTCTCGAGATGATAAGATCGTTGGTCTCCAAAAGTTTGTTGAAAGAAAAAGCTTTAGTTTTTGAGATGTTGGATCTAGGTGGTTTGGCATGTCTAAGTGCCACAACACAATCTTGTCTAACTTCTTCAACTACCTTAGTAGGGAGATTGCACACTACATTCTCAATTTCAATGATGAAGTCAATATGAGGAATGGTGCGTGGGGACAAAGCATAACCAAGGCCCTGTTTTAAGAAGTTAAAGGCTTGGGAGTCTAGCATGGCATCAGATAAGTTTACCACTAACTTATTCTCCCATTCACTCATTGCAGGAAGGTTGGAGGTAACCGAGGGATGAGATAGGCTGGAAGGGTTAGGACTGTGAGGAGGGTTACCGGTTGGCTGACTTGACTCGGTGATGGAACACGAGGGTGAATGAACTATCCTAGCTAGAGAATGGTGTGAGAGAGAAGCAGGATAATTTGGGGAGGAGGTGAAAGAAAATTTTAAGGTAGCTGCATTGGGAGAAGGGAGCGGACGAGCTAGGCTGGAATTCTCAACCGTTGGGGAGGTGGCTCGAGGTGAGCATTGCTTGTAAGAAAAGGAATCAGAAAAGAGTCATAAATGCATTTTTTAGTACACTAGAGAGAGGGAGAATTATTGGCCAGCGTACCTGCCAAAGAAGGAGTTTGTGACCATTACTGGTTCATGTACAACAGATGCTCATTGGTCTGCAATTGCTCCAAGTGATCTCTATTGTTGCTTTGATTCCTTCACTCCATGGAAGTCACGGCATAGGAAGATAACGCCATCGATTGAAGATGCTGAGCAATCATCAAAGGCTTACAAGATGAGCTACTGGAGATCTCAGATGACAGGGATGAGATTGCGGGTTTAGGGGTCTGAGAGATGTTTGCGAGTTGCTGCAGTGGTTGAGCGACCACAATGGTTGACGTAGCTTCTAGAGATTTGGTCACTTTGTTACTGGAGTTGGTCACTAGTTTTAAAACTATTGCAGGAGCATGATAAACACGATCTACTATAGGCATAAGGATTCTTGTGGAGGCAAGAGGACAGTCCCCAACCAATGGTATGAATGAAGAGGATTGGGAAGGAGCTGTGAGGACACCTAAGGAAGACCGGTTGAAGTTGTTCATGGTCGAAAGAGGAGAGAAGCCCAGGCATCGACGTTGCAGAGATATGAATTTTTTCTTGTGCCTAATCACAAATGCATCCCATCGTACCATGGCTCTAGCATGAGAGGTGGTGTCAAGGTGGATCCAGAGGTCTGGTCGAAGTGAGGCAGCGAGTTCTAGATGGAGAGGCAGAACTCTAGCATTCAGGTTATCAATCAACCTCCTTGTGGACTTTATGACGGATCTGAGAAGAGAAATACCAGCTCTGAAGAATATGTGGTTGGTGTAGCCATTCTGAAGGTGGTGGTTGATCTTGACGAAGGATGGAATTAACTTAGAATCCCTGCATCTTTTAAGAAAAGTTAGGTCTGCAACTTTCTTTGTAAGCTTGATCCTTAGCATCTCTAGTTGCTTGGATTTGAAACATAATTCCCTCCCATGAAGGGCATCTATTAATGCCATGAGATTTTCACAATCCATAGTGCTGAAGATTTTTAATTTTTGGATTTTTTGATTGTGTTAGAGCTTTTTTTTTTAATCAACGTTTCGGATCACACTCAGTGATCCATCATTAGGATGCTAGAGAGCACAGGATGTTAGAGCTATAAATTTTTTTCAATCAACCTATGAAGGATGACTTTAGTCATAATTCAATTAGAAAATGAATAATAATTATTTATTAAATTCAAAGTAAAGCATAATTTATATTGGTGGAAAGTTGAGAATCTCCTTTAAAAACTCTTTTTGTTTCATCAATTTTGGGTAAAAAAATATTTTTTAGGTACATACCCATCATATCACCACTTTTTGGCCCATCATGATCCTATACATACCCCAACCTATCATCTTTACTTAAAATATGATTTTCATGATTCCTTACAACTGTATCCTCTTGTTTAGGGTAGTAATGGAAAAAATAGCCTGTTTCCTTACTTTATTTGATAATTGATAGTAAAAATGAATTAATGATGTCTTGGATTGGTGTTCTAATGTGTTGTATACATTTACACTATTCTAGGACCTATATTTGACTAAAACATACCTTAATTGATCCTTTGCAAAGGTGTTGTAACACACTCATACTTTTTTAGGATGTAAATTTGCTTAATTAAGCCCAATGGTCCCCTTTCTGAATAAAATGTACATAATGTGTACCTTGTTTAAGTGTTGTAAAGTGTTATAAAGAACTTTCACATTTATCTAGGTGGTCATTAATTAATTGTGGGTAATTGGACTAATTAATCCCCTTTTAATTCAAATTTAAGCCTTAATTTTGACACCTCCCAAAGATCTATACTAAAACTCATAATTTAATTAACAAAATATTTCATTGGGAAAATTTTAGTCTTGGAAAATGGTGCTAGGACCCATTCACCCTAGGTGGCGAATGGGTTCTCCCTTAATAGGACCCCCCTTTTTCAGTTGATCTGGAATGGGTTTTTAGCCCTCTTTCAAACCCTCAAGGTTAGGTCTTGGTAAACTGAGCCAGGACCCATTTTCCGAAGGTGGTAAATGGGTCCTACCTTAATGATACCCCCCTTTTTGAATTTCATTCTTGTAGGAATTTAATAATGCTTCTTTCCAGATATGGTTTCAGCCTTAATTATTTGAATTTCAGGGTTAATCTCCTAATTTAGTATAAATAAGGGGTTAATTCACATTGTTTCTCCTAGAAATAAGTCTTCAAGCATTCAAGTGATCAAGCTTTAGATCATTTCAAGAGCATTCATAAGGCATTTTAAGGTAGATTTCAATTTTATTGCAACAATTCAAGATCATATCACCATGACAAGGGTTTGATGCATTCATTTAGTCTTGGAAAATGGTGCTAGGACCCATTCACCCTAGGTGAAGAATGGGTCCTCCCTTAATAGGACCCCCCTTTTTCAGTTGATCTAGAATGGGCTTTTAGCCCTCTTTCAAACCCTCAAGGTTAGGTCTTGGTAAACTGAGCCACTACCCATTTTCTGAAGGTGGTAAATGGGTCCTACCTTAATGATACTCACCTTTTTTAATTTCATTCTTGTAGGAATTTAATAATGCTTCTTTCCAGATATGGTTTCAGCCTTAATTATTTGAATTTCGAGGTTAATCTCCTAATTTAGTATAAACAAGGGGTTAATTCACATTGTTTCTCCTAGAAATTCATTCTAAGTCTTCAAGTATTCAAGTGATCAAGCTTTAGATCATTTCAAGAGAATTCATAAGGCATTTTAAGGTAGATTTCACAAGTTTATTGCAACAATTCAAGATCATATCACCATGACAAGGGTTTCATGCATTCAATCATGTTAAGTTAAAGAAGTGGATGTAGCATTGAAGATCTACTTGTAAGCATTGTTTCACATCATATTTGAGATAAAAATCTACATTCTTCATGGCCACTACATGTTAGTTTGTAGATTTGTTTCATAAGACATCATCGAAGGTGACATCATTTACATATTTCATGTTTCATGCTTCATTTCATTAATTGGTTTAATTACCTACAAGGGGTTTGACTGAGGAAAAATGCCATTCACTAACAAAAAACTATTTCTTTTTCCATTAAGTGTGTGATTGCAGATTTATAGGTTGAAGATCAAGTTGAGCAATATTTGGAGCAAAATTGTCAAAGTTGCAAAGTTGTAAAAGTTGTCATTCAAAGTGAAAAATCAAAGAATTGAAGCTACAAAATTACCTGAGTACTTCTAAAACATGATAACATGGAATTTGAGAGTGAAAAAATCAGTAACATTACCCTAAAATCAGTTTTCTAAAAACCTAAAGGAGTCCATTCACCACTGAAGGCGAATGAGTCCTTTGTATCTCAAATAAAACAACTTTTTGGCTAGGTACACAACTTTTTATGCTCTAAAAAATTCCCCCACAGTTGCTATAATAGTTAGGGTCATTTTCTAATTGCTATTGGTATCTTATTTTACACATAACTGAGTGTTTAGAGTCTTATAAAAAAATAGTTATAGAACCTCTTGCTCATGCATTTGGGTCTACCCTATTTTTCACCCTTAAACACTTAGTAATATCTTTCCTAATAGGAGAGGTAAGAGGAGAGAAACAACTAGGGTTCTCAAAACTCTCATCAATTGGTTCTTCTAGCACTAAAATATCTTCTTCACAACTAGGAGAGATATTAGGAGAAGAATGAATATGATTGCTATGATTACCCAAGGTTGTATTCTCTTTCACTAGAATGTTCATACAAGTAGAAGGTGAACTGAAATTAGGTAGGGTGATGTTTAGAAATGTGTATATGATCACATTCGCTTGTGCTATGATATCTTCCAATGTAGGAGTTTATAGAAGTGGAGCTTTCAACTTGATTCTCAATGAGTTCATCTTCTAACACCGAAACACCTTCATCACATGTAGGAGAGTTATTGGGAGAAGGGAAATTATGATTATCATGATTATTTGTGCTTTCATATTCTTCTATCACATCATTCCCACAAATAGGAGAGATAGGAGGGGGTGTAGGTTTGAGGAAAGTGTCATCATTTTCACTTTCTTGCACTAAGAGACTCTCATATACTAGGAAATGTATTGAATGAATGAATAACATGCTTATTGAATAACTTTTTCTTTGCAAAACTGGAAACGAAAGATACTAACATTTGTGAAAAGTAATATATGCAAACTTAAAATGGAAAGAGGATTAAAATGCAATGCACTGACCTAGAATGAAAATTTTTGATTCAAGACAAGGTAATTTGTTGATTACACTATGAAACAATCTGAAAATGGAATTTTGTAAATGTAAAATTGAAATTAAGAAATGCATGAAATGAATCAATTTAAGCTAGATCTAATGAAATGCATGTAATAGATACACAACAAACAAAAGAATAAAAATAATGTTTTAATGCTATAAAAGATAGTTTTAGCACTGATCTAGGACTAATTCATCTATAGGGGTGTATGAGTCCTAGTCAAGGTTTTTGGAAGGGTCAAATGCTAAAAAATGCATAAGACAAAATTCTCAAAAAGTAGGAAAAACAACCTGTACTAGGACTAAATCACCTAGAGGGGAATATGAGTCATAGATAGGGGGTTTTACGCCAATTTCAACGAGTTCTAAGTTATTTGTAGGTTTTATAACTTGTATTCTATGTTGGTTGTTTACAATTATAGAATTTTAGTGAAATTGAATGATCTAAGATGAAAACTGCAACCAATATGCACTTTCACCAATGCAAGATTTTGAAACCCTAAATGAAAATTAACTAATGCAAGACCTAATGCAAAGTTAGTGTAAGCTAGATCTAGGACTATGATGCACTCCAAATCATAAATGATGTGTTCAAAAGGCTAGGTTCACCAAAATGAAATATAAAAAATTGTCGTTCTATGTTTGGGAGATATAACTGCTAATTTCTTTCAAGTTTCATTCAAGGGTACCTTAAATATCTCAATCCAAGGATGAAAAATGGATGGTGATCTATAATAGGGATACCTTAGGGTTCGATTAGAGACTAAAAATGGGTTCACCACCAAGATAGGGCTTGAAAAGATAATAAATGAATGTAACATGCAAAGTTCCATGCAAAACCTAACTAAATGACCTTGGAAATGAAACTAAAATGCATAACAAAAGACTGAGAAAGTACAGGCATGCACCTAGGAGAGTGATGAGATCAAATCAAGCTCCAAAACCTAAAATCCTGTTGTTTGATGCCCATTGGAACTCATACACTAGTCTATGTGATTTAGTCCTAGACTAGGGTTTTTGTGCCAAAATTAGAGTCTCACAGTGGTTGATCTAAATTCACTAAAATCTAGAAAATGTGTTGTTTTGGGACTCATATAAAACAAGTGGTGTATCAATCCCACTCAGATTTTTTAGAGGATCAAGACTTGATTCTTCTCTCCTATCTCTACTCTTCCTTCTAAGCTTTTTTTCTAAGTCTAAAACTCTGAATTGTGACCTACATAGGTGACTTTTTGTGACCTTGCAAACAAGGTGAAAACTTGAAAAAATTATTCAATTGTACAACTCAATATTCAAAGTATCTTTAAGCTCCAAGATTCCTAGATATACAATCACACATGTAGAGAGAAAAAAACTTGTTGATTGTTAGGAAATATGGGTTTCCCTTGGTCAAACCATGTTTAGCTAATTAAACCAAATGATGAAACAATGAAATAAGGACATGAAACATGAAACATGAACAATGATACCTTGAATGATGTCTTGGAATTTAAGTAAGCAATCTAACATGAATTGGCCATGAAGAATGTACATCTCTTGATCTCAAATTGGATGTGAAACAATGCTTGCAAATGGATCTTGAATACTAAACCACAACACTAGCTCAACAACATGCTCGATGCACTATGCCTTTGACATGATGATGAATCTTGAATTGCTGCAATAAATGATGAAGAAATATTCCCTTGAAGACATTCAAAATGCTCTTGTAAAATATCTTGACTCTTTTGTAAAGTATTGTAATCATATAATTTCTATTAAGAATTCTCTCTTGAAATTCTTAGGTGAAAATGAGTGAAATAATGATGCAGATCCAAGGTTCAAAATCTTCAACCATCACAAATAGATTAGTTTCAAAAAACTCTTCAATTACAAAAATTTCAACTTGTTGTCCTACTAACCATTCATATTGATGGCATACAAATGATCATTACATCAAACAACTCAACAATACATTATTTTATTAAACCCTCATTTCACCAAGGGTTATGACAATATTTACTATTAAAAGACACAAAAAACCTCCATATCTTTCCCAAATGATCAAATAATTCAAATCCATTTGAACTAACCTTGTTAAAAAATGTAAAGAAGACTCACCAAGTTTGAGCCTTTTTGGATGGCAAAATACAACGATATAGTTTTCTTAATGCTTGTTGGAAACCCTAGTTTCATCACAGACCCACTCTCACAAAAAATGTCATAACTCTTTCAAATATTAATGAAATTAGATAAAAAAAATGAAACAAAACTAAACTCATTTATACATCATTTCCCATTGGTTTCAGACCATTATTGTACCATACCAATCTATACCATTTGTTTTTTTTAGACTATAATAGGAAAAAAATAGTCATTCACGACAACCTATACAAAAAATGCCATAACTTTTACAAATCTCAATAAAAATTTATGAGACCAATTTCAACTGAAAGTAGATTCACATCACTAAATTATCTAACCAGTTTCAAATAATTATATAAAATATAAAATTCGTACAAACCAAGAGAACATTTTGCAACATGAGAAAAATTCAGAAATAATGCACAAAAACAAGGGTTTCTTCTTCACAATTTCCAACAATCTCCAACCATCTCCAACCCCCAAATTTGAGTTGGAATTACATATTTATCATATTAAAATAATTTTTAACTTCAAAAATAATTAATCAACTTATACATGATATTGACTCTTCATATTCTCATTCTTGCATTTTTAGAACTTTTCAATATGATAATTTTGCAAGAATTGACAACTCTTAACCCTATTTGCAAAATGACCCAACCAAGAACTCCTAGGACCTAAAATAGACTAAAAAATATTCAATATGATCTAAATGACCTTATTACAATATTAGATCACCTAACTAACTAAAATTTCACAAATTGGCCTCGTGGAGGCATAAAATCTATTAGGTGCTCCTACACCATTTGTATCAGAGCCCAAAAGATCTCGGTAAGTGAGTTTTGGGAGTTACTGTGTTGTCATTTTTAGGTTGAGGAGAGAATTTAGATGCCAAGAGACTAGGTAGTGAAGAAGAGATGAAACCTAGGTGAGGTGTCACAAATACAAGAGGAAGCAAGGTGAAAGAGACTTGAAGAAAGATAAGAATGAATGTGTTGAGTAGATATTTGTAGGTTGAGGGTTCACAAAAGAAGAAACAAGAAAGAAAAAAAGGGAAAAAAAATGGAAATTGAGCAAGGGATAAAAGAGTTGAGGTAGGTTGTGAAAAGAATGGAAGAGAGATGGAAGATTATGATGTAGCATTTGAAAATTTGACACTTATTATTTAAGAGGAAGGTTATATGGCCTATTAGAAATATTATTCAGAGGAGAAGAAAAATGGGAGTAATAAAACCAAATGTGAAGGAACTTTTGTTTATAAAGGAAGATGGTACAGATTGGTATAGTAAAATAATGGTATAACTTCATGTGAATATTATTGTAGCAATCAAGATTGGAATCTAGCATGAAGTGGCTTCAATGGATGTATATATTGATGATGAAATTGATATTAAAAAATACCTTTTCTATGCTTGATTTGATCTTGAATGCTACATCAACACATTAGCTCAAGAAACATGCATGATGCAATCCATCTTTGACATGGCAATAGGAATCTTGATTGCTGCAATAATATTCAATAATTTCCCCTTGAATTCCTTACAAATGCTCTTGAATGCTCTATCAATGCTCTTGTGAAATATTAGGATGCTTGAATCAAAATTGCTAGGTGAAACTAAGTGAAATAGTGTTTTATTTATAGATATCTTAACATTAATTCCTAAAATTTGAATACCACAAGCCAACATTAAATAATGGATTTCAAATCACTAAAATACTACCAAAAAAATATTTCAATGAGGGGTCCTAGGTCTAAGTTGGGACCCATTCACCATTGAACCAAATATTTTAAAGGATTAGGAATGTTGTCTCTTTTGCTGAATTAGGCTCTTTCACCTAATGGAAAGAGATAGATCACACACCCAAAATCTAGGTGGTTCACCCAATCTAAGGTATGCATGATGAAATTATGTTTAAATGCAATGATTTAAATGTGGAAAACTAATGAAATATATTGATTATTGAATGGAAACTAAAGAATGCAACTTGTTTGAAAACACATTGTATTATGCAGAAATAGACTAAAAATGCGAACAAAACTGAACAAAAAGGATTAAAGTGAAAGTGTGCACCTGAGATATGGATGGAGACTAGAAGTGGCTTCTAGAATGCTATTGATTCTAATTTTCAATCCTAGTGGAACTCATTCACCATTCTGAGCAAATTAGTCCTAGTTTTGTAAAACTGTTCAAGAACCCCTTTCAGAAAAATGGGCATCGAAAACTACAAGAAACTAAAATAAGGCCTAACAGTGGGACTCATTTTCCACCCATGGTGAATGAGTCCACTTTTGAATTTCTGAAAATCTAAAACTAGAAGCTAAAGTCCATAATTTTCTCTTTAGCTCTTGATAAGTGTCTGTCTCTGAAAGTCTGATTTTCGAACTGAAAGTTACTTTTTATTGATATTTATCCTTGGACAATGAAGAGAATACTTAAAAAAATTTGCAACTTGATCTTCAATGATTTTCAAGCTTCCAAGATGCTGAAATCTACAAAAACATAAGAAGAGAAAGAGAAATATTGGATGTTAAGGCATGGGGGTTTGCCTTGGTCAAACCCCTTTTAGGTAATTATTAAACCAAAATGATGAAAGAATGTAATGAAAAATGCAATAATGGATTCAATACCTTGCCATGAAGATTAATTTTGAATGTCTATAGCAAAACATGAAATCTACCCTTGAATGTCTAAGAATTGATATCTTAATGACTTGAAATGATGAAGCCCTAACTTACTTGACTTGAGATGGAAGAATGGTGTATGAATAATGAATAATGGTTTTTATTTAGGGTTTAGAGAGTTGATTGTATGGGAAATTCACCTTATTAACCCATAAATTGGATCCCTAAGGCTGACATGTAAAAATAATAAACTTAAATTTTATTTCTTCTTGTTCAAAGGTCAAAATTGGCCCAAATGGGACTCATTCACCACCTTGGGAAAATCAGTCCCACCTGGTAGGGACTCATTCACTACAGGTGACAAATTAGTCCTAGTGGGGCCCATTTTAAAACTAGGTTCTTAGGAGATGAGAAAATAAGGTTTATATGATGTCTATGTCAGGTATTTCCTCAAATATTGCCTCATGATGAAAAATATGGTGTAATAGGGGCCTATTAATAATGATGTGAAGGTCAATTAAGGCTTGGGACACATAATTCAATGTGAAAGCGTGATTAAATACACTTTACAACACTAAAATGAGGTCCACTTATCCTAGAAATTCACAACATCCAATGTGAATGTGTAGAACACATTACATTACCTTGTTAAAGTTAGGTTTATTTTAAAAGCCTTCTATATTAATGTGATAATGCAATTAAATACATTTTATAATGTTGAATTAGGGAGAAATGGGTTCATTGAGTCTATAAAAGTGTGAAAGTATTTTACAACACTTTACAACACCTTTACAAGAAATCATTAAATGCATTTGAAAGGATCCAAGACCTAGTGTGGATGTGAAAAACACCCCACAACACTAAATCAAGGCCTAATTAAGTCTAATTTATCATTATTTATTCCCCAAATCAAGCAAGTTGCCTTTTTTTCTATTGTACAACCATGTGGAAAATGGGTCCTAGGTCACTCACCTAGGACATACTTCCGATAATGTGAAATGTCATGTAGGGTCCTATGACCTAGTGAGGACCTATTCTCCATGTGGTGAATGGGTCCTAGGTCACCTACCTAGGACACACCTTCTAAAATTAAGTGTTGTGTAATGAAATTTATGAATGTTGGGTTTTATCCCTCATAATTTGTAATTAATTAGGCTTGGATTTGAATTAAAGTGGCCAATTAATGAAAATTAAGCTCAATAAATTAATAAAGCCCTACATTAGTGTGAAAGTGTAAAGGTACACCTTACAACACCTTAAATAAGGCACAATTAATTTCCTTCTATTCAAAAGGTCCCTAAACTTAATGTAAATGTGTAAAACACATTATAACACTAAATCAAGGCAACATTAGGCTCATTTTAACATTAATTATTCCTAAATTAGGTGAAATAGGGATAATTTTTCCATTAATACACCACCAAAATTCTTAAAAAATCATTTTTTCTCTCTAGAAGAGTCAGAATTTGATAACATGATTGAGTCCCATACACAATTTTATTTCTTGGTGTAAGATAGAAATCTGTCTCCACTAGGGTTTTAGGACCTAGGGAAACAATCTTCTATAATTTACATTCAAGGATAACCCTAGATATCTCAATGCAAGGAGAAAGAGATCTTGCAATAGGGTTGTCCTAGGGGATGAATGTAAACTAATGAGGGGTTCACCACCAAGTTAAGACTTGGAAAGGTAAGTGCAATGCAAGATTAAATGCTTAACCCTAATTTGATGCAATGCTTCACTAAATGACCTAGAAAAGTGTGTAAAATGAAATAGAAAGTTACAAAATAGAATTTGTGAAGCTAGAAACTTGATGATGACTAGATGCAACTCTAAAATGTTGGAAAATTTTACATTACTATTAACTAGGACTCATTCGCTGGGTTGGGTGAATCAATCTAGAATCTCAGTTTTTATGTAGAATCAAGAATATGAAAAATGGGTATTTGATATAGTCAAAACCTAAATTTTGACCTAAACTAGGACTCATTCACTAGAAGTGGAAAATCAGTCCAGTTAGGGTTTTCTAGAATTTCAAAGGTTGTATCTACTCTTCTAAATATCCTCAACCTACTCCTTCAAGTTTCCAGATCTGAATCTCTATAAATCAACCTATAGGTGTTCTCCAATGCTTAATGTCAAATTTGACAACTTTTGCAACTTTGTAATTTTGTCACTTTTGAAGGCTTCATATCCACTTTTCTTCAATCTATAAACTTGCAATCACACATGAAAGAGTTGAAAAACTTGTTGATTGTTAGGAAATGGGGGTTTTCCTTGGTCAAACACCTATTAGCTAACTAAACCAAATGATGAAATAATGAAATAGAAGCATGAAATGTAAAATACGCAATGATAATATCTTGGATAATGTCTTGAGATGTAATTCAACAATATAACATGAAATGGCCATGAAGAATGTAGTTATAGATCTTGAAATAAGTGTAGAAAAATGCTTAATCTTGGATCTTTAATGCTACATTGCCACACTAGCTCAAAAACATGCACAATGCTTGATGACCTTGATGTGATAATGGATCTTTAATTACTATAACAAATGATGAAGAATTTTGGCCTTCAATGGCTTATAAATGCTCTTGGAAACTCTCTTAACACTCTTGTAAAGTCTTGTAATCATAAACGTGCTATTAGGAATGCTCTCTTGAAAGTCTTACGTGAAAATGAGTGAAAGAACCTTATATTTATATTTAATTATGCAAGAATTCCAAAAAATTATAACACTACAAGCCAACATGAAATCTAGGAGGATAAAATCCCACCAAAATTTTGATTTAATTTTTTATTTTGGGCCACACAAGACTCATTCACCCAAGGTGGTGAATGAGTCCCATTAGGCATAATATATGGGACAAAATTCAAAAATTCCTAGAAAAGTGTGAAACCAGGATTGAGACACAAAAAACTAGGTGGGACTCATTATCCCAAGGTGGAAAATGAGACCCAAATCACTAAATATGGGCCATTCAACCTGAAAACATCTGAATTGTGATTGGATGTTGATTTGTATCAGGATTATCCTTGAAAAGGAGTATTGATTAAGATTTGTGGATGTAAAATAAGGCCAATTAAAGCATAAGAAAACCCAATTATTAATCATAACCTTAGAAAAGTGTGAAAGTGTGTTAAAATTTTTTACAACACTCCAAATATGGCATGCATAAGGCTAAAAAGAGGTTTATTAGGTTCAATTAGTTAATAAAATCTTTAAAAAGTGTGAAAGTGTGTTACAACACTTCATTTAACCTTAGCAAGGTACAATTTAAGTTCATTAGTTCACAAGGGACCAAGACCTAATGTGAGCATGTTAAACACATTACAACACTTTAGAAGTCAAGGCATATTTAACCTCAATTTCACAAGGAGGGCCCAAACAAGTGTGAAAATGTCACCGACAATATTTTTTGACACTACATTTAGCCCTCACTTTAGTGAGAGGACGAACATGTTGAAAATAGGGTTGCATCAAATGGTTTCCATTGATGTCAACATAATACCATATGTATGAGATGTTTATGGAAATCTATTCTCTTTATTTGTGATCCGATGTTTTGGTTTTTGGGTCTAGATTTTACCACAAGACAAGCTATGACTCTAGTATCTTAACTATGTCATTATGATTCACTCAGACATCTATATTCAAAATCAAGAGAATTTTTGTGTAGGGAGTAAAAAGTTATCAATGAAAGATGAGAATCTAATGTTACATCATCTCTAAAAGTTGTTTAACCATTTGAAGCTCTTATGTTTTGATCCCAATCTTGGACGACCTAAGATATTTTATGGGGATGTTTTGTAAAGAGCTTAGTTGACTTGGTATAATGCACCATGTGGATGAAATGATTAAATCATATGTGGTTTGAAAAAAATAAATTTTTGAGTATTTTTGTTTTCATCTAATTAGGCTGACCCAATTGATGATTGAGATATACTTGTATATATTTAAGATGTTTTGAGGAATGAGAAGTAGTACAGTTCAAGGTGAAGTATAAAGGTGTTGATAAGTGTGAAAGGTTGAAGAGGTGTGTGAAGATATAAGACTAAATTCTTTGCCAGTTGTGGATCAGTGTAGTTTCATTGAGCAACCACTATGTGAGACAATACTTCATATTTGTAGCTTCGTTGGAACTGAACCCTGCACATTGAAGGTGTATCTTGTTATTTCAATATTTTGGAAATGAACCACTATCATTATATCTTGGTGGTTAGCCATCTTTTGTATCTTTTGGTTGTATTCCTATTGTACATTAAGTCCTTATTTCTAGTAGTGAGCCTTATTTTAGGTTGATGTAGGAGCATCCTTGGTTCTTGGAAATCCTACATCAACCAAAAGTATATTTTTCTTTTAGTTTTGTTCTTGTTCAGTTCCTGTTTAGTTCACATTGGTGGATTCATCATATTTTTTCACCAGACCCTGTGGATCTAAGTTTACATCGTGGACATGTTTATTTTCTTATAACAAGATTTGAGCATGATTGGATATTTTTCTGGCAAGTTATCACTTCTGGATTTAACAACAATTTGTTGAACCGACACCAAAATAATTTTGAAGCCCTACAACTAATTTCATCACTTGTGGATCTTTCCCATAACTTGATGATCCTTACAGTGTGTTTTGAATTGTTCCATGGAGTGTTCTGTGACCTTAATTTAGGACCACTCTTCATCCTATGCATTCACTGAGGAGTAATTCAAATTTGAGGCCGACCTATTCATGTGCATGTTATATTTTCTTTCACTGGAGATTGTAATGATCTTTGGCTGATGCAGATGATTCTAGATCTCAAAATGTGATATAAATCATTGTAATAGATCATTAGAAAGGTAGTGATATAGAATCTTATATTTGAGATGTTAGATTTCAGTTCGTCTTAAGGATCATATAGGAATGTTGTATTTTGAATACGCTATATAGAGCTTGTGAGCTAAATCTATAAGCTTGTATGTTCTTGGCCGATTGTAATCAAGATTTATGTTAACGAGAATGTTTGAACCTGCATTTTCCTCCATATTCCGTGTTTCTTCTATTGTGTGACTCTTGTTGCACAGTCCATATTGTTCTCTTTAAGGACCCTCCTACTGTGGCTACACCAGATTGGTATTAGAGTGAGATTCAATCTGTGAGAGATCACTAGAATTCATAGAGTCTTGTTGAAGATTTGTTGTGAGGTGGAAGACTAAGGATTCGACCTACAACTATAGAGGACTTGTGTAAACATTACAAGAAGAAGAAATGTTAGAGGAAATGGAGTGCATGGAAATGTAGACCTAGCTTTAATGGAGTTCTTAAGAGTAATTGCTGCTAGATTGGATGCAGTTGAAATGGTCTAGAGGAGAGGTATACCAATTGATGATGTGAGTGATGAAGAGGTAGAAGTACATGAAGAAAAGGAATGAGGAAATCCTTGCCTGGATCAGCGAGAAGAGAGGTTCATAAGAGCCCTAACTAGAGAAAATATTAAGCCACATTTCAATCCATCGAATTATAGTGGTAAGTTGGATTTAGATGAATTTTTGGACTTGATAATAGAGATGGAGAAGTATTTTGATTTTGAAGGTACCATTGAAGATAAGAAGATAAAAGTTTCTTGTACAAATTTGAAAGGACATGCATCACTTTGGTGGGAACATTTGTAGACAGATAGGTGAAGAAGAGAAAAAGAAAAGATAAAATCATGAGATTAGATGGTGAATAAGTTGAAGATAAAGTTTATGCCTATAGATTATCAGATCAGTTTTTCCTAGAAGCTGCAAAATTTGAAGCAGGAGTCAAGTGTGAAAAAGTATACTAAGGAGTTCTACAAGTTGAATATCAAATTTGTACATTGAGAGGATGAGATCAAGAAAGTAGTCAGATATGTGAATGGCTTGAGGTCATCTATACATGATGATATTAGTTTGATTAAGTTGCAGAGTGTGAAAGAGGCATATCAGTGTGCCCTAAAAGAAAAAGAGAAGCTGAATAAAAGACACGAACATAGATTAATAGGAAGAGGTGGAAGATTTCAAAAAGGAATAATTTTTACTAGAGGAGGAAGAGGATCTTTTGTAGATCAAAATAAATATAAGGAAGTCAACAAGAATGATGATTCATACCATAGAGGTGATAGAAATTCTTACCGAAGAGGAGGATATGGTGGTTACCAGAATGAGGGTTATAAAAAAGATGATAAGGAGAAAATAGTATTCAAGGGAACTTGTTTTAAATGTGAAGGAGGACATAGATCATTTGAATGTAATCAAAGAGAGACAAGAAGAAAGATAAAAAGAAATAGAAGAACAACCTTTGTTGAGGAAGATCATGTCAGATCATCTAATAAACCGAAAGAAGGAGAAGTGTTGGTGAATAGAAGAGTATTGTGTGAAAGTGAGATGGAGCAAGAACCATTGTAGAGAAAGAATTTGTTTCAAACTAGATGGAAGGTAGCTAGTAAATGTTGCAAAGTAATTTTTGACGGTGGGAATTCTGAGAACCTGGTTTCTAAAGAAATGATGACCAAATTGAAGTTGGAGAGAGTGAAACACCCGAAGCCCTATCAGATAGCAAGGATTCAAGATGAGCATAAGATACTAGTATGTGGGAAATGTTTGGTGACATTGAAGATATGAAATTACCATGATGAAGTTTTGTGTGATATCATGACTATGGATGTATGACATGTTTTTTTGGGAAGGCCTTGGTAGTACAATAGATAGGCTATTCATGATGGAAAGAACACATATACCATTGTTGCTAATGGGATGGAGCAGAATTTGTTACCATTGGAGTATGTTCCTAAAGTTGAGGTTTGTATGAGTGCTATAATTTGTTTGGTTGATGAAAGGAGATTTTTGGATGGATTGAGACATGAGAACATGTGTTATGCCTTGGTTCCTAAGAAGGCTAAAGACTTGAAGAATGTAGAAGAAAAACTCAACAAGATAAAGGAGTTTTTGACTAATTATGAAGAGATCATTTAAGATAATGTACCTGATGGATTACCACCTATGAGAAGAATTAGTCATTACATGGATCTAATTTATGGAGCTACTTTTCCTAATAAAGTAGCACACCGAATGACACTAGCCGAGAATGAAGAGTTGAATAGACAAGTGCAAGAGTTGTCTAGGAGGGTTTGATTAGAGAAAGCTTAAGTCCATGTGTAGTAATTGTTGTACTAGCACCTAAGAAGGTTTGAGAATGGAGGATTTGTAAAAATTATAGAGCCATAAACAAAATCATAGTGAACTATAGATTTCCTTTTCCCTAGATGGGTGACATTATGGATTGTTTGAGTGGAGCTAGGTACTTCACAAAGATAGATTTGAAGAGTGGATATCATTAGATCATTATCATAGAAGGGGATAAGTGGAAGATAACATTCAAGACAAATGAAGGACTGTATGATTGGTTGGTGATGCCTTTTAGACTAGTAAATGCATTAAGTACTTTCATGGGGTTGATGAATGGGGTATTGAAGAAATTCTTTGGGAAAGTTTGTGATTGTTTATTTGGATGACATCTTGATTTTTAGTAAGAGTAGAGAAGAACATTTTTTGCATATAAGACAAGTTTTGTAGAGGTTGAGAGAAGAATAGTTGTTGATAAACATTAAGAAGTGTGGTCTCATGAAGGAGGAGTTGGTATATTTGGGATTTGTGATATCTGTGGATGGATTAAAGATGGATCCTGAGAAGGTAAGAGCAATTATTGAATGGCCTACACCAGAAAGCATTAGAGAGGTAAGATCATTTCATGGATTGGCTAGTTTCTACCAGAAGTTCATTAGGAATTTCAGTTTTATTTGCAGTCCTATGACAAATACCATGTGAGCAGATAAGAAGGATTTTAGGTGGATGTTTGGAGTAGATCAAAGTTTTGAGTTTTTGAAATATAAGGTGGTTGAGCAACCTCTGTTGAATTTACCAAATTTTAACAAGGTATTCCAAGTAGACTCTGATGGAATTGGAGCAATATTTAGTCAAGAAGGAAGACTAATAGCTTATTTTAGTGAGAAATTGAATGATGGTAGAAGAAGATATTAAGTGTATGATCAAGAGTTCTATGCCATATTTCAAGCCTTGAATAAGTGGACATTACTTATTTCCTAAGGCATTTGTGTTGTATACAGATCACCAGGATTTGCAATATTTGAATAGTCAAGGTAAGTTGAATCAGAGACACATGACATGGGTAGAATTCTTGCAGAGTTATACTTTTGTTTTGAAACATAGGAGTGGAAAGTCAAATAGAGTTGATGATTTGAGTAGGAGAAGGAATTTACTGAAAGAAATGAGAGTGGAGGTATTAGGTTTTGATGGATTGAAGAAATTGTGAGGAAGAGCTAAATTTTGTAGAACCTTGGAGAGACTGTAAAGAACCAGTTTTAGAGGATATGAGTTAGTGGTTAGATTATTTCATTCAGGAGGATATTTTATTCAGAGGGGGTCAGTTGTGTATACCTAGAAGTTCAATGAGGGATAACTTTGTGAAAGAAAAACATAGTGGAGGATTGCTAGGACACTTTGGAATTGATGAGACAGTAGCATTGGTGAGTGAGAATTACTTTTGGCCCCAGATTCATAAGGATGTTAGGAAATTTATGCACAATTGCAAAGTTTGTCAAGTTGCAAAAGGGAGCAGTTAGAATGTTGGATTGTATTAGCCTTTGATAGTTCCAGAGAGACCTTGGGAGGATATCAGCATGGATTTCATACTTGGTTTTCCAAAGACACAAAGGTAATGATTCTATATTTGTGGTGGCGGAAATATTTTCAAAAATGGCACAATTCATACCTTGTAAGAAGACAATAGATGCAATACACGTAGCAGGCTTATTTTTCAAGGAAGTGGTCAGATTGCATGGATTACCTAGGAGTATTGTTTCATAAAGAGATACAAATTTTGTTGGTTACTTTTGGAGGACAGGACACTTTGGAAGAATTTAAAGATAGATTTGAAGTTCAATTCTACTTTTCACCATAAACTAATAGTTAAACATAGGTAGTAAACAGGAGTTCGGGGAACTTGCCAAGATGCTTGGTTGGAGAGAATACTAGGAGTTGGGATTTGGTTCTTGCACAAGTAGAGTTTTCTTACAATAATTTAGTGAACAAAAGTACCAAACACCTTTTGAGATTGTTATTGGAGTTCATCCTAGAGGTATATCAGTGTTGAGAGACATCAGTATGGAAGATAAATGGAGTGAAAAAGAAAAATAATTTGTAGAAAATATGAAGAAATTGCATACTAAGGTGAAAGAGCAATTGGATTATATGAACCGAAAGTATACAAAGTGAGGAGATGAAAAGAGGAGACATAAGGAGTTTGAAGTTGCAAATGAAGTGATGGTGTCTCTAAGGAAGGAAACATTTCTATGTGGAACATACAATAAGTTGAAGATGAGGAAGTTTGGACCCTATAATATTTTGAACAAATTTTATTTAGGAAATGCATATGAAGTGGAGTTACTGGATGACATGGCTATATCACCTATATTCAACATTGCAGATCTACATCAATACCATGAAGCAGAGTTTAGTGAAGATGGTAAATAGAATTTGGATAATTAGTTTCCTAAAAAATAGTTATATGAGATAGAGGAGATTTTGGATACTAGAGATGGGAGGAAAAATCACAGAAGATAGTACAAAGAATATCTTGTGAAGTGGAAGGGTAGACTAGTGGATGATTCTTCTTGGATTTCTCAGGCTGAAGTAGATTGTTTTAGTTTTCCTTTAGCACCTACAAAGTGAGGGACTCAATTTTTAAGAAACCCTGGATGTCTGATACAAGAGCATCCTTGGTTCTTGGTAATCTTGTATCAACCAATTTTTTTTTCTTTCAATTTTGTTCTTGTTTGGTTCTTGTTTAGTTCATGTTGGTGGATTCATCATATTTATTCACCAGACCCTATGGATCTATGTTTACATCATGGAAATGTTCATTTTCCTTATTCCAATATTTGAGCATGATTGGATCTTTTTTCCAGAAAGTTATCACTTCCAGATTTAGTGGTAGTTTCTTAAACTGACATCGAAATAATTTTCAAGCCCTACAACTAGTTTGATTGCTTATGGATCTTTCCCGTAACTTGTCGATCCTTATGGTGTCTTTAAAATTGTTCCATGTATTGTTCCTTGACCTTAATTTAGGTCCACACTTCATCTTATTCATTCACTGAGGAGTAATTCAAATTTGAGGCCAGCCTATTCATGCACACGTTAAATTTTCTTTCACTGGAGATTGTAATGATCTTTGGCTGATGCAAATGATTATAGATCTCAAAATGTGATATAAATCATTGTAATAGATCATTATAAATGTAGTGAGATAAAATATTAGATTTGAGATGTTAGATTTCAGCTTGCCTTAAGGAGCATATAGGAATGTTGTATTTTGAACATGTTATATCAGGCATGTGAGTCAAATCTGTAATCCCATATATTGTCAGTTGATTGTAATCAAGATTTATGTTAATGAGAATGTTTGAACCTACATTTTCCTCCAAATTCAATGTTGCTTCTATTGTGTGACTCTTTCTGCATGCTCCAAATTGTTCTCTTTGAGGACCCTCCTACTGTGGTTGCACCATAGGTAGTGAGCCTTATCTTAGGTAGTGAGACTTGTTTTAGGCAGTGATCCTTTTTGTAATTAGTTTTGATATTCTCTATAGTGTGATTTGATCCTCGCCGTGGTTTTTCCATTATTTGGTTTTCTATGTAAATCTACTTTTATTGTGTTTATGTATTGGATTTGAGTTTCAACATGTTGATTTGATGATTAATCAGTTAAGCAGTTTTAAGTATTAGTTCTAGTGATTCAATTAAAAGGTTAAATTTTGTGACAACTGATTCACCACCCTCTCAATTTTCCTATTCAATAATTGGTAATAGAGCCTGATCCTTTGGAATGAGTTTAACAACTTCGAAGGATATCCTGGTAATCTAAAAAAAAATGAATGAAGGGATCTGACTCGGATGAAGATCTAAGAACAAAGACTGCAAATTCTAAAAGTGAACACCTGAGAGAAAATGTCAAGCAAGCAGATGAATGCATTCATAAACTAAGGAATTAGATCCAAAATTTTAAACTGAAACATAAAGAAGTTAACTAGGAACTAGAGGAAGAAAAGGAGACTTTTGGGAATCTAAGAATGGAACTTAAAGAAAGAAAAAGGATGGAAGAGAAACTAAAATTAGAAATTGAGCAAAGCAAGACAAAGGAAGGAGGATTGAAAAATATTATCAATTAGAAGAAGTAGTAACGCTAAAAGTTGATCTACAAAAATAAAAATCTCATGAAGAAAGGTTCAAGACAAGTTCTACAATGCTTGATGAGGTGATTTCATCTCAAAAAACTAAAAAGGATAAAGGTGCTCTAGGAATCGAAGAAGGACAGAGCTCAAATACTAAACTAGTTCTCAAAAAACCACACAATCAAAGGAAATTTCAAAGCAACACTTATCAAAACAAGAACCAAAGGATATAATAGAATGATTCCCATTCTATGGCCTAATACTCAAAGGAACTTATCTTTTAATGAATTTTTTCTCATGAAACAAATTTGGACATAGAGAAACAGATTGTAGAAATAAGATAAACCAAAAATAGAATGAGTCAATTCTTTGCTAGACAAAGTTATATGTGCAACAAGTTTGGACATAGAGCAACACAATGTAGAATCCAAATGATGATGAACAAGTCTAATGCTAGTATAAGGATTCAATACTTTCAAGGTTGTTTTTACACATGCAATATCTTTGGACACAAGGCTAATCAATGTAGGTCAAGGATGAATGCAAACACTTTTGATAAAGGATATGTTGTGTGCTACACTTGCAACAAACCAAGACATATCTCAAAATTTTGTAGAAGAAAAGTTCCAAAGAAAACTAATCTAGAATAGAAAAACATGCATGTGAACAAGGTGGATCCTATAGAAGTGAGGAAAGAAATGGGAAAAAAATGGAGAAAAGAGGAAGAACCTGAGAATGAGGATGATAATACTTTATCTACATCCAATGCAAATACCTCTTCTATGAACTAAAACCATATATGGTTTTAGGGGTATAAGTCATAGAAAAATCTAACAAGCCCTGATATATGAGGTGTCACATGATGACACAAGGATAAGAGATGTGAATCTCTAGTTTGAAGATATTGGAGAAAATTATGGTAGAAAAGATTCAAATTAGGAAGTTTGTGGAGCACTTCTTGGCTTATAGTGTTTCTCATAATTTTTTTGACAACTTAAAGGAAATAAATGAAAAATTAGAGAAAGTAAGGTGAATTCGGGAAAAGACACTGGCAGATTAGAGTATTGATGTGTGTCATGAAAAAAAGGACCCTTTGCTTGAAATGAATTAATTCATGATAAAATGGGATTAATGAGGTCTTAATCTAGTGTTGTGAGGCATTTTATGATTCCACACTAGGTCTTGGACCCTTGGAAATTGAATAACATGATTTCAACAACGTCTTGTAAAGGTGTTGTAAAGTCTTCTAAAGGACTTCCATGCTTTTCTAGACTTAATTAAACTATGTCTCCATAATTCAACATCATCAAACATATTTAATTACATTATCACATCAATCTATAAGGTTTTTGAATTAAACTTAATGATAAACTAATGTTGTAATGTGTCTTGCACATTCACATTGGTTCTTGCAACTTCTAAAACTATGTGGACCTCATTTTAATGTTGTAAAAGTGTATTTAATCACACTTTCACATTGATTTTTGAGTCTCAAAGTCCTATTTGACATTTACATCATCACTAATAGTCCCATATTAACCCATATTATGCATCTTGAGGCCTAAATTAATCAAATACCTAACAAGGTTGCATTTTAGAACTTATTTCCTTATCTCTTTGTATATGAGTTGTCAAAATAGCCCCTGCGGGACCCATTCACCATGCATGGCCAATTAGTCCCATCCAAGTGGGACCCATTCATCATGTGTGGTGAATGAGTGCCATTTGGGTCAATTTTTACCTTTGAGCGGGAAAAAAGTGAAATTTAAGTTTAATTTTGCTTCATGTCAACCTGTGATGAGGTATTAATGAGTAAAATAGGTGAATTTCCTATAAAATCACCTCTCTAAACTAATTTTCACATCTCTCTCACATCCATTAACTTAATCCACATAGTCATGTATTAATCTTCCATCTCAAGTCAACCAACTTAGGGTTTTGTCATTGCAAGTCATTAAGAAAGCTTCTAAGGACATTCAAGGGCAGATTCTACATGTTTTGTTGCATACTTTCAAGATCAATAATCATGGAAAGGTAATATTTTCCATTATTTCATGTTTCATTACATTATTTCTCTATTTTGGTTTAATTACCTAAATGAGATTTGACCAAGGAAAACCCCTTTTCCTTAACATTCAACATTTCTTCTTCATTCCTTGTGTGTATGCAAATTTAGGTTCTTTAGAAGCTTGGAAATCATTGTAGATCAAGTTGAAAAATTCTTAAATTCTTCTCTTCATTCAACAAGTCAAAGAATAAAAAAAATTCATTTTTAGACCCGTAAATTGGAGTTTTGGAACCAAACACTTGTAGGGCATCAAAGTGCAAATCAAAAGCTTTAGAATACACCTTTGAAAATCTAAAAATTCAAAGGTGGACTCATTCACCATGGGAGGTGAATGAGTTCCAACCCAAGGTTAGTTTTTGGATTTTTACATTTTTAGATACCCTTTTGTAAAAAACAGGCTTTGGTACAGTTTGGAAAAATTGGGACTAATTCACCTAGAATGGCAAATGAGTCCCTTTAGGCCTAAAATCAACATCAATAGTGTTTCAGAAGCAATTTCTAGTCTCCCTCAAGCTTTCAAGTGCATATTTAATGAATTAATCAATTAATTTTACTACTTTATTGCATCTAGATTATCTCATTTAGTCTAAATAACATCCTATATTACATAATTTGAATGAACCCTTTAGCATTTTTTTCCCTACTCTCTCCATTTAGCTGAAAAACCCTAGAAGTGCTAGAAATGATTAGGGTGCCAAAAATCTACTATTCATGATGATAATGTCATTAAACTTCTATGATGAAAACCTGAAAGTGACAAGTTATATAAGTAGAGTGGTCATTCATTTTCATCTCAAATTGAATGAGCTAAGGAAAAAAGTGCAGTTGTGAAATAAGAAGTTAAACTGTTACTGGTAAACAAAAGTTATAGAGAACAAAGTTGAAACAATGGAGTCAAAGGAAATGATGGTATTCAATCCACACAATGATGAATTGCAAAAATTAAGTAAGTTTTAGGTTGATGAATTTAACCATGAAAGATTCAAAATTTTGAAGGTTCGCTTGCAATTGAGAAAATACAAAAGGTTAAGAAGCTAGGGCACAAGGGTGTAGACATTTGGAGTGAATTTTCATACTTCTTGGATATAGATGTTATTTGGTTTGTCCTAAGAATAATTCAAGGTGATCAGATGACCTTTCACAAACCCTACAAAATTACAAAGAAAACAATTTCAACAATTACAGGGTTATGTAACAATGGACCTGTTCCAGTGAAGAAGTCAGTAACTATAATGTCATAGAATTGCACCTAAGGGAAATTCCACATTTGAGCAATTTGCCTATCATTTATGAGACCTAAAAGCATTAATGACAAAAAACCCATGGGCTGAAATTTCATAATTCTAGCTCCATGAGAACCATTGGTAAAGAAACATAAGCCTAATGAAACATTTTCTAAAAATTGAGGCCTTGAATGCCTACACGACATGCAGATGTATTTGTGGTGCACTAGTGTCTTGTCATTTTTTCGAGTCTAAAATAGGGAATCTCAAATCTTGACTCTTGAGACATGTCCTAACAGTTAGGATTTCAAGTGTAATGACTCTTTTCTACCCTTGAATGCAACAAAACCCTTCATTTTCTCTCATTTTGGGGGTTCAAGTCATTCAGTCAAGTTCTCTCTTTAGTTTCCACTCTTGAGTTCTCTTCATTCCTATTAACAACACTCTCACAAGCGAATCCATTTTGGACTAAGGTCCCTCCAATTGCTACAACTCTTAAGAAAGCACTCAACGATGCATTTGTGTGCTCTGGAGAGGGTCTAGTCCTGTTGGTAATTCTCTCTCTCTCATTCTTTCCTATCTACTTGTTCAATTTCTACTTAGTGGTGTGAGTTCTACTCCTAAAGCATGTTTTGCTTTCACCACACTTTTTGTCTATTTCATTTACACTCCTTTCCTATTTGGCAATCTATAGAGGTAGGAACACCAAAACTAGGGTCTGACTAAAGTAGAACCCTATACAACCCCAACCTTTTCCCCTCATTCTTTTGTGTGTAGGTCACAAAGTGGAGCCTAGAGTGAAGACTCGAATGTTTGGTTAAGGGTAAATTTTCTCCTAGTTATCTTTGTGTTTTACTTGAATTTTTTGTTCTTTGTTTGATTATTCTATTTAGAAGACCTTACATCTAAGTTAGTAAGTGAGAATTTATTCTTCCCGTTTGAGCTCTTGTGCTTTCTATTTCTTAGGATTCCAACATTCCATTTAGATGACAATGCATCATGTTGATGTCGTAAATCTATGCTATCGTCCTTTGGGCAAGAGCTCCACTATTAGAGGCAAAAATCTAGAAGTTCCACTCCCTTAAAATCTGCATTACTTTTCTATGAAGGTTAATGTGTACTTATTTCCTTTGTTGTTTCTTTATGGTAAGGTGGATAAGGGTAGTTTGTTCCCTAGAGATCTCTTGAGAATGAAGAGACTCATGTGCAATGAATCACTCTTATGTCACAGTTTGGTGAACCCAATGTGAACATGTCAGATCTATTTTTGCAATGTGTCCATGTTCACGATAATAATTTCTCTAGGGAATATTTTGATATGCTAGATGAAACTCTATATGAATTCTCAGAAGCACCCTCCTCTATCCATAAACCTTCTAAGAAAACTTCCTCTCCACAAATTGAGGAGTTAATGAATGTAGTTGTGGTATCTGTGGCTCCTCCAAGCCTTAATAAAATAGTCATTTACGTAACCTTGGCTAGCCCTTCTTCTAGGGAGGATCATTTCATCTATGGGGTTTCATATTGAAATGATTCACCAAACTTATACTCAAGGTTCATAAAAGCTATAGACTCTAATTCCTATAAAGTTGTTGAGCACACATAAAATACAAGAAGAATCAAATAGAACCTGGATCAGAAACCTCTTGTTCCTATGTCTCAACCCACTCAAGTTCCTACTTATTTACCACCTTCTCAATCAATCCTTCCTTCAACACCCAAACCTACAATCAAAGAACTAGGTGATTATGATCTTGTCGAGTAACTTCATATTACTCTAGCTAAGATATCACTTTGGGATTTTCTTTAGACCACTCTAGTTTATTAAGAGATGCTTTAGGAATCCTTTCAAATGATCCTCTTGCCTACCTTGACTAGGCTTATGGATGTTAATGTTTGTTTGCTCATATTCAAGTGGATTCACTGAATATCATGTTCCATCTGCAAGAACTCCCACCTCCAGATGTACAAAAACAAGTGGACCCCTTGATGACTATAATTAATGTTAATAATATTTGTATTAGGTGTACTCTTGTTGACACCAGTTCAGCTCTCAACATTTGGATTATTGACCTACTACCTAAGATTAAATTTTATTCATCTTCTCTAGTTGCTTCCTCCTTGTACATTCATGGGTTTGATAATGCCAACCATCAGGCTCTATCCATGATAATACTATCTTTGTAGCTAGGCCCTGTTACCTTATCTACTTTGGTATGTGATGCCTCACCATTTACCTTATAATATTATTTTGGGGAGACCTTAGATTCATGCTTTGGGTTTTGTAACCTCTACTTTACACCACTCCTTAAATTTTGTTGCAAATAATTAGGTGGTCATGGTTAGCACTGATCCAGAAGTTGTTCACCTATGTGAGCTAGCGGCTTCTGGTAAGGCTTCAATGATATCCACTCTTAAGAATTGTATTCCATACTTAACTACTGATGCTATGGATTCTTCTTCTAAACCAAATTATTTCCTTGGTGATGATTAGGGATCTTTAGAATTCTCTGAATTATTCATTGTAGAATATAAAGCAAGTCCTACTCATCTTGACTTCCTGAATTCCTTTGACATAAAAGTGGATGACCCTCACGTTGAGGAGGAGAAATGTGATCCTATCGAGGAATCTATTTCTCCCCTTATTGAGGAGAGTATACCTACCATTGTGAAATAGGTTAATATTTGTGAATCAAGTAAAGGAGATAGTTTCACTCTTGTGGATGCGTTTGATGTTCATTGGTGGAATGTAGAGCCACTACCTCTTGAGGCATTACAAAATCATTATGGTTATGGATATGAACTCACTTCTTGATATGGCTATGGGAAGAAAGGAATAGGGTGTATTGAGCAAGGAATCTAGGAACTAGTCTAAGCCATGAAAGTGTTATCTAGGTTTGGGATGCTCTATTGAACAATCTAAGCAAAAACCTTGGTGGAGTGTCAATATTATTTTATTTGACCCAATGAGTTTGGTGCATCCTAAGTTGATAGAGGATAGTGGGAAGACTAAGAAGGTTCCTTTATATGTCTTCTCTTTAGATGAAACATTTTAGGAATTCCTAGGTTCCTATTCCACTTTTCCTCTCTTTCATCAGAAAACATGATTCCCGTATCACTTGCATAAACAAGCATACTATGGGGAATCTATCTTAAGTATTGATGAAGAAGACCCTCTATCTAACATTGGTGATTATGTTCCAATAACCTATCCAAAATATCATAATTATCTCCTTAAGGGAGAAAATATTGAAATCTATATGGATCCTAAGTATTCTGAAAAAGTGATCAAGGTTGGGAAGTGACTTTCTTCTAAACAAGCTGAAGAGTATTCCAACCTCCTACATTCCCATCATGATATATTTGCTTGGAAATATGAGGATATGCTTGGAATTGATGAGTCTATAGTGGTTCACAATATCGTCCTATGTCCTGACGCTAAGCCAGTTAAGAAATTTTTTTGAAAGAGTGATCCCAAGGTAGCATTGATGGTTAAAGACTGAGATAGAGAAGCTATTGAAAGTAGGCTTTATCCATGCAATCAACTAATCCCATTGGATTTTGAACATAGTTTTCATTAGTAAACTTGATGGCCATATTTGTATATGAATTGAATTTCATGATCTTAATAAGGCTTCTCTCAAGGATGATTTTATGTTGCCTAATATTGATATGATTGTGGATTCGACTGTAGGGCATGCATTATTATTTTTTATGGATGGATTCTCAGGTTACAATTAGATTTGTATTAATCTAGAAGATTAGTACAAGACAAACTTCACTACCCCTTGGATTACCTTCAGTTATGTGGTCATACCCTTTAGTTTAAATAATGTAGGAGCAATGGACCAGTGGGTGATGACCTAAATATTTCATGATTTTATTATTAATATATTTGAAGATTATGTTGATGAAATCTTAGAAAAATATATAACTCATCAAGATCATGTGAAGAAAGTTCATCTTATTTTTGAGAGGCTTTGAATCTATAAGATAAGACTCAATCTTCTTAAGCGTGTCTTCAATGTAGGTGCTAGAAAACTTCTAGGGTTCATAGTCTCTCACTATGGAATCAAAGTTGACACAAATAAGATCGATGCTATTGTTAACATGCCTCCATCTAGGAATATTACTTAATTGAAAAGTTTACAAAGGAAGATTTAGGTGATTCATAGATTCATATCTCAATTGGTTTATCATACTCTTCCCTTTACTCGTATGTTGAAGAAAGATGCTCGCCTCATATTGGATGAAGAGTGCTAGAAATATTTTGATTCAATCAAAGCCTATTTGGCCAATCCTCCTATATTGATGCCAACCATACAAGATAGACCCTTTTTTCTTTACTTCAAAGCATCACCATACACTTTAGTAGCTTTTTGGCTCAATATGATGATGTTGGAAAAGAGAGAGTAGTCTACTACATTAGTCATGTTCTAGTCAATTACGAAACTCATTATTCCTCCATGGAGAAATAATGCCTGACTCTTATCTTTTCTACATAGAAGTTAAGGCCCTATCTTCTCCATGTTGAAACACATGTCATTGTAAAAGGTGATCTAAAGAATTTTTTCTCTAGTGTCAACCTTGCTAGGAGGTTAGCAAAATGGGTAATGTTACTTTTTGAGTTTGACATAAAGTTCATTACTTAGAAGTCAATAAAAGTCCAAAGTTGTTGCTAATCAATTGGAAAATGCTCCCTCATCTTTCTCTTTCTTGGATTTGGACTTATTTCCAAATGAAAACATTTTCACGATCAATTATGAGCTCAAGTGGAAAATATATTTTTATGGGTTGAGATATCAGAATGGTTCTGGAGTAGGTGTGGTTCTAATGTCACCAGAAGGTAAACCGGTCCCCCTCTCCTTTTGATTGGACTTTCCTTGTACTAATAATATCATTAAGTATGAAGCTCTCATTGTTGGCTTGCTTTTCACGATTGCATTAAAAATAAAACATCTCCATATACTAGGTGATTTTGAGCTCATTGTAAACTAGATTACAAGAACCTATCAGGCTAACCAAATTAAGTTGTCTCAATATTGAGACCTTGCTTTGTCCTTTCTTAATAAATTATCTTCCTTCACAATAGATAGTATCCATAGGAGGGAGAATCAACATTCATATTCCATGGTGAGCGCTACTTCCTTGGTCCCTTCAGATGAAGATACAAAAAAATACCACTTCATGGTTCAGGTACTTCGAACTTTGGTTATTTTTGACCAACCTAAATTTTACTCCTTTGAGTTTTCTCATGTGCGCTTGGGAGAATGGTTCTCTAATATTTACAACTACCTAAATATTGGAAACTTTCTTGATGATGTGACAAAGAACGATCACACTCATATACAATTTTTTTTAGCCCATTATGTTATTCGATATCTAATGTTCTCTATCGAAAATGTTATAATGGCTTGCTTATCTGATGTCTCACTAAAGTGGAAATACCCCTTTCCCTTAAAGAATCCCATCTAGGATCTAGGGGTGGACACTTTAATGGTAAATACCTAGTGAGGAAGTTGATACACAAGTGGTACTTTTTAAAAATGATGGAACAAGATTCCTTCGATTTTGTTAAAAAGTTCCTGCAATGTCAGCAACATAGCTATCTTATTCACGCACCCACACAAGAGTTAAAAAATTAGACCTCTCCTTGGTTGTTTGTGAAATGGGGGTTGGATATTATCAAAAAATATCACCTCCTTCAAAGGGACATGCCTTCATCATCATCACTACAAATTATTTCATGAAGTGGGTCAAAGCCATTCTGCTTCGATCAATGAATGTTGAAGCTATCTGTAGTTTTCTTCTATACAAGATTATTTATCATTTTAGATTGCCTACTACACTTGTCTCTAACAATGGTATTCCATTAAAGAACAAGAAATTAAAGCAATTCTTAGATAAATTTCACATTAAACATAAATTTTCTACACCTTACTATCCACAATCTAATGGTTGGGTAGAAGTGTCTAATAATAATCTTAAGCTCATACTTTATAAAATAGTTAATAAACACGGTAAGGATTGGAATATTCAGTTAACGTATATTTTTTCAGCCTATCACATGAGTTTTATTATGGTGATGGGAACAACGCCTTATAGCCTCGTGTATAGTGCCAAAGCTATCATGCCTTTAGAGTTAGAAATTCTATCTTTACAGGTTTCCATTAAAGGGTTAATTGATGATGAAACTTATTGAGCTAATCATTTGCATCAGCTAGACATGTGCGATGAGCACCAATTAGAGGCCCTTGATCATCTTAAAGCTTATCAATGATCATTATCAAGATAGCATAATAAAAGTTTGCTTCCTAGAACTTTTAAGTTGGGAGACCTGGTTCTTTACAAGAATAAGATAAATGTAAATGCGCCACCTGATGAAAGAGGGAAATTTGTCCCTAACTGGTTAGGCCCTTGCATCATCATCTCCATATAAATTTTGGATTCCTATGGATTATCCTCTATGGATGGAACACCTCTAAAAGATCCTATTAATGTGATTTATCTCTTTTGATATTATGCATACTGTCTAATGTGTCATATGTGTGGTGCTCACTCTCTACCGATAGTAGTGCTACATATGTTGACATTATTCATTAACACATTATGATTTTTTTTTGTATTATAATGTGACCATGTGTGTTTATATGTGTGTGCAATATACATACATGTGTCTTACTATTCTGTGTATCCATGCATTACATTGCATCTTTTAAGGAAGTTAGATCATCATTGAATTTAATTAACATGCATCCATGTGGTCATGAAATTATGATAGAATATAATGTAAACATACATCCATATATGCATTAAAATCAATAGCATACATGAAAATAAAATAAACATACACATAATACACAATTCCATGATATCAAAATCTGTATATATGCATATATATATCAAGTGTCAAGTACATGTATCAAGCCACTATTGTCAAAAATTGAGTGGCTGTTGAATATGTGTATCAATGACTATAGAAAATTATCTACATAATGTATATATATGTTTATCTCACTAAAAAAATGTTTTACAAAAAAATGGAGCACCCTATGGCTCCCCGAGCCCTTGGCTCTAGTAGCTCCTGTGGTCTGGGGGGTTGTACAGTGGTCATGGACTTGGATCAATGTGTGCATGTCATCAACAAGGCTAAATGTATCCCTTTGATCTCCCCCTATAGGGAGAATATGGTCATCTACACTTGTCTCAACTCCTCTTACAACCGTTGAGCATCTGTCAAGATCACGACTACTGAGTTCCTACTGAGGTCATCATGGAAGATCTAGAGGGTATCATGCACCTACTCGGTGATGTTGGCCCTCATCACTACTGCATCTCACTTTGTAAGTACCATCTATAGCTCCCTAAAAAGGTGGTCATGCTATCCCTGGATGGTGGTCACCTCTGCAAACAACTATATGATCTTTTCTCCCCACTCCTTGTAGGTGGTCCTCAAACATGCGACCAACTCAAAAATGTGGGTATTCCACCTTATGAAAACTGGATGGTATGCCTTGAGAACCGTCATCAAGAGCTTATAGCTCCCTGATTTCTCCTAATTTTACAACACCTAGCTGGAAGCAAACTCTGAAGGGGGAATATAGTCATCTCTTGATCATATTTTTCTTCTAAATCACCAAATTTTTCTTGACCATTCTTTTCACCATTGTAGATTCTTTCAATTTTTTAAACTAACCTAAAATTTAAATTTTTTAGATCAATTATTTATTTTTTTCACAACTACATTGCCATTTTTCTTTTAGCTCAGTTTTCAGGGGAACCTTTAGTACCAAATAGCTCAACCTTAATGGCCATTGAGGCCCCTTTTCTTTTGGCATGTAAATATGTTAAATTTCATGTTTGAGTAAAATTTTTCTTCTCTACTCTAGTCTATCTTATTTTTTTCCAAAATTGAGCCCACTAAAGTGGGGACAAAATGTAGTGTCATAGAATTGCACCCAAAGGAAATTCCACATTTTAGCACTTTACCTAGCATTTATGACACCTAAGAGCATTAATGACAAAAATACCATGTGCCATAATTTCACAATTCTACCTCCATGAGGACCATTGGTGAAGCAATAAAATCCTTTTGAAACTTTTCATGAGAATTGATGCCTTGGATGATTGCGCAACATGCAGGTGTCTATTCAATATGCTAGTGTCCAATCAATTTTTAGTGTCTAAAATAGGGAATCTCAAATCTTGACTCCTGAAATGTGTCTTGATAGTTAGGATTTCGGGTGTAATGGCTCTTCACCACCCTTGCATGCAACAAAACCCATGATTTTCTCTCATTTTTTGGGGTTCACTTCATTCAGTCAGGCTCTCTCTTCAATTTGCAATCTTTACTTCTCTTCATTCATGATAACAACACTCTCACAAGTGAAGCAATGTTAGACTAAGGTCCCTCTAAAAACTACAAGTCTCAAGAAAACACTCAATGATGTGTCTGTGTGCTTCAAAGAGAGTCTAGACCGATGGGTAACACTCTCTCTTTCTCATTCTTTCCTATCTACTTGTTCATTTGATACTTAGTGGTGTGGATTATACTCCTGAAGTAGGTTTTGCTTTCACCACATGCTTTGTCTATTTCATTTACACTCATTTCCTATCTCGTTGTCCATGGAGGTGGGAACACCAAAATGGGGGTCTGATTAAGGTAGACCCCTATATAGCCCCAACCTTTTCACCTCATTTTTCTATTTGTAGGTTGCAAAGTCAAGCCTGGAGTGAAGACTCAAATGTCTAGTTGAGGGTAAGTTTTCTCCTAGTTCTCTTTTTGTTTTATTTCAAGATTATGTTCTCTGTTGAATTATTCTATTCAAAAGACCTTAGATCTGAGTTAGGAAGTGAGACTTTATTCTACCCATCTGAGCTCCTAAGCTTTCCGTTGCTTTGGATTCCAACACACCATTTGGATGATAGCACGATGCACTAGTGTCTTAAATTTCTGCTACCATCCTTTAGCCAAGAGCTCCTTTATTAGAGTCATAAATCTAGAAATTCCACTCCCTCAAGATCTGAAGTAGTTTTCTATGAAATTTAATGCGTACTTATTTCCTTTGTCATTTATTTATGTTGAGATGGATAGGGGAAGTTCATTCCTTGGCTATCTCTTGAGAACAAAGAGACTGGTGTGTAGTGAATCCCTCTTATCTCATAAGAACAAAGAGGTTGAAGCCTTAACTAGAGTGAAAAGAGACCAAAGGGAAATTCTAATTCACACTATAATCAGCCTAGTGATAAGGTATGTGGCATATGAAATTTCATATAAGATTTATTTCAAAAATAGGGAAAGCTCTACTTCGGTGATTGTCATTTACGTTGTGCATCAAATGGTTGAAAAGAATGAGGATTTCAATTTATGTGAATTATTGAGGAATCAATTAATGGAGAAAATTAGTATGAAAAATAATGACAATTACCCTTTTCATTTTGGGTCTTTGATTATATGTCTAATGATGTATTTTTTGAAGTCGTGACCATTGAAAGAGAATGTTGTGTGGAAGTCAGTACCGGCTGGAAACTAGGTCTACCAATAACTAGAATTTTTAGTAAAGAGGGAAAATATTTGTCAAGAATAATTTGCAGACACAATAATTGTATGGATTTTTGGTATGGTTTTTAGTATGGTTGTGATGTCTGAGGTAGGACCTTTTTCCGAAAAAATGAAATCAAGAAGAATCAGTTCAAAAACTATTTTTAGAAATAAAGAAACTGAAGTCAAAGGAGGATAAAGAAGAAAAGGAAGTAAAAAATTATAAAATCATTTGATATGGCATCAATAGATGATGATGAAGAATATTTTACTAAAGAGAAGATTAATATTCTTGAGCAATTTGATGGATTGAAGAAGATTGGAGGTATTTGGTTATCATGAGAAACATATGAACATGACGAGATATTAGATGCCTTACCTATTTATATAATTGATAATGATATTGATTTGAGGGAGTTGAAAAAAGTTTTATTAGAAGTATTGGTTGATCAGATTAGAGATAGACTAAAGGCACTCACACCTAGGGAAACATAAGGAAAAGATGAGATTCAATTGGCTATGGAAGTAAGATGTGTAAATGCACAAAAGAGATTGAATGAGGACATATATGAATTATAGACATACATAAAAAGTGTATAAAATGTGTATAGGTATTGTCTTTAGTGGCTTACTACTATTGGAAGCTATAGAGAAAAAATTGATGCTATTGAGCTTGAGCTAGATTCTATTGGAAAGACATATGATATCCTTAATGATAGGGATGGAGCATAGATGAAAAGGATCAATTAATTATATCTAAACTTGAAATAATTGTGGTAAAAAGGGATGGTATTGTGAAGACTTTATTTAAAGTAAAAGAGATAATTGAATTAAGATTGGAACAACTTTTCGATCTTCTAGTGGAGGATGAGAAAAATGAACAAAATCTCATTATCCCATATACACTTCTAGAAATAGTTGATTTGATAGTAAAGAAAAATAGTATTTTTTAAAAAATTAGGTTGGAAGTTGATTCCTTGAAGACATTTCTTCCTGAATCATAGATTTTTGGGACTAGGAATACTATGTCTCTTTTGCTCAATTAGGGTATTTCACCTATTGAAAAGAGATAGATCCCACACCCAAAATCTAGGTAGGTTCACTCAATCTAAGATGTGTATGATGAAATTATGTCTACATTAAATTATATAGATTTAGCTATTCAATAATATTGATTGATTAAGTATGCAAAACCTAAGAAACAAGTGATGTTTGAAAACACATTGTGTAATGTAAAATCACCTAGAAATGAATGCAAAACTAAATAGAACTAAACCAAACTAAAAGTGTGCACCTATAATCTTGATGAAGACTAGAAATTAAATTTGAAATGCTTTTGATGCTATTTTTTAGGCCTTGTGGGACTCATTCATGATTTTGGGCGAATCAGTCCTAGTTCTGCAAACTGAGCCAAAACCCATTTTAGACAAAAGGGTATCTAAAAGTGCAGAAAACTCACAAATGACTTGGAAGTGGGAATAATTCACCACTCATGGTGAATGAGTACACTTTTCAATTGTTTAATATTGGAAGGTGGAATCCAAAGATTCCAATCTACACTTTGACCTCCTACAAGTGTCCACTTCTGAAACTCTGATTTATCGGTCTAAAAATGAGTTTTTGTTGATATCTTGTATTTTTGAATGAAGATAAGACTTTAGAAACCTTGTAAATTTATCTTAAATGATTTCCAAGCTTCGAAGAGTCCTAAATTTGCAAACACACAAGGCACGAGAGAGAGATGTTGAATATTAGGGCATGTGGGTTTGACTTGGTGAAAGCCCTTTTAGGTAACTAAACCAAATTGATGAAAGAATGGAATGAAACATGAAATAATTAGGTTTATTAACTTTCCATGATGTTTGATCTTGTATTTCTATAGAAATGGAAGAAGATTCGGCCTTTGAATGTCTTTGTACTAGGAGATTTCTTGTTGTCTTGCAATGATAAAACCCTAAGTTTTGTGACTCGAGATAGAAGAATGATGGATGAATGAATAATAAGAGATAATAGATGTGAAAATGAGTTAAAATACTTATATTTATAGGAATTTTACCTTATTTACCTATTAATACCTCATCATAGGCTAGATGAAGAAATAATAAACTTAAAATTCACTTTTTTCTCGCTCAAAGGTGAAAATTGGACCAAATGGGATTGATTCACCATGTATGGTGAATGGGTCCCACCTCGATGCTACTAGTTTTCCATGTATGGATAATAGGTCCCACGGGGGAAAATTTGATAACTAGGAAGCTAGGAGATAAGGAAATAAGGTTTAAAATGCAACTTTGTCGAGTATTTGATCAATTTAGGCCTCGGGATGCACAATATGGATTAATAAGGGTGAATTAGTGATTATGTGAATATAAAATAGGACTTGGAACACATAAATTAATGTGAAAGTGTGATTAAATAGACTTTAGAACACTAAAATGAGGTCCACATAACTTAGGAAGGCACAAGAACCAATGTGAATGTGTAAGACACATTACAAAACTAGTTTAGCATTAAGTTTATTTAAAAAGCCTTCTAAATTGATGTAATAATGTTATGAAACACATTTTATAATTTTTTAATTAGGGAGAAATAGGTTTATTAAGTCTAGAAAAGCGTGAAAGTCCATTACAAGACTTTACAACACCTTTACAAGGCATTGTTAAATGCATATTAAGGGTCCAAGACCTAGTGTGGATGCATAAAATGCCTCAAAAAACTTGATTAAGACATCATTAACTCCATTTTATCATGAATTAATCCCATGTCAAGAAAAGGGTAATTTTTCCTACGGTACACTTCCAAAGTTAAAAGAAAAATATAAGGACATATTTAAGGAGAAGAAAGATTGAAGTAATGAACCATTTTTTATACTATTTTGAAGAATTTTTTTTTTGAAGGGAATTTTGGAGTAAGGTTCCTTCTTTTCCATTGTTATCAAATGGGGAGAGATATCATGTGAAAATAAAACGTGAAAAGCCATATAAGAGATCATCTTCTAAGGGGGGAGAAAACCAAAGAAATGTATTTAGAGCTAGTATGCTATTGTTGTTGGCTTTACACATCTTATGCTACCATCAATGACAAAGGGGGAGATTGTTTAAAATAGGGTTGCATAAAATAGTTGTCATTGATGTCAACACAATACTATATGTATGAGATGATTACCAGAAGCTATTCTCTTTATCTATGATATAGTGTGTTTTTTTTTGGTTCCGAATTCTACTGCAAGACAAGCTATGAATCTGGTATCTTAGCTATGTCTTTATGACTAACTCAAAAAACTATATTCGGGACCTTGAAAAGTTTTGTGTAGGGAGAAATAAGTTATTAGTGATAGATGAGAATATAATGTTACATCTTCTCCAGAAGGTGTTTGACCATTTGAATCTCTTATGTTTTTGTCCCAATCTTGGCTGACCTAACATATTTTATGGGGATGTTTTGTATAGAGCTTAATTGACTTGGTATAAATCACTATGTGCATGAAATTCTTAAATCATATCTGAATCCGACAAAATAAATTTTTGATTAGTTTTGTTTTCATCTAACTAGGCCAACCTAATTGATGATTAAGATATACTTGTATATATTTAAGATGATTTGAGGAATGAGAAGTAGTATAATGGAAGGTGAAGTATGAAGGTTTTGTTAAGTAAAAATGTTTAAGAGGTGTGTGAAGATCTAAGCCTAAATGCTTTGTTAGTTGTGGATCAATGTAGTTTCATTGAGAAACTACTATGTGAGATAATAATTCATATTCTAAGCTTCATTGGAACTAAACCCTACACATTGAAGTTGTATCCTATTAGTTCAATCTTTTGATAGTGAGCCACTATCATTATATCTTGGTGGTTAGCCATATTTTGTATCTCTAGGTTGTAGCCCTATTGGATAGTGAGTCCTTATTTTAGGCAGTGAGCCTTATTTTAGGTAGTGAGCCTTATTTCAGGTAATGAGCCTTATCTCAAGTAGTGAGCCTTGTTTTAGGTAGTGAGCCTTTTTGTAATTGGTCTTGATATTCTCTATAGTGTGAGTTAATCCTCACCGTGGTTTTTCCCTCATTGGGTTTTCTGCGTAAATCTAGTTTTATTGTGTTTATGTGTTGGATTTGAGGTTCTACATTTGCATTTGATGATTAATTAGTTAAGGAATTTTAAGTATTAGTTAAGCTAAATTCTATGACAACTGATTCACCCCCCTCTTAGTTGTCTTATTCAACATAACTTGCTTCAAACTCACACTAAAGTAGACATTCAAGAGGAGTCCAATTGTACCAATTAGAAGAAAAGGGACGAAAAGGATCAAAGGAGGTGGCCAAGCCCCCAAAATATGACATCCTTCATCAAACCAACATGAGCACAAAGGGAAACACACAAGGTGTATATTTTCTGCAAAAAAAGATACACAAACATAGAATTCCAAAGATATAAAGAAAAAAAAGAATAAGATAGGTGGATCCAACTTTGACAAAAATGTGCTTACTTTGGGGCCACAAAGCTTTAGGTTTTCTATGGGGTGAGTATCCATAATATTCTCACAGCTGGGGTTGTGAAAATTTAGGTCATTCATGGGGTGAGTTTCCAAAGAGTGTGAGACACACAATCGATATGTTCCCACATATGCGAGTGACTAAGAGAATTCATGCCTTTGTTCGACTCCCATAAAACTAGACAAAAGCTATACCTCTTGATAACTTTGATAAGGAACCACACAATAATGATATTTGAGCTTCATGAGACAAGAAAAACTTTGTATGCTTTGAGTTCATGAAAAAATATTGAAACTTGAGCTTCATGAGGCAATAAATTTTTTTTATGCTTGGAACTCATGAAAAAACAAGATGGCTCCATAGGAAAACAAAGTGTGTTATGCAAGTTGGCCATATAACAGGTATTGTAACTGCAAAATAGTGTAAGGAATGTATAAAGGGATTTTTCTTTGTCCATGCAAGGTAGCTTCTTAGGGAACATTGTGCCTAATGCCTTTAAGAGAGGACAAATAAAATAAATATCACTCTCTTAGAGAAAATCAAGCCCAATGACATCACCAAGAAAATGACACATCATGCAAGAAGAAATAAAATCATAGTGAAACATGAGTGTCAATGTATTCCCCCACTTTAAACTGGTTGCTAATATAATTATTGTGAGCAAATGCTTTAAAGTAGAAGAAGAAATGAGAGGTTATTTGGAAATCCCTATTCCAAGTCATATGTTCCCAAATCGAATTAAATCATGAACAAGTATGTCACATGCAAATAAACTTAAGGAATGTCATCCACATACCAAGCTTGATCTTATATATACATGAAAGGTTATCAACTAGCCAAAAGAGACCATGACAAGTGACGTACAAGGAGAAGGCTACCTAACCCATTTCCACCACTTAGTGTAGGAAAAGGGTGAGCCGATGAGAAACATGGTAGAGAAAAAATCAATATCACTTAGAGGAACAAGGTGCTTCAACACAAGGAAGAGCACCACACTCCTTAAGATGTTGAATTTTATCACTTAAGGCCTTACATTCAATAGTAGAATGACCATCAACTTTGTGATATGCACAAAATGAACTCTTGTAGTAAAATTTCTTTCATGTTATTGCGGGGGGAGCTATCAAACAATCTTGGAGGATTCTCAACAAGATAATTTCTTGATAGATAGTAGAATATTTTCCTTTATTTTATGTCAAAGATGTCTCTTGCTTAGTACAAGGTGTCATACCTACACAAGACTCTCTAGATTGCGAGATTTTGTTCTCCTTGAATGGAGGATACATGAAATCTAATGAATTCAAATAATTAGTGTTTTGCATGATGAAATTAATGTTGAGTGGGGAATTCTCTATTTATTTCAAATGATAATAATCAAGACCACTAGTGTCTATCAATTCTGGATGCACTAAGTTGTTAAAGTCATCTTAGAAGAATGTTTTGTGATAGTGTTGCTATTAAGTGAAGGCTTGTTTAATGGGTTGATTTCTATCAAAGGAAAACAACCAAGACCATGATTTGTTTCTTGTGTGTTAGGTTCTATAGGAACATGGATACCATGTTCTCTAGCACCACATCCTTGTCCACTATATCCAAGCCATTTCATAAGTTCAAATAACCTCTTCCATAAAGTTTTTTCATTTCTTTAGGATTCAGTGGTTTTTGATAATCCGCTTCATCCAAGTTTATTGTGTAATTTCTTGTATTTTGTTCTAAAGTGGTTAAGGTTGATGCATTTCAAGGGTCTTTGAAATTTTGTGTTGACATTACCACTTTTTCCTTTCCCTTTTTGGGGTCTTTGTTTATGATCTTGTATTCTCCTATGAATGTTGGTTTGAAGTCCAAGGAACCCCAATCGTCTTCTAATAGCTTTGTGACTTTCTCAATATGTTTTTTATTGTCTTTTTTCTACATGGGCTCTACTTGCATAGTTGGTGTTAATATTTTCAAAGGATTCTACTTTTTTTCTCAATATTCAACCAACAGTTTGGTTCACGATCGGCTTCGGTATGTGCACTTTGTTGTTGTAGAAATATTTTGTTATATGGTGCAAACTATAAGGAACACCTTTCATTTCATGAATCCATGGTCTCCCTAAAAGGAGGTTATTTGAAAGATCATTAGGAATGACATGGATTGGCATTTATAATGTGGCTTCTCTAGCTATAATAGGCAAGGTGATTACACCAAGTAGTTCTTTTCCCACATTATCAAATCCACTAATGGATAAAGATGTAGGTTGAATTTTTATCTATCCACACCAAGCCTATCCAAGAGGGTCACACTACACACACTAAGGGCTAAGCCATTATCGAAAAAGGTTCAATTTATGCCTCTTTCCTTGTAGTGAACTATTACCATAAACACATCATTTTGTTTTTGTACATCCAAAGGGGGCCATTTACTTTTGTGGAAAATAATGTCAACATTTATTCCTTTAATAATGGTTTCTATGTCATTCAGTTGCACATTAGAAGGGATAAGAAATTTTTGTAAAGTACTTTGAATCATGTTGTGATAGTGAGGGGATGCTTGAATAATGTCCCATAATGATATCTTAGCAGGAGCATTCTCAAGTTCAAAAAGATCATCCTCCTTTCCACTTTATGGAGGTGAATGAGGGGGACCTGGTAAGATAGGGTTAGGTAATGGCAGGGTTGTTGAAGGTTTTTGTCTTGGTTGCAATGTTTTTCTTATGTTATATGTATGAGCAATGGTATTATGGCTCGACTACTACAAAACATTGTTCTTGGGTTGGTAAAGGATTAGTTCAAGTTTATTTTGAGTTTGTTGTTTGTGTGATGGTGGATAAAGAATTAGAGGATCCTTAGGATGTCCCATAGGGTATGTAGGAGGTCCATTGATCAAGGGGGATCTAATGGAAACTTGTGCATTAATAACCTCAGTTGTCTTTGTTTGATGCATTTCTATTAAAGGGTAATCTAGAATCACCTTTTTACCATCACCTAAGGAAGCCACATTACTATTGTTGTCATTTTCTTGCACCATGCTGTCCTCTCTAGGAGGAGAGTTGTTAGGAGAAAAAACCAAATTTTCTTGACATTCAATGATTGGTTCTTGCAAAATGACTTGATGGAAAGTAAGGGAATGATCAATGGTTGAATTATCCTGCTCAATAAGGGCTTCCCTAGGTGAAGAGGGACAAGTAAGATACTCCTATTGTTCATCAATCAAAGTATATTCTTCACCACTAGGAGAGATACTAGGAGAAGAACAAGTATGATTTTTATTATCATTTATGCTTTCATTCCTATGTCCCTTAATGTCGTCCAACATAGGATAGGTATAGGAAGGATCATAAAGAGGGTTGTTACAGACCTTAATGATTTGATCATCTAAAATCAACATATCCCCATCATTTACAATCTCATCTTCCACTAAATCATCTCACAAGCAAGAGGAGAATGAAGATTAGGTAAAGTAATGCTTAGAAATGTGTCTCTAATTGCATTCTCTTATACTATAATATCTTCCCAAAGGGGATGAGGAGAAGCACAAGCAAGATCTTCATGATCCTCAACAACAATTGTATCTTCTTTCTCCAAGATACCCTTGTCACTAAAAGGAGAGGTCTTGGGATAAGAGCAAATATGAATTTTCATGAATCTCCATGCTTGTATCATCTTCTATCACATCATTCCCACAAATAGGAGAGATAAGAGGGGTTGTAGGTTGAAGGTAAACATTAAATTTTTCACTTTCTTTCACTAAGAGACTTTTATATCTAGGGAATGCATGACTAACATGCTTATTGACTAAATTTTTCTTTGCAAACTTAGAAAAGATTGAAAATAACATTTTTGAACAATTTTCTATGCAAACTCAAAATGCAATGTAATGAGCTAGAATGAAATCCTATTTTCAGATTTCAAACAAGGTAATTTACTGATTACACTATGCAATGATTCAAAAATGAAATGTTGTGAATGCAAATTTGGAATTGAGCAATGCATCAAATGGACCAATTTAAGCTAGATTTAGTGAGATGCATGTAACAAAAACTCAATAAACTAAAACAACTAACCAATGACAGGAAACATAAGTGTAAAAACAAGGTTTTTAATGTTGTAAAAGGTATTTTTAGATGTGCATTAGGACTAACTCGACCAGAGGAGAGACTGAGCCCCAGTTAGGTTTTTTTCAAAATTTTCAAAAATAAATAAATTGTTTTTTATGCTTTTTAGTTTGTATGATCTATAACCTAAATGAAAATGTAGTTTTAAGATATTATTCAATGATTTTAGATGCAAAAATGCAAGATATAATCACTCTCACTAATACAAAAATTAGAATCCCTAGAATTCCAATTAACTAATGCAAGTTAGATCTAGCATGAGGATGCACTCCAAATCAGAAATTAAAGTGCTCAAAGATCAAGTTCACCAAAATTTAAGATAGAAAATTTTCTCCAATAGGGTTTCAGGACCTAGGGCAACAATCTTCTATACTTTACATTCAAGGATAGCCCTAGGCATCTCAATACAAAGGAGAAAGAGATCTTGCAATAGGGTTGTCCTAGGGGCTGAATGTAAACTAATGAAGGTTTCAATATCAAGTTAAGACTTGGAAAGATAAGTGCAATGCAAGATGAAATGCTTAACTCTAATTTTATGCAATGCTTCACTAAATAACCTAGAAAAGTGTGTAAAATGAAACATAAAGTTGAAAAACACAATGTGTGCACCTGGAAACATGATGATGAATGGAAAAAAATCTGAAATGCTAGAAACTTTGAATTTACTATTGACTGGGACTCATTCACTAGGCTAGGTGAATCAGTCTAGAATCTAGGTTTTTGTGCATAAATAGGAATCTAGAAAATGGGTATGTGAAACAGTCAAAACCTATATTTTGACATAAACTAGGACTCATTCGCCAAAAGTGGAAAATCAGTCTAGTTAGGGTTTTTTGGAATTTCAAAGGTTGGATCTGCTCTTTTTAGTTTGCTCAATCTGTACCTTTAGGCTTCTAGATATGAATCTCTATAAATCAATCTATAGGTGTTCTCCAATGTTCTCCAATGCTAAATTTCAACTTTGACAACTTTTGCAACTTTGTAATTTTGGTACTTTTGAAGGCTTCAAATCCACTTTTTTTCAGTCTATAAACTTGCAATCACACATGTAAAGAGGAGAAAACTTGTTGATTGTTAGGAAATGGAGGTTTTCCTTTGTCCAACTTCTTTTAGGTAATTAAACCAAATGATGAAATAATGAAATAGAAGCATGAAATATAAAATATGAAATGATGATACCTTGAATGATTTCATGAGATGTAATTTAGCAATCTAACATGAAGTGGCTATGAAGAATGTAGATCTAGATCTTGAAATAAGTGTAAAACAATGATTAATCTTGGATATTGAATGCTACATCACCACACTAGCTCAACAACATGCTTGATGCTTAATGACCTTGACAAGATAATGGATCTTGAATTGCTACAACAAATAATGAATTATGGCCTTGAATTCCTCAGAAATGCTCTTGTAAACTCACCTAACACTCTTGTGAAGTCTTGTAATCATACATTTTCTATTAGAAATGCTCTTTGAAAGTATTAGGTGAAAATGAGTGAAGGAACCTTGTATTTATACTTAATTTTGCAAGAATTCCTGACATTACAACACTACAAGTTGACATTTGATCTAGGAGGACAAAATTGTGCCAAAATTTTGATTTTGGGCCACATGGGACTCATTCACCCAAGGTGGAGAATGAGTCCCATTAGGAATAATGTATGGGATGAAATTATAAAATGCTTAGAAAGGTGTGAAACTAGGTTTGAGATAAAAAAAACCTAGGTGGGACTCATTCACCCAAGGTGGCGAATGAGACCTAGATCACTAAATTTGGGCCATTCAACCTAAAACTACCTAAATTGTGATTGGATGTTGATTTGTATTGGGATTATCCTCAAACAGATGAATTAATTAAGGCTTGTGGATGTAAAATAAGGCCAATTAAATCATAATAAATCCCAATTATTAATGATAACCTTATAAAAGTGTGAAAGTGTATTACAACACTCCAAATAAGGCATGATTAAGGTTAAAAAAGGTTTATTAGCTTTAGTTAGTTAATAAAACCTTAGAAAAGTGTGAAAGTGTTTTACAACACTTCACAACACCTTAGCAAGGTAAAATTTATGTTCACTAGTTCACAAGGGCTCAAGACCTAATGTGAGCGTGTTAAACACATTGCAACACTAAGTTAAGGCATCTTTAAGCTCAATTTCACAAGGAGGGCCAAAACAAGTGTGAACATGTCACCAACAACATTTTTTGACATTACACTTGGAATTTTTGAGGTCTCATAGACGTTTGCAGGAAGTATTTTATCAGGGATATATTTAGAAACATGCTAGACTTGATTTTTTATTTCTTCAAGAAGTTAATGTTGCTAATTCTTTTATCTGTTGCATGCGAAGTTATTTGGCCAACAAGTAAGATATTTGCCACTAGTCATGTTATTGGGCATGGTGGGTGATGAGCCTTAAATATGCCCATAGTTTGAAACTTTGATACTCTTACTTTTATTGTTAATAGTTGTTTAAATCTGTTGATCAAAGACTTTTCGGGCAGTGTCCTATAGCAATGGATTCTATATTCTTGCAGCTTGATAACTTCATTAATCACCTTTTTGACTACCCACATCGCTGATGTATGCTTATGATTTTGGATAATGGAATAGATTAACATGTGATTAACGAATAGATGATGTGTCACTTGTGTGTATGCTTTCCTTCACCTCTATTGCAGGATTGTTGGAGGGAGCTAAAGCTGATCAAGCACAAGAATCTTGACTTTGTTGAAGAAGTCATTCCAGTAATAACTTTTTGACCGAATCTTTGGGAAGATGCTTAAACGGTCCTTTAATTTAGGGAGTGTGTAATGCTATATTTCCTCTGGGTTGTGTCAAGTAGATAGACTTTCATTTATGAATATTTGTTTTGTGGATTTAGAATATATTTATGATCATGACTTCCTCTGTTAATTAGTTAGTTATCTTTCTCATTTAAATAACTATTCCTCCTACGTGAGTGAAGGAAGAGGATGAAATAGTATGTGTTAGAATTAAGCTTAACAAGTAATAAAGTTATGTGTTAAGTTTTATTTTCAAAACAGAATAATCGATGTATCCTAGTTCTGAATATGAATAAAAATCGATGAAGCTTTGAGTCAACTTCTTGTGTAATCTAAGTTGATGCTTGCTAAGGGGGGTCACTTAGTAAGTATTATGTACCAAGTTGTTGTGATTAACCATTCATTTCATGTTGATTACTAGTTAGAATCTATTTCTGTAGATTTCAACACAAACTCAGCTTTGTATTGTTCCTGCAGCATCGAGAATCCATCCTTGTGTCTCTTCCTATAGCATAAAGCCAGTTCATAGTTTGTCCTTTAAATAGCTACTATGATTTCTATTTTGGCCTAGTTGTGTTTAAGTTAAAAAGCTTTACATTTTATTACTGTTAAGCATTTATTTTCTATAGATGGTGACAGGAAAATAGTTCTTAGTGCACATACCGTGCTGCTCCATTTCCAGTATACACACCTTGGTTTGATAAAGTAAATGAATGACCATGAAAAGATGTTAGTCACCTGTTGGAATGTCCAATTCCCAAGTTTAGTTCTGCTGTGAATTTTATATCCTTTTGTGGGTGTGACCAGTGGGACTATCACTCTTATGTCATCACATTTTCATGATTGCATCATTGATCATGGGTCTTGTTAGAACTATAAAATTTTGAAAATTTTATAGTTGATTATATTCATGAGTTTCCATAATAGTCCTCACCATCAACACAAAATCCTCTCTTGATAACATTTTTCCCATATTTTGTCATGTGGTCCTGTAGAATCCATCTAGTTCTAAATATTTTACAGTATAATTCATATCAATAAGAGATGGTGAGGGTCTCCCTGATCCATAAAGTATCCTTACTAATGTGTATCTTTTGTAGTCTATTGGCAAGACTGTAGGAATTTCATATCAAATATTTCATCTATAAACACATATCGGCAGGACATAATTTATTGTCTTGACGATAGAAAGATCATATCAGCAAGAAAGCTATCGTAAGAATAAGTAATGAAAAATTCATGCATGTATTACCGACCAGTGTGCAAGGAGTCATATCGGCCAGACTAAAAGTCATCGAAATGAAGTATTATCGAATGCATCAGGTGTTGTTGACAAAGCGCTACGGGATTCTATAAATGATTATCAGGATGAATTTATGTAGTCTTTATGACCCATATGTCTCACCGAATGTGATTTCATCGGTGAGAAAGTAAATATGTCTAATCGATCAAAAAACATACCAAAGGACATATCTCGGTGAGACACAAAGTAATCTATGAAAAATCTCCTCGACTCCAAAAGTCACAGTGAAACAGATAATATGAAAGGATATTTGTCGGTGAGACTTCAAATGTTGATGAGATAGCAGGACATTATAGCGATGTACATATTTTAATAGTCGGTGAGACCTCAAGGTTTCAAAAGGACTACAGGATGTTTTGGACAAAAAATTTAATGAACATTGCTAAAGGTTATTGCTAAACATTTGAAAATGTCTCACCGATAATACTATATAATGTGACAGTAAGATCTTTGAACAACAGACTTACTACACTCGTGTTTCAGCTAACACATTAATGCCATGACAAAGCATAATAAGGAGAATTCAATTGAAAATATTAGTGGGGAATCGATAGTGGAAGATTTGGAAAGGCGAATGAAGAACTAGGGCATTCTTTCAATCCAAAAATTTCAAGCGAATACAGTAAGTTCTTGTGCCTTAGTTCCTCTAGTTTTAACTACTGTAATTTTGAGGAAATGGAATCTCCTTAGCTAAGGAAAATCAAAAGGTAGAAAGCATGGTGAAAGCAATCAACCAAAAGGAAAGAAGTAGAAAACTGAGATAAAACATGAGGGCAATGAGCAAAGATTAAATCAGGACCTTGTTGACCAATTACTGGGTTCTAGACCTAAAGCCAAATGATTTGCACAACTTAGGGAAGAAGTAGATAAACTAGATGATAAATGCAAATTCATAGGAGATGTTTGGACTGCAATAAGGGGGTATGAGTTGTTTAACTTTCACTATCATAGGAGAAACCATTTTGAACCAGTATGCAACCCACGAAAGCTTAACTTAGGAAAGCTAGTATGCCCTAATGTATTCGTTAATGTTGAATTGGTGAAATTGTTGGCAATCCACTATAATTCCAAAGTCAAGGCTATATGTGACCCATCCAAGAAGCCACAAATACATTTATCACTAGCGGAAATAGGGGAGGTTTTTAATTTGGAAGGCGTTTGAAATGAAAAAATAATATGTGAAGAATTGGAAATGGAGTTCAGAAGAATAGATACAATATATAAGGGTTTGAGGTTGCCAATTCATAGGATTAGACAAGGTGGAAAACCAGTCCCTCTACAGGATAGTGATGGACCTCCTTCTCATGTTGATTTATTTGAACCTTATATGAAATATACTTATTTCTTAGTGGGCTGGGTATTGGGAATGGATTTCCCCAAGTACATGTCAATTGTGCCTGTGATAATTTCTATAGATATCTAGTACAACAACTCTAGGCTATTTGACTATACCTCATAAATTTTTAAGGGGCTTGATTCTAGATTGATGGCAATGAAGGGTGGAGCCTCTATCTTTCATCTCAAGCATTATTCACTATTGATGCATATAGTGAACATTATATTTTGGACAAGAGTTGGGATTGTGGCCTCAGGAGATGAGAATTTCTCAAATTGATAAGGAAGGTGCACCATTTCTTGTTTAATTATGGACTGCTATTTGGGATAGTAGATTTTCCAACTATAGTTTTGTTCATTTTGAAGAATATTTTGTGAAGACATTGTACAAATTGTATAATCATCCACGTAATTATTCTTTATCTGAAGAGATAAAGAGGTTTCTTCGGTCAAAGGATTTCAATTGATTGATTATTCATAATTGGGGAGATTAGTATTTCTTGGAGGGAGCCATTATGATTAGAGTTTATGGATTTGAAGATGCCCCATTCATTTTCCAAGAACAATCCCAAAGAGAATTATATATTTGGAAATTGTCAAACAGATAGATTATTCTAGTGTTATGAATTTTAGCTCCTTTGGGAAGCAGGTTTTCATGCCTAGTACATTATGCTTTGGTGATTTTACTGTGTTGGCCAAAGAAGGATAAAATTTTATCCTTGACAGGCTACTGTAGTACAACATGAAAAGAGGACCACCTAGAAATAATTTTGATGTAGAAGGGTATATTAATTCTACTAAACTAAGGATAAACTTTGGAGGACATCAACATGTGCCCTATCATTTTGATAACAGGATCTATAATTTGGAAGAGGAAGAAGCAAAGATGGTGGTTGAAAGATATAATTAGAGATTGAAGGATACAGAGTTGTCATCTTCTGGAGAGGAGACACCTAAAGATAATGCACCTAAAAGGAAATAGAAAAGAGCAATGGAAAGTACTAATAAAGAGAAATTGTTTGAAGGAAAGAGATTACCAAATAAATTGAAGTAGCCTCTCTCACACCACCAAAGCAAGAGAGACACAAGAATTTGTTAAGGGGAAAAAAACAAGAAAAAACCCCAATATTATGAATGGAGGCAAAATGCCTAAAGAATAATACAAATAGAGAGAGCTTCAGCCTTAGTTTGCTTGCATGATTCTTGAAGAATGAGAGGAGAGGCACCTCAATAAGTAGAGGTGAGAAAAAGGAGTTATAGTGTAACTCCCAACTCAATGAATGCCACCATTCATCTATGTGTGTGCAAAGTGTCACCTCTTAAGGAGGTGGTTACAAATATTCCTTAATAAAGGAATTAAAAATAAGCCATCCTCACACATGTGTGAGATGACAAAAAGGACAAAAGACTTGTAGGGATTCCTTTGGAATATTCCTACAAGTTAATAAATAATTACAATTAAAGAATAACCTTTACCAAGTAAAGATTAATCTTCTAACATCCCCCCTTAAGCTTTACTTGGGGAGGTTACATCAAACCCTTCAATGGGTTGTAATCCAAGATTTTTACAATGGAAGAGAAATTTATCTTTACAAAGAGCTTTGGTGAGAATATCTACAACTTGATCTTCACCTTTACAATACAAAAGAGAAATTTGCTTGTCTTCAATTTTCTCTCTAATGAAATGATGTTGAAGAGCAATGTGCTTGGTCCTTGCATGAAAAATTGGATTCTTTGCCAAAGCAATAGCACTTTGATTATCACAATATAAAGGAGTAGGATCCTTTGAGGTAGAACCAAGTCTTCAAGTAATCTTCTTAACCATAATGCTTCTTTAGATGCATTTGTACAACCTGTATATTCAGCTTCTATAGAACAAAGAGAAGTAGATTGTTGTGTCTTACTATTCGATGAGATTGCACCTGATCCAACAAAGAAACAATAACCACAAGTGGATCTCCCATCATTGGGATCACCTCCTAAATCTAAATTAGTATAACCTTTTATAGAAAAATCACAATTTGAATCATAAAAGAGACCAAGATTAAGAGTGCCTTTAACATATCTTAAAATTCTTTTTGCAACTTTAAAATGAGTTTGTTGTGGTTTAGACATAAATCTAGAAACCAATCCAACACTTTAGGTGTTTTCCAATTTTGCATAAAAAAAATAATGTAATAGGCCCAAATCACTCATTTGAAATTGTTGATTGAGTTGAGACTTAACATCACTAAGCAAAATGTTAGAACTTGAAGTGACAATTAAATCATCAACATATAAAATAATAATCACAATATCATTTTCACTATGCTTAATATATAAATTTGGATCATTTTTACTTTTAATGAAACCATGAGATAGAAAGAAAGGATAACCCAAATTATAAAATGTCAATATATCTAGACATTGCAATAATAGTTCTAGGTTTCCTCTCACTACATCATTTGTTGTATTGTAAAGGGAAATTGTATCAAGATTAATAATAAAGGACTTTGAAAATTAGTCCTAAAGATGGTTTTATAAAAAAACCATAGTGCCTTAGTTAAAAAAAAAATTAATATCAATAGTCCTAATAATGGTATAAAAACCATATTGCCTTCAATAAAATAATGAAACATAAGAGTTTCAAGAACTTGATCCCCATCAATTAAGAAAATAGATCTAAGTTCATCATAAATAAGTAAGTGCATACCATCAAAGTGGATGGAAATATTTTCCATGGGTCCCAAAACTCCAATGAGACTTGATAAAATATAAGATTCATTATAGATAGGGCTCCCTATGCAACATTACTGCAAATGCGTCCTAGCGCATAAAATAAATATATAAAGGCTCCATTGAGACTTGATAAAGTGATTAATTTGTAAAACATATATAGATGGAATAAATCCATCAAGAAGGAAAATACTCCAATGAGCTTTTAATTTGCAAAAATATAGATGAAATAAATCCATCAAAAACCAAATTTACCAATAAGGCATAATATCATATTAATGAGACACAATAAAATATCAAATTCCCTTTATCAAAACAACATAATTGTAGTTGAGAAGGAAACACTAGGTTTGTTTTAAATATTACAATAGATCAAGACTTAGGTAGAGAGAATGATAATTTCTCAAGCCACAAATCAATCCACCTTAAGTTATAAATAATAATGATAATAATATTAAAAAAAATTGTGATGGAATAATGGGAAATGCATGCTATGAAGAGAATAATTATTAAGTATAAATAAGTCATTTAAGACGATATTCATGCATTCATGACTACATGAATATCCTCTTTTCATATTCCAAATATAATTGAGTAAAAACAAGTACACTATTATTGGGTTGATCAAGTCCAATAATAAAGTACTTGTGAAGTTATTTAAAAAACAAACTTTTTATGTGAAGTAACATGTTGAGATGCACCCGAATCATTAACCCATTCAAAAGGCTTAGAAACATTAAAACTACATGTAAAAGCACGTCTAGATTGATTACCATTGTTATGAAACTATTGATTATTTTGATTCATAGGCTTTTTCTCATTTTTCTTTTTAAAACAAGTATTTTGCCAATGACCATCCTTATTGCAATAAGTGCAATGTGGTCTCTTAGAAGAGTTAAACTCTCTAGGATCATTGCCATTATTATAATGAGGTTTGGAATTATAATGTTGTTGTTTAGAATGAGGTTTAAAATTTTGCTTATGATTAGACAAGAAAGCATGTTCATTAGACTTAAGAGTACCAAACTGAATTAACTTAGCCTCTTCTTGTCTTAATAAATCATGAAAAATATCATAAGTTAATTGAGTAGCTAAAGAAGGAATAGCCAATTGAGCATGAATATTAGTAATGAATTGTTGAAATTGTCTAGGAAGACACTTTTTAAGAATAAGATGAATTAATCTAAGATTATCTAATTTAACTCCTAAACCATCCAATTGACTATTTAAAGCATCAAATTTCAATAAAAAATCATCCATAGATTTAAAATCAGAATACCTCAAGTCTTCAAGTTGATCTTGAATTTGAATTTTTCTTGATTCATTTGAACTATCATAAATGGTGTTGAGTTTGTCCCATGCTTCATAGGCAGTTGTGCATGTCCCAATGTGAACATAAAGTTCGGGTGACATGGAGATACCTATGAGACCAAGGGCTTCTTCATTTTGAAGATTCCATTTTTCAATTTCATCTTTGGATGCAGATGAACCTGGTTTAGATTTAGGATCTGTAGCTACATCTAAAATATGTTTAAACCGAAAAATAAAGCATATATGAGTTTTCCAAGAATGATAGTTAGAAGAATTCAACTTAATTTCAGGAATTAAAGTAGACATGATTGTAATAAAAAAAAACAACTTTATGATAAAAATAATAACTACTTTAAATATTTGCTTAAAAATATATATCCCTCTTAATTCAATTAAATCTTAAAAAAATAGTCTTTTTAAAAAATAAATTGTCTAAAAATAAATAAGCCCCTTTAAATTAAAATATTTAAAACAACCTTTTTTAGTATTAATAAAAAATACTATAAAAAAATATAAAGCTAAAATGTTAGGTTTAAAATTTTTTAAAAACCTTATTAAAGAAAAAAGGATCTTGTGTAAAAGGTTAAAAAATTAAAAAAAATCTTATTTAAAAGAAAGGCCATGGGTGGGACATTTGAGAGATATATATTAAAGATTTTTTTTTAAAAAACTTATAAGAACTTGCATGCTAGAAATGGACGGGCAAATTTTTGAGTTTAAAACACTTAGGTTTTAGATATTAGGTGAGGGGCGAGGTTAGGGATTTGAAGAATAAAGAAATAAAAGGTGCATCAAGATAAGAGAGGCGAGACAAAGGGTTTTGAAAAAAAGAGACACAGAGACAATGCAAGGGAAAGGTTCAGGGGAGCTCGACAACAGGCAGCAAGGTTAGCAGAAGGGTGCTGGGTCAAGCCCTTCGGAAAGCAAAAAACTCTCTGCAAATGGAGAAGCAATAGCTATAGGGGTCGAAGCCCTAAACAAAAGAGAAAGGGTTTAAGATTTTTTTTGTATGAAATTTTTATATATATATAAAAAATAGAGGTTATACAATAAGTTTTTTAAAGAAAATAAATTGTTTATTTATTTGTTTTATATTAATATGTAAAAAATAGTGATATAGATTTTTTTTAAAAGAAACTGAACTAAAATGAGGGTTTTGATATGTATTTAAAAAATATAGATAGAGCTTTTTTGAATTTTTTGTATTGAATATTATAAAAAAGAGGGTTTTGAAACCCTTAAAAAAATGATTTTTTGAAAAGAAATTAAGTTAGTGTTTGATTTTTTTGAGATTTAAGAATTAAAAATTCTAAAAAAGCCCAAAAACAAATTGATTTTTTAAAAAGAAATTTCAACACGCAAATAGTAACATGCAGATTTTTTTTATAGATTTGCAAAAAAGCAGATTAGTCTTTTTCTAAAAAGAGTTTTTGAACTAGGGTTAGCTCCTAAAAAAATGATTTTTTTGACAAAATGTAAAATGTAGTAATTTTTTTTAACAGATTTAGCCTGATATTGTAAAAAAGATTACAAATCTAAAAAAAAATTGAAATATAACCTCTTTATTAAGGGTTTCTAAAAAAGATTCAAATGATTAAATATGCATGCAAAACAAATAGATTTGAAATTTTAAATAAAGGACTTAGAAATCTTTAAATAATAAATCCTACACAGAGGTTAGAAAAAAATGATTTTTTTTTACAAATCTAATATATAAATTTGTATAAATTATAGAAATAAATAAACTTTAAATTGGAAATTGAAAAATAAGATAAACCCTTATTGGGTTTTCTAAAATCTTGCAAGATATACAAATAGATTTAAGAAAAAATTAGTTAAAATTTGAACAATAGAAAACTAAGATTCCTACACAAAAAAAGGTTAGAAGACAAATAAAACAACCAAGATTAGGCACTAGCTCTTCTTATCTTTGAGAGTGTCTCTAATGGTGTGCTGAAAAATCTGGTAAACCTTCAACAATGTAGCTCACAAAATATTAGTAATACCAAGTTGTGATACCATGAAAGGAAATAGAAAAGAGCAATGGAAAGTACTAATAAAGAGAAATTGTTTGAAGGAAAGAGATTACCAAATAAATTGAAGTAGCCTCTCTCACACCACCAAAGCAAGAGAGACACAAGAATTTGTTAAGGGGAAAAAAACAAGAAAAAACCCCAATATTATGAATGGAGGCAAAATTCCTAAAGAATAATACAAAGAGAGAGAGCTTCAGCCTTAGCTTGCTTGCATGAGTCTTGAAGAATGAGAGGAGAGGAACCTCAATAAGTAGAGGTGAGAAAAAGGAGTTATAATGTAACTCCCAACTCAATGAATGCCACCATTCATCTATGTGTGTGCAAAGTGTCACCTCTTAAGGAGGTGGTTACAAATATTCCTTAATAAAGGAATTAAAAATAAGCCATCCTCACACATGTGTGAAATGACAAAAAGGACAAAAGACTTGTAGGGATTCCTTTGGAATATTCCTACAAGTTAATAAATAATTACAATTAAAGAATAACCTTTACCAAGTAAAGATTAATCTTCTAACATCGCCACAAAACTAACCAAGTAAAATGACCAAATTCAGAACTCAACAATATACTTGCCCTACCAGGGAATTGAGTACTAAAGAAAATGTGGAGGTAGATGCAAGGAATGCATAATATAGATCATTTGTTTCAGATGATGAATTCATAAAATCTCCAGAATTTAAGGCATTCTTGTACAAGTAAAAGGGAAAATAAATAAGGGAAAAGGTTGATAATATCACTTGAGGTAATGAGGAGCAATTGTTGAATGATTTGAAGATATGTGTGGATAAGGAAATGGTAGTTATGAACCATGAAAAGGGGAGGAAAATTTTGGAAACTGTCCGTGTGATGATTTTCCCTAGCTGAGATCTCAATTCTGAACTAGTTTTTGATAGTTTCTTGCAAGATAATAGTGCTACACATAAGCTCAGCCTAGAAAAGGTAACAAAGGTATATGCAGGATCAAAATATAATCCAGATGAGGGGTCATTGATGATTTGGGCCTTATATCTTCCTCATAGAAAATCAATGGTTATTGATACAAAGAAAGCTTTTGGGAATGTAAAAAATCTAAAAATTGGAGAAGTTGTTCCTGTGATAACAAAAATTGGAATTAATGTTGCAAAACTAAAAAAAGCACAAATTCAAATGCTAATAAAGGAAAGAGAAATGTACAAAGAAAATAGTGAAAGGATGATGAGGGAAAATGACCACTTAAAATATTTTTTAGGTGTTACAATGAAACCAACCAAGCTACTTACCCATGGTGAAAGTTCACTGTCAAACGATCATTAGGAAGGATCAAGGATTATTCCCAAGGGAAATATAATGCCATTGCAGAAATGATTAAGAAAAGACAGGATAGCCTAACAACCTGGTTAAAGAAGCTATGGGGAAAACATTCACACAACTTTGTTGCATTAGAAGAACATGAAAGGATGAATGGAAGGATTCTGGAAAAGTTCCAAGAAGTAAAATAGAGGGATGCTTCTAGGGGTGCTTATTTTGTGAATAAACACTGAGACTTCTTTGAAGAATTGCAAGAGGTTGCTTAGGGATTGATGAATGCCACCATGAAGGAATTTACAACAATATTTGAAGAGAAAGGACAATTAAAAGAAACAACTAGGTGGGAAAATGAATGTGAGTCAATATTGCAAGAAATCTTGAGAATAGCTACCACAAAAAACAAAAAATTGGATGAGGTGTGCGAGCAAAACGAGAAGATGGTAAGAATGGAGATTACTATCCGGAATGTAGTAGGAGATGCAGATATGCACAAATGTCACGATTATTTGGATCACCTATCTAAAGTTCATTTATGGCTAAACAAAGCCTGATTATCTTTAATCTATTTGTTATTTAAACATGTGAAATTTCTGAATGGATGTGTCCTTTCGAGTATTTGATGTATAAATATCCGTTTTGGTAGCGAAACAACATAAGGAGATAGAAGAAATATAGAATATGGAAGATAAGATAGAGTAGGAAAAAGATATAGCAGAATACAATGTTTCACAGATATGAGAATATGATGCATGTTTAGGAATATGGAGATATTAATGAAAATCATTTAATGTGGCATCATATTTTTGGTGTCAATTGTCATTTGTGTTCATTGAAAGTATTACTAAAGTTGTCTCCAAGATTGGTGCTTTCTGGTTATTTAAATTGGTATAACAAGTTTATATTCAGTTTATCAGTGCACACTTGTTGTATGTGTGTGGTTGATTAATTGGTTCTTTCAAGAAAAGATTAAATCCTTTTAATTGATCATAGTAATCAGGGAAGTTCATCTAGATCATTAAGAACTTGGTAGTCATAGTCTTGCATGTTTATACAAGTTATAAACTGAAATATATGCTGAACAATTTGAGTGTTTTCCTAAAAGAAGTTGCTCATTTAGATTTCATTTGACTCTACATACCCAATAAGGCACTAGTATCTACATTTTTATCATTTAGTTTCATTCATTTTTTACATCTATTAACTGAACATATTAGGTTTTAATTTTAATATTGCTATACGATTTATACCAAATCAATTTTTATTTGTCCATTCCCATCTGCCATTGTGGGAAAAACACTTCAAAAGAGATAAGCACAAGTCAAGTCTGCCTCACTCATGTAGGTACACTTTCCTAGGTCTAGCAGCACTGAAAGAGTAGAAGGTCTAAACCATTTGACCTTGTCTGTTACCCTAAAACATATCAAGAGATTGGAAACCTCTTGAGGCATTTTTCCTATGTTTTGAGAGCTAACAAATTGGTGAATCTACTGGGGAATTAAATTAGAATCTGAGCCTTATCATAGATTTAGAAATCCTTTATAGACTCCTCTGGGAATAAGAAATAACAAACACTTTTTGACTTTAAAGAAAAAAAAGTGAGTGGTGACTCTGAGAAAAACATTTCAACATGAATGGGAGAAGATCTCAATATAGGGGAGGTCATACTGGAGGTCCTATTGGCAATAGTAAGTGGACACACAAGGATGATAAGGCTGATAAGGGTAAGAAGATAAATGAGGACATGTGTATGACAAACAAAGACAAAACATCAAGACCACATTGTGAAACATATGATCACTATGATACATGGAGAGACAATTCAAGTGTCGAACCTTGCACCCCTGAAGAACAAAGAAATCATTTTTATGATCCTCAAAAATAGGCTGAATTTGAGGCTAAAATTGAAGTTGAACGAATTAGGTACCAACAGGAATATGATAAAAAAATGGAGGGTAACCAAAATGAGTTTATTGATCATGTAACTCAAGAATATTTTGAATCCTCAACTAATGAAGAATTAAAAGCACAGTTTGAGTTTCATAAAAAGGAGCTAGAAGAATTAAAAGCTAAACAAGAGAAAGCCCAAATGATACAAGGAATTAGAGACATTAAATTGCAAAAAGCCCAAATTACTGCTCAGATAGCTAGTCACCCAAAGTATGTACGGCCTCATAAGTAGGGTAATAATAATGCAGGGTCTTCTAATCCATCAAAGGCTCCTCATAATTAGATAGGGAATCAATACAAATAGCCAAACCATTCACCGCATATTCCCTCACAATATACAAATACACAACCACCTCATGGTAAACATTATGTGCCACATCATCATACACAATGCATTAATCTGATGTACTAGTATTAGTACCCAGCTAACCCTCCCCCCCATCAATACACAACAATGATCAAACAATTTGACTGGATAGGGTTTCAATTATACCCTTACCCAATGGATGGAAGTTGGAGAAGTCTTGTTCCAAAGTTTACAGGGAGTAGTGCAATTACTGTTGAAGATCATTTAAGGCTCAGCTTCAATGCTTTCATCCAAGATTTGGATGTGCCATAAGAGGATTTACACATGAGGCTATTCATGATGTCACTTACTGAAGAAGCTAGGGATTGGTTCAATAGCCTACCAATAGCTTCTATAAATTTTGTCCAAGAATTTTAGGATCGATTCCTTGAGCAATATGGGAATCTAAGTGCACCAGATGCTGATCTTCATGAATTAATGCGGATTCAAAAAAATTAGAATGAATCAATTTATGATTTTAACCAGAGATTCAATACATTACAAAATAATATACCTCCTAGATCAAAGTTGCAAGACTCTATAGCATTTAGTGTTTATTTGAATGCGTTCGATCCTAAAACAGTGTATGAACTGAGAAATAGGTTCCCAAGAGATTTAGTTGAAGCCCAAAAGATAGCATTAACAATTGAAAACAATAGGAAAGCTATTGGGATAATCAGTAAAAGAGACAACCCTAGAGTTCCTCAACAAACCAATAATTATCAATACAAACAGGAGAACACATACAAAAATGAAAGGCCTAGGGTACATGACATGCCCTATAATAAAAATTGGAAGGATGGAAAACCTGTAACATATAGGCCTAGAATCAAAGAAACTCCTGATCCATTAAGGAAGAAGGGAACATATATGGTTAATAACAATTATTTCCATGAAATTTGTGATAAGCCACATTCCCCAGATTATTGTGTTGTATCCCAAAGAATGCAAGAAGAAGGAATGTTAATGGGAAACAATGGAGAAGATCACACAGTGTATTTGACTTCAAATACTTTTCACCATGTTTGAGGAGAGGTACACATCTTCAGAGGATGAAGGTTATGAGTACAATATTTCAAATCAAAGGTACAATGTCAACATGGCTAAACAATAGGTTCTTTCTGACTCTGAAGAAGATTATACAGAACCACATTCTGTTGAGATTCCTACTCAGTGCAGTATGAGGAAACTCACCGAAGAGGAGATAGAGATATTAACCATTGTTGCAGTTGAAGAAGCAAAGAGTAATTACTAGTTGAGAAATAGGATAGTGAATGAGAAGGAAGGTGTCCCCAAGGGAATCCTTATGAAGGATCAAAAGGTGACACAAGGAATTTTGAAGAAAATATAAAACAAATAACATGATAAAAGTGAACAAAAGCCTATCCAAATGGAGAAAGTTAAAGAGTTACACAAATATATGCAAAAGAATGATCATCCAAGTACAAGAGAAAAAGAAGAGAACAAAGGAGAAACATCAGAACAAAAGAAAATGATTAAGGCAGACGGTTCCTCTTTTGACTTCACTCAGGCTTTATCTCAGGTAAAGATGTCTATTCCACTACTTGAGATGATGAAAATTAAGGAATATAGGGACAATGTTGTTCAATTAATAACGAATGAAAATGAAAAAACATATAAATTCTGAAAGTAAGATGGCCACTAAAACTATTAAGAAGCAAGAGAAAGTGAATATCCCATAAGTGTGCCTTAATAATGCATTATTAAATCCCCCACAAGTTGATCCTTTTTTCACTACAAATTACTCATAAATCAAAAATTGTTGAGGAGTTGCATGATAGACTCTAGCACTGCCATAATATTATGCCAGTAGGAGTTATGAAATAGCTTGGCATGTGGGTGGATACTAATGGAGGGAAGTGCTATGCAATGGATAACAGACCTATTCCTATGGTGGGTATAATGAAAGATGTTGAAGTCAAACTAGATGATTATCCTTCGGTGGCCTATAATATTGATATAACAGTAATTGAATCCCCTCTTCAATTTGGGATGCTTCTATCAAGACAATGGATGGAAGTGGTTGGGGGAAATGTCCAGTTTGATTTGTCTTATGCAACAATTCTAGTGAATGGTCAGGAAGTTAAATTATACAAGGAGCCAAGGATGAACCAAGTTGTTGATTGTGTACCTCAAGATCAAATCAATTATTTTTGTGATGTGGATCTTGGAAATTTTAAGATAGAGTCATCCCAGCCAGAATTAGTCAATGTTGATCCAATTGAAAAGCATGTTGCACAAAAATGCAATGGTGTATGGAAAATGTACTTTGATAGAGCATGTAGCCAAGAAGGTAATGTAGCAGGAATAGTATTTGTTTCACCTGAAGGTATTACATTTAAGTATTCATTTTTGTTAGCATTTGAATGTACAAACAATGTGGCAAAATATGAAGGCTTATTAATAGGTTTGAATATATCTGTAAAACATAAAATCAAGTTGCTAGCTATTCTAGGGGATTTTGAGTTAGTTGTTTCATAAGTTAAATCAAAATATGCAGCAAAACATAAAAGGATGAAGCAATATAGAAATGTTGTATGAGACATAACTGAGCTACTTGATGCATTTTCAATTGAGTGGATTGATAGGTCAAAGAACATAATGGCGGACTTTTTAGCAAATGTGGTGCTAAAAAGGGATGATATTACACTGGCTAGAGTATCACAAATTGAGTTCAAAACAAGGCTTGTTGTGCCTGATAACATATATAGTTGGCAGGTTTTTAATGATGATACTGACCTTTTGAAATTTCTTCACTGTATAGATCAATATGACGCCCAAGAAATTCATTTCAATGCCTTTGTTGAGGAAGTAGATGGGAAGCAAATAGTATTTGGGAAGGAGATCTTACAACGTAAAACAAATAAGCTTCATAAAGGGCTAGTGGTGTTGAAGAGAGTGTATGATGGAAGTGATCGGTCCCTCATGAAGCAAACACCAGTCAAGAAGGAGGATATTAAAGAGATCAACTTGGGGACTGAGATGGCACCAAGAAAGGTGTACATAGGGAAGAAAATAAGCCCAACAATTAGAAGAATGTTGATAGCATTACTAAGCAAATATAAACATGTGTTGCATGGTCTTATGAAGATCTAAAAGCATATAGGGAAGATTTGTTTCAGCATGAAATACCATTAAAGCCATATGCAAAGCCATTTAGACAGAAGAAAAGACCCATTAATCCAATATTGGAACAAAAAATGCAAGAAGAATTGGCAAAGCTCGGAGATGGTGGCATCATCAAACTAATCAGACACTCAACATGGGTCTCAAACCTGGTCCCTGTGAGGAAGAAAAATGGAGATATCAGATTATGTTTGGATTTCAGAAATCTGAACATGGCATCCCTGATGGATAATTATTCTCTACTCAATATGGAGGCTATATTACATAAGGTGACAGGGTGCGAGCTGTTATCTATGATGGATGGGTTTTTAGGTTATAACTAGGTTAAAGTTAAAGAATTTGAATAGTATAAGACAACTTTTATGACCCCATGGGGGACATATGTATACATAAGAGTGTCGTTTGGTCTCACAAACATAGGAGAAACTTTCCAAAGAGCTATGGATGTAGCATTTGCAGACCTCATTAATTCTATCATGGTGGTGTATCAGGATGACCTTACTACTTATTCAAAGAGGGTTGAAGATCATGTAGAACATATAGAAAATGTCTTTATTAAAGCTTTAGAATATGGGATTAGTTTGGACCCTCAAAAATGTCATTTTGCAGTCACAGAGGGTAAGCTCTTAGGACATATTGTGTCAAAGGAGGGGATTAGAATAGATCTTGAGAGGGTTGAAGCTATAGATAAAATTTTGATTCCTAAGACCATCAAGGCCATCTAGTCATTTTTTGGACAGATTAATTTTGTTAGAAGGTTCATTTCTAATTTTGGTGAAATCATTAAGCCCATATCAAAAATGTTAAGAAACAGAAAAAATATTGAATGGATTACTGAGGCATTGAAAACTTTCATATCCATCAAAAGGGCCATCAAGGAGGCCCCTGTCCTTAAGTATCCAGACTTTTCAAAACCCTTTTAGATATTTTCATTTGCTTTGTTGCATACTATAGCTATAGTTATGTTACAGAAAAATGAGGAAGGTCGTGAACAACCTATGTCCTTTTTCAGTAAGTCATTACGGGGGTCAGAATTGAAATATGATATAATGGAAAAACAAGCCTTTGCATTAGTAAAAGCTACAAAGGCTTTCACACCATATCTTGTTGGAGCTAAGGTGATTTCCTATGTCCCTCATGCAGCTGTTAAAGATATTTTGACATAGTTTGAGGTAACAGGAAAAAGATGCAAACGAATTAATAAAATTCAAGAGTTTGATATGGAAATACAAATTACTAAACTGGTAAGAGGTCAGGGTTTGGCTAGGTTAATGGCAGAAGCAAGTCAAATTTGCAATATAGGAGAGGAAGAGAATGAAATTGTGAGCATTGAGCATACTCCTTGGTATGCAGACATTATGCATTACCTTAAATACATGAAGTGTCCAAAAGGATTGAGTGACAGCCAGAAAAGAACTTTGAAGCTACAAGCATCTAAGTATGGGTTCATGGAAGAAGATTTATTTTGGAAGAACAAGGATGGGATATTATTGTTATGTCTGGATGAGCCACAAGCTCAGCATGTATTAAGTGAAATGAATGAAGGGGTTTGTGGAGGGAATTACTCTATAAAGACAACTGCACATAAAATTCTCAGGGCAAGTTATTACTAGCCAAAAAATTTTAATGACTCCTTTTCATACGTAAGAAGATGTGAAGCCTACTATAAATTCTCTGGGAAAATGAAGTATTAGGGAGCTTTACCACTTAGGCCTTTCCAGGCTGAAGCCCCTTTTCATCAATGGGGAATTGATTTCATTGGGGAGATACAAGAGAAATTGAGTGGAGGACATAAGTGGATACTGGTGGCTACTGATTATTTTACCAAATGGGTAGAAGCAGTCCCAAATAAGCAAGCTATAAGTAATGTTGTGACAAATTTCCTAATGGATAACATTATTACTAGATTTGGTAGACCACTAAGACTGATTACTGATAGTGGGATGTGTTTCATATCTCATGAATTCAAAAAAATTTGTAGCACATATGGCATTACCATTTCTTATGCAGCTCCTTACCATCTGCAAGCTAATGGTCAAGTAGAGTCTAGTAATAAAAGTCTTCTTAAGATTATAAGGAGGATGCTAGGTCAGAACAAGAAGGCCTGGGATTCAAAATTGAGACTGGCTATTTGGGATGATAGGATCACTATAAAAAAGGTAATTGGAAAATCCCCATTTGAATTGGTGTATGGAACACAAGCCAGGATGCCTTTACAAAATTTGTTACTAGTTTACAAGTTTATCCATCAAGAAGATCTAGATATTCTAGAACCTATGGAGGAGATAATAGAGCAACTAGCTAAACTTGATGAGATAAGGAGAGTAGCACAAAACCAAAACATGAAGTTGCAAGCACAGATGGAGTATTTATTTGATAATAAAGGAAAAGATAGAAAATTTGAGGAGAATGATCTAGTGTTGATGTAGAATGCAAGGTGTTAGGAGAAGGGAAAACATAGGAAATTTGAAGCCTTGAGGCTAGGACCTTTTGTGATTGTTGGAAAGAAAGGTAAAGATTCATATTATCTACAAAACATGACTAGTGAAGATTAGGAGTTGCTTGTGCATGAGAAATTTTTGAAGCATTTTTTATCTTGAGCAATATAGAGGATTAAGGGTTGCCAGTGCATGGACAACTCTTGACAATCTTCTCAGAATTTTCTCTTCCATGCACAATAGTCTATGAAATAAAAGGAACATGAATTTCTAGTACATGGAAAATCCTAATTTTCCTTCTTTTTTAAAATAAGTCTTTCCATGTACAGTAGTATAGGGTCATACTCATTTCCACTTCCATTCATTCCCTCTTGCTCACTAATCCATCACCTTGAGTTTGGTCTGCTCACCTAGAAGATCTGGATCCTTGCAATGATCTCACAATCATTCATCCCCAGATGGAGCCACTATTAGAACTATAAAATTTTGAAAATTTTACAATGGATTATATTCATGAGTTTCCAAAATAGTCCTCACCATAAGCACAAAATCCTCTCTTCATAATATTTTTCCCATATTTTCTCATGTGGTCGCATATAATCAGTCTAGTCCTAAATATTTTATAGTATAATTCATATCAGCAAGAGATGGTGAGGGTCTCCCTGATCCATAAAGCATCCTTACTAATGTGTATCTTTTGTAGTCTATCAACAAGAGTGAAGGAATGTCATAATGAATATTTCATCTACAAACACATATCATCAAGACGCGATTTATTGTCTCGGCGACAAAAAGATCATATCGGCAAGAAAGCTATTGTCAGAATAAGTCATGACAAATTCATGCAAGTCTTACCAACCAATGCACAAGGAGTCATATCATCCAAACTAAAAGTCATCAAAATAAAGTCTTACTGAATGCACCAGGTCTTTCCAACATTACGTAAGGGGATTCTATAAATGATTATCAGGATGAAGTTATGTAGTCTTGCTGACCCATATGTCTCGCTGAATGTGATTTCATTGGTGAGAAAGTAAATGTCTCATCAACTGGAAAACATGCCAAAGGACATATCTCAATGAGACACAAAGTAATCTATGAAACATCTCCTTGATTCCAAAAGTCGCAGTGAAACACATAAGATGAAAGGATATTTGTCAGTGAGACTTCAAATGTCGATGAGACGGTGGAACATTATAGTGATGTACAATTTTTAATAGTCAGTGAGACCTCGAGGTTTCAGGAGGACTACAGGATGTTTTGATGAATAATTTAATGAACGTTTCTAAAGGTTATCACCAAAGATTTGAAAATGTCTCGCCGATAATACTATATGATGTGGCAGTCAGAGCTTTAAACAATGGACTTACTACACTCATGTTTCAGCTAACACATTAATGGCACGATAGAGCATAATAAGGAGAATTCAATTGAAAAAAATAGTGGGGAATCGATAGCAAAAGAGTTGGAAAGGTGAACAAAGAACTAGTGCATTATTTTAGTCTGAAGGCTTCAAGTGAATACAATAAGTTCTTGTGCCTTAGTTCCTCTGATTTTAACTACTGAACTTTTGAGGAAATGGAATGTCCCAATGTAGGAAAATAAAATGGTAGAAAGCATGGTGAAAGCAGTCAACCAAAAGGAAAGAAATAGAAAATTGAGAAAAAACATGAGGACAATGAGCAAAGATTAAATCAGGACCTTGTTGACCAATTACTAGGTTCTGGACCTAAAGCCAGAAGATCTGCACAACTTAGTGAAGAAGTAGATAAACTAGATGATAAATGCAAATTCATAGGAGATGTTTGGAATGCAATAAGGGGGTATGAGTTGTTTAACTTTCACTATTAAAGGAGAAATCATTTTGAACCAGTATGCAACCCACTGAAGCTTAACTTAGGAAAGTTGGTATTCCCTAATGTATTCGTTAATGCTGAATTAGTGAAATTGTTGGCTATCCACTATAATTCAAAACTCAAGGCTATATGTGACCCATCTGGGAAGCCACAAATACATTTATCAGTAGCAGTAATAGGGGAGGTTTTCAATTTGGAAGGGGTTTGCAATGAAAAAGTCATAAGTGAAGAATTGGAAATGCAGTTCAGAAGAATGGATACAATATATAAGGGTTGGAGGTTGCTAATTCACAGGATTAGACAAGGTGGAAAACTAGTCCCTTTATAGGATAGTGATGGACCTCCTTTTCATGTTGATTTATTTGAACCTTATATGAAATATACTTATTTCTTAGTGGGCCAGGTATTGGGAATGGATGTCCCTGCGTACATGTCAATTGTGCCCATGATAATTTATGCACATATCCAATAGAACAACTCTAGGCCCTTTGACTATGCCTCATACATTTTTAAGGGGCTTGATTTTGGATTGATGGCAATGAAGGGCAGAGCCTCTATCTTTCATCTCAGGCATTATTCACTATTGATGCATATAGTGTTATGTTTTCGACAAGAGTTGGGATTGTGGTCCCAGGGGATGAGAATTTATTGAATTGATAAGGAAGGTGCAGCATTGCCTATTGAATTATGGACTACTATTTGGGATAGTAGATTTTCCAACTCTATTTTTGTTCATTTTGAAGAATATTTTATGAAGACATTGTACTAATTGTACAATCATCCATGTAATTATTCTTTATCTAAAGAGATAAAGAGGTTTCTTCGGCCAAAGGATTTCAATGGGTCAAGTAGTCATAATTGGAGAGATTGGTATTTCCTCGAGGGAGCCACTGTGATTAGATTTTATGGATTTGAAGATGCCCCATTCATTTTGCCAAGAATAGTCCCAAACATAATTGTATATTTGGAAATTGTCAGATAGATGGATTACTCTAGTGTTATGAATTTTAGCTCCTTTGGGAAGTAGGCTTTCATGCCTAGTACATTATTCTTTAGTGATTTTACTATGTTGGCCAAAGAAGAATACAATTTGATCCTTAACAAGCTTCTGCAGTACAACATGAAAAGAGGACCACCTAGAAAGCACTTTGACTTGGAAGGGTATATTAATTCTGCTAAACTAAGGATAAACTTTGGAGGGTATTAATATGTTCCCTGTCACTTTGATGACATGATCCATAATTTGGAAGAGGAAGAAGCAAAGATGGTGGTTGAAAGATATAATCAAAGATTGTAGGTTACAGAGTTGTCATGTTCTGGGGAGGAGACACCTGAAGATAATGCACCACAAAACCAACCAAGTAAAATGACCAGATTGAGAAGTTAGCAAAATACCTGCCCTACCAGAAAATTGAGTACTAAAGAATACAAATCATTTTTTTCAGATGATGAATTCATAAAATCTCTAGAATTTAAGGCATTCTTGTACAAGAAAAAGGGAAAATAAATAAGGGAAAAGGTTGATAATATCACTTTAGGTAATGAGGAGAAATTGCTGAATGAATTTAAGATATGTGTGGATAAGGAAATGACAGATATGACCCCTAAAAAGGGGAGGAAAATGTTGGAAATTGCCAGTGTGATGATTTTCCCTAGCTTAGATCTCAATGTTGCACTAGTTTTTGATAGTTTCTTGAAAGATATTAGTGCTACACATAAGCTCAGCCTAGAAATGGTGATAGAGGTATATGCAGGATCAAAGTATAATCCAGATGAGGGGTCATTGATGATTTGGGCCTTATATCTGCCTCATAGAAAATTAGTGGTCATTGATACTAAGAAGGCTTTTGGGCATGCACAATGAATCTGAAAATTGGAGAAGTTGATCCTGTGCTAACAACAAAAATTGGAATTAACGTTGAAAAACTAAACAAAGCACAAATTCAAATGCTAATAAAGGAAAGAGAAATGTACAAAGAAAATAATGAAAGGATATTGAGGGAAAATGACCACTTAAAAGATTTGTTAGGTGTTATAATGGAACCAACCAAGCTGCTTACCCATGGAAAAATTTCACAGTCAAAAGATCATTGGGAAGGATCAAGTGCTTATTCCCAAGGGAAATATGATGCCATTGCAGCAATGATTAAGAAAAGATAGGCTATCCTAACAACTTGTTTAAATAAGTTATGGGGAGAACATTCACACAACTTTGCTATGTTAATAGAACATGAAAGGATGAATGGAAGGATTCTGGAAAAGTTCCAAGAAGTAAACTAGAGGGATGCTTCTAACAATGTAGCAATTGAAGCCAAAAATCATTTTGTGAATAAGCACCAACACTTCTTTGAAGAATTGCAAGAGGATACGCAGGGATTGATGAATGCCAACATGAAGGAATTGACAACATTATTTGATGAGAAAGGAGAATTAAAAGAAATGACTAGATGGAAAAATGAATGTGAATCAATATTGTAACAAATCCTGAGAACAACTACTTCGGAAGAAAAAACATTGGATTAGGCGTGCAAGCAAAACGAGAAGATGGTAAGAATGGGGATTACAATTCAAAACGCTGTAGGAGATGCAGATACACATGAGCATTCGGATTATATGGATCACCTATCTAAAGTTCATTTATGGCTAAATAGAGCTTGATTATTTTTAATCTATTTGTTATTTAAACATATGACATTTCTGAAAGGACATGTCCTTTTCAGTATTTGATGTATAAATATATGTTTCGGTAGTGAAACAACAAAAGGAGATAGAAGAAATATAGAATATAGAAGATAAGATAGAGTAGGAAAAAGATACAACATAATACAATGTTTCAAAAATATGAGACTATGATGCATGTTTAAGAATATGGAGATATTAATGAAAATCATTTAATGTGGTGGCACATTTTTGGTGTCAATTGTCTATTGTGTTCATTGAAAGTATTACTAAAGTTGTCTCCAAGATTGGTGCTTTCTGGTTATTTAAATTGATATAACAAGTTTATATTTAGTTTATTAGTGCACACTTGTTGTATATATGTGATTAATTAATTGGTTCTTTCAAGAAAAGATTAAATCCTTTTAATTGATCATAGTAATCAGGGAAGTTCATCTGGATCATTAAGAAGAACTTGGTAGTCATAGTATTTCATTTTTATAAAAGTTATAAACTAAAATATATGACAAAAAATTTGAGTGTTTTCCAGAAAGAAGTTGCTCATTTAGATTTCATTTGACTCCGCATACCCAATAAGGCACTATTCTCTGCATTTTTATCATTTAGTTTCTTTCATTTTTTACATCTGTTAACTAAACATATTAGGTTTTAATTTTAATATTGCTATACGATTTATACCAAATCAATTTTTATTTTTCCACTCCCATCTACCATTTTGGACAAAACACTTCAAAAGAGATAAGCACAAGTCAAGTCTGCCTCACTCATGTAGGTACACCCGCCTAGGTCTAGCAGCACCGGAAGAGTAGAAGGTCTAAACCATTTGACCTTGTCTGTTACCCTTAAACGTATCAAGAGATTGGAAAACTCTTGAGGCATTTCACCTACAATTTTGAGAGCTAACAGGGCTTACCCCATGCATCATCTAATATGGATTCTTACTAAAAATTGATAATCATTCCCTTAGGATTATTAATGTGATGCCTCTAATGATGTTGTTGAAAGATCTTATCTCTGGCAATGGATTGTCAATTCCCTTCCAATTTCCACTTGGGTTTAGTGTGGTAATTTTAATATGGTGGAGGTGGCATATGACAAAGAGGGTACACTTCCTTTTTGGCGCGAAGCTAGTGAGAGAGACGCATGGGTTTACATGCATAATAAATTATGTCTCTTGGATCCTAATATTGGTCACCGCCATTCTCACTCTTTATGGAATTCTTGGATTAAATTTTAGGTTGGTTCTAATAGAATATTTAAGAATTTTGATCATGAAATGATCTTCGCTCTCTCTTTCTTCTCTTTTTCCATTTTTTCCCCTCTATTAGTTATGTCATTAGTGGATTCCACCTTGACATACCACTTTCCCATTCATTTCAAGATTAAGTTGAAAATGGGGCAACCTCAGGCATGTAAGCTTATTTTTCTTAATACTTCTTTATTGAATCACCAGCTCACACTGACCCACATGAAAAAATCCTAGAATCTTGAATGTAGACTTTTTCATACAATGACTTGAATTTCTTAGTGTAATAATGCCGATAACTACATTAGATTTCTTTGCATATATGCCCACCAGCTAGCCATTTCCCACAAGCAATCATATGAGGACACCATCTTAGATCTTTGAAGTACCACAAAGGCCTTAGATACCAACACTTTCTCCTTAACCTTGTAGGTCATGTAAATGAAGTTGAGACATGAAAAGAAATTTTCAAATAGTTATGTTGCGAGAGGCACCTAGAAAAAGGCTAGAATTCAATAGCTTAAACTTGGTGATCGTGCCTCAAAGGAATTATTCCTTGCTCCTAGAGCTTGGCACACTTCACATGACATCAATAAAATCAAGGAAGGAAATAATGTTCTCACAATTTTTTTTGACATTCTCCAGGCCTTTCTTTGGAATTATGAATTTTTTTCATTACACAAGATCATACTTTTGATAATGCCAGTGCTCTCCAAGAATTTCTTAGTGTTGCGCCTAACATACTCTCTTCTACCCAAAGGACTTTTGTGAGTAGTTTCTCACCATTGAATATCTCAAGGAAGTTTTGAGCTCTATTGTAGATGATAAGGCCCAAGGAGTGGATAAATTTCCTTGTGAGTTCTATAAATCGATTTAGGAATATGTGGGATAAGAATTACATAAAGTTTACTTTGAGATTTTCCATTCCAAATCCCTTGGCCATCTTATCAAAAAAGGAAATATAAGATTCATACCTAAAGATAGCAATCCCCAGGATATTTGCAACTAGTGGCCCATTACACTCCTCCATGCTGCCTACAAAATTATGACAAATGTTATTGCTTTGAAGATTCATCATCTTCTCCCTCAAATCATTTGACCAAAGAAAACTCGGTTTATTCAATACAGGTTCGTTTTGGATAGCATCATTTTGATCTAGGAAGGTATGGAGTGGGCTAGCCACTCTCATCAAAAATTTAATGTCAAGGTAGCTCTTAAATGCTTGGATTTTTTTCCTTGCCTTCTAGGTCTATATATCAATGGCACAAAACATAATGATATTGACATTCCATTCTCCCCAAAACTTCTTAGATACAACAATATGGGTGGAAGTGGATCTCTCAAGGGGAAATCTTTAGGTTCGTTAGCATTCGCTTTGCGTTTCAAGCCTCTCCCACAAACTTATTTAAAGTCATCATCAATATAAAAGAGAAAAAGTTTCCTTTTCAGATTAACAAGCATATTTCTCTAGCAATTCATGAAAAGATCCTTGCAATGTCTTTTTTGATAGGGAATAATCAATTTCTGCTAGTCTTTGTGGAGAATGAAATATATTTTTAATTTTGACAAAATAAATTATCAAAATGTGTTGACAGTGGCAATGAATTTCATCAGATAGATAAAGTACTCAATCCCCTTCTTGATCAAATGGTATTAGAGCTAGAGGTTTTGGCCATGTACATAGATTCCTGACTATGTGGAAGTCCAAACTAGGACCTATGGGTGGAGAATGAAGTGAGAAGAGGTTTCGAGTTGATAAGAAAATCATCAAACATGAAGCCTCTTATGATATGAGCTATGGAAAGATTGTAGATCGTTGAATGTGAGGTAGTTTATGATGAGGAAGAAGAAGAAAGGGATGTAGTAGTCAAAGGAGTAATGTTGTGGATAAATTTCAATGATGGAGTTCACTATATATTACTCGCAATCTTGAAGGGTGATTCTATCACCCAAATTCACCCTTGTATGGTGTGCAACATAGTGGTAAGAAGGGCCATGTAAATTAAAAGTTGGATTTTTCAAAATTAAATGGAAACTTGAATTTGTGTGGATCGCAAAAGAAATAAGGAGTTGTAATGATGTTTGAGGGAAAATAATATATGGAGAAACAAAAGAAAGAGAATGCAGATATAGTGTAGAGGGGAGAAAATGAAGTGGTGTGTAGAAAAGACATAGAGGAAGTTGCTACATGTGAAGTGAGGAGAAGAAAATAACTACAGGAAAAGACAAGGAGGCAAACTTTTTTTTATTGAGAAAATAGTTTAAAGATTGAATCTAGAAAGACATGGTACAATATGCAAGGTGGTGGAAATTATTAAAAAAATATGCAAATAGAATGTGGTAAAGGGAAAATTGAAGAGAAGATTAAAAAAAAGATAAAACTATGTTGTTGTTTGTAGGAAAGAAGCCATGCATGTTGCCTCAGGTTCCAAATTGAATAAAAGACAAGTATATAATAAGTCTTATAGGAATTGGGGTGTATGCATGGAAGAAATTAGAGGAAGAAAGAGAGGAGTCATGGGGAAAAGGAATGCATAGTAGAAGTAAAGTTGGCATGACAAAGTTTGAGGAGCTATGTAGAAATATTGGTGCCATGCAATCTAATGAGGATGGAGTAAATGGATGAATATATGAGAAATAGAGAAATGGAAGTAGAGTATAAGGTATGCAAATTTGAGAAGAGGTAGAACCATACTATGGTATGAAGGAAAATTGGAAAAAAATGTATACTGCTTATTATTTGTAAATGTTGGTTTTGTTAATTTGAATCTTTCATCGATTTACTGAGTGATTTGAATGAAATTATTAGTAATTCATGAAAAGAACCTTGCAATGTCTTGTTTTATTGGAAATAATCAATTGCCATTAGTGTTTGTGAAGTATGAATTGGGTTTTAAATTTTGACAAAAGAAATTGTCAAAATGAGTTGACATTGGTAGTGAATTTCATTAGATAGATAGAATATTGAATTCCTCATCTTCATCACATTAATAAATGGTAAAAAAGAATCTAATATGATAAGACAATGAGAAAAAGCTTCAAAAGTTTTGTTCGCTTGATTGGATAAATTTACGATTTACCATTACACTGAAATTTATAATAAATAAAGATTAGAAAAAAGATGGGTTTAAAATTGCCTTCTCAATTCCCCAAAGATAATATAAATATAATGTGATATCAGTTGACATCAAATACTATAGAATAATAAATAACTCTCTATTTTAGAATTGACTTTTCTAAACTGACTTTTTTAAATGGAGGTATCTTTACTCTAATCAAATTTTTTTTCTCATTCATTACTTTGTTTAAACAAGCAACAATTATTTTTCGGTGCCCACAAAACGAATAATTGACTTCATCTATTTTTAATAAGAAGAGTAAGAGAATTGCAAACTCAATGGGTGGGTTGACTTGAAAATATACATATTTTAGAGTTTAATATATGTATTCACAGGCTGGCATAACGGGGATAGTTGTACGGATTATAAGATGCGCTTATTATCAACCATGTTCAATAAAAAATGAAGATTCTTATTATCAGCTTATCATTGATCATGAACACGAGGCTTTTGGAGGACTTTGACGGACTTAAATCTTATTCCACCACACGTTCCACTGCTGGAAATTTTCTTTGTTAAAAAACTCATTTGAAATGTTGGCTCCGCTCGTGACAAGATTGACTAGGGTTGACTTTACTTGGTAGTAATGACAAATGAGATATGTGCCCTTCATCCATTAAAAAATTGAACCTCTCATGATGGAAGAGAGGAATCTCTCATTACCAATCCATGAGTACATGCCATAGTTTTTGAGATTCCATGTTTGTCAATAATTCTATACTTCAAGTCCACCAAATCATATGGAAAAACATTATTATAGTTGTAGGCATAAATGTTTTTGTTCCAAGGTTTATTTTTTGATAGGGAGATGTTCATGACAAGCATTGGATAGTGTATTAGAAACATCAAAATAGTGAACTTTATATACAGATGATAATAGATTCACATCATTCTTAGCCTAAGCATCTATTGTATCTTTCAAAAGCTTTGAAATATGTTTAAATTCACTTCTCATGTGTTGTATTGCAACACCCTAGGTTGTCATTAAATGAGTATTCTAGTCTATTTCAATCTCCTTTTCATTTGTGAAAATATTCAAGAAAAAACACTTTCTATATTTCTTCTTTAAAGTTCTCTACAAAGTAGCCTTAGTAATTTTATCAAATGCGTGGAAATATGGTTTCATAAGAAGGCCTAAGGATAGGATATCAAGATCCTTTTCCAAAAACTACACCACAACTACTATCAAATATAAACATCAACAAAACACCTTACAAATCAATAGGTTTATGAAGCTTATGAGTCTCTACCAAAACATGGCATAGTATGCCCTTGATTGACCTATTGGCCCATCTAACCATGTCTTGCTTAGTGTTCTTATTGTAAACTCAAATGTTTCAGTATTCCTCCACACCAATTCGAATCTCAACTCACACATTCTAATACTCTACCTCTATAATCATGTCATGCTTTCTGTGATGACTATCTCCTACTCTCAAAGATTGAGTTTATACTATCCCTTAATACTAAAGTCCTCACTATTACTTATTTGTGATAATACCTTGCAATATCTCTTTCATTTAACGACTAGGGACTCAAAATAGCTTGAGATACGCTTAAATAAACCTTTATACATATATTTGGTAAGGAAATAAAAAATGTTTGACAATACTAAATAACTACCTTTTATATAGCCTCCTTTGTACCTTAGGGACCAATCTATATCGTGTTGTCAAAGAGTTCCTTATGTCAATATTCTTCGACTTTTTTGAAAACCTTTTCACAAATATGAAGTCTAGGTTTAAAGGAATTTGAATCATATTTGATATTCATTAACACTTTATTCATTTTATAGTCATTATTACCTTCTTCTTAGCTTATTTGAATACATAGATTTTATGTCAAGATGATTTGTTTCAAAAGATATGGAGCTTCACCCATATATTCCAAAATTATAGTAGGATAAATTGTATAAATGAAAGGAATCTTAATGGCTAAATGTGAGAAGTACCGTAGATCTACAAACATTCCCTCTTAATCCAATGTTTCATAATATTGCAAGGCACATGTGATTGGGAGAACTATATATTTTTGGTGGTCATATATCATGCAAATTTCAAGCCTAGATACTATAGAGAAAACTAAAATCATTAGTGTTCCAAAGATTCCTTAATTTTGTGCAGTAGTATAGATATTGTCATTTGTGAAACATGGAATTCATCTCTATTTTGAACACCTCGGTATTGTGTTTTAAATCAAACTTTCTAGGTTGTTCCTTATTTCCATTTTATTATGGCATGCGAAAAATATTATGAGATCTGGGTACCAACCTTCTAGATGGGTCACTATATTCTTAGACTAGTACCCAAGTCACGAGAAAAAAATAATGATTAATAAGTATAATCTATCTTGATGGGTGTGATGGCATCCATGATGAATACCATTGGAATTTGGAAACTATTGAAACCAAGGACTTAATATGGACAGGCTTGTGATTTGTAGAATAAAATTAATAGTTGTTAATATTTGATGCTCATTCATTCTTAATGTGATCCTCGACTAGTGTCCATTTTTTGGGGTTTTTATAAAAAAATTAATCAACCTCTTGGTTGACTACTTGGTTAGTCAAATAGTCCACAACATTGTTTTCTTTCATGTAGATATGCTTTATTGTAAAGTTGCAAATTTCTTCTAGGTACATACTAATTTGATCTAATTTTATTCCTAGTTTCCAGTTTGGAGTTCTTTTTTTCATTTAATCTCTCACAATAATTTTGGAATCACCTTTAATGTCCAAATGGTGAAGGTTTTATTTTATGCACAAATTGAGCCTTTGTTTTAATGCTTTGAATTCTACATTATTATTGGTTCCATTTTTAGTTTTTAATTCACCTACCCAACAACGTTGTCCTTGTTCATTGTGAATTATGAATATACCACCAAAGATTCAAGGATTTCTTTGAAAAGATCTATCAAAATTAAGCTTTAGACGACTGCTATATGGAAGGGTCCACCTACCAGTACCTCTATTGGGCCCTTTGGTGTATTTATTTTTGCATAGAGGTTGTATATTAAATAACAATGACCATGTGTAAAGGGTATTGTTATCCCAATTTGTAAAAACAACTATTTCTTTCTTTTACAAATCCTCATGTTTAGAAATTCATAGATAGCCACTTAGATATTGTTTATCAATGAAATTGTACTTGCTTCTTTCTCTATGAATATTCCTAAATTTATTTCCTTCGAAATGTGCAAAATGATACTTGTAGGTGTAGTTCTCCAAATTCCACCCCATAAGGATTTTCAATGTAGTTTGTGTTATTTGAGGAAGCCAACGAATTCAACTAGCTCACATTGTCTAGAATTTTGTGTATTAAAAAAGAATAGTTTGATTTTGTTTTATTTATTTCTTTCCTTGAGCACCTTGTTTATTTTTAAATTAATTTTTTTATTTCTTCCATCTTTATCAAGGTTACTTTTGATCATGAAATCTTGTGCTTCTCCATAAAGCCTTATGGGAAATTTAGTGAATGGGGGACCTTCTTACTCTTCACTAAATAACCTTTTGGATTTTTGAAGAAGTCAGATCTTCCTTTGTGTTTGGTGAAAGGGAGAGAAATGCCAAAAAATGGGTTAATATCAAGGTGTTTAGTAAAAAATATGATGAAACCACTATTTTTTTGAAGGATGTTCCACTCAATTATGTGTAAAATAAGATGCAAATAACAATAAAAAAATACACCCTAACTATTATAGCAACTACGAGGAATTTTTTTAGAGTATAAAAAGGTGTGTACCTGGCTAGAAAGTTGTTGGTTTTGAGCTACAAAGGATTCATTCGCCTTCAGTGGAGAATGGGTCCTTTTAGGGTTTCAAAAAATTAATTTTAGGGTCTTGTTCCTTGTTGTCTGCACTCTCAAATTCCTTGTTATCAAGTTATGGAAGTCTATATGAAATTTTGTAGCTTTGATTTTGTGATTTTGCACTTTGAATGACAACTTTTAGTAACTTTGCAACTTTGACAATTTTGTTCCAAATCTTGCTCAACTTGATCTTCAACTTGTAAATTTGCAAGCACACACTCAAGGGAAACAAAACTTGTTTTTTAGTGAATGGGGGATTTCCTCATTCAAACCCCTTGTAGGTAATTAAAAAAATGATGCAATGAATGAAATGAAGAATGAAACATGAAATATGTAAATGATTTCACCTTGGATGATATCTTGTGAAGCAAATCTGCAAATTATCATGTAGTGGCCATGAAGAATGTAGATCAAGGATCCTTGGATGTGATATGAAACAATGCTTGTGATAGATATTCAATGCTATATCCAGCTCTTACCTCAACAACATGAATGCATGCATCAAGCCCTTTTCATGATGATATGATCTTGAATTGCTGCAATAAACTCTTTAAATCTACCTTGAAATTCCTTATGAATGCTCTTGAAATGCTCTTGTGCACTCTAATTTGCTATAGTTCTTGAGTGCTTGAAAGTATAGGATGAAACTATGTGAATTAACCCCTTATTTTGACTAAATTAAGAGATTCGCCCTAAAATTCAAAGAATTAAGGCCAACACTAGATCTGGAAAGAAAAATTATTAAATTTCTTATAGAATGAAATTCAAAAAGGGGGGTCTCATTAAGGGAGGACCTAACTAGTTTAGTAGGACCTAACCTCAGGGATTAAAAGAGGGTTAAAAACCCATTTCAGATCAATTGAGAAATGGGGGTCCTATTAAGGGAGGAACCATTCACCATCTACAGTGAATGGGTCCTATCTTAGCTTATCAGAACCAAACCATTTCCAATGAAATATTTTGTTACTTAAATTATAAGTGTCAGGATAAATCTTCAAGAGATGTCAAAATTAAGGCTTAAATTTGAATTTAAAGGTGGATGATAACTCCAATTAACCACAATTAATTTAAAGAAGGTACACATTATGTACATTTTAATAACAAAGGGGCCCACTAGTCTTAATTAAGCAAATACATCCTAGAAAAGGTTGAAGTGTGTTAAAACAATTTACAACACCTTTACAAAGGATCAATTAAGGCCCGTTTTATTGAAATAAAGGTCCTAGAATAGTGTAAATGTGTACAACACATTTTAACACCACTCCAAGACATCATTAATTTAGTTTTATGTCAATTATCCAAACTAAGTGTGAAAAAGGATTACTTTTTTTGACACTACATTTTTCCCCCACTCTAGTGAGAAGATGAGCCCATGTCAAACTCACACTAATGTAGACACTCAAGACACTTAAGTATGAAACAATAACAAAGATACATGATCATACCCTATCAAAGGCTAAAAATAAACAAAAACAAAGGATCAAGCACAATTGTTCTAACGCGGTGTAGAATGGGGTTGTTTGTCTAACAAAAAAGATCAAGCTTAGATGGTACAACATGATGTGGAACACATTCAGGATATTTTTCCATAATGTACGCTACTCACTCTAGGGTAGTTGAACCTCAATTTTTCCACTAGGTGAGTTGATCAAAAGAAGTGGTTTAGTGAGAAAGTCATGCCAATGTGTCAACTTCACACCATAAAATGAGAAAATTCATGCCAATGTATTGAATTCCCATCATATTAATGATATAAAATTTATCCTCTTGCTAACTTCAATAAGGCACCACAATGTAGATGCTTTTTATAAATGCTTTCGAATAACATGTAAAATTTTTGTTAAAGGGGATTTTGCTTTGTTTGTGTAATGGTCTTCCTCTTAGGGAGGATCATGCCTAATGTCTCCAAGAGAGAACAAGTTAAAAGTGTCAAATCGTCAACCATGGGATGCCTTGTTTGCATCATGCCATGATAGTAGATCATATGTACTCTTGGATGGAATCAGACCTAATGAAACCACCAAGAAGAGAACACATCACAAGGAAAAAAGAAAATCACACCATGAAATTTTTTCCAAAAGATGTCATCAATGTATAACCCCACTTTAAAGCAATTGCTACACCATTACTATGATAAATTTCTTTAAAGTAGCCAAATGTTTTTCCTAATACATGAGAGCTTTACTCGTAAAACCCTATGCCAAGTCATATGTTTCTGAAGTAAGTTGCATCATTAAATAGGAAGGAAGGGTTGCCCCCACAAACACATAAGGGATTTATGGATTTGGGGTTAGTATGTCTATGCTACAATGTTGACATAGAGCATGGAACTAGGCCATCATTCTCCAAATACACATAGAACTAGAAAAATGACACAAAGAGATCGAAAGCAAAGAATAATCGTTTCGGGTCAACATGGAAGAGACCTAAATATCTCGACTCCTTGTGTCATCCCTAAAAGGAAAATACAAGACATATGAAAAAGATAGCTTAGAACATATAGAAGAATGAAGATACATATAGAATAATGCACGAAAGAGAGAGGATACATCAAATGAAACATCACAGAGGATCACATTTCCCACATGTAATCACATAGAGAAAAATATGGAAAATCAAAAGACTAGTAAGGCATAGGTGAGTCAACCTAAAGTAGGTCATCCGCTTCCCAATCTTGGTCAATATAAACAGAAGGTGGATAACTAGCCAAAGGGACAACATCAAGTTCCAAACTAGGACATGCACCAACTTCAATACTCTTTTTAGGAGATTTTTCATTTACTCTCATGGAAGAAGAAAACAATGTATTCAACTCATCATGCACTTGTTCATTAATATTTTCAATATCAATGTCATCATCTAAGTTAATCACAATAGGAGTTCAAATAATAATTTCCATGAAATGTTCTTGTTTATGTTGTAGCGAGGGTTGAGAGTCATCATGCATTGCTTCAGGTTGGTTCAGATTTTAATTTTATATGTTATGGTTATTTTATTGAGTTTGCAATCTATGAGCAATAACACAACGTCTATGTCTATGCTCTCTAGCACTTCAAAAAAAGTTTAGTTTATTGTCAATTTGTTTTTGTGTAAAAGTAGGTATATCAATCATAGGTTCCTTCTCTTCCTCATAAGGAATAGAAGAAACAATAGGAGATTGGTCAACCACTTTCTCTTTGACTTTGTAAAATTCTTTGACTCTAGGAGGGGCAACATCATTTTTTTTGTTATCTCATAGTCTCTTGTATGAAATTGAAGGAGGTTGTTCTATAGGTTGTTCTTGTATGTTCAAAAGTGATTTTGGTTCAATCATTGTTTTGTCAAGGATTGTTTGTTCAGTCATAGGTTAAGGAATATTATGAAGGGATAGTTCTACTATTTTCTTTGCCTTGAATTTTTTGGATGATTTGAAAAAGAAATATTCACAAGGCTTGATAGGCTCCATAGGCTTGGGCCAAAAGTAATCTAGTAAAAATTTCACTTTTTCCAAGGCAGGATGGAATCCACTAAGATGCAGAGTGAAGATACCTTACCAGATGAAAACTTCAGACATTTGTGCATAAACAAAGGGATGACATTCATGGAGCGAAGCCATGGATAGCCTAGCTTCACATGGAATTGGTTCGATTATGGGATGATGGAGAATGAGACTATTAATGATTTTAGCCCCACTTTTAAAGGGAGATCTATCAAACCTGTCATAGAGAAAGCAAGTCCATTATCTGTCTTGATCCATTCTTTCAGGTTATCATATGTATCTTGATATAACTCATTCTTTTGGGTTATCATATATATCTTGATATAACTCATGCACATATAAGAATTATTTTGTCATCACATTCTTTCCATAGATGAGATCAATAAATATCCAATTAGTGAGCTTATTGTTGATTTGACCAGCTATGTAAAGAGGACCATCAAGTTCATGTTTAGGCATGTCATTTTGTGAGAAAGAAATGTCAAGAGGTTGTCTAGTCAATCCCTTACAAGGTATAGCTTCGGTAAATGCTATCACTTCATTTGTAGGATGTTGTTCAATGGTATTCATATTGTCATCATTCGTTTCAACAATCACATCATTCATTATTTTCACTAGATTTGACAAATGCAATAGTGTGCTTAGGCATGGGATTTGTAAATGATTAGAATCAATAAGGTCTTGGAAAGATGTTTAAGACACTTAGAGTATTCTATACTATGTCCATTTGTTTGATGGTAATGAAAATAAGCATTTTTTGAAAGCCTTTAGGAAATGGTATGGTAGGGTTGCATTGTCTAACAAGAGGTAAGGTAAGCATTTTTTTTCAATGAGTTGCAACATGATATTGTGAAGGGTATCGAGTAAAGGATTGAATTCTCTCTCTATCCTTGAAAGGAGTTTTTGTCTTTATACAAACCACTTTATTGTTGTTTTTTTGACTTGTCGAAGGAGGATTTAATTGTAAAAAGACATTATTTTGTTTCCTAAAAGGTTGATAATTGTTTTGAGTTGCAGATTCAGACTTCTTAGGATAACTAGGGGGATTTTTCACATCACAACCACTAGTCGAGTTTTGATGGTCACAAAGGATTGTACATAACTGTGTGAAGGATGAAAACCTCAACATTTCAAGTTTTCTTTGGAGTTTATCTTGTAAGTTGGAAATGAAAATTCTTTGGAGGTCAACATCAAGAATCTTAATGTTCACTTGTATTGAATAAAGCATTTGGTATCTTCCTATGAAATCAATCACTTTCTCATCCTATTTTTGCTTGCATGTCATTAAATCAGGAAGGATCATATTGGGAACCATGTGAATATGGAAGTGGTTGTAAAAATCATCAATGAGTTCATTGAATGAACCAATTGAATCATTTGGTAAAGATGAAAACCACTCTAGCATAGTATCCTTCAAGGATTTAGAGAATAGCTTAGCCAACAATTTATCCTCAAAGATGAAATTGCTACACAAGGTTGTGAAGAAAAAAGCATGGCTTACAAGATATCCTTTACCACCATATTTCTCAAAGTGAGGGACCTTTATACCTTGTGGCATTTTTTCTCTTAATATTTCAAGGGAAAACGAGGTAGAATTGATGTATTGCAAAGGTTGGCCATTATTACTCTGTGCTAATGTTTCCACTTGTTGTTGAAGGAATGTAATGGCTTGGAAAAGTGAGTTAATGAGAGAGTCATTTTGATTGTAAGGTTGTGGGGAATAAGGTGGTGTAGTGTATGTATGCTGAGGTCTAGTGAATTGTAGGTTATTGAAGTTTAATTGTTGAGGAGTTATTGTATTTGAATGCACAAAGGTAGAAGGAATTTCTGAGGAAATACCTATGAAAGTGTACACAATACTAGTGGGTGTGAATGTTGTGGTTGGTTGAATTGTTGTTATAGGTTGAAAGGTTGTTGTAGGTTGGAATGTAGTTGTAATTTGTGTACTAGTGTATGTAGGGATGTACATTCCTATTGTGGAGGAAGAGATTGGAACTCCACCTTGACTTTGAGTATACCCCAAAGCTAGAGTGGAAGTGGTAATGGTAGGGATGGTGTTGGTAATGTTAGGGACATTTGTTATAGTAGGTGAAGTCATTTGGAAATGAAGTATGAAAACTATGAGCCATGGAGGGTTGATTCTCAACACTATCATAAAGAGAGTTAGAGCACCCAAGATCCATGACGAGTGAAAGATCACTGGATGGCATGAGCCTCAAACTATGTCTTATAATAGTACTGCAAATAGGACACCAAGTTGTAAAGCTCATACAATTTTTACAACCCCAGTGTGCAAACCCTAGAATAGAAAAGGGGCAATGAAAAAACCAAAAATGAAAGGAAATTTTCATATTCTAAGCACTACAAATTACTAATTACACAATGCAATAAGCTAAAAATAAAATGTTCTGATGCAATTGTGAACTTTTAACAATGCACTAAAATGAAGCAATTTAAGCTAAATGTAATGAAATTGATGAAATAGCAAATCAAGAAAATGAAATAGAAAGATAGCAGCACCAAACAATAGTTAGAAACTAAGATTTCAATGTCCTGAAAATGCAAGGGTATGTGTAGGATCATCATGGAAAAAATAGGCCCTTAAGTGGAAAAAAAATCAAAAAGATCGAGTTAGGAAACTTGACGTAAAATTGAATAAGTTATCTATATTATTTCAAAAATATGTAACAATAGAATTTGTAGAAATTTGAATGTAGTTTCTAAACTACTAGGTTTTTTTTAAATCTATTTGGTGAAAATTTGAAATTTCAATGTAGTAGTACATAAATTTCAAAGAAAAATAAGAAGTAGGTGTCTGTCTGACCAGACTAACCACAATAAAATGATACTATTTTTTTATAATATTTTAGATATAAGTTGAGGGCTCATGTCCCAATGTGATGCATATTTTTTTGTAATTTTTTTCTAAGTAAATAATTAATTATGAATTTTTTATTAAAATTTTTAAAAAATATAAAAACTTGTATGTCTAACCACCTTAACTTGGTCAAAACTTCATGAAAGTTAATTCTTTTTTTAAAATCTTATATTATGCAAAGCATAGAATGTGACACATGTTTTGGATTAAAAAAATGTGATACCATTTGAAAGCTATAGTTTTTTTTTTCAATCAGCCTATCAATCAAGACTTTAATCATAATTCAAATAGAAAATAAATAATAATTATTTATTAAATTCAAAGTAAACAATAATTTATATTGGTGGAAAGCTGAGAATCTCCTGTAAAAACCCTTTTCATTTCATCAATTTTGGGTAAAAAAATGTCATCAGCCACATACCCTACACATACCCATCATATTGCCACTTTTTGGCCCACCATGATCTTGCACATACCCACAAATCAATAGCGAATAGGGACTCATTCACCAGTAAGGGTGAATGGGTCTTGGTTAGATGTTTTTGAGATTTTTCTATGGATTTTAGAGTGAATTTTGATCTTTTTCAAATGCCAGATGATTTAGATCATACTTGATTAGGGACTCATTCTTGGATAGGTATTTTTAAACTATTTTTTAATGATTTGCAAGTTCTCAGTTATATCTTTTAGTTCCAGGTCTGAGATAGTGAGCTCCAGTTTCAAATTTTCTAGAAATTTAATGTAAAAATGCAATGAAAAGATGAAATACATGGCTTAATTTGAAATTCATTTTTTTAATTTTCAAATGCAATTGTATGATATCGAAATGATATGAAAAAATGATTGATTTTTTTTTGTAATTTTTTAGATTTAGAAAGATGCAAAACAATGCAAATATAAACACTATATGATATGCAAGATTTCAATGCAAAACAAGAAGCCCTCAAAGAGATCTTAATTCAATGCAAGATCTAATCCTAAAATGAAAAAGAGACTTCAAAAATAAAAAAATTTCAATGCTCAATATGTTGGGTTCACCAAAATGAAGCACCAAAAAATGGGTTAACATCAAGGTGTTTAGTAAACAAGATGATGGAACCACTATTTTTCTAAAGGATGGTTCACTCAATTTTTTGTAAAATAAGATTTAAATAACAATAAAAAATACAACCCAATTGGTATAGAAACTATGAGGAAATTTTTTAGAGCATCAAAAGGTTTGTACCTGGACAAAAAGTTGTTTTTGAACTACAATTGACTCATTTTCCTTTAGTGGCGAATGGGTCCTTTTAGGGTTTTAGAAAATTGATTTCAAGGTCTTGTTCCTTGATGCATGTGCACTCTCAAATTCTTGTTATCAAGTTCTAGAAGTTTGTATGCAATTTTGTATCTTTGATTCGGCGATTTTTCACTTTGAATGACAACTTTTAGCAACTTTGCAACTTTGATAATTTTACTCCAAATCTTGCTCAGCTTGATATTCAACCAATAAATCTACAATCACACACTCAAGGGAAGAAAAAATTATTGTTTTTTAGTTAATGGGGGTTTTCCTCAGTCAAACCCCTTGTAGGTAATTAAACCAAATGATGAAATGAAGGATGAAACATGAAAGATGTAAATAATGTCACCTTGGAAGATATCATGTTAAGTAAATCTACAAACTATCATGTAGTGGCCATGAAGAATGTAGATTAAGGATGCTTGGATGTGATATGAAATAATTCTTGTGATAGATATTCAATGCTACATCCACCTCTTCGATCAACAACACAAATGCATGCATCAAGCCCTTGTCATGATGGTATTATCTTGAAATGTTGTAATAAACTCCTGAAATATGCCTTGAAATACCTTAAGAATTATCTTGAAATGCTCTTGTGAACTCTAATTTTCTATAGTGCTTGAGTGCTCTAAATTCTAGGATGAAACTATGTGAATTAATCCCTTATTTATACTAAATTAGGAGATTAACCCCAAAGTTAAAAGAATTAAGGCCAACACCAGATCTAGAAAGAAACATTATTAAATTGTTATCATAATGAAATTCAAAAGGGGGGTTCTCATTAAGGGAGGGCCCATTCACCACCTTAGGAGAATGGGTCTTGACTTAGTTTACCAGGACTTGACCCTGGGGGATTGGAAGAGGGTTAAAAACCTATTATGGATCAACTAAGGAAAGGGGTTCCTATTAAGGGAGGACCCATTCACCATCTAGGGAAAATGGGTCTTGGCTCAACTTATCAGGACCAAAATTTTCCCAATGAAATATTTTGTTAATTGAATTATAAGTGTCATTTTAGATCTTTAGGTGGTGTCAAAATTAAACCTTAAATATGAAATTAAAGGTGGTTAATAACTCCAATTAACAAAAATTAATTAATTAACACCTAGATAAATGTGAAAGTTCCTTATAACACTTTACAACACTTAAACAAGATACACATTTTGTACATTTTAATCAGAAAGGAGCCCACTAGGCTTAATTAAGCAAATACATCCTACAAAAGTGTGAAAGTGTGTTACGAAACTTTACAACACCTTTGCAAAGGATCAATTAAGGCCTATTTTATTCAATTAAAGATCCTAGAATAGTGCACAAATGTGTACAAAACATTACAAACACCACTCCATGACATCATTAATTCATTTTAATGTCAATTATCCAAGCTAAGTGTGAAAATGAATTACTTTTTTCAACACTACAAGGAGATGAAAATGCATAAATAAAACTTAACTAAGATGTTGCACTAAAAGGTTTTACAATATTTCAAAACCATAATAGGATCCTAATTCTGATAAAATGAACATTGAATGCCACAAACCCTTTGTTGTTGGAAGGAGAATGAACAACTAAGGCTTATAAAAACACAAAGTAATCATTCAAATCCTTTTTTGGGAAGCACCCATTAAGGTTTGATGGAAAATAAGGAACCTAAGCTTGAACAAGATGTTTTAGACCCTTAAAAAACTATTTTTCCTTTACAACATAATATTAAATCTAACATAATTTTAAGAAGAAAATGAAATATTATCATAACATCATTCAGTTGTTGAGATTCTAAGTTAGAAGAGTATAAAAGCTAGTAATTGAGAATCAACTATCAAGAGTGTGTCTGAAAATAAAGTGACACAGAGCATTCAACATGCATAAACAAAAAATAAAATGTAAACTAGAGGCAACATGTGCACAATCTAATAAAAAATTTCTCCTTCTAATGCTTGATCTTGCAGAATAATAAAAATTCTAAAGTCCGATAATATATTCAAATAACTATCTTGAAATTGATTAAAAAATTGCTATAGAGCAAATAGAGTTCTACGAGAAATCTTCTATATTTTTCTAATATAATCTGTACTACTACTACTATGGAGAGGCTATTGGAAATTCCCTTTTATAAGATAGAGGAATCATGCAAGCATAAAGCACTCTCTACTGCCAAAAGACAAAACCCTAATAGGTGGCATCACCAAGCTACCTCAAATTCTAGTAAAAAATCAAATCTGACCATGAAAATCCTAAGTAATAAAAATTGGGCTGCTTCAATAATGGTGATGGGTGCAAAAACTTGAGGAACTGGATGCCATAGGAGCTTCATGAAGATCTCCCTATCAGGAAGAATATATGAGATTGTAAATTCTTGATAAAATATGATCTAATCAAATACAGGTAATAATGGAATCATCAAATGGAAGTGAAACCTTGAGATTGTGAAAGAAAAAAAACAACTTGCCACTCGGTAGTGCAAGTGAAAATACTATACCCGTTAGTGAAGAGACCCACCTGACAAAAGATGGGTGATGTGGCACGTTGGTGGGTTTTCTTCAAGATTTGTGAGAGCAGCTTGGGGAAAATCCCCGCCAGGTAGCCACATGTCTTGTTTCGATCTCAAGAAGGAGAGTGATATTCAAAAAGGTAGTGCAACCACCATGAGGCACCATTCTGTACTTTTTAGCCAAAATTATACCAGGACCTCCAAAGTCATGTGCCAGTGTGACACATAGCTAGGAAAATAACAAAATCCAAAAATATAAGAACCTTGGGGCGGAAAGAACAAAGATAATAAAATAAAAATACTTAGCGAAAAAAATTATCTACAGTTACATAGCCATATAATAATGTGTCATCAGTGAAAAGATTATGAGTGAGAGGTGGATTGGTTTTTGCAATATTGGTGCAAATTGATTTCTTATCATGCATCCTTTTGATGAATCCCCCAAATTACTGTATCAACCATAATGGTGAAGAGAATGGGGAAAAAATGGTCTCCTTGTTGGATTCCTTTTGTTTCTTTGAAGAAACCACATGGATTACCATTTATGAGGATTGTATAACTTGGTGTTTATATTTTAGGAGCTGAAAATTAGATCTATCCTAGGACCACCTACAAAAACAATAGAAAAAATTCACAAGATAATATTCAAGAAATGAGCTTTGTTAATATTAAGATCTATCAAATATGATGATGAGGTATGTTACAAGAGTGCAAAATGGCCTTTCTTATATAGACAAGGTGTGATGAAGTACCAAATGTGAAAACATTAAATAATTGTTGTCATTTTAAATGACATGACCCATCATTAAATGACCTAGGACTCTGATATTGACTAAAATATTAAAAGATAATATCTTATCTAAAAAAATTAAATACTCCTAGGACCTAAGTGGACTTAACATGTAAATAGGATCCACTAATTAACTAGTTAGGTATATTACCTATTTACACCAACACTCCCCCTTAAGTGCAACTTAGGGAGGTGATTATTAGGAAACTATGCAAGGATGAAAAAATGGGTCTTTGTTACATGGCCATTTTAGGTACCCATGTACAAATTCAAGTGCAATCTCTCAAAAATAGAGAAAAAAAGAAAATCCAAATGGAAAAAAAACCATCTCCAAAAGAGAAAAGATGCATAATATCCCCCAATAAGAGATGAAAATATAATAGATATCCCCCAATAAGAGGGAAAGAGAGAGACTATGTAGTCCCCAAAAATGTATAATATCCTACAAAAATGGTAAGTTTTTACAAAAAAAATATGATCTTGAATATTGACAAACAACTTTTCTCCCTTTTAGAATAATAAAACTTGAACTACAAATGAAAGAATTCTTCCTAGTTTGAATAGGAATTAAAAGGAAGAATATAAAATATGTATTAAAACATCTCTAAAATATTCTTATGTGTCTCCTTTTCCACTTGAACCATAGATTTTTGGGACCTGAATGCTACTCTAGCAGTTCTAGGGTTTTCACCTAAAAGGAGAGAGATTGGGTCCAAAAATACTAATGGTTTCACTCAATTTAGGATGTTCGTGATGTTGTATGATGAAAATGAACTTAAATAAATGAAATTGACTAATTGAAATGAACTAAAATGAATGCAAATGTGCAATTTAAGCTATGTTTGAAAATACAGTGTGATATGCAAGCAATGAAGAAATTAAAGAAAATATGCAAAACAAAAGGTACATGGATGAATATGAGTGAAATTTGATGTAAATTGTTGGAGTTAGTATGTCTAGAATTCTGAATGAATTAATTGAAATTTCACAGTGGGATTCATTCACCCAGGGTGGTGAATCAGTCTACCAACTGATGAAAAAGGTGTCAGGAACTAATTTTTAATAGTCAAGATCTAGAATATGAAAAAATATAGATTTTAAGACTTCAAGTGGGACTCATTCACCAAGGGTGTTGAATCAATCCTCCCCAAGATTTCTGAAAAATCAAGAGACAACTCTACAACACTAGATTTGGGAAAGTTTGATTGTCGGGTTGTCGAAGTCTGTTCTGTAGGAAGACAAAAAACACCCAACAAGCTTGAAATAATGATATGTTTACTTAAAGAACCTAGTTGATTTTATTTGCACTTTTCAATAACTTTAAACTTGTCAAATCGACAAAAAAAAGGGGCTACAAATACACATGTAAAAGGGGAAAAATGTTGGAGGGTTAGCAAATAGGGTTTTGCCTTGGTCAAACCCCACTTTCATAATCAAACCAAATAGAAATAAATGAAGTGAAAAGGAAATGATAAATGAAAAATATAAAAGTGTTACAAACTTACCAAAACCCTTGAATATGGAAGTTTGAAGTAGTGTCAATGGTTGCTTCAAAGTTCTTGAAAAGTGCTTGAGTTGATTATGTAGAATGCTTGATTGCTTGAGTGAATTGAGATTGAATGCTTGAATGAGTTGTTGGATTGTAGAAGGATGTAAAATGAGATGAAACACACTTATTTATACAATTCTTGTGCCTTAGTACCCGTTCATACCTCATCATAGGCCGACATCAAGTGAGTTTGAATAAAATCCCAAAAGGAAATGTTAAATATTTTGAATTTAGGGCAAAGGGGGACTCATTTGCCACCCATGGTGAATGGGTCCCACCTAGGACCTAAAGTTGCGTGTCAGGAAAAATGTTGTGTTTAATGTTGTTTGTCATGATAAGATCCAAAAATACACTCAATATAAGCATATGAGGGCATAAAGGGAGAAAATAAAACATGAGAAAGGTGTAAATAGTGAAGATGTGCCTAGAAAAGCATTAAATCTTGTTACAAGACTTTACAATACTTCAAAATAGGACTTGTTGATGAGTGAAAATGTGATTTTTAGGTGAATTGCATTAAATAGAGTCTAGAAGAATGTAGAAATATCTTGCAACACTTCACAACAAGTTCACTAGACATCATTCTTTGAGTTTTAGTATCTAAATAAGCATGTTCAAGCCATGATACATCATAAAATAAAAGCAACATAGTTCCAATACCATGAAACAAGACCTAAAAGGCCATGAAAATGACAAGGGGGCATTTTTATATGACACATTTAGCCCCCACTTTATTGAGAGGATAAACCTACTTCAAACTCACACTAAAGTAGCCACAAACATTGAGAAGAGGGTTCAAATGTACTTATGCTATCAAGATGGAATACAATGATCGAGAGGGATAATCAAGCCCCCAGGATGAAGATCCCATGGAAAACTAAGCATAAGAGAAAAGCAACACACAAGTGTTGAGATGAATTGAATGAAGCTTCAATCATCAATCCAACTATTTGTGAAAAGAGATCTAGGCTGATTGTTTGAAAAGAGGATGTGTACTAACTCTAGGGCCCCAGAACTTAAGTTGTCCATAGGGTGAGAAGGCCCAACTATATACTCACTTTGGGGCCACAGAACTAGTTTTCCATAGGGTGAGAAAGCCCAAAAAGTAAGATACACATCCTATTTGGTATGCACTCACAAACACAAAAGTGGCTATGGGGAAAGTCCTGTCGCTAGGTGGGCTTCCTGCTCAACCATGTTAAAGCTATATATTTTCAATAACTTTAACAAGGTGCCACAAAGAAAAATGCCCTGAAAAAAATGAAAGGTACCACAAACATGAAAGTTGTGTTATGCAAGGTGGCAAAAAGGAATGCAACAATGTAAAATGTAATGTAAAATATGAAGATATAAAAGTGTAAAATGTAAAAGAAGTTTGAAGGAGTCTTGTTCAGTTTATGCAAGGTAGGTCCCTTAAGGAACATTGTGTCTAATGTCTCCAAGAGAGGACCAATCAAAGAATAGTATATTCACCACTTAGTGGATGTGTTGTGTCACATCAAATCACCAAGATGAATGTACTATGATGAGAAATATCACACTTATGAAGGACATCATACCCAATGACATTGACAAAGTGAGAAACACATGACGTAAATGACAAGGCTTCTCTAGGAACCAAGAATGAAAATGAACTAATGCTAATGTATGCCCCCTAGTTTAAAGGAATAGACACACATCGTTTTGTGAGCAATGACTTTAAAGTAGAAAGAGAAAGAAAAAGAAAAAAAGAAAAAAAAACATGAGAGCCAACATGGAAAGCTCTATACCAAGTCATATGTTTCAAAGTTTGGCTACATCATGTCAAGGAAAATGAAAAAAAAGAAAGGGATTTTCCCCCAAGAAAAGAAAACACACAAAAAACATAAGGGATCTATGGATTTGGGGTTAGTATGTTTGTTGCTGCAATGTTGATTAAGGAGCTCAAAATTGTCATCATTCCCAAAATACATAGAATGAGAAGAATGATACAAAGAGAGCAAAAACAAAAGAAAAAGAAAGTCTATTTTGAGTCAACATGGAAGAGACATTGTGTTATTGATGATTTGCATCATTGATGCAGATCCAAGAGAGAAATAAAAACTTGACACACTTATTCAACTATATGCCTCTTTGTAACATCATCCAACTCAACATTTTGAAATAAGAGTTTCAACCTCCCTTAAGTTCTTTAACACACTCTTAACCATTAACAAGACCACCTTCTTCCAACCTTTCACAATGGCACATGGGAGTTAAAAAAAAAAAAATTAACTTGCAAAGCATGACCAATCAAATCCAACATATGTCACCTTTATTGTGAGTCAAAATAACAAACAAGTACCTTTACAATGTCTGCCCTTTTATATACCTATCATACTTTCTGACTGTCCTAACTCCTTGTAGCATACCCAATGCATTTTGTTAGAAGTATCTCTTGAATCAAGGCTACATTTTAGTCTATAATAATTAGTTTGGTTTCCCCTTTATGGTTTCTAAAATATAACCACAAATCAGTACAAGTTTCTTTTGGAGATTTTGATTCAAACTTGATTGTACTCACCATTAAATAGGCCTAAATAGGCTTCAAAAAAATTAGGGCTTATTAAATGCATCAACCTTTGACACAAATATCCTTCAAAAAAGATTCAAACACCTCATTTTTGGCCTAGACAAACTTTATTCACCCATAGAAGTGCATTCCCTTAGTTACTTTTATAAACCCTAGACCTTGTTTCTCTTGACTGCCCTGTTCAGACTATAATTCTCAAAAAACAAGTCAAGACCTTATTTTTTAATGGCTTAATTCTTATGATATTGACTCAAAACCAGTTAAATATGGTAACACATGCATAAAAGTATATTTTCACCAAAAATCAGATGATGTGGCTAATAGACTAAAGAGAAACATAATTTATTAATCTTGCTAATACCCTAATGAGGGTTTTGGACTGTTATGAGAAAAAAAATGATATCTCTTTCGAATGAACACCAAAATGCATGAAACTAAGCCCAAATGGAAGGTGATTAACATTTCCAACATTTATCAACCATTTTGCATCAGATATAGCTCATACATTTTTGTACAAGACCTAGAAATGTAAGTTTTTTCTAAAGAAAAATGGCAAAAATTAGAGATTTACTTTAAATTTGTTCTTTATTCAACCACCCTCAAATAAAAAATGATCACAAAAGCCTTTTTAAAGGAATTCAACCATGAATCATCTATTTCCAACTGATTCATAACTTCCCACCAATGTTTAAACCATAATGATCCCCTAATGTTGCTTTTAGGAAACTTTTACAGTCTTTGCAAATTTGTTGACAAATTTACATTTTTTTTGCCTAATACTCATCAAATTCCTTTTTAATGACCCCTACAAATGAACAATGGTATGAATGGAATCATCTAAAAAATAGAACCAAGGTGATGAAAAGGTGCTCCTACACCAAACTCCCCACCAAAAAGATTCCAATTCCACTTGAAGTTGATGTTGCCAACAAAATTGCCTTCTTGATATGTTCTACCACTTATCTGCTCCTTATCACCTTCATTTTCACTTTTAATTTAAAATTTTCCATGTAAATTAGTGATCGGCCATGCTTCCCCTCTAAAATGAAATGCCTTACTCCTTAATACACCTTAATATCATGCTTTTCCCTTTTCCCTTTAACCTTCAAACAATCCTTTGTCCAAAACATTAGTAACACAATGAAATGATATAAGGTTACAATCATGATACCTCCATCATGCTGTAACTCCTTGCAAAACTCTATGACCAATTCATCCATGATTATTCCCTTAACCAAATCAATGTATTTAACCTATGGAATCAAGTATATGCTCTTGGTCCTTTCTTCATCTTCATGACTTATATTATCTGCAACTTCTTCTTCAATGAAGTATTCCCTTACATCTTCAAAGGCTTCTTCCTCTTTTACCTTAATTTTCTTTCTTCTCTTAACTATGTTCCTCATAGGTCATGTGACTCTTCTCTTTATCTTCAGGTTCCAACTTGTTGCTTGCTTCATCATTTGTTTTATCTTCTTCGTAGATTCTAGGAACTCTCTATCCATCCTTTCCATCTCTTTTTTTATGTCAGCAATCTCTTTATCAAACTTGGCTTGTCTCTTTTTCTTCTTTCTCTCTTCCTTTGCTTGAAAATGCTTCTTCAAGTTCTCCATCCTCTCAATAAATATTCCTCCTTGCTTCGCATCACACTTACTTGCAAACAACCACCAAACAAACAACTACAAACCACAAACCATAACCAACTTATCAACCCATATCTTTCTTGGGCTCTGATACCAATATGATGCAGAGCCAAGAGAGAAATAAAAACATGAAAAACTTATTCAACTATATGTCTCTTTGTAACATCATCCAACTCAAAATTTTGAAATAAGAGTTCCAACCTCCCTTAAGTTCTTTAGCACTCTCTTAGCCATTAATAAGACCAACTTCTTCCAACCTTTCCCAATGGAACATGAGAGTTACAAACACAAACTTTAACTTGGAAAGCATGACCAATCAAATCCAACATATGTCACCTTTATTGTGAGTCAAAATAACAAACAATTACCTTTACAATGCCTTCCCTTTTATTTACCTGTCATAATTTGTGACTGTCCTAACTCCTTGTAGCATACCTAATGGATTATGTTAGAAGTATATCTTAAATTAAAACTACATTTTGGTCTGTAATCATTAGTTTGGTTTCCCTTTATTGGTTTCTAAAACATAACCACAAATCAGTATAAGTTTCTTTGGAGGTTTTTGTTAGAGTAATAAGTTATTATGCTTAGTTAATTATATCGTATTGATTAATTAATTAAGTCACTTATTCCTCTTTGTTACTTATGCTAAACTTAGGCACATTAATAATTAATTAATTATTAATTATTAAGTGTGCACAATAGGGTTTCATTTAGGGTTTCCATTTTAGGGTTTCTTGATCTCCTTCATAAGGATTGATCTCTTTTGTAATCATTGATTCTCTTAATGCATTTTTTACTGAGAGGTTTACAGAACATTGTTTTTGGTTCTTCATATCTTTTGCATGTGTCAGGTATCCATCTTGCATGCAGGTGATCTTGGTTTTCTAACATGGTATCAGAGCAGACTTGCAGCTGCCTATTGATGATCTAAAGATATTGCCTTTCAGTGAGTTTTTAATGCAAGGGTTTCCATAGGCATCTTTTCTGCAAGATCTGGGGGTAGCCATTTTTTCTGGACACTATGGGCTCAAAAGGACGTCGCCATTGTGTTCACAGCATCCCAAAACCCTAGAAACACTTGTCAAATAGCCCATTTTGGTGCAGTTGATATGGGAGGAATTTTTTTTTGCTAGGGAGGCCGTACGGCCTCCCTAGCATGCATTCCAATGCACCATTTTTTGAAAATTTTCAAAAAATGAAATTTGATTAAAAATTGTGTGCTGCCCACACAAATCAAACACTCCTTCGGCAGGCCACTAGCCGGCCACCAGGTAGCCGCTAGGCAGCCACCGCTGCCAGTGGCTCCCCTTTCTAGCCCCGACGGGCCCCTTATGCAGAGGCCATGGTCACATGGGGGACCGGGCGCTATGCGCCAAGCCCCCGCCCGGCCGCCCAACACCCTATACCGAACCGACAAGTCGTATGAGCGACCAGGGGCTCTGGCCCAGCCCCTAGCCACTAGCCCCCTGGTCCTGCATGGGACTAGGGGCTTTTTTTTTTAGCCCCTTGGGCGCCCTGCAGCCCTTATTGGGCATTTTGGAGCAGTGTTCACGAAATTGGGCATATTTTTTGTGTATGATCTCTATTTTTCGTAAACGAGATACCATTGGAAAGCTTATTCCAACGCCAATCCAGTGGTATTGGTTTTTTTACCAGATCTTGCTCCAGATTTGTTTTCAGGCATTTGAACTCAGATCTTGTGGTTTTCACTCCGGAGGGCATATCTTTTGACTTGATGCTCCATTTTTCATCATTTTTGCGGCATTGGAAAGCTGATTCAGTCCTCTACATAGATCTATGATCTATTTTATTTTTATATTTATGCATTTTTAGTATGCTACCCTTTTACAATCGTTGGGTTATTGTAATAAATGAACTATGATAAAGTTCCATTTGGGGGGTTTCTTGCATAATAATCTGATTAGAGTGTTGTTTTTCACTTTGATCTCCTTTTTCATATTGTTTTGATGGAAACTCACACGAGTTTATCTAGTCTCTTAGTTTCTTTTCGCCATGTATTTGCTTAGCTAGGCACATTGTTGATTCACATCGGTTCACACTTTAGATTGAGAGCCTATGGTTAATGATCCATGTTGGATCCATCTCAGTTTGAGGGCCATGTTTTTATGGTTAATGTTCCAAAGACTATATGGTACTCCTTCCCATGGAAGAGTTTTAGTCTCAGTTTGGCATCGACATCAAGTTACATGGCTTCTATATTTTGTCATCATCTCATCTCCTCTTGCTTCACAGATTCTAGGGTTGTTGCATTTTGTGATTTTTTGAGTGTTTCGTGGCATCGGGTCTACTGTCACATTATCATGATTCCGGTTTTGGTTTCAGTTATAGAAAAAAGTATATTTCCTTTCTTGTAAGATTGTGGTTCCAGTGTTACTCCACATTGATCTTCCAGTGCTTATTGCAACAATCATCTCATTGTAGGGGGGTTTTGTCCCACTGGGTTTTCCTTCTCTACCTCATATTGCATTTGTACTTGGGTACCTGATCAGGCCTAGTTGTCCGAACCCATCTTTACTTTCATGCATCTTATTCTAGTGTTTTATCTTCTTCGTAAGTTCATCTTAAGGGTGGGTGTTAGAGTAATAAGTTATTATGCTTAGTTAATTATATCATATTGATTAATTAATTAAGTCACTTATTCCTCTTTGTTACTTAAGCTAAACTTAGGCACATTAATAATTAATTAATTATTAATTATTAACTGTGCACACTAGGGTTTCATTTAGGGTTTCCCTTTTAGGGTTTCTTGATCTCCTTCATAAGGATTTATCTGTTTTGTAATCATTGATTCTCTTAATGCATTTTTACTAAGAGGTTTACAGAACATTGTTTTTGGTTCTTCATATCTTTTGTATGTGACAGGTATCCATCTTGCATGCAGGTGATATTGGTTTTTCTAATAGTTTTGATTCAAACTTGATTGTACATGCTGTTAAATAGGCTTCAACACAAACAGGGCTTATTTAATGCATCAACTCTTGACACAAATATCCTTCAAAAAACCTTCAAACACCTTAGTTTTGGCTTGGAAAAGCTTTATTCACACATAGAATTTTGTTCCCTTAATTATTTTTATAAAACCTAGAGCTTGTTTCTCTTGACTACCTTGTTTAGACTTTAATTCTCAAAATACCAGTGAAGACCTTATTTTTAACATCTTAATTCTTATGATATTGGCTCAAAACTAGTTGAATATGGTAACACATGCATAGAAGTATATTTTCACCAAAAATCATATGATGTGGCCAATAGACTAAAGGGAAACATAATTTATTAATCTTGCTGATACTCTAATGAGGGTTTTGGACTGTTATGAGAAAAACACTAATATCTCTTTTGAGTGAACACCAAAATACATGAAACTAATCCCAAATAGAAGGTGATTAACATTACCAAGATTTACCAACCATTTTGCATCAAATACAACCCATATAATTTTGTACAAGACTTGGAAATGTAAGTTTTTTTTAAGAAAATTTTGAAAAATCATAGATTTACTTTAAATTTGTTCTTTATTCAACCACCCTCAAATACAAAATGATCACAAAATCCTTTTTAAAGGAATTCAAGAATGAATCATCTGTTTCCAACTGATTCATAACTTCCCACCAATTTTTAAACCATAATGACCCCCTAATGTTGCTTTTAGGCAACTTTTACACTCTTTGCAAATTTGTTGACAATTTTACATTTTTTTCGGCTAATACTCATCAAATGCCTTTTTAATGACCCCTACAAATGAACAATGATCTGAATAGAATCATCTAAAAAATAGAACCAAGGTGATGAAAAGGTGATCCTACACCAATCATCCCTGAAAGGAAAACACAAGCGAAAAGCAAACGAAAAAGAAAAGAGAAAAATCTTTTGGGCCAACATGAAGGAGACATTTCAGTCTCAATACCTTGTGTAATGCCAAAAAGGAAAAACAGAAAAAAAAAGAAAAAGAAAAAGGAAAGGGACCATTTGGATCAACATGGAAGATATATAGGGCATCTCAATGCTTTGCATCATCCACAAAAGGAAAACACAAAATAAAAAGAAAAAAAGACAAGGACCTTTGTGGGTCAACATGGAAGGGACATACGGTGTCTCCACGCTTTGTGTCATCCCCAAAAGGAAAACCAAAAAAAAGAAAAGAAAAATGACAATGTAGGAAAAATAGAAGAATCGAGGTATGAATAGAAGAAGTGTACAAAGAGAGAGAACATTAAACACATGATACGGGGGAACACGATACACATATGAAAAGGAAAATAAAAAGAAACAAGTAATGCAGATGTGAGTCAACCATTAACTATGTTATTGGTTTCTCAATCTTAAAGAGATAAGCAAAAAAGGAATAACATAATTAAGGGACAAAGAAAAATGCATTACAAGGGAAAGGCTATCAACTTCTCACCCTCCAAAAAGTGTAAAGGCAAGAATGAGCCGAGATGGTTGATGGATAAAGAATCATGCAATAGTGAGAATAATAAATTCTACAACTATGGCATGATAAAGGGTGTTGATTATGTTTAAGGTATGAGGGGGAAACAATTGGTATCAGTGAAGTGATACTTTTCCAGTATTTCCTTCAATGTCTGACATTCTTCAGTGTGATGTCCAAGAATATGATGATATTTACAAAAAGGGATATTAGAGTCCTTAGGATGAATAAGTAACTTACTCACAGGTGGTAATAGTATAAGACTTTGATTTAAGAGAATTTGAAGCCTCCTTTCACATTTAGGTGGAGTATGTGCACAAAACCTAATCTTTTTGAGTTTTTAAGGTCATTTGCATTTGCTAGATTCTCCTTGCTCATGAATAGAAGGAGGAAAAGGACCCATGGGGATCCTAACATCCTTATCATTACAAGGAGATAAATGTTGTTCATGTGGAAGAAGAATGTTTAAATTAGGAGAAGAATTTAAGATGACCATTCCAACATCTAAAAGTCTCCTAGGTTGAAGAGGATGTCTCTCAGGATGAGAAGGACCTTGATATCCTAGTCCTATTGTGTTGGTTGTAGTGTATTTTTTTTCACGAAGTTGATGGATATCATGTTCATGTGTTATCACAACCTTGTTTACTAAAAATAGTAAAGCCTTTACCATATGTGTCCTCAAGGTTGATAGGATTATTTGTGACTGTATGCTCATAGAATGGTTGGGATTGTGGTGGTTGAGAAGAACTAGGTCCACTTGAGGGACAAATGTGAGGTCCTACATTGAATTCATGATTTAAATATGCAAAGTGATCAGGAGGTGCAATAGTGGGAAGATCTTGTGATATCATACATGGGTAAAAGGTTGCATTGGCTTCTAGGTTATCAAGGCAATCATTGTATAACTTATTCATGCTAACATAATTTTCTCCAAATATGTCAACATCATGAGTAGGACAATCATGAGGAGTTGAAGGAGAATGAGTTTGTTCAAGGTCATTAGGGTCACAACCGAAAGCACAATTTGACATGTTTACCAATGATTTTAAAGAATTCCCAAATTTATTGAAAGAAAATGCTATGATGCAAGTAATCTAAAGTGCAATTAGGGATGTAAAACAAAGAATCTGTAAATGAAAATAGAATGAAAGAACATGAAGTTGTGATGAAGATGCCACAATTGAATCAAGTAAATTCTCAATCAAAGAAGAAGGTGACAAACCAAGAATATGTGAAAACTAATGCTAAACAATCTCCAATGGAAATGATTCTTTGAAAATAATAGTATAATAAATATTGTCAAAGAGGAGATAAAACTCCTCAAATGTGTCCTCCAAATATGAAATGTGAGACTCCAAAAACAAAGATGCAATGTCTAATAAATATGAATCAAAATTAGGAATACAATGTGTGAACAGGTGAAAATACATGTTAGAAAATGAGCAACAAACAAAAGAGAGCAAACAACAAATATAAACACCCTACACCTCAAGATTGGGAAGATGATTAACTTAACAAAATAAAATAGAACATTTTACCTTGATGAGTTGTCCTTTGGTTGGCCCTTTGATCTTTGATATTGTATGCTCCTTTGATGGTAGATAATGAGGATGCAAGATGGTTGAAGTTGGCTAACAATGGAAGTAAATGCTATGGTGAATGGAAGAAAATGAGAAATTTGACTAAGTATGGCTCAAATGAAAAATTTTCAAGAGTTTGGCTAGCACCATGATCCCCCCCTAAAATGAGAGAAAATGGGGGGTATTTCTAGAGAATTTTGAATTCTCTAGAAAAATGGACGGTTGAGATTAAAGCAACAAGGCCAAAATGTAGGGCTATGGTGAGTTGAGAACTCACAAGCCCTCACATCTTGACATGTGGCATTTGAAGTGGCTTGAAAAAGATGATGTGTAAACGAGTTGGAAGGAGAGTACATGACATGGAGGTACTTCATAGTACCTTGATATTTGGACAAGATCTCCTCATAAAGGAGGTCCTAGTCTCCATGTGGGTGAGAGGACAAGCGAGGAATTAAAAATTCCTCAAATATCCACATGGGAATGAGAAATAATTTTAAATTCTTTGAAAAGAATCAGAGTATTAAATGTGAATTAAAAATTCACATGGGGAAAGGGGTGCCTTCTCCAAAAGGAGAAAGTCTTCAATAAGGTTGACTTAGGACACATTCCATAAATGACATGGAGATTAGGTTGACGTAATTAAGTGATTAAGGTTGTACAAGTAGCTAATTAGATAAATTAATGACATATTAGAGGCAAGTGGGAAATTATGGAGGATGTGACCCTAATGATGATTAGGGGTGTGCACACCTTAGCCATAAATTAATTATGATTAGAAGAGGGTTAGATGGTTAAGAGGGATTAGAGACCAACTTGCAAAATTTGAAGGATGTGACAATGAGAGAGAAAGTGAGGAATTAAAAATTAATTTAAATTCCAAGAGGTAATATGACTAAATTAAATAAAATGGTATATTTGTTTAATTTAGAGAGGAAATAGGGTAAAAGTATTTATTAAATCAAATACTTTGGAAACCTTATGCTGGACATGAAATATTAATTAAATGAATGATTTAATTAATATCAGCAAAGAGGATGAAGTGGATGAGAAAAGGGATGATTAATGAGACATCCTTGACCATATGGAAGTGATCAAATTTTGATGTCTACATTTTTCCCCTCTTGGAGACACTATTAAGATAATAGGGTTTCGAAGAAAATAAAATGCAGATGACTCTATAGAGGAAGTGACCATAGAAGAGATGCCCCAGCATGGGAGAGTTTGTATGAGCTGCCCAAATGGAAGGAAATTAAAGGGGACACCCCATTCTCACAAGAAAAGGCTTATGACGGAATATTGGGAGAGAATGGTAGGGTATGCCCCCTTGAGAAGGTGGACGAAGAAGGAAAAGGAGGTCCCGGGCAACTTCTTGAAAGTATGGAGTGGTATATGTCATTCAAAAGACCACGAAAAAATGAGAGGATTGATGTTTAAATGGAGGAAAATGGGTATACAATGTGCAAATGGTGGCCCTAAGAAGATAGAGGGTGAATGGATTAGTTGGGGGGAAAAGAAGCTAAATAAAGGGAAAAATGAGGGAAAAAGGTTATAAAAGGTAATTCTAAGAATTACCTCTCCTCATTTGGATAGTCGTCAATTAAGGAGGAGAGGGAGAAAATGAGAGGGTGAGGGTGAAAGTGAATGATGTTAGAGTACGATAGTGACATTATCCACCAAGGGGATGAGAGATGACTATTCTTCAGCGAGTGTGTCATGCCACGCTAGGTTAGCTCCAAACCCAACTTTGTGATTTTTTTCATTTTGTTTAAATTTTTCAAAATATTTGAAAATATGGATTTTTTTGGGAGGGGAGGGATGAAAAATGGGTAGAAGGAAAAACTAGGATTTTGGGCTCAGTAAGGGAGGAAAATTTAGTTGGGTATGCCCCAAAAGAGGGCCAAGTAGTGGGTGGGAAAAAAAAGAGGGGGGGGGGGTGGGTTTATTTTTTGTGTCGGGTCTCACAGAGGAGTGGATCTATCTGTACCCGAGCAGGCCCACCCACGTATGGGGGTAGGTCTGCCCACGGACGGGGGTGGGTGTGCCTATGACCGGATAGGTCCAACCATGTTCAAGGTCAGGTTTGCCTATCATTTGGCAGGTCAGCCCGCGGGACTCGGGGACCTATCCAAGAGCCTAGGCGAGGCTGCCCGCAGTCGAGCGGGTCTGCTCGAGAGCTCATGCAAGTCTGCCTAGGAGCTCAAGCGGATCTGCCTGAGTTGGGGAGGGTCCACCCACAATCGAGTGGAGGCGCACCCGGGGGCTCAAGTAGGAACCCGCCCAAGATGGGGAGGGTTCGCCCGCGGACCGAGGAGGGTCTACCCAAGGCCAGGGTGGGTCCGCCTAATGTCTCGAGTGAGGCTAGTAGTTGAGTTGTGATCTGTGAGGACCAAAAAAAGGGAAAAGATGAAAAGGAGAGGGAAAAGGGAGGAAAGAGAAAGGATAGGGAAGGGGAATCCCGTGGTTGCGAAAAAAAAAATGATGCAAGAAGAAAGGAGAAAATGACATAGTGGTCATGTCATGGATGCAGGATTTTGAGAGTTTCTGGACGTAGGAGAGACAGTTCGAGGTATTGAGTAGATGTATAGTGATGATTAAGGCCCATAGGGCCATGCTAACAACATTGATAGAGCATTGGGATTCGGTGACATCAATGTTTCATCTACCGATTGGGGAGAGGATAGTGACTCTAGAGGACGTATGGTGGATTCTGAGGCTCCCCATAGTAGGGCTCCTAGTTAGTGAGTGTCAAGTAGAGGGTGAGGTACTGGATGAGTCCATGTAGGTTGTGTTTGGCATTGACGAGCTACCGATTCAGTGGCAATAGTTGGACATGGGTAGATGCTTGTCTGTAGGGTACTGACATTGTCGTTATACCTAGTGGGGTTGATTATCAGGATATTGCTACAAGACCAGAGTGGTCGATTCTTGCATCTCAGGTTTGTCGAGGTGATCCATCACATCATCGAGGGCCACGAGGGTCAGTTTGCATGGGGGACCTATATGTTGGCATAGCTATAAAGGGATATGCACGTGATATGCTATCGAGAGGTGGTGAGTGTGACACACGTCACACTGCTACAGGTGTGGGCCTAGGAGCACATTAATGTGAACATGCTATTCATGTTGAGAGTAGGAGAGTAGGATGACAGAGTAGTAATAACTTATGGATGGGGGACAAAGGCGGGAGCGATACTACGATATTGGGCTATCAAAGATGTGGATGTGTGGAGGAGACGATTTGATGATGTACATGTAGAGATGATAGTATGGTGTCCATATATGCAGTGTCGATTCATAGATTGAAGGGATGATGAGGGGGCACATAGGGGTTACTTCTTTACCTGATGTTATATCGTTGGGAGAGGTCCACATGTAGTGGAGCTGCATAGGCCAGATTGGGTGACGAGGCAGTTTGGAGTGAGGCGGGATATTCTCATGGGGCAAGTGTAATTCTGATGATTGATATGAGAGTGGCCATGGGGAGATGAGTTAAATTGAGATACAATGTGGGAGGAGTTGGAGGCACTACAGTTTGTGCCATACCCAGGTAGGTGGGAGGGGTAGAGAGATGCAAGGATGACAGATTGATATGGTTAGTGGTTTAGGCAACATCTGTCTCCATGGATTACACTGGTGGTGCCCATTGAGGGGGCACTAGGTTTTGGGTTAGAGGATGATAGACAATTGATGGTAGAGAGAGAGGGATAGGGTCCATAATGAGAGTGAAGAGGAGGATGACAAAGAGGAGGACAGGAGGCAGTCAAAGCAGCAAAGGAGCCAGTGAGGGTAGGCAGGAGGAGGAGATGATGACATAGAGCCTAAGGAGGAGATGGAGCAGAGGAGGGAGGATGAGGCTAGGGTTATGGCATAGTAGGAGAGGGGGCCAGAGGCCTAGAGAGATGAGGCAAGAGGTGCATGCATCGCCAAGAGGTTGGAAGGAGGAGAGACAGGAGGAGGTCGATGCTAGTGGAGAACAAGAGAGACAGGAGGTAGATGTGGCCATAGGAGGATAGCAATGGCAGAGACAAGAGGGGGCCGAGGCTAGTGGAGAGTAGGTATGAGGATCTCTCATGGTGATTGATGTGGATTAGATTGAGGCATCGACAGAGAGTGAGAGGTATGAACCACAAGAGATGGAGATTGATGCAGAGGTACATAACATCCCACCACTATTAATAGCACCACCTAGAGGATAGGATCCAATAGTGTTACTAAGAGGGACCCTGGAGAGACTACTACTTAGTGAGCAGCAATTACGGTAGGCAAAGGTGGAGTAGATCAAATTAGAGGTAGAGATGAGTGAGCTACAAGCACGATTCACTTAGAGCGAGAGGGACTACTCAGATCTGGCCACGATGGTGATAGAGGTGGAGAGTAGAATGTTGAGAGAGAGAGATGATGCACAAGATGAGGTGGTTGGCATGCAGGTAGTAGTAGAGAGGTTGCGATCAGCGGTGGTTAGGGAGCATGAGGGAGGGATGCAGAGAGATTGGAAAAAAACCGTTTGGTGGTGAATGAGGTGATATGATAGGTTGTTAGAGTAGGGATAGGGAAGGAATTTACAGAGATTGGGGCAAGTACCGAAAGAGATATAGAGGATTTGTGGGGATAGCTAGAGCGGTTATGGAGAGAGAGAAGATCTGTACCGGGAGTGGGATGAGCTCAGAGAAAAAGTGCACTGTTTAGAGTAGACAATTGGAGATATGGGATTGATACAGTGAAGAGAGGAGGAGATGGGGGTGTAGATACGTGTGTTGTAGATAAAGAGAGATGTGGCACAGGCATAGGTACAAGCCATAGAGGTAGCGAGGGATGTCATACAAGCATGTGCTCAAGTGTTATAGAGTGAGAGGTAGGTGGCAGAGGCATAGGCCCAATCTATTTAGAGAGAGAGGGATGCAGCAGTGTCATAGGTATTAGGTCTTCAAAGAGAGCGAAATGCAACTGAGTTGAGACTTTAGTCACTTTAGAGGGATACAGATGCAATGGAGGCTAGGGCACAGGCCATGCATAGGGATAGAGATGTCACAGAGGTATAGATGTAGATGTTGTAGAGTGAGTGGGACACAACACAAGCACAGCTGTAGGCAGTGCAAGCCGAGGGGGTTGAGCCAGGGGTAGAGGTATAGGGGTTACATGCATAGTTAGAGGCTACATAGGCTAAGAGTGATTGGGCCATAGAGCAGCTACAACTAATATTAGCATAGGAGGCCTGGGGACAGGAGTAGAGAGCTATTAGTGCAGATTAGGACAGGTATAGGCATGAACAGAATGCTGCCAGACATCAGGCTAGGCAGAGAGATGATTATATGCAGGAGGAAAGTTGTTGGAGGTGTAAATATGATCATGTCCTTCCAGATCTGGCACAACGCATAGCGTGCTACATCAGATAGGTACCTTAGATGCTAGTACTGTCCTAGTCATTAAGGAAACATACTAAAGGGTATAGTGACTATCAGCGAACCCCTTGTCCTTGTGGAAAGTACCATGGGACTCCCACCCATGACTACCAGGGGACCCCTACACACAGAGGGCCAGTGTCTGACTCTCCATAGAGATTAGACGTGGGCAGCTCACAGTAGAGCAGTCAGAGAGTAGATAAAAGGATACCAATTTTTTGACAGGTACAGAATGGAGGTTTAGTACATATCAACAAAGAATAGAGGTGATCTACATCTCTTGATTTTGTACCTTATTTGATGATATATGATTGATACGTAAGTGGATTATGCTTGAGACATTCTAACGAGATGTGCATTTTATTATTTTGATTATGATATGCAATAGCCCTTATTGACACTATGTGTTAAGTTTTCTTCTATGGATGATTTAGTTTATGTATGCACATATATGGGATATTTCATGCTTATGTGGATGGATGATTTGGTTTATGTATGCACATGTATATGATATTTCATGCTTATGTGGAAGGATGATTATGCATGTATTAATGTTGATAATGTAGGATGATATGAATATTTGGTATTAAATGTAATTAGGATGTATCTAACAATATTGTTTTTTAGGTGGTAATGAATGTATTATGTGAATGTTAATATGGATATGTATGGGTTCAATGAAACTATGGTGCTTAATCTAATCAGTCTATGAACTATGAAATATGTTGTATCTACAATGTAACATGGAATAAGAATGAAAGATGAATTCCTATAATGCCACCCTAAGTGTCATTAAGGACTTGCATCAGAATGCGAATAAGAAATAGGTGTATTGTGGGTGTGATACTGCACCTATCAAAAAACCATTAGTACCCTGAGAGGAAAACCAAGAGGGAAAAGAGTCAAAGTTTTGCACAACCTAAATCACAAGTCATGGATAATGAACAAGGTTGAATGAAGAGTGCATGTAATGAAATGAAATGCAATCAAGAATGCAATTTTCCATCTTCAGAGCATTGATTTTTGCTCTAGCGTAATATACTGAATACCCTGATATGTAGGACCAAGGCAAGTTGGCATCCAATGCATGAAACAAACACAAAAAGAAAAAAGGCTATCTTGACACCCCAAGGTCGTGATGACCTTGGTCAGGCTATGTATTGGGATAACCAAAAACACACAAGGATGTCCCAGCATAACACAAGACCTCAGGGATCTTGGTGGGTACTACTTGGGATAACCAAGAAGACAAAAACAAAGAAAAGATCACGATACACCCCTATGTTGACTAGTCAAAGCACACCATGCTATGATGAATCAAGGTGACCATGACAATAGATGATAGGGAGCTCAAATGATAAACAAAATCCAAAAGTATCAAAACATCAAAATCAATTTAAAACATCATTTTCCATCAGATCAAGGCGATGGATGGAATTGATGTGGTCTACTAGGAAGGATGCATCCTGTTGAGACCAATGATGGATGCTAAACTAAAATGACCCAGTTGATGCAAGATATTTTTCATTAACTAGATCTCCTGACACTAGAGGACTTCATTTGTTAAGAACCAACCAGACAAGGATAATCTTGACAACATGACACAAGAGATCAGACAACAGACCAAAACACCCTATAGACCTTGGGGCTTGGAGGTTGAATAAAGATGAGCCTTGCATACATGAAAGTGAAAAGCCCTCGTAGTTCAAGAAAATACCATGGATAAAGTGGAAAGAGGATAATGAATATAGATGATAGATGACCAACACAGGATGGTTAGAATATCCTAGGGGTAGATCAAATGATCATCCTTGACTACGTGACAGTGCAAGGGAAACATAGTTTGACCAAGGATGAGAAGACTGACGTGACATGATGAGATCTAGATGGAGACCGACATAATGGGGGGCCTATATGATGACACAAAAAAATCGACAATTAGATGAATGACACAAGCTTAGGGTGGGATAAAAAAAGCCCAGGATGAGGGATAGCCAAGGTAGATCATTCAATGATCAATCAAAATATACCAAGCGGCCAAGGACAAGATGGGATGGGATGTACAGATAGAATAGATGAAGTCATAAAGTAATTAGGATGCAAAGTAGATAATGATTAAGCCCTCTATGGATGATGCTTGTTACCAGGTTTTTACCACTTGTACTTATCCAAGGCACCACTAAAAGTGGTTTTCATCATAGGAAAAATTTATTTCTCTTTACTATTTTTGGATTTTTTTGGATTTCTGATTGTTTTGCTTGTTTTATTTTTTGATAGGTGGGGTTACCAAGCGGACTTAGGTGTAGAACCTTTTTAGATGCATGATATTGATAGGTTCTTCAAGGGGCTCTCCTTCAAGGGTAGCAAGTCCGTATGCCCCAAATCCATATTTAGCAGTTATGATATAAGGACCCAACCAGTTTGCCTCAAATTTTCCTTTTTTATCATGGTCCAGCTAGGTATGTTGGTTCTCTTTAAGGACAAGATCACCAACCTAGAATTGTCAAGGATGAACCTTCTTATTATAGTTACGCTTGAGGTGGTTTTGGTATGCTTGCAGATGATCATAGGCTTTGATTCTTCTTTCATCAAGTAACTCCACCTATGCAACACAAGCATCCTCTTCGCAGATAAGGTTCTTCAAAGAAATCCTCAGTGATGGGAGCTCAACTTCAATTGGCAAGATGGCTTCGATGCCATACACTAAAGAATAGGGGGTGGTGTCTATAGGGGTATAGATGGAGGTATGATATTCCCAAAGGGTAGGATGAATATGGAGGTGCCTTGACCAATGTTATTAACCTTTTTGAGGATGTGGATAATGGTCTTGTTGGTTGCTTCTACTTAACCATTACCCTAGGAGTAATAAGGAGTTGACCAATGATGTTGGATATGAAAGGAGTCCCAAAGGTGTTTCATGGCTTGGTTTTTAAAAGGTCTTCCATTATTCGAGAGGGTGGTGGATGGAATACCATGTCTGCAAAGAATATGGTAAAGGATGAATTTTAAAATTTGAGTACCGGTGATTTGTGAGAGTGGCATTGCTTCCACCCATTTGGTGAAGTAATCAGTGGCAGTAATTATGAATGTATGGCTATCGAAAGATGGTGGGTAAATATTTCCAATCAAGTTGAAACCCTATTGAGAGAAGGGCCACAGTTCCAAGAAGGGCTAAAGGTCCTGTGCTGGAGCATAAATCAAATCTACATGTTGCTAGCAAGGAAGGCATTTCTTCAGGAATTCACAAGCATCATGCTCTAATGTAGGCCAATAATATCCAATTCAGAGAATCCTTTTGGAAACATCCATACCATTTGAATGAGCCCCACAAACACCACTATGTACCTCTGTTAGTGCTGTATGGGCTTCGGTCTCATTCAAACATCTATGGAGGATTCCATCATACGTGTGATGATAAAGCATATCACCGATGATAACGTATCGGGAAGAGTGTTGAACAAAGGATTTATGTGGATTGCTTGAAAGATCTGGTGGTAGAATATTATCATGTAGATAGGTATATATGTCTTGGTACGATGGGGAAGTGAGACCCACAATGTCACACACCATGTCAGTCTCAGGGATATCATATGCTAGGATTAAAAGTTGTTCCACAAGGAACTCACACTCTTTTCAATCTTTAGGCATGTCAATCAGGGAGCCAATAGTAGCCATTGCATCAACTATTTTGTTCTATACTCTCATAATTGGGTCAAACTGTACGAAGGTGAAATATTTCTTGAAATCATCCACTATGCATTTATAGGGTAATAGCTTATCATCTTTTGTTAGGAATTCATCATTAACCTGCTTAATGGCCAACAATGAATCACCAAAGACCCTCAAGTGAGTTATGTTCCATTGCTTTACAATTCAGAGGCCCATGAGTAGGGCTTCATACTCAGTTATGTTGTTGGTACATGGGAATGCTATAGTGAATGATTTTGGAGTGTAATCACCTTGAGAGGTAACCAATAGAATTATCGTGCCTAACCCATTATGAGTATATGAGCCATCAAAATACAATATCCAGACAAGTGCTTTTGTAACTATGAAAACTTCATATGGAAATTCAGTGACTAGAGGGTAAGCATCCACTAATGGTGCCTCGACCAACTGATCAACTATGACTTGTCCCTTTATGGCTTTGTGATCGAAACGTACTCTATGTCAAATTCACTTAGGAGCATGACCCACTTAGCCATGCAACCAGTTAGAGTGGTTGTGGATAACAGATTTTTTAGTGGATCAATTTTTGCTATTAATTTGACCAGATGGCTGAGCATGTAATGTCAGAGTTTCTGTGTGCTGAAGACTACTATAAGGTAGACTTTCTCCATTGGAGAATATTTTAATTCATAGATCACCAGTGTTTGACTGGTGTAGTAGATTTCTCTTTCTTTTGATGATTCATCATGTTGTGCCAATAATGCTCCTAGTGTGACTAAAGTGGTAGAGATGTAATGTAGGAGGGGTTTCCCTAGAATAGGTGGCATCAAGATCAGTGGATGAGCTAATTATTCCTTGATCTTATAAAAACTTGTTTGACACTGTTGGTTCCATTTGAAGGTGGAGTCTTTTTTGAGAAGATGGGTGAATGACTGACACTTCTTTGCAAGTTGGGCTATGAACCGATGGATGGATTGTAACTTCCCTTGGAGACTTCTTAATTGTTTCACATTACACAGGGGTGGCATGTCAAGAATAGCTTTCACCTTGGTGGGATCAACCTCAATACCACTTTGAGAGACTATGAAACCAAACAATTTTCTTGATGTAACACCAATGAAACACTTTTTTAGATTTAGTCATAGCTTGTAATGTTCTAACTGATCAAAGATCTTTTTCAGGATGATAGGATGCTCTAATTGGGTTCTGAATTTTCCTAGCAAGTCATTGACATAATCCTCCATGATAATATGGATGAGGTCATGGAAGATGATAGTCATTTCCCTCTGATATGTTTCCACTACATTCTTGAGACCAAAGGGCATAACATTGTAACAAAAAGTACCCCAAGGTGTCATAAAAGTGGTCTTGTGTTTGTCTTCTGGTGCAATTCAAATTTTATTGTAACCAGAGAAACCATCCATAAGGGATAACATCTCATGTCCTACAGTTAGGTCGACCACCATGTAAGTATTGGGCAGTGGGAAGTCATCTTTTGGATAGGCTTTGGTAAGGTCCCACAAGTCTGTAAAAATATGAATGTCTTTGTTTGGTTTGGCAACATGTACTATGTTGGAGATCTAATTGGATTAGTCAATGGATCTAATAAAACTGGCATCTAATAGTTTCTCCAATTCCTTCTTGACTAATAATGGTACCTGTGGATGCATTTTTCAGAGCTTCTATTTGATAGGCTTGGCATCTGGGCAAACATCCAGATGATGAACTACTAAAGCAAGGTCTAAGCCTGGCATGTCTGAGTATGACCATGCAAAGTTAATGATACCATCTTGGAGTAGTTGAACAATGACTAAATATTCTTGCTCTGACAAAGATTTGGCCACATAGGTGATCTTAGGGTTTTTGGCAGTACCCAGATTAACTTCTTAAGTTTCTTCAATTAGGATTGATGACTGTGTGAATAATGGAGTTCCCACAAGGGGAAGATGAATGCTTCCATCCTCTAGCACCTCTTTGGAGTTTTCACTATTGGATGTGTCACTTATTTCTACTTTTTCCAAGTCAGGAAGTGCCTTGGGAAGGTTTTCACTAGATGACCGTTTTTTAATTTTTCTTGTTTTAATTTTTGCGACTGGAGTGTTCATCCTCCCCCAATCCCATGAGGTTGACATATGTATCCAATGAGACATTGACAGGTGTGCTATCACGTAGGTCCCAATCAATAATTTTAGGATGGCGAAGGGATAAGCTAATGGTAAAGATGGATAAGCAATCAAACATGGATGACAAATCCGTGTGATCAACATCATCATACACACGTATGATAGATTCCTCCTCGGGTGTGTCTTCCAAGGGACCATTGTCCATAGTAACATTATTGGAAGTATTAGATGATGTTGTAGGGCCTTTCTTCTTTTTGTCATATCTGAGGCCTATAATCCTTGGTGACTTTGACACATCAATAGGTTGCAACCATCCCTACTCTTCCTTACCTAGGCCCCCACCTTGGTAGTTATAATTTTTTGTGAACTTAGCATACCAAGCGTATACTTCCTAAAAGTATTCCTTTAGAGGTGGATCTGGCTAGGGTTCTTCATGATATACCCATTGACTGATATCTTCTTCTAGTGCATTTATCTTTATACTAGGAGACTGGAGAGTGGTGGTGGGGATATTTTTAACACTAAAGGTGATGGTATTGTCTTCTTTTGGAGTAGCCTACGAAGGTTGGTCGTACATATGTGGTGATGGTCGAATGGTTTCCATATTTAGGGTTGTATGCATTTCATATTCACCACACCCCTTGTCAATGATCTAGGCTTTGGTGACTATAGGATTGGTGGTAGGAGACTGAGTGGTTGTTGTGGTGGATGATGGATTGGAGGATGATGACTGAGATGCCCCCATTTCAACCCCAAAACAATAATATAAATGGGGAAATGATGCTTCTAGAGCACAACAATATTCAAATGGTTGTGGGTCAACATAAATGGTGATCTCTTGTCCATTAACCACAAATTTCAAGCACTGATGGTACTTGGAGGGGATGAATTGCATGGCATGGATCCATGGGTGGGAGGAGATTATATGGTAAGTCCAAATCAAGGACATGGAAAGTAGTATACTGAACTACAAGTCCAACCTGGATGGGAAGATAGATAATTCCTTTAGAATTTCTTTCTGCATTATCATAAGCCTTGATCATGATGATTTGATTACTCAAATCTACTTGAGTATACCCCACCTATTTTATTAATTTCAAAGTGCATAGATTGAGGGTAGAGCCATTATCGACTAGGATCCTTTTTTATTTTATGAAAGGCAACTAGGATTTTGATATGCAAGGGATGATTATGATTGGCATTAATATTTGGCATGTCATTTTGGTTGAGGTGTAGCATGTAAGATAAAGCTAGGTGTCCTACTAAAGCTTGGAACCATGTGGGATCGATGTCATTAGGTATATGAGTTTCCTGTAAAGCTCTATTGAGAATTTCTTGATGTATGAGAGAAGACTTAAGTAAATCCAAGATTTAGATCTAAGTAGGGGCCTTTCCTAAGTGATCAAGAATGTTGTACTAAGAGTTTATAGGATTTGATTGGGTGAATGTGGAGGCTATAGGGATAGTAATGTGGGACCACTGGGTAGCAACAACACATTGGGGGTCTTTAGCCTTAACATGTATCATAGACACACGAGGTTCTACCTGTTCAATGTAATGGGGATGCCATCATAATTGAGAGATACATTTTTATAGCTTATGTTATTTGTGTTGTTGTCTTGGGGATTTTTTTGGAGGTGCTTGCACCTTGATTATGGTTAGGGAAGGCATTTTAGTATATCTACAATTGAGCATTAGATGACGAAGTGTGATTGGTGTCAACTTTGATATCTCCTCGATCGATAAGATCTTGGACATAGTTTTTGAGACCTTGAAACTTATTCAAGGTGTGTCCTTTAATTTTATGGAATTCACAATATTCATTTTCCCTAAACTAGGAAGGTTTGGGCTTGGATTCATCAAGTGGTTTGGTGAGAGGATATGTGATCGGATAGTTGACTTGTAACAACTTATTGAATATGACACTCAAGGGTTCTGATAATTGAGCATACTGACATTTTTCATTCCCTTGAGTGTTTTGGTTTGACTGTTGAGGAGGATGAGATGCACCCTGTGGCACGGATATGGTATTGGGTACAAATGGTTGTTGTCTCTAGGATCTATTGGCTACTTGAACATGTTTGGTATCAGCGACACCATCATTTACTACTTTTTTTTTTCCAAAAGAAAGAATTATCACCGGATGGCCTTTCTCTGTCATGGTTGTGTATCTTGGTGTGCCCTTTGGAAATAAGGGTGCATTCAAGGATGGGTCCTTTTTCCACTATCTCAGCAAAAGTGGTCACATACTGTAACCTAAAATTATGAGCCATATCGAGATGAGAGTTCTCCATGAAGAGGGTGACCATGCCTTTCTCTTTGAGAGGGGTTTTCATTTGGCTTGCTAGTGAACACCACCTCTGAAGGTAGCTAGCAAAGGCTTCACCTTCCCATTGTTTCTCTTTGAGGAGATCCAAGGTATTAGTGTCCTTCTCCAAATTGAAGGAGAAGTAATAAACAATTTTTTTCCGAAAGATCTGCAAAGAATTTTATAGACCCTCATTCTAGACCCATGAACCATTCTAGGGAATTTCCAGTCACACTCAGTGGAAATAGATGCAAGAGATAGTTTTCGTTGTGGATAAATTCCTAACACTGGGAGTAAAACTCTTGCAAATGAGCCTTAGGATCTTTTCTTCCCTTGTATCTGTCAATTTTTTGTATTTCAAAGTGTTTAAGGAAGGGGATCAATGAGATGGAGCGATCAAATGGATAGGGACATATGTATTCAAATTTGAACGATTGGTTTCCATTCCCTGCTTGAAGATCTTTCAGAGCAGCTTTCATTTCTAACAGATCTGAGTTGACTGGTGGTGTGAGAGCCAAAGATGGGTTAGATGGATATGGACTATAGGACGACGAAGGATCCTTCTGAGATAGTGTTTGAAGGTTGAGGTATGGATTAAATTGATAGTGAGATGATGATATCCCTTGCTGGTATGTCAAGGGAGTTTGTAGGTATTGGGGTTGTTGTGAGGTATAGTATGGATTTGTTTGATAAAAATGTGTAGTAGGATGCTGAGGAGGTTGAATTTGGTGTTGTAGATTGGTTTGTTAGTACTGAAGGTACTACTGTGACTGTTGGGGAGGTTGCTGATGTGATGTGAGGTGTTGTGTGGGTTGAGATGGGATGTTGTATTGCGATTGAACTCGTAGTCATAGAATGGATCTGAGGAATGAGGATATGGCCTAGGAAGGAGGTTGAGATAGATTTCCTTGCGATTGGTGTGGTGGTTGTTGTGAAGAGATCAAGGGGTTATGTGGGGGTTGTTGCTAACGAAGCGGCTGAGGTAATGTAGAGGAATTTTCCACAGGAGGTTGTTGGGTACCAAAGGGGACATTCAGTTGGGATGTACCTTGTGGCAGTAATGGAGGTGGTATGTTAGATTGGGGAGGTTGTTGAGATACATACGAAGGTGACTGTAGGTTTGTGACCCTATGAGGTGGAAGAAATGTTGTAGAAGGGGTGCCCCAACATTGATGGGAGGTTGATTTGAAAGGGGTGGTACTATCAGCATTAATGGTAGAGGTTGTAGAATATTTTGTGGCATGCCATAGGAAAAAGGATTGTTGGGATTAGTTGTTTGAGGAGCCCCCATGACTGAGATTGTGACATGTAGGGGATTGTTAACATGATACAGAACGACATTGCCGAATTCAGGTTGGTGCCAACCCTCAATTGGAGGAACATTAGGGATGTATGAACTACCTAGTGCGTTTTGTCAATCTTGGGGTATGTTAGATGTGGAAATTCCATACTTGGATAGGTCGATACTTAATGGAGGTTTGACACCTCTTTCAATTAGGTGGGCCAATATTTCTTCCCCATGTTTTCTGAGAAGGTGATCTGTCATTTGCACATTGGTAGGGTTACTAAAGTGTTCCTCAAATGTAAGTTCGGGTTGATTGACCATGCTCTCATCCTCAAGTGGCGATGTGTTTTGACCATCAATATTGGACTATGATGATGTAATATTATGAGGATCTTGAGGGATATTCATACTGTTATTGGGATCTTGAGGGATATTCATATCATTATTAGGATCCTAAGGGATATTCAGTCAGGAATTTTGGGCTTGTTGCTCAGCCATTTTGCTTCTCTATGATCGAATCTGAATGGGCATGCAAGATGATATAATGGAATAGGATGCTAGGATGATTTTGATGATGAAAGGATTAATTTGATTCAATGATGGATTAATCGACAAGGATGTGGCTCAATAGGGTTGGTTTGGATGATTGATTCGACCAAAGTGGATTTTTTTGATGAGATCAGATTGGGTTAATTGGTAGACAATTGGGTAATCTGGATTCGACGATATGAGGATTTGATTTGGATTGATGATCGATTAATAAGATTGGACAATAAGATGAATGATAATGACTAGAATCCAAAATTGATTTCAAGAGTGATCCTTGGTAATGCTAGGTGTTGATTAATCGACTAAAGGGTGGATGTATGATAACGACACCAAATCCAAATTGAGATAGAAGTATATTGATTGGGGCAACGGGGATGACAGACTTAGGATGGATGACAATCCTAAGTCAGTTGTTAATAGATGATGATTAGAGAAAAACACCTAGGTCAATTTAGATAACTACTTTAACGAAGTTTTAATGGAATAACGGTGATCCAAAATGGGGAAATGATATCTAGAATAGGGAGATCGGCTAAGTGATTGTGGGTTCAAAATGGATGAATGAGGATAATGAATGGGTGAATGGATACTCGATGGTGGATGTTGAATTTCATAATGAGGAAATGAAGGCTCAGAATGGACAAATGATTACTCAGAACATGAAAACGACGATCTCGAGTGAGAGAATGACTCCTAGAACGACTAGACAAAGGATCGGAAAAGTTTCCTAAAGATTAGGTCCTCCTGTGGAAGGGGTTAGGTCTTCCCCTCAAGGTCAAGTCCACCCCTGGATGGCTTAGGTCTATCCCACGAGGTCAAGTCTGCCCCTGGATGGGTCAAGTCTTCCATCAAAACTGAGAATGGATAGAAATGGCTATTCAAACTAAAAATGGGAGGAAAACAGTTGTTCGAGATGGATAAATGGGAACACTGAAAAGGGCCATGAATGCTTGGAGCGAGGGGATGAATGTTTAGGATGGTGAATGGACTCTCAAAATGGGTGTACAAACATTCAAAATGGGAAGATGAGTGCTTGGGACGGTAAAATAGGCATGGGAAATAGTGAAATAGGCATATAGAATGATGAAAAAAATGATAAAATTGACTGGTCAAGGGTTATGTCCACCCCTGGGATGGGTCAAGTCCACCGGTGGAGGGAAAGTCTACCTGTTTGGATGTCAAGTTTGTTTGTTGGACAAAAGTTGGTCAAATTTGGCTAAAATGGGCTAAAAAAGGTTGGTTCAAAGGTCAAGTCCACCCCTGGATGGGTCAGGTCCTCCCCTAGAGGTCAAGTCTGCCTATCTAGAGGATAGGTCCATTTATTGAGAGGGAAGATCCACCTTTTAGACAAAATTTGGTCAAAATTGGCTAAAATAGGCTTAAAAGGGTTGGTTCAAAGGTCAAGTTCACCCCTAGATGGGTCAGGTCCACCCCTAAATAGGTTTAAACTTGAGTTTTGAAAATATGACTAAGGAAAAGGACCCAAAACATAGCAAACATCAATCAAAAGGATATAGTTGAACAAAAAATTACTAGTTTTGCACAAAGAAGACAATTTAGACAGCACAATCATAAGAGTAGTAGAAAGGGGTATGGCTGACAAAGTCTTCTATTCTAGGATGAACATGGTTGCTAAGGATTCCTCTATATACACTCGATATGTGAGGCCCAAACTATGAACACCAACATGTTACAAGCGTGAGTCGGGAACCTTAGTGAGATACTAGAGGCTCAAACCAAGTCTTCATGTCATCTTGATGCTTCACCAATTACAGCATGGTTGGATTGAGGTACAAATTTTTCTCTCCCTCCTTTATATATCCTTTTGGTACGTGTGGTTGGAATCGTCCCTTGGGGTGATGAAATCACCAAGCAGGCCCCACTAAGAAAAAAAAAGAAAAGAGGGTGACTCAAAGGAATTGGTAAGCTACGATTTCTCGTCACCCAAGATGTAAAAATGGTGCAAGGGGATTGGATACATCAAATAGCTTACCAACAAGCATGAAAAACAAGATTAATTGACACCCCTAGTTAAACTATGTGCCTAAGTTATGCAAAACAACTAGTAGTTGATAAATGACTAACCCTCCAAGGGAAATTGTTAGTGAATCTTGTCCTTGTTCCTCACCAAATTTTGATCAGATGCTTGCATAGACTCAAACAAGACAAATTATGGGGTTAGAAACACTTAAAACAATAAAAAAAAAGAGCTAAAAAGTAAAATTTTGCCTTCTAAAAAAAGTTGTCCAAGTCAGGTTTGCCTATTTGGAGGGTACGTCCACCTGTCTAGAGGTTAGTTTCACCTACCTATTAGGTTAGCTCTACCCCTCGAGGTCGGTTCCACCCTTGGATGTTTGGGTTCACCCCTCTGCAACCTCCACTTGCAAAAAGTGAAAAAAACAACAAACATGAAAGATAGATACCTGTTTGTGGGTCCCACCGAGCATGCCAAAAATGTGAAAGAGTGAAAATACATGTTAGAATTTGAGAAACAAACAAAAGAGTGCAAACAAAAAATATAAACACCCTACAACTCAATATTGGGAAAATTATTAACTTAACAAAACAAAATAGAACATTTTACCTTGTTCAGTTGTCCTTTGGTTGTCCCTTCGATCTTTGATGTTGTATGCTCCTTTGATGGTGGATAATGAGGATACAAGATGGTTGAAGTTGGCTAACAATGGAAGAAAATTATATGGTGAATGCAAGAAAATGAGAAATTTGACTAAGTATGGCTCAAATAGAAAAATTTCAAGAGTTTGGCTAGCACCCCGATCTCCCCCTAAAATGAGAGAAAAGGGGGAGTATTTATACAGAATTTTTAATTCTCTAGGGAAATGGATGGTTGAGATTAAACCAACAAGACCAAGATGTAGGGCTATGGTGAGTTGAGAACTCAAAATCCACACATCCTGACATGTGGCATGTGGAGTGCATTGAAAGAGATGATGTGTAAACGAGTTGGAAGGAGAGTACATGACATGGAGGTACTTCATAGTACCTTGGTATTTGGACAATATTTCCTCATAAAGGAGGTCCTTGTCCCCATGTGGGTGAGAGGACATGTGAGGAATTAAAAATTCCTCAAATATCCACATGGGAATGAGAGAAATAATTTAAAATTCTTTGAAATGCATTGGGGGATTAAATATGAATTAAAAATTCACATGGGGAAAGGGGTGCCTTCTCAAAAAGGATAAATCCTTTAATAAGGTTGACTTAAGACACATTCCATAAATGACATGGAGATTAAATTGACCTAATTAAGTGATTAAGGTTGTGCAAGTACTTGATTAGACAAATTAATGACATATTAGAGGCAAGTGGGAAATCATGGAGGATGTGACCCTAATGATGATTAGGGGTGTGCACACCTTAGCCATAAATTAATTATGATTAGAAGAGGGTTAGATGGTTAAGAGGGATTAGAGACCAACTTGCAAAAGTTTGAGGATGTGACAATGAGAGAGAAAGTGAGGAATTAAAAATTAATTTAAATTCCAAGAGGTAATATGACTAAATTAAATACAGTGGTATATTTGTTTAATTTAGAGAGGAAAGAGGGTAAAAGTATTTATTAAATCAAATACTTTGGAAACCTAATGCAGGACATGAAATATTAATTAAATGAATGATTTAATTAATACCGACAATGAGGATGAAGTAGATGAACAAAGGGATGATTAAGGAGATGTCTTTGACCATATGGAAGCAATCAAATTTGGATGTCTACAAAATGGTATACTTGTAATGAATCATTGGAATTTCTCAATGAATCATCAATAAAATATGAATGGTCATGTTGAACAAGAATTTTGAGAGCCTCAATAAATGACTCTAAAAAAGGAATAATTGAAGGTGAAGGTACAACAACTATCTTTGGACGAGAATAAGGAGCATATGAAGAAACCTTTTTATCCTCATCCAAATATTAAAATTCCTCCAAATCTTCACACTCCCAAATAGTATCATAATCATAGAGTATAGATTTTGAAAAATGAAGAGATATAAGATAGTTTGAAATATGATCAACTAAGAATGGTTGAGTATCAGGATCTTTATATATCTCTTAAATTTTAGTCCAAAGAGCATGAGTACACTCAAAATGAAAAATGTCATGTAAAATGTCATCATCAACATGAATTGCAATAAATCCTAAGACATGATCCTTTTTACAACTCCGAGAAAAAATATTACCATTAGTACAAGGAGCGGGAACAATCTACCACACAAATGTCACAACAAATGAAGCCAACATATATGTATTATGATTTCATCTTTCCATTATTTATAGTTTCCCCTTTTCAACATAATTAAAGAAGGATGAAATAAAAACCCTTAATTAACTTTCATAAATATCAAAAATTAAAAAGATAGAAGCTTTCAACACTAATTAGAAACATACAAACATGATGTATACTAGAAATTAATCCTTCCTAAAGAGATAAAAGCTTTGGAGGAGTCATGATGTCTAAGTAATTAGTCACAATGTGAAAGATTCAAAAAGCTAAATAAAATATACTTGTTGTTGAATCTAGAAAAATTGCATGGGCACGATGATAGAGCTCCTAAATACCTTTTTGATGCTACAAAAATCATGAAAAATAGAGATCTAGTAAAAACATTATGAGATTGAAGGTCCAAATAGGATATATAGCTTCAAGTGACAATAAAATATTCTAGGACTAAAATATAATAATAAAACCTACTCCATTGGAAAGTGCATAGAATCATATTTTTAAAAATATCTTTGCTTTTAAAAAATTATACCTAAGAAAAAATTTATGGAAATCCTAAAAAAATTACACACTTAATACATGAGGGCCTATAGCACAATTTGTAGAGAACTCTAATATAAAACAAGAGGTCTTAGGTTTGATTCGTAGGTGGTCCATATGAGATGTAGCTCAAAAATTTATATCAAAGGTATGCAAGGAGCCCCAAGCATCTACAATGTGGCTTTAGGGGGGTGTTGGAAATAAGCAACACTTAGATTGATAATGTGCTAGCTAAAGAGGGTCTAGTAGCTCATTTGGTAGAGCACTTCACCAAATATAAGATCCTAGGTTCAATTCCTAGCTAGTCAATATGAGTTGCAGCTCAAAAAGTGATATTAGAGTCAAGGTAGGAGCCTCTAGCAGCAATAGCCACATTTGGACCAATGATGGGCTAGCCAAAGAAGGGATAGTTGCTCAATTGGTACAACACTCCAGTAGTAAATGGAAGGTCCTATTTTGAGTCCTAACTATGAATATGATTTGTAGCTCAACAAGTCTTAATTGGGTAATACTTTTAAAATATCCATGACTTTTCATTTTCTATAGCTCATATGGACTAGCTAGAGCTTGAACCTAGGACCTTCCATTTTCTATTTGAGTTCTCTAGAAACTAAGCTACTAGCCCCTCTTTGGTTATCCCATTGTCAATTCAAGTGTGGATTATTTTAAACATGCCCCCTTAAGCCACACTACTATTTCTTGGGGCTCCTAGCCTAGTTCTAATATCATTTTTGAACTACAACTCATATGGACCAACTAGGACTCAAACCTAGGACATTCTATTTGGTGTTAGAGTTCTCAACCAACTAAGCTATTGGCCCCTCTTTGGGAAGCACATCATTGGTCCAAGTGTTTTATTTCCAAAACCCCCCTTAAGCCACACTATAGGTGCTTAGGGCTCCTAGCCTAGCTCTAATACCTCTTGTTGAGATACAACTCATACAGACTAGCTAGGACTTGAACCTAAGACCTTCCATTTTCTATTGGAGTGCTCTACCAATTGACCTATTGGCCACTCTTTACCTAGACCTTCGTTGATCCAATTGTGGATTATTTCCATCACTCCCCCTTAAGCCACACTAGTGGTGTTCATAGGGATCCTAGACTAACTTTGATATCACTTATTGGGCTCTTTGTCATATGGACTAGTTAGGACTCAAACCTATGACCTTCCATTTTTTGCTAGAGTTCTCTAACAATTGACCTATTAGCTCGTCTTTATCCATCCAATCATTAGTCTTTGCATGGCTTATTTCCAACAGATATAAAAGCATAGATCCATTTTAACCATCTTCTACAGAAACCAAATTTTCCCATTACTTTCATGAGGAAGTTTTCCATCTAACTTTATTATAAGCTTTGATTATTTTGACTTTTAAGATAATTTATTTTATATTTTCTTTCTTTATTGTGAGGAATGCCTCATCAGCAATGATGATTCCATTAGTGATATTTTTTTCCACGTACGAAGCTTCTCTTCTCTAGAGTTATGATTCTGGGAATAAGAGTTTTGAGTCTGTTTTCCTTGACAAGTTTGTTATAATTTTGTGAATGGTGTTGCATAGTGATATTGGCCTAAATTAGGAAGAGGTGCTGAAATAAAATTTCTTTAGTATTAAGGAAATGTTGGTATTGTTCATATCCTTTATAATCTTTCCAAATTTCCTTGACTCTTCAATCAGATTGCAAATGTCTTCTTTCATGAAATTCCAAGAAATTTGATAAAAGGAGGTTAGGAAGCTATCAAGTCTAGGGGATTTATCTAGTTGCATTTGGAACAATGCTTCTATCACTTTCTCATCCTTTACAAGAGCCGTTAGCATTCTATTATCAAAATCACTAACCAACAAAGGTATGTGGTTGATGAATTAGTTGTGAAGAGGTTTTGACTCTTCTTTGCAAGTTAGTAATTTCTAAATATGTGGACACCTTCATCCATTATTTCCTTGATCTTTGTGATTGTTCGACCATAAATTATTTTATCTATGAGATCATGTTGATCACCCTTTGTGTTTGTGGAATTTTGGAAACAATGAGTGTTCATGTCTTCTTTAGCTAGGCATGTTTCTCTAGACTTGGTTTGTGAGTAACACTCATCCAAACCAATATTTCATTATATTTCATGAGTATTTTTTTTATCTTTTGTAATCATCTTGGAACATTCCACTGATGAGGAGTTTGTGGTTCATGATCTCAAGTTCTCTCTTAATTTTTCCCCTTTCTTGGAAGATATTCTTAAATGATGTTTTGTTCCATAATTTCAAAATTTCTTTTGTTGGTTGCATCTTCTTAGTGAATAGATACATTTTTTTTCCTTCCATCTTGATAGGCTCTACTAATTGTTCTTCTAAGAGGGAAATGAGATCATTGTGTTAAAGCCAAATTTTATCAAATCTAAACTAGCTCTTTGGCCTTGTTATTTCTCCAATGGGATTCAAAAGCACAATTAAGTGTTTAATAGGAAAATAGGGAAAATATTTGACACCACCATTATGTTTGTGACAAGATCATCAAGTTGAAGCAACATTTTATCAAATCTAAACTAGCTCATTGGGCTTCTTGTTGGTAATATTTGTATAATATCATGCAATTTATTATTCAAAATTTTATTAGTTATCACTGATAAGAAAAAAATGAGGCAACCCAAAAGAAATAGGCATAGGAAGGGACTTACAACCAAAGGAAGATGAGGGATTGCTAGGTAATGAAGAATAAAAGGTAGTCTAACCAAAGATAAGAGGTCACCATGAAGGGGGTAGAAGGGGCAACCAACATGAGATAGAGGAGGTTCTTGCAAATTAAATCTCGAGAAGCGAGTGAGAGAAGGTCAACTAGCCAATGTTGGCATTGAGTTTTGATTGCATAAAAAACAATCTTAAATTGCATGTTGACTAGCATGCAATATTATTGAAGGGAGATGTATTGTGTGTAGCATAGTGGAAAGATAGGTTGTCTATGTTAAAAGTTGGAGTTTTTCAAAATTAAAGAAACTTGAATTTATGTTGATCACAAAATAAATAAGGATATATAGTGATGTTTGAGGGAAAATAATGTATGAAGTAGAAAAAAAAGAAAGAGAATTCAAGTATAATGCATAGGGTAGAGAATGAAGTGTGCAAAAATACATAGAGGAAGTTGTTGCATATGAAGTGAAGAGACTAAAATAACTATAGAAAAATACAAGGAGGGAACACAATTTGCATTAAGAAAATACTTTAAATATTAAAGCTAGAAAAGAATGGGATGATATACAATATGGTGGAGATTATTAAATAAAATCTGTAGAGAGAACATGGTAAAGGGAAAACTAAAGAGTAGATTAAAAAAAAGGCAAACAATGTTGGTTGTAGGAAATAAGTCTTGCATGTTTCCTCGAGTTCCAAATTGAATAAAAGAAAATTATATAATAATTCTATATAGGAATTTAGGTCTTTGCATGGAAGAAATTGGAGGGAGAAAGAGAGGAGTCATAGGGAGAGATAATGTACTATAAAATTAAAGTTGGTGTGATAAAGTTTGAGGAGCTATGTAGAAAGATTGGTGCTATATAGTCAAGTGAGGAAGGAGTTAATGAGTGAATATATGGGAAATAGAGGAATGAAAGCAAAGTATAAGGTATGAAAATTTGAGAAGAGGAAGAACAATACTATGGTATGAAAGAAATTTGAAAAGAAATATTTGCTGCTTACTATTTGTAAATGCTAGTTTTGTTAATTTGAATTTTCCATCAATGTATTGAGTGATTTGATTGAAATTAATAGTAATTCATAAAAAATAGACTTTCAATGTCTTTTCTGATTGGGAATAATATATTACAACCAATTTTTATGGAGTATGAACTAGGGTTTTACTTTTGAAAAAATAAATTGTCAGAATGTGTTGATATTTACAATGAATTTCATTAGATAGATAGAATAATGAATCCTTGTCTTCATCTAATGATATTAGAGCTAGAGGTTCTAAGCATGTGTACATAATACCTAGTGTGAGCTACTTCACACTAGGACCTATAGGTGGAGAAGGAAGTGAGGTAGTTCGCAGCTTATGATAGGACCCATGGAAAGATGAAGCATGATTGAAGAGATAAAAAGTATCATTGCAGGTGTGTGAAGTATTGAGCAATTGAGAGATGATAAGCACAAGGAAATTGTTGAAGAAGTGACATAAAATAGTAGGTGAAGTGGGTATACTTGAGGATTTTAGTTGTAGATCAAAGGTAGATTGCAGGATATGCAAGGTGAAGAAGTTGGAAGGGTTGAGTTGCAACGAAGACATGCTTTGAGGAAGGCATGGAGAGAAGAAGAGGAAGTGTTTGGAAAATGAAGTTGGGCTATGGTGAACATGAGTTGTCGAGGCAGATGAAGAAAGGGATGTAATAGTGGAAGGAGTAATGTTTTGCACAAAGTTAAACAATGGGGTTCACTATAAATTATTTGCAATCTTGAAGGATAATTTTATTTTCCATCTCCACTTTTGTGATCCCATGCTCACAAATTTCTAACCAGACATGTTTGATGCATGAGCATCCCGAAAAAACATGTGATCAACATCGACAAATTTTTTTTTTGTTTTATTTTTTTGTTTTCATTTTTGTTTTCATTCTTTGGGGCAATTCAATGTGGTTTTGGCGGTCGATTGTGGAAAAGTTGAATGATGAATTGTTGTAGATTGACAAACTCCATGCATTTGAATGCTTATTGTCATAATTTCATGAGTCCATTGAGCTTTGTGTGACTAAATGATAATTTTATTTGTATAAAATTTTCCAATTTATTAATCAAAATTTTATTGGCATCACTCATAAGTAAAAAAAAAGGAGGCCCAACCCAAAAGAAATAGGCATAGGATGGGACATACAATGGAAGGAAGGTGTGGGATTTCCAAGTAATGAAGAATAAAAGATATATTCTAGCCTAAGACAAGAGGTTTCCATGCAGGGGGGCGAAGGGGTCACCAAAATGAGGTAGAAGAGGTTGTTGCAAATTAAACCTAGAGCTGCTGGTGAGAGGAGGTTGACTAGCCAATACTAGCATGGAGTTTTTATTGCAAACAAAACAATTACATGTTGACCACTATGTGAGATTGCTAAAGGGGGATGTGTATGATGTACAATATAGTGGTAAGAGGGGTTGTGTAAATTAAAATTTGGAGTTTTTCATAATTAAAGAAACTTGAATGTATGTAGAACATAAAAAAAAGGATTTGTGATCATGTTTGAGGGAAAATAATGTATGAAGGAGAAAAAAAAGAAAGAGAATGCAGATATAGCATAGAGGGGAGAAAATGAAGTGGTGTGCAGAAAAGACATAGAGGAAGTTGTTGTGTGTGAAATGAGGACAAAAAAATAACTACAGGAAAAGACAAGAAACCAGTGCAACATGCATTGAGGAAAGAGTTTAAAGATTGAAGCTAGAACTATCATGGTACGATATGCAAAGTGGTGTAAATTATTAAGCAAAATGTGGAAATAGAAGGTGGTAAAGGGACAACTAAATAGAAAAGTAAACAAAAGAAAAAACAATGTTGTTCATAGAAAAGAAGCCACAAATGTTGCCTTAGGTTCCAAATTGAATAAAAGGAAAGTATATAATAATTTTGATATGAATTGGGGTCTATGCATGGAAGAAATTGGAGGAAGAAAGAGAGGAGTTGTGGGGAAGAATAATGCATAATAGAAGTAAGGCTAGCGTGATAAAGTTTGAGGAGCTATTTGGAAAGATTGGTGCCACACAACCTAGTGAGGAAGGAGTAAATGGGTGAATATATGGGAAACAAAGGAATGAAAGTAGAGTATAAGGTATGCAGATTTGAGAAGAGGTAGAACCATACTATGGTATGAAGGAAAATTGAAAAAAATTGCATACTACTTATTATTTGTAAATGTTTGTTTTGTTAATTTGAATTTTCCATCGATGTATTGAGTGATTTGAATGAAATTATTAGTAATTCATGAAAAGAGCCTTGGAATGTCTTGTGTGATTAGAAATAATCAATTATTACCAATGTTTGTGAAGTATGAACTCATTTTTTAATTTTGACAAAAGAAATTGTCAAAATGTGTTAACATTGGCAGTGAATTTTGTCAAATAGATAGAATAGTGAATTCTCATCTTCATCACATTAATAAAAATTAAATACTATTTTATAACATGATAATATAACCAAAAAAAGCTTCAAAAAAATTGTTTGCTTCGTTGGATAGGTTTAGGGTTTACCGTTATAGTGAAATTTATAATAAATAAACATTGGGAAAAAGATTGGCTTAAAATTGTCTTCTCAATTCCCCAAAGATAATATAAATAAAATGTGATATCATTTGACATCAAATATTGCTTAGAATATATTGAAAGAATAATAAATAACTCCCTATTTTAGAGTTGACTTTTTTAAACATCCTTTTTTAAAAGTAGGAGTCTTTACTCTTTAACAAATTTGGTTAGTAATTAATTGTCTTTCTTCTCATTTATTAGAATTTATTTAAACTTTGAAAGGTGAATTTTTCTCATGTGTAAGGTACCTCATAAAGGAAACTCTTATCTTCTCACTCAAAGATGACAAGAAAGGAATTAAAATTTATTTCTTATAATTTTGAAAAGAGGACCCATTCCCTAAGTACAAGGGTGTTTTCAAAAAATGGAGAGCATTTAGGGTTAAATGTGAAGGCGGAGATTGTGTGGGGATTTGGTGTAGGTTAGCCCAATTAATCAAGGATTAAATGTGTGTGCATGATTAGGGAGTAGATTATGTAAGTAATTAATATTATAATTAGAGGGCAAGTGAGGGAGTTCGAAGATGCGACATGTAAGAGGGTAAATTAAATAAATAGATTATTTATTTATTATTTTGAGCAAAGGGATAAGTTTAGAAATTAAATAAAATAAATAGTGATATGGGCATATGTAGGATTATGATGGGCCAAAAAGTGACAATATGATGGTTGTGGATGACAATTTTTTTTGCCAAAAATTGATGAAATGAAAAAGGTTTTTAAAGGAGATTCTCAACTTACTACAAATATAAATTATGCTTTACTTTTAATTTAATAAGTAATTATTATTCATTTTCTATTCAAATTACGACTAAAGTACTGATTGATAGACTGATTGAAAAACATATATAGCTTTCAAACGGTATCACATTTTTTGAATTCAAAATATACGTCACATTCTATGCTTCACATACTATAAAATTAAAAAAACAAAAAATGAATTTTATGAAATTTTGACCAAGTTAAGGTGGTTAGACATATGAGTTTTTATATTTATTAAAATTTGTAATAAAAATCATAATTATTTATTTACTTGGAAAAGAATTACAAAAATGTGTCACATTGAGACATGAGTCCTCTACTTATATCTAAATTTTTTAAAAAAATATTATCATTTTATTGTGGTTAGGGTTGTCGGATAGACACCTACTTCTTATTTTTTCCTAAAATTTAAGTACTCTGCATTGAAATTTCAAATTTTTCCAAATAGATTTTTATTTTTAAACAAACCTAATAGTTTAGAAATTAAATTCAATTTTCTACAGATTCTATTCTTACATATTTTTGAAATAATATAGATAACATATTCAAATTTTTATGTTAAGTTTCTTAACTCTGATTTTTCTGATTTTTTTGCCACTTAAAGGCCTATTTTTTTCATGATGATCCTGCACATTCCCGTATGTTTAATTAATATAGGGGATAAGAAATTGATCAAATAAGGACTAAGGGGTATCCATTCCCCAAACCGCCTGGGGTATGATCTCGACCTTATTTCTTTTTGGGTGTAGGAGATTTGCACTCAACAAGACTTGATCCCTAGTGGACTTATTCCGAACCTTTCAACTTCACAGTAGACCAAGGGCTCATTGACTTTAACAAATTTCATTTGCAATCAATTTTCTTTTGCCTCATTTATTAGACTTCATTGAAAATTTGAAAAGTGGGTTTGTCCACCATTCTTTTTATTATTTATAATAATATTCATTTTATTTAAAATGATATAAAACAATTATTTATTAAAAAAAAAATATATATATATATATATAAATAATAATTTTATTAAAATATTAACGATATCACATCTGAATCCATATCATTTTACTCAACAAAAACAATGCGATAGAGACATATACAATTAATTACTCTCTTTTAGGGCATTTCATTTTAAAACTAACAATGGCGTATATGGTTTACCTTGAAGATAACGCATCCATTAGTAAACGTTAAATACTCATTTGATATGTTAAGACAACCAGAAAAAGCTTAAAAAAATTTGTTCGCTTCGTTGGATAGGTTCTAGAACTCGAAGACATTTTCAGTTGCCGGATGAGTTATACTGAAATTTTATAGTATAAGAGAACCCATCCTGTTGAGTCCAATCGAATTGTATTTTCTATCAAAACAATTTAGGAAGCCTCTCTCCGATATCAGTGGGGAAATCCAGAGGCATGGCTGGAAGGGGCGGGCAAGTGGAGAAAATTTTAAGCTTGATTATTTTGTTTCCCATGCTAATTGCCCCCATTACAGCAGATCCAGAGACCGGACTTTTAGCCTTCGGATGCAGCACCATCCCCAACACCAACTCTACACTCTTTGGGATAAATTTAAAGGCGGCTCTGGCAGGCGTGGTGGAAAATGTTGTTCCATCTGGATTTGCTACAAAAAATGCGACGGCAGCAACAGATCTGGCAGATTCAGTATATGCAGTGGCGCAGTGTAGAAAGGATAAGTCCTCTGCTGATTGCGCTAAATGCATAGAGGTAGCAAAAGGACAAATTGGCAATTGTTCCAATGTTACCGGCGCCAGGGCAGGCTACGACGGCTGTTTTCTCCGTTACGAGAACTATAATTTTTACAATACGTACACCGATGATGGAAGTAAACAGGTGTGCGGTAATGCCAACGCGCCCACCTCCAATTTATTTTCCGCAACTGCTGGAAGATTGATAAGCGATCTTTGCACTGCAACTCCGCGAATAAAAGATTATTTTGCTGCGCAGACGAGACAAGGGCCGTCTAATACGACAATCTATGGACTTGCCTCCTGTATACGTTCCATTCAAAGGGATTCCTGTCAAAATTGCCTGATTAAAGCTATGACCAACATAAATAAGTGTCTTCCTCGCTCTGAGGGACGGGCTGTAGACGCCGGCTGCTACTTGCGATACGATTCCAAACCCTTTTTTCCAGCCAATGCTACTGTCGACTTGGCACGTTTCTTACGCACAGGTTAGAATTTACTTATATTCAATTGAAGAGCTTGCAATTTTGTTAACGTTTTTGAAACTTTTCCTTTGAATTTACAATTTCAGAAATGTAATTTCACAAAATCAAGTAACTGAATCGCTTTTGTTTAAACTTTATGTCATATTTACAATAGTTTATTCACCGTTGAGGTATTCTCCATTTTTCTTTCAGGGAAGAAGGTGAGTTCTAGAGTGTGGATAATAATTGGTGTTGTAGGAGGGGTATTCATACTTGGTCTTATAATTTGTCTCCTTGTCTTCCGGAAGCAAATAATGCGACCAAGTCAGAAACAAGGTAAACTGTTAAAGGCTAAATTTAACATATTATAGACAAGGAAGCAAAAGTCTGGCAAGTCAATTTGATCTTAATGAATACTAATATAACAAATATTATATGGAATAGTGGATACTGAAGGAGCAACAGAACTTCGTGGGCCGGGAGATTTTGACTTCAAGATACTGAAAAAGGCAACCAACAATTTTGATCAAGCAAATAAGCTTGGAGAAGGAGGGTTTGGTGAAGTATTCAAGGTAAACTTATCACTTATTTCCTTCTTTCATTAGGCTTGTGTGTTAATGTATTCAAATGATGGGTTATTTGATAATTGCAGGGTACATTAAAAAATGGAAACGTTGTGGCAATAAAGAAGCTGACATTAGCTCGCTCTCCCCATGCAATTACTGAATTTGAAAGCGAGGTGAAACTCATTTCTAATGTTCATCACAAGAATCTTGTGCGTTTACTTGGATGTTGCAAACAAGGCCAAGAAAGACTCTTGGTTTATGAGTACATGCCCAACAGCAGCCTCGACAGAATATTATTTGGTATGCTATTCTTTCACTTTCCTCTTTAATAACTTCTTTCATTTGTTACAACAAACATGATAGGTTTTGAAACTCTAGTGAATTTCCCTACATGCAGGAGAACATAAAAATCCTTTGAGTTGGAAGGAAAGGTTTAACATTATCCTAGGTGCTGCTCGTGGTTTGGCTTATCTCCATGAGGAATTCCATGTCTGTATCATCCATCGTGATATTAAATCAAGCAATATACTACTTGATGAAAAATTTCAGGCAAAAATAGCAGATTTTGGGTTGGCAAGACTTCTTCCAAATGATAAAAGTCATGTTAGCACAAAATTTGCAGGAACCTTGTGAGTAAACCTCTCCTTACTCCATTATTTTTCTGATAAAAAAATTCAATAAATATAGTAACACGTCATTTTTTCCTTTGCAGAGGATATACAGCTCCTGAATATGCTAGCCATGGGCAATTAACAGAGAAAGCTGACACCTATAGCTTTGGTGTGGTGATTCTTGAAATTGTCAGTGGTAGAAAAAGCATTGACTTGAACCAACCACCTCATATGCAATATCTTCTTGAATGGGTATTTTAAAATTCTAATAATATTATTTTTATCATTTTATTTATCCTATCATTCTCTCCCTTGAAAAACTTGATCATTTTCAAAAAACTTATGGCAGGTTTGGAGCCTATACGAAGATAACAAGGTCTTAGAGGTGGTGGAAAGTGAAGGGAAGATGGAAGGTTATAGCGAAGAAGAGGTGGTGAGGGTGATAAACCTTGCACTTCTATGCATACAAGCTTCTGCTACTCATAGGCCTTTAATGTCTGAGGTTGTGACAATGCTATTAAGTAAAGCAGAGATTGATTTTCAAAAACCTCTGCAGCCAGCATTTGTAGATGTGGGGTATAAAGTACGTGGAGAAGGTTCCCCTTTTGACATGCCTTTATCTCAATCAAATGCTACGATTACAGAATCTCTTCATTCTCGTTAGTAGTAGTTATTTCTCTTGTTGATGGACACATGGAGAGTAGCAAGGAAGAATTATTTTTTAAGTTCTAACCAATTATATAGTGTTGGTGTGAATGATATTATTTCCTAACTAGTTATTAGTGAGGACCTATTCACATCATTAATAATTTACTTAGGAGTTATTTTCCTAGGTGGTATTATAGAAACTAGTATTTAATGGGACCATATCTCATTAATAAACAATTTAGTCTCCATCTATCTTTCAATGGAGGGATCATTGTATTGCATTCTTTGGATCTTGTTCAACATCAGTTTCTGCATATTCCTCGATTGTAACCTTCTTCATTTATTGGGCATGTACCTGATTTGATTGTGGCATCTTCATCTACCTTGGGCAAGGAGACACATGAGCAGCCTTTAGAGATATCATCATCATACACATTCATCCTTCAATTCCTATCCAAAATGGGAAAAATTCATACATTTGTACTTGGTTTTGTTTCTTCCAAAAGGGAGACAAGTTGTTTGTCAAAATTGGATCATGTTTTCTCTTCAGACACTTACCATTTTTGAAGGTGATTACATATTGTGGGGGAGCTACATAGTCTCTCTATTTCCCTCTTATGGGGGGACTATTGGTTACTGTATTCTTGTGATTGATGTAGCTCTTGGGGGGTATTGATGTTGAGACCTCCATACACCACTTCCTTAACTCAAGTACATGATTAACATTATATAAATTGCATTATATCTCTTTTTTGGGGAGGAGTTTTGTCCCATGAGGTTTTCTCCTTTTCCTCCATTTGTAAGAGATCGCATTTTCATTTGTACATGGGTACCTAACATGGCCTAGTATCCAGGACCCATCATATTGCATCATTTGCATGATAATAATTGCACTCCCTAAGTTGCACTTATGGGGGGTGTTGGTGTGAATGGGGTTATTTCCTAACTAGTTATTAGCGAGGACCTATTAACATCATTAATAAGTTTACTTAGGAGTTAGTTTCCTAGGTGGCATTCTAGAAACTAGTATTTAATAAGATCACATCTCATTAATAAGCATGTAGTTATCTAGGCATTTAATATTTCTCTCATATATTTACAATTGTGCATTAGGAATTTAGTGATTGTAACTAAGGTGGTTATCCAACTTCCTCTCACCTTTCCTATATAAGGAAGGCTCTTGTACATTTGTAAATCATCTTAGAGATTCTAGATCAATTCATCATAGATGATCATTTGATTAGTTTATCTTCTTGATCATGCTACAACACTTTCTTATTCATGTGGATGGTATTCTTTGTGGTTGATCCTTTTAAGTATGCATAGCTTCATCTAGGTTATTGTTCATATTTCCAACATATAGTTCCTCCTTCCTATATTGAAATAAGATTTAAATATTAGAATAAATAGTTTTCCTTTCTATCCTTAAACATAACCAAGAAAAATTTCAAAAGAGATGTGTATCTCACTAAATTTTTGAATTTAAATGTTGGATAAATGTTGTATACTTTGTAGATTTTATAGTTGATGGGTGGCCTTATTTAATCTATTTCAAATATGAAGGATATAATTTTTTTCATATAAGTGTTGGATATAGATGAAATATTATTATTTCATAATAATATATGAATGAAAGTTGTCAGATTACAATTTGACATGAAAGATCTTGGAGCTACAAAATTTGTTTTGGGTAAGAAAATTAAAATTAATCATATGCAAATAGAAATTTGTGGTTACGTTAAAAGAGATATGTCAAGTTGATTTTGTAGATATTTAGGTTGCAAGATAGCTATGGAAACACCATTTCTTGTTAATTAACCTTGTCTACTCTAAAATGTCTTCAAATGTCAAGTAAATTTAGAAAATGCATGATATTTCTTATGTTAGAACTATTGGCATAATCATGTCTACAATTTTTCGAACAAGACTTGATATTGCACGTGATGTCATAGTTGTGACTACATATATGTCCAAACAAGATAAAAAATATTGGAATACTATGAATAAGGTTTTCAGATACCTATATGGCCCATTAGCTTATGCAACCTATTATGAAGGAAGAGATGATGAAAATATAACTTTAAATTCATAAAAAAATATGGATTCTAATTAGGTTGAAGATAAGCTAGTGGATATGATTCAATATTTTTGGAGGAGTAGTAAGTTGGGTGAAAAAAATTTGCTAATGGTTGCATTTTATAAAATACATGCTAAGTATATGGTAGCTACTCATGAATGTAAGGAAGTAGTGTGACTAAAGAGGATGTGTTTTTTTATTTGGCTTGAAAGAAATTTTTGAATGCAATGATAGTAATGGTTAGAGAACAATATATTTCCAAGAGTAATAGATGAAGGAAAATGGGTTTGGAAAAGGTTGACACATAAAAGAATGTTGTTGATTCATTGACAAAGCTATGGGTATTTGAAGAAATTTTCTTTTCCTATAGAATATTAATGAGCATGGTTGCTCTAAAAAATTGGTAGTTTATAAATATAGGTCCCTATATAAAGTATTCAACAAGTGGATAATGATACTAAATTTTTGTATACTTTACATGTTTTATAGTCATGGGGAAACCTCATCATACATTACATACCTTACATCTATAATTTTTGGGTTTTCTTCATGTTGCTTTGGATATTTTCTATTTTTTTCCATGTTTATCTTTTGCATGATTTATTCTACGTGTAAAACTATTTTTTATGTGATTATAAATATTCATACATGATAAAGGGTGAATTATGAGAATCATCATTGCATTAGAGAATGGTTGAGTTTTTATGCAATTAGGAATATATTTTTTTTAGGATTTTATCCAAAAAGAATTTCTAAGGTGTAATATTGCATATAGTCTTTAATCTTTATTTATTCTATTGGTTTATTATATCCTATATGCACCAATTCTATTGTACAACATCATTAAAATTCTTTCTTTTTTTCTACAATAAAAGAAATTTTTGTTAGTCTAAAATATTAAAATTGAAATTTTAAACTATTCAACCATCATTGTAACTACAACTTAACAATAAGAAGATATGGCTACTCCATCAACTACCAATGTTTAGTACTCAAGAACACACCATCAATAATACTTTTAAAATATATCACATAATATTGTTGTAATGTCACTAAGCTTGTTCATGTTGAAATAAGGTGAAATGGGTGTTCTATCTTTAAGGAGATGGAACTAGGGTTTAGGACCTATTTCTCTCTAATTCATTCAAGGAAACCTTAGAGATATCAATCCAATGATAGAAATGAGGGAAATAGATCTACAATAAGGTGTCCTAGGGTGTGATTAAAGACTAAAATGGGGTTGACCACCAAGCTAGGGCCTAGAAATACAAGTAACATGCAAAACCTAATGATATGCAAAATTTAAGTAAATGACCTAGAAATGAATTCAAATTAGAATAATAAACTGAGAAAGTATAGAGGTGCACTTGGAAATCTGTAGAAGCTATGATCAAAGTTTGAAATCCTAAAAATGTTGAATTAATGCTCATTGGGACTCATACAATAGGCTGGGAAATTTAGTTCCAAATTGGGGTTTCCAAAAAAAAAGAGAATCTGGTACTGACATGTCTGAATCCTCCAAAATCTAGGAAAAGTGGTATACTACGAAATTCATATGCCATAAGTGGTGTATTAGTCTTGTTCCACATTTTAAAAAATTGAGGATTTGAATATGTTCTCCTATCTCAACTCTTCCTTCCAAACTTGATTTCTGGATCTAAAACATTAAATTGCAATTTGTAGATGTCTTTTAGTGATCTTGCAAACAAGGTGACAACTTTGACAACTTTGTGAAACAAAAAAAATAGGGTACCCCACCTTTTAGGAGATGGAGAACAAGGATAGGGTTCCTCCTATTTCACCTAGTTTCACTCACGATGTAACAATAGAAATGGTATTCCCAACCTTTGATGAATGGAGCACAAGGGTAGGGTTCCTATTTCACACTTGTTACACTCAAGGAAACCTTAGAGAACTCAATATGAATGTAGAAAAGGAGGAAGAGATCTTACAATAAGGTATCCTATGGTTTTGATTAAAGACTAAAGAGGGGTTCACCACCAAGCTAGGACTTGGAAAGACAAGACATGAATGAATCATGCAAAGTACCATGAAAACCTAACTAGATGACCTAGAAAATGAAACTGAAATACAAAATATCAAATAGGAATCAACAAAGGTGCTCTTGGAAGAGTGATGAGGTCAAAAAAGCTCCAAAACCGTAGAAACTTGTTGCTTGATGCCCATTAGGACTCATATTCTAGTCTAGGCGATTTAGTCCCAAACTAGGGTTTCTAGGTGGAAATAGGAATCTGGCAGCATGGTGAGCCTGAATCTCCTAAAATTTAAATTTTAAGCTATATTGGGACTCATACACCACAAACAGAATATTAGTCCCACTCAAATGTTTTAGAGGGTTAACATTTGATTAAGGTCTCCTATCTCTGCTCTTCCTACGACACTTTGTTTTCGGGTCTGAAACCTTGATTTGAAGCTTGTAGGCGAATTTTCATGAGGATAGCAAACTTGTGACAACTTGATGACTTCCTTCAACCTTCTAACCTAATATTCAAAGGATATTCAAGCTCCAAAACACCTAGATCTGAAATTACACATGTAGAGAGAGGAAAATTTGTTGATTGTTAGGAAATAGGGGTTTGCCTTGGTAAAACCTCTTTTAGTTAATTAAACAAAATGATGAGAAAATGAAATAGGAGCATGAAACATGAAACATGGAAGATGAAACATGAACAATGGTACCTCGAATTATTTCTTTTAGATCTACAATCTAACATGAAGTGGCCATGAAGAATGCAAATCTAAATCTTGAAATAAGTATAGAACAATGATTAATCTTGGATCTTAAATGCTACATCACAACACTAGCTCAACAACATGCATGATGCTTGATAAGCTTGAAATGATGATGGATCTTGAATTGTTGCAAATTTTGATGAAGAAATCTACCCTTAAATGCTTTAGAAATGCTCTTGTAAACTCTCTTAACACTCTTATAAAGTATTAGAATGCTTAAATATTGATTTCTTATGTTGATATAATAAATGCTTAGGGAAATAATGATTTGAAGAATTTTTTATTAAGGCAATCCACCCAATTTCATGTTTATTAGATCCCAAAGGTTGACATTCATGAAATTTGAACTTAAAACCCTGATTCCCTACTCAAAACCCTAAAAAAGGTCCAAATGGGACTCAAATGCCACTTGTGGCATATAGGTCCCATCTGGATGGGATTCGTACAAAAAACATGGTGTATGGGTCCCACCAAGCCATTTTAGCTTGAAAAAATGTTGGAAGTTGAGAAATTAAGTTTATTCATTGATCTTATCAAGATTTTGGTTGAACTATGCATCAAGATGCATAATATAGGGTCTTAGGGGCCTATTAATAATGATATGAAGGTCATAAATGCAAGAGGCCCCAAAAGTAAATGTGAAAGTGTAGATAAACATACTTTACAAAATTAAATTAAGGAAAAATTAGGTTTATTTAGCTTAAAAGTGCACTAAATCCAATGTGAATGTGTAAAACACATTACATCACTAGATCATGGTGACATCAAGTCCATTTCAAGGTTAATCATACCCAAATAAGTAAGGAAAAGGGATACTTTTTTTGTAATTACATCTAGCCCCCACTTTAGTGAGAGGAGGAACTTGCTTTAAACTCACACTAAAGTAGACATTCAAGAGGACTCCAAGTGTATTGATGCAAATGGTCTAGGAAGACAAGGATCAAGGGAGTGGTCAAGCCCTTAAGATCCTAGATCCTACATCAAACCAGCATACACATAAAAAGGACACACACATGTATGATATGCAGTAAAACAAGATACTCAAGCATGTAATGTCGAAGACAAATGTTAGAAACCAAGATCTGAAATGCAAACCAGAGAATCAACTTCCATAGAAGAGAAAAAAAAAGCAGAGATATTGCAAAAGGATGTGCAACATATATTATTTAGGAATTCTTAATTACAAGATATGATTTGCTTTATAAAAGCAAAGATGCATAACCCTAATCTTATCTTGAGCAACAAGATAGCTCATCAAGATAAGGATGAGAATAAATAAACCTAGGAATTAAATAATTACCTAAGTAAAGCTATGCAAGTGTAATTAAATATTAATTACACTAACACCCCCCCATAAGTGCAACTTAGGAAGACTAAAAAATCACACACCTAAAAACTAAGTAGAATGCAAGAAAGCATGAATAGGTCCTGGAAACAAGGCATGATTAGGTACCCATGTACAAATACAATAATTAGGTAGAGAAGGAAAACCCAGTGGGACAAAACCCCCCTACAATGAGATGATTGTTGCAAAGAAGCACTGGAAGAACATTGTAGAGTAACATTGGAACCCAAATCTAAAAAGAAAGGAAAGATACTTCTGTCTACAAGAAACCAAATCAAAATCATAATAATGTGACAATAGACCTGATGCCACGAAACACTAGAAAACTCACAAATTGGAACAACCCTAGAATCTGTGAAGCAACAGTAGATGAGATGATGAAAAAATGTGGAAAAAAAGTATCTCGATGCCAATGCCAAATTGAGACTAAAACTCTTCCATGGGAAGGAGTACCACAAAGACTCTGGAACATTAACCATAAAAACACGACCCTCAAACTAAGAAGGATCTAAACCAATGTGGATCAAGAAACATAATCTCTCAACTAAAGTGTGAACCAATTGCAAATTTGATATGTGTCAAGCTATGACAAGATGTTGCCAAAAGAAACTAAGAAACCAGATAAAACCCATGCAAGTTGCCATCAAAACAAGATGAAAATGGAGATCAAAGTGCGTGCACACTGTAATTAGATTATTATGCAAGAAACCCCCCTGATTGAACTTTATCTCAGTTCATTTATTACAATAATCCAATGATTGTAAAAGGAGAGAATTCTAAACGTGCATAAATAGAAAATAAGATGATGTGGTACTGAAATGAAGTATAAATATTCAAGTTTCACCTTTCCAACTGCCAAAACATCCAAGTAATCTCCAAAACACCCATCAAGACAAATCTGGAATAACGATAAACTTGGTACATATATAGAAAAAAGTGCATGGACAACAAAATAGAGCTCCTCAATACCTTTCCAATGCTGCAAAGAAGACAAAAATCAGAGATCATGGACAAACGTTATGAGCTCAGAAGCCAAAAATGAACATATGAATTCAAATAGCAATAAATGTAGCTAAATAGAAAAGTATTAAAAAATAAACTACACCAATAGAAAGTTCTCAGAACCAGCTTTTCGGAAATATCTTGTTTTCCCAATTTCAATACCATACGCCAAGTTATGCCAAAAAGTAAAAAAAGTGCTCCTTTAGGGAAAATTAGGGCTAGGAGGGGGCTTGGAGTGCCGAACGGCCGCTGACATGTTGGTTGTTTTTAATGAGCAACCAGGTTGGTCTCCTATTCTTTCTCTCCTATTCTACCTATGGAGTAGCCATCTCCAGTCAAAGGTAGCTCGGAGGACCTGGACCAACTGACAAGATTCAGTCAAAGACTGAGATCTTCTGCACTTTAGGCTCTATAGAACTAGGGTGGGTATACCCACACAATGCCTCAAATAAGACTAGACATTGCTTTTTATAGCAGATGAATCCTGATGCCAAGCATTGAGAACCTCAAATGGGGCTAGATTCTCAGTAGATCAACCTTGAAGCAACGAGGAGGCATGACACATACCAAACAAAAGATATTCAATAATTTTAAAAGGTTTTCTGAGAGGAACTAGGCTGCAAATAGATTAGTGCCTAATCCGGGGTCATGGAGTCACATACAAAAGATGTAATTCATCTACAAACTAGACTCAATCAGTGGATTTTGTTTTGCTAATGCCTTACATTAGCTATCAGTGCCTTACAGTGACAATCTAACTCTTGTATCAACTAGATTCTTCTTACCAAATCCAACTTGCAGACAAATAATCACTGCTATTTATTGAAAGGCTCAAAGGATTTAACTGCTTCCTTGAAATAGAACTATCAACAAATAACACAATCCCATGAAGTACGAGAAGATGAACAAAACACCTTATGCATTTATTCAAATGATTAAAAGCCTACAAATGTGGAGACAATCTGATGATATACATGAAAGATAAGCATCTTCATGTGTTCTTTGCTCAAACTGATTACATTTTTAGAGGAAATCAAAGTCATAGACCAAAGACTCAAAATAATGACTCAAGACTAAACCCTAATCTATCCCAGGCTAATCCCAGAACTCAGAAAAATGTGGAACAGAATACCAAAGTTCGGAACCCCTACATCTGGCCATGAAATTCTCCTTTATAGGAACCGGAGAAGCAAAAAGCAACTGGCCAGATAAGATTACACATCATCAGCTGACTAGGACAAACCCTAGAACAACTTGCAGGCCAAGTCAAAAATTCAAACTACCCCACTAGTCACATAAATGCAACTGGTTGGGCTACTGCAGGAAAGACACTCCCACACGAAAGAAACCAGGAAATCGATGTCAAATTCACCACCAAATCCATGCGTCCATACTCGAGCCATGCCATCCTTGTACTAGAGCCGCGTAGCCATGAATGCTGGTTCGGTGGAGCTAGCGACCAACTCTCTGTCGCCATGAATGCAGGTTCAAGTCTTCGTGTGCAAATAGACATAAACCCTAACAGTGGGCAGGTTGAAAACTGACCATCGATCATCCATGATAAAATGGTCACTGTTTAAAATTGATTGGACCATTGAAAATAAGCCCATGCCTGCAAACTAGTCTCCAAGTAAACATCAGCCACCTTTAAATCTAAAGTTAAAACATCACCGTTGAATATCTGCATGTGCACACCGATGGTCTTTAAGTTGCTCAGGAGGGTGAGGGCAGAGAAGTCATGGAGACACAACCGAGTCGGCCATACATCCTGGCGAAGTTAGTAAGATTCATCGAGCACATGAGTCAGGAAGACATGGCGCACTCAGCAAGACATATAGCAATGTCTGCATCAGATACCGAAAGATATTTCCTTCATCGAGTGTTGCCAAGACAAATCAGAACCTATGCTGACGAGGAACACATCATATATTCTATCGGCGAGACCAAAGGTCACTCACCGAGACCCAAGCTCATACCGAAGAGAGCACCTTTTACATTGTTCAAGTAGCTTGACTTATAACCTCCTTCGCTGATGAAAATGCCCGCCAAATGCTATCGCTGTAGCACACAATCATCGGCGAGAGGTCTTGGAGACATTTCATTGTTATACCACGAGCCCATAGAAACTAGTTCGTTGAGAGAAGATAAGACTTTCACCAAAAGCCACACATTGAATCACCGTCGGTGAGACATCACCCATCGCTATGACATACACCGAAACACAAGTCTCCCCGAAGCATCAAGTCTTCCATCACTGGTTGGCGTAGCAAGATGACATCACCGAGACATCTCAACGAAAGGTGCCACCCATGTCGAAAGAAAACCACAAGACACCGTCAGCACGACATAACAGATTTTCCAAGAGATATATCGAGAGTTCTAATTCCTACCAAAGGGAACTCATACCGAAGAGTAAAGGGGGCCACCACAGGCGGGAAGACAAGTGGGGGTTGGGGAGACATCTCCCCGACGCAAAGAACATAGGCCGACGAAGACTTTGGGGAGAGAACACAGAGTCGCCAAGATGTGACCCTGAACTGAAAGAGTCATGCCGAAGGAAAGCCCATCGGTGAGAGACAAAGGAGTCAAGGAGAGATCTCCCCAACACAACCAACCCAGGCCAAAAAGAAAGAGAACCTCAGGGGATAGATAAGAGTTGCCGAGAGGTTACACCAAAAGCTGAAAGTCATAGTGAAGAAGAAGCAGGGTCGGTAAAAACATTAGCTATGGGTCGATAACGAATGGAAAATGGGGCTCAGGGGAACCACTTAGTTAGAATAAACTGGGTGGATAGGTCACTGAAAAAAAAAGGTAAATGGGGCAGGAACCAAACAGGGCCGGAGCTGGGACCAGGAAAGAGACGGGGAACAAAAGGAACAAAAGGGACTGGGGCTGAAAACTATCCCGCCCCCGCCAAAGAAAAGACTGCGGAGGCGGAGCCAGAACCGACACGAGAAAAAGAAGCCGCGGGGCCGGAGCGGGAAAAAACCTCAAGACGGAAAACATGAAAAGGTTCCAAAAATGATTCCCATCCCGGTCCCGCCCCCACCAAGGAAAACAAAACAAAAGACAAGCAAAGAGACAGAGGAAAAGAACCAGCGACCGCCGCAAGGCAGAAAGAAAAAGGAACACCAAACACACAAAATTGGGACTGGGATGGATGCATGAGTAGGAGTTAGAACCTCAGAATTGGAGAAGTTCTAGTTCCCTTCAAGCATCCGTTCTGCCCCCAATTCCAAAAGAAAAACCAAAGCAAGAAAAAGAGAAACAAGAACCAGAATAAAAACACAAAAAAAAGAAAAGAGAAAAACCAAGAAACCCTAACACAGGTCGCCCCTTGTAGATAAAAACTAGCATGCTAGGCTCAACCCTTGTGGGAGCCCATTTAACCCATGTGCTAAAATGAAAGACACCCCATAGCTAAAGTTTAGTCATGAAAAACAAGGGCACACAACAAGAACCTGAGAAAACCAGAAATGGCTCTAACATAGGCTCCAGTTGGGGATGTATGCCCCTGGTGGGCATAGCAAGAATTCAGATCACTGGGAGAGCAGACCAGAACAAAAAAAACCAAAAACAACGAGGAGCTAACTGGACAAGGTTAGCAGACACAGCAAAACAAAACCGACCAGAAAAGCAAAAACCTAACCTAATGTTCATGGAAAAAGAAATGCTTCAGATGAGGCGCCATTTCGAGAATTGTCCATGAACAGGCAATTCAAGAGTCACATTGTTGATTCCTTTGTTTCATCTGATGACACTAGGCCACCAAATGAAAAATGAGAGCCAACTTTTACCTCTGTCAAACACAATTTTGCTAAATGAGCTGACATTCCCTAACTTGTGCTTGCCTCTGCCAATCTACAGCAGTATGAATGAATGTACCTCTACAAACATAAGTGTCAGGTTGCCCATGTGCAAGTGAGAACTTGCTCTTTGTTTAGTTTTATCTTCAACTGGCAACCAGATCCAATAAACTTTATTATTGCCACACTTTTGATTCTTTGATTCTGTATCTTGTGGCAATACATGTGAATACTGATCAGGACTACATAAAAACACAGTCTGATCACAATTAGCTACCCGACAAAATATGTTAGTACCTCTCAATAGGCTATCATATTCATCATTATAAACATTTACATGATCCTTGTGCATTTGAAAGTTAGGCGTACTTCCAAAATGCTGACTGTTATGTGACAACAAGATATCATATTCACTATTTACATTACCCTGAAGCTGAAAATAACTAGCTCCGGTGCTCTGCATATTGTCACATTCTGTGAAAACTTCATCAAGTGTATACAAAGGGATACACTCACCATTCAACACATCTTGCAACTACTCTATATCATTTTCAGTATCATTTTCAGTAGGAGGAGGCACATCATTAATGCAATGATGGATTAAACTACTACTCCCACTTCCTCTTTTCACTTGGCTCTGTTCTTCATCATACTGGAAATGAGAGTCACCAAAGGATTCTAACTCATCTTCATGGGCTATCCAACTATCATCATCATCCCAATATTGCTCACCATTGAGCAACTCTAGTTCAGAAGCAAAATCTAATTTCAAACTGAAATCAGTGTCATCATGATCTGCAAGATCACCATTAGAAGGGGCATCAAAATCACTTGCATCATACCTTGCATCCTGCAAGTCCTCATCGTCAAGACCGATATGAGTTGCCCACAACAACCCAGAGTTGTTGTGTGCACATCTTTGATATTCTATGGTTAGAAAATCTAATATTTGTTTACAACTTAGTAGGTTAGTGCTCTGTCCTACCCTCTCAACCACTTCTTCCTCCTCTTGACCTCTACCAGGACTGTATACATCACCAAAGGTATCAAGGAACAAAGTTCTGAGCTGATACCATGAAACAATGGAGTGCACTGTTAAGCAAGTGAACCAATCATCAGCCACACCTTCTAAAGATCTAACAAATAGCTTCATGACCACATCCTCTTTTTCAACCTGAAATCAATAAAAAGCTAAATATGTCTTGATGTTGATTCCTCAACACCACCTTTAAACTTGGGTAAATATTTATTGATTCCCCTAGGGGTAGCATGTGGGTAACCCTGGATTTTATCAAAATCCAAAGGGCTATATCTTTGCTTATCATACTCTCTCTTATGAGGACAAGACTATGCCTTAAGCATGGTATCAAAGCTTCTAGAGGGAGAAACAAGACAACAATGCATTTTGCAAATGAAACCTATCCCTCTACAACTATCCAGTTGCAATAATTAAACCTCCCTTGATGCTAGTGCTTGATCTCACCAAATAAAGTGGAATAAATTTTTTTTTTTTTTTAAAGGATGAAGAATACCTTGAAACGTTGCAGTCATGGAACTATTCTTTGAATCTTCAATGGGTTTACCTTGACAGAGTTGCCACCTCTTTGCAGAGGACAGAACTTCAAATGATATGAAGCTCACTTACATGTAAATCTTTCTCTGAGTTCCATCTAACAGAGCACCATAGATCCTGTAGCTTTTAGGTTCATTGCAACAAAGCTTTTCTCCAAGCCTGAGATTCTTCAAACTTTGAACCTAACCAACATGGCAATTGATATGAATCTTTGATAAGGCATGATTCTAGTCAATCCCTAGCGGAGTCACCATCTTGTTGGTGACTTAGATGGGTAAATGAGAACCCACACTAGAAATCAGATTGAAATTTTCTTTGTTATATCCCTAGCGGAGTCGCCATCTTGTTGGTGACTCAGATGGGCAAATGAGAACCCACACTAGAAATTAGATTGAAATTTTCTTTGTTATATCCCCAGTAGAGTCATCATCTTGTTGGTTGTTTTTAATGAGCAACCAGGTTGGTCTCCTATTCTACCTATGGAGTAGCCATCTCTAGTCAAAGGCAGCTCAAAGGACCTAGACCAACTGACAAGATTTAGTCAAAGACTGAGATCTTCTGCACTTTAGGCTCTACAGAACCAGGGTGGGTATACCCACACAATGCCTCAAATAAGACTAGACATTGCTTTTTATAGCAAATGACTCCTGATGCCAAGCGTTGAGAACCTCAAATGGGCCTAGATTCTTAGTAGCTCAACCTTGAAGCAACGAGGAGGCAGGACACATACTAAACAAAAGATATTCAATAATTTTAAAAGGTTTTCTGAGAGGAACTAAGCTGCAAAATGATCAGTGCCTAATCTGGGGTCATGGAGTCACATACAAAAGATGGAATTCATCTGCAAATTGGACTCAATCAGTGGATTTTGTTTTGCTAATGCCTTACATCAGCTATCAGTCCCTTACACTGACAATCTAGCTCTTGTATCAACTAGATTCTTCTTACCAAATCCAACTTGCAGACAAATAATCACTGCTATTTATTCAAAGGATTTAACTACTTCCTTGAAGCAGACCTATCAACAAGAAACGCAATCCCATGAAGTATGAGAAGATGAAAAAAACACCTTATGCATTTATTCAAATGATTAAAAGCCTACAAATATGGAGACAATCTGATGATATACATGAAAGATAAGCATCTTCATGTGTTCTTTGGTCAAACTGATTGCATTTACAGAGGAAATCAAAGTCACAGACCAAAGACTCAAAATCATGACTCAAGACTAAACCCTAATCTATCCCAGGCTAATCCCAGAACTCAGAAAAATGTGGAATAGAACACCAAAGCTCGGAACCCCTACATCTGGCCATGAAATTCTCCTTTATAGGAACAGGAGAAGCAACAAGCAACCGGCCAAATAAGATTACACATCATCAACTGACTAGGACAAACCCTAGAACAGCTTGCAGGCCAAGTCAAAAACTCCAACTGCCCCACTAGTCACATAAATGCAACTAGTTGGGCTGCTGCAGGAAAGACACTCCCACATGAAAGAAGCTAGGAAATCAATGTCAAATCCCCTACCAAATCTGCACATCCATACTTGAGCCATGCCGTCCTTGTACTAGAGTTGCGTCACCATGAATGATGGTTCGGTGGAGCTAGCGACCAACTCTCTATCGCCATGAATACAGGTTCAAGTCTTCACGCACAAACAGATAGAAACCCTAACAGTGGGCAGGTTGAAAACTAACCATCAATCATCCATGATCAAATGGTCACTGTTTAAAATCGATTAGACTGTTGAAAATAAGCCCATGCCTACAAACAGGTCTCCAAGTAAACATCGGGCACCTTTAAATCTTAAGTTAAAACATCACTATTGAATATTTGCACGTGCACACCGACGGTCTTTAAGTTGCTTGGGAGGGCGAGGGTAGAGAAGTCATAGAGACACGGCCGAGTCGGCCATACATCCTAGTGAAGTTAGTAAGGTTGATCGAGCACATGAGTCGGGAAGACATGGCGCACTCGGTAAGACATATAGCAAAGTCCACATCAGATACTGAAAGATATTTCCTTCATCGAGTGTCGCCAAGACAAATCAGAACCTACGCCGACAAGGAACACATCATATATTCTATCGACAAGACCGAAGGTCACTCGCCGAGACCTAAGCTCATATCGAAGAGAGCACCTTTTACATTGTTCAAGTCACTATGACTTGTAACCTCCTTCGCTGACAAAAACACCCGCCAAATGCTATCACTGTAGCACACAATCATTGGTGAGAGCTCTTGGAGACATTTCACTATTATAGCATGAGCCCATAGAAACTAGTTCATTGAGAGAAGATAAGACTTTCATCAAAAGCCACACATTGAATCACCGTCGGTGAGACGCCACCCATCACTATGAAATACACCGAAACACAAGTCTCCCCGAAGTATCAAGTCTTCCATCACTGGTCGGTGTATCAAGATGACATCTCCAAGACATCTCAACGAAAGGTGCCACCCACGCTGAAAGCAAACCACAAGACACCGTCGGCAAGACATAACAAATTTTCCAAGAGAAATATCGAGAGTTCCAAGTCCTACCAAAGGGAAGTCATACCGAAGATCAAAGGGGGCCACCACAGTTGGGAAGACAAGCGGGGGTCGGGGAGACATCTCCCTGACAGAAAGAACATAGGCCGACAGAGACTTCGGGGAGAGAACACGGAGTCACCAAGATGTCACCCCGAACCAAAAGAGTCATGCCGAAGGAAAGCCCATCAGTGAGAGACAAAGGAGTCGGGGAGAGATCTCCTTGACACAACCAACCCAAGCCAAAAAGAAAGAGAAACTTGGGGGACAGATAAGAGTCACCGAGAGGTTACACCAAAAGCTGAAAGTCACAGTGAAGAAGAAGCGGGGCCGGTAAAAATAGTAGCTATGGATGGGTAACGAATGGACAATGGGGCTTAGGGGAACCACATAAGTTAGAATAAATCGGGCAGACAAGTCACTAAAACAAAAAGGAAAACAAGGTGGGAACCAAACAGGGCCGGAGCCGGGACCAAGAAAGAGACAGGGAACAAAAGGAACAAAAGGGACTGGGGCCGAAAACTATCCTGCCCCCACCAAAGAAAAGACCGCGGAGGTGGAGCCAAAACTGACACAAGAAAAAGAAGCTGCGAGGCTCAAGAGGGACAAAACCTCGAGATGGAAAACATGAGGAAGGTTCCAAAAATGATTCCCATCCTGATCCCGCCCCTGCCAAAGAAAACAAAACAAAAGACAAGCAAAGAGACAGAGGAAAAGAACCAGCGACCACTGCAAGGCAGAAAGAAAAAGGAACACCAAACACACGAAATCAGGACCGGGATGGATGCGTGAACAAGAATTAGAACCTCGGAATTGGAGAAGTTCTAGTTCCCTTCAAGCATCCATTCTGCCCCCGATTCTGAAAGAAAAACCAAAGCAAGCAAAAGAGAAACGGGAACCAAAATAAAAACCCAAAAAAAAGAAAAGAGAAAAACCAGGAAACCTTAACACAGGCCACCCCTTGTAGATTGAAACTAGCACGCTGGGCTCAACCCTTGTGGGAGCCCATTTAACCCATGTGCTAAAATGAAAGACACCCCATAGCTAAAGTTTAGTCATGAAAAACAAGGGCACACAACCAAAATGTGAGAAAACTAGAAATGGCTCTAACATGACGTCAGCACTTCATGGGAAAATTTTTGATGGCCTGGAGGCCGTCGGGGAAAAAAATCACTCCCCCTATTGGAAAACTTTTTTTTGGCTACCTAAAAATTTTGTAGGGACAAAATATGCTCTACAACTCTTGGAATATTCTAGCGTTGACCGGATTGGTGTGGGCCCTTAGTCCCTCATAGGACCGATGCCTAGCTAGAGGGCGCAATGAGGGCTTAGTGCTGGGGGAGCTACCCACAGTGGTGGCGGATCGATGGCTTCCTGGTGGCCACCCGGTGGCCGTCGGGTGGCGAATCTATTTAGAATTGGAGGCACATTCACAGAGGCCGAAAAAGCACTTTTTTAAAAAAAAATTTGAGAATCATGCCTCGGGAGGCATTTTGGGGAGGTCATACAGCTTCCTAGGTAAATTTTTTTCCTTCCATACCAACTACTCAAGAATCGATTAAACGAAGGGAATTCTTAGCATTTTTGGCTACTGTGAACACGATGGTTGACCTCCGTTTGTGCCCAAAATGCTTCAAAAAATTGGCTACCTCCAGAGCTTGAAAAAAATCTCCCAGCTTGAAACCCTCATGGATCTGGCAAATGATGGCCAAAATCTGAAAAACAAAAGTAAATCCTAACTTTTTCTAGTGCTCTTAATCTAATGGTGAAGCTCGATCTGATCCAAAACACCTCATAAATGCACTCAAGGCATGATACCCTCAAGGAATCCCGAATGAAATCTATAATGATTTTCTCAAAAAATCTGAGAAGGGTTTGCAAATTGAGGCTCTGATACCATGTTAGAAACCAAGATCTGAAATGCAAACTAGAAAATCACCTTCCATTGAAGAGAAAAATAAAAATGGAAAGATATTGCAAAAGGATGTGCAACATAATATTATTCATGAATTCTTAATTACAAGATATGATTTACTTTATAAAAGCAAAGATGCATAACCCTAATCTTATCTTGAGCAACAAGATAGCTCAACAAGATAAGGATGAGAATAAATAAACCTAGGAATTAAATAATTACCTAAGTAAAGTTATGCAAGTGTAATTAAATATTAATTACACTAACAATAAAAATGGAAGAAAAAGAAAGAAAATGTGGATCAAGCTTTGACTATTTGTCCCACACATTATGGATCAGATCTAAGTTTTTTCTCCAAAAATGCATGATCACTCTGAGCCAACGAAACTTTAGGTTTTCTGCTTAGGTGAGTATGCAAAAGGGTGGCTTAGTGAGAAAGTGATGCCCACATTTAGGCTTTTCATCATATGTTAACCATACCAAAGCTATACCTCTTGATAAATTTGACAAGGTACCATAAAATAATGAACTTTGAGCTTCATGAGGAAAGTAAAGCTTTGTATGCTTGAAAGTCATGAACAAATAGGATGGAACCACAAGCAAGCAAAGTGTATTATGCAAGGTGGCGATATAACAATTGTTGTAAATGCAAAATAGTGTAAGGTACGTTCAAAGGGATTTTTCTTAATTCATGTAAGGTATCTTCTTAGGGAACATTGTGCCTAATGTCTCCAACAGTGGAAAGTTAGAGAAATATCACCCTCATAGAGGAAATCAAACCCAATGACACCACCAAGAAAAGGAAGCATCACAAGAAAAAGAAAAATTGCACAGTGAAAAATGAGTTTCGATGTATGCCCCCACTTTAAAGCGGTTCCTAATACCATTACTATGAGAAATTTCTTTAAAGTAGAAGAAGACATGAGAGCATATTCAGAAATCCCTATGCCACTTGAGTCATATGTTTCCAATAAGCTACATCATGAAAAGGGATGGGGTTGCCCCCAAAACGTATAACTCAATACATCACATGCGAGCCAACTTAAGGCCTATTGTCCACATCCCAAGCTTTCTCTTGTATATACATGAAAGGTGGTCAACCAACCAAAAGAGACAATGACAAGTGACATATTAGGACAAGGCTACTTAACCCCTTTCCCCCAATTAGTGTAGGACAAGGATAGTCAAGATTATTGATGAGAAACATGCTAGAGTGAAAATTAGTATCAATTAGAGGAATTATGTGTCTCAACATAAGGAAGAGTACCACACTCCTTAAGATGTTGAATTCTATCACTTAGATCCTTACATTCAATAGTAGAATGACCATGAACTCTATGATTTGCACAAAATGAATTCTTGTAGTAAAATTTCTTTTGTGTTCTTGGAGGGAGAGATATCTAAGGATCTTTGAGGAGTCTCAATAGGATACACTCTTGATCAATAGTGGAAGATGGTGCTTTATTTTGCAAAAACATATATTTCTTGCTTAGTACAAGGTACCATACCTACACAAGATGCTTGAGATTGTGAGATTTTGTACTCTTCTTTAAAGGAAGGTGGAAAATTTAACGAATTTCAATGTTTAGTGTTTTGCATGATGACATTTATGTTAAGTGAAGATTTCTCTATTGCTTTCATTTATTTCAAAGCATAATAATCAATACATCTATTGTCTATTAGTTGATGATGCACTAATGATAAATTTGGTTTAGAGGAATCTTTTATAATAGTGTTGATATTAAGTGAAGGCTTGTTTATTTCTTTCGAGGGGCAATAACCAAGACCATTAGTCATTGCTTATGTGTTAGGTTCTATAGGGACACGAGTACCTTATTCCCTAGCATCACATCCTTTTCTAGTATATCTAAGTTGTTTCATAAGTTCATAACCTTTTCATAGAGCTCTTTCATTTCTTTTGGAGTCAGTGGTTATTTATAATTAGCTTCATCAATTTTTTTCATATAATTTGATTTTTCTTGTATAGTGGTTGAGGTGGATGATTTCAAAGGCTCTTACAAATTTTGTGTTGAAATTATTTCTTTTTATTTTCTCTTTTCAGATTCTTTTTTAATAATCTCGTATTCTCCTATGAACGATGTGAAATCTAAGGAACCCCAATCATCTTCTAATAGATTTTTTGACTTCCTCAATATTATAATTGTATAGTTGGTGTCAAAATTTTCAAATTATTTTTCATACCTTTCATAATGTTCAATCAACTATTTTCTTTGGGCTCAACTTTGAGTGCGTACACTTTGTTATTGTAGATGTATTTCATTTTATGATGAAGGTTAGAAGGCACCCCATTCATTGAATGAATCCATGGTATTCCTAGAAGAATATTGTATGAAATATTATCAAGCATGACATGGATCAGTGTTTCTAATGTGGCCTTTCCAGCTATAATAGGAAAAGTGATCACACCAAGCGGTTTTTTCACCATGTTATCAAATCCACCAATGGATAAAGAGGTAAGTTGAATTTATTTATTTATCCACACTAAGTCTATCCAAAAGGGTCATGTTGATGGGTTTTTTTGCACTTCTCAACATAGATAATGCACAAGTGCACTACCTCTCTTGAAAGGTGAAAGTTTGCAACTAAGTTTCAGACAATCACCCCAAGGTCTCTCAGGTGTTAGGTCATGAAAATGCTTGGAATAGTTTAGTTGGTTGATGTGATTTTCTAGTAATCACCGGTTGGTTTTTATGGTTTATAAAGCATGGGAAGTTCAGTCTGCAAATGGAGTTTCAAGGTGACGAAAATGAATGAATAGTGGTTGCTCACTCAAAACAAGCTGAAACTCACCATGTTCATCAGATTTAGCATGGTTTTGATGCTTGGAATCCTCCTCTAACAAAGGAGTTAAAAAGAAACAACAAAAGAGAAAGGGCTAAGAGAAACTAATCTAACTCTAACCTATGAATGAACAATAACAATGGAGGATGCTACAATAGAAAAACTCCCATAAAACTAAGCTTTTCTTGACCAAGAGAAACATACAACTACACAAAACTAATGCAATCTTCTAAGCTTTGCAGATTTTCAGATCCTGCATTCACCTCATGAACATACAATTGAAGTTAGTTGTAGCAACATTAAATAGCTTAGACTATATTTTCAAAGTGATTCATCATCAACAAATCAAAAAAATAATGAGATCGGTATTTCATCAAATAATGTAACAATATTCACCATTAAAGCCATTCAAGAAACTAAAACTAACACTAACATGGAGGTTGAATCATGCATGCACAATGAGAAAGTTTAAAGAAAAAACCTATAAAAAAATGTAATGCTTCCTTCTATTGCTGCAATATGCCTCTTACAACAATTCACCACAATTACAAATAAGGAAAAAGCCCCTCTTTATAGTTTTCCAAAGCCCAAATGAATGGATAGGATTGATTTACAATTAGTGGCCGAAATTTGATACAAGTTAGGGTTTCACCTACCCCCCAATATTTCAGAATTTAAAATACATTCTTGTATTTTTACCTATTTTGTCCTATAGTGACCCTGACACTATAGCAATTTTGTCTTCTATCTATTTTTTGTGTTGTGGATGAAAATAGTGAAGTTTTCCTTCTATTTGATGTATTTGCATCATCCTCTCAGCCATTCAAATTAATCTTCTTATAAATTAGTGTTACTGAAAAGACAACATACTACTCCTAATCCCAGTGAGAAACTCTTGAATGATCATAATAATTTTGGAAAGGATAAAACAATTCCCTCTCTTGCCTATGATTTTGGTAGGAAACTTGTTGATTTCCTTGCACTAACTTCATTTTGGTATGCAGTCATATATTGGTCAGTCATTCTTGTCAAGTTAATCATTGTTTTTCCAAACATCCTTCTATTAGCAATCCTCATCAATCTTGGTATATTCTTGTAGAAGACTGCACGAAAGCATCTCTTTGTTCCATGTTTTTGCACAAATTTGTGGGCGGGTTCACCATGTGCAATCTCCTTCTTTCGCAAGCTCCTTTGGGACTATCTGTTTATAATTAGAGCCCTACAAAAAATAAATTAAATTAGGCTCATGCAAATAACCTGACACTCATAATAATATGAAAACCCCTTGAATTCCTCATAATGTTTATTTAACCAACTTTAATTATTTGCTTCACCAATCCTAAAAAATTAAAGGGGAAATAGTGTTCGCCTTACCATAAAACTCCTATTTCCCTAGTGATTATCCTATCATAGTTCAAATAGTCTAGTTTTAGGGAAAATCTGAAGGAATAGGAATCTGCCAAATGGATATCTAGAAATGTAGAAACCATTGTTCAGGCCTGGAAGTGGGACTAATTCGCCACAGATGGTGACTTAATCCACTTGGGAATCTTGGGAAATTTGGAATAGGATTTTGTAGCTTTCAGTCTACACTTCCTTTCTTGATAGGTGGTCAGTCCAGATTTAGCTGAAAACGGGTTGAAAGAAGTCTCCAAGCTTCAATTAGGGAGTTGACTTTGATGACTTTGATAGATTTTTGACAATTTTTTAACGCCAAACTCTTTGAAAAATTTGCATCCAAGACCTACAAACACCATGCAAAGAGGGGAAAAATGGTTAAGGGCTAGATAATAGGGGTTTTCCTTGGCCAGGCCCCAATTTGGTAATCAAACCCTAGATAATGAAAATAAATATAGAATGATGAATAAAACACATGAAATTTCACAAACTCACCAAACACTTGATGTTCAAATATGAAGATATGTAATGAAGTGCTCCAATGGATGACTTGATAATGCTTAGAATGCTTAAATGCTTCATAATTGCTTGAATAATTGAGTGAATGAATGGGGGGATTAGAAGATGAAAAATGAGGGGAGAACCCTTTATTTAAACTTGATTTTCTAATATTTCCTGAAATTAACACATCACAAGCTGACGTCAAGGCTAAGAGAATAAAAAACCCCCTAAAAATTGAAATTAATTTAATTTTTGTGTCTAGTGGGACTAAGTCGCCCCAAGTGGTGACTTGGTCCCACCAAGGAAATTTTATTGGCTATTAGGGATTAAAGTGTATTTAATATTGTTTAACAGGAGTATTCTCAAAATACACTTAAGTATGGTCAGAAAGTGCATTAAGGGGTCATTTAAACATAAGAAAGGGTCAATTTAGTGATGACAAGTCTAGAAAAGCATGAGAGTTTGTCTAGAAAAGCGTAAGAGTTTCTTACAATTCTTTACAATGCTTTGAAATAAGACTTGGTAAGTGATAAAAAGGGGATATTTATGTCAATTAAAAGGAAAGGGTCCTAGAAAAGTGTGAAAGTGGGTTACAACACTTCGCAACACTTTTACAAGACAACCTAGAATTCTTAATGATTCTCAATGGTCAGAGAGCTAATGTGAATGTGTTAGCCACATTACAACATTAAATCTAGGAAAAATAACCCAAAGTCCACTAGGAGGGCCTAAACATGAGAAAAAGTAGAAGGGTTACTTTTTCCATGTCCATAGTTATCCCCAACTTTAGTGAGAGGATTAACCTACTTCAAACTCACACTAAAGTAGTTGATCATGCAATCAAGAGAGGTTCAATGAAATAATGCTTAGAAAAAATGAGATAATAATGACCAAGAGGGATGATCAAGCCCCCAGGACCAAGATCCCATGAAAACTAAACATAAGTACAAAGGAACACACATGAAAATGATGAAAAAAAAAGAAATAGGGAAGTTGAAAGGAAAGAAAGTTGTATCTAGCTTCGATCATTTTTTCCATCCCGTTATGGATCAAATCTAGGTTGTTTGTTCAAAAAAGAAATGCATGCTCACTTTGGGGTGACAGAACTCATGGCTGTCTACCGAGTGAGAAGGACCAAAAGGTGAGAAACATACACTCATGGCTGGTATGCACTCTCACACACATAGGTGGCTATGGGGAAAAGTCATGCCTTAGAATGGGCTTCCTGCTCCACCATACCAAAGTTATACCTCTTGATAACCTTAATAAAGCACCACAAAAGAAAATGTTGTTTTGTGCTTCATGAGACAGGAAAAGCTTCGTATGCTTGGAGCCCATGAAAAAATGTGATGGCACTATAGGAATGCAAGTTGTGTTATGCAAGGTGGACATATCAAAAAGGCAAAATGCAACATGCAAAAGATATTCAAAGGAGTCTTTCTTTCGTTCATGTGATGTATTTAACTTAGGGAATAGTGTGTCTAATGTCTCCAAGAGGGGATCTGTGCCATAGAAAAATGGCCCTTTGTCAATTTCATGGCCTTTTAGGTCTTGTTTCATAGTGTTGAAACTATGTTGCTTTGATTTTATGTTGTATCATGGCTTGAACATGCTTATTTAGGTACTAAAACTTAAAGAACAATCTCTTGTGAAGGTGTTGTGAAGTGTTGTGAGACATTTCCACATTCTTCTAGACTTTATTTAATATAATTTACCTAAAAATCACCTTTTTACACATCAACAAGTCCTATATTGAAGTGTTGTAAAGTCTTGTAACAAGCCTTCACAATTTTCTAAGCACAATCTCATTATTTACACCTTTCCCATGCTTTATTTTGTCTCTTTATGCCCTCATATACTTAATTAAGTTTAGTTTTGCATATTATCCTGACAATTAACATTAAGCACAACATTATTTTTGAAACTCGTTTTCAGGTCCTAGGTGGGGCCCATTCACCTGGATGGTGAATGAGTCCCCCTTGGCCCCAAATAAAAAATATTTCAAATTTTCTTTTAGGATTTTATTAAAAGTCACTTGATGTCGGCCTGTGATGAGGTATGGACAAATAATAAGGCACAAGAATTGTATAAATAAGTGTTTTTCACCTCATTTTAAAACTCCTCACTCAAGTATTCAATCTCCTAACACATTCAAGCTTTCAAGCATCCTACATCATCAATTGAACCAACTATTGAAGCACTTTGAAGCAGCCATTTACATTAAATTAGAATTACAAGATCAAGGATTTGGTGAGTTAATATCATTTGCATGTTGTTAGTTTACATTTCATTTTCATTTCATTTATTTGCATTGGGTTTGATTACCAAAAGTGGGGTTTGACCAAGGAAAACCCCTATTTTCTAACCCTCCAACATTTTCCCCTTTGCACGTGTCTTTACAACTTTTGTTTTGCAGATTTGATAGGTTTAAAGGTGTTGAAAAGTGGAAATCAAGTCAACTAGGTTCTTCAAGTCAACATATCATTATTTCAAGCTTATTGAGTGTTTTTTCTCTATTTCCTGTAGAACTAACTTCAACAACCCGACATTCAAACATTCCCAAATCTGGTGTTGCAAAGTTGTCTAATTTTCTAGAAATCATGGAGTGGACTGATTCACCACCCTTGGAAAATGAGTCCTACATGAGGTTTGAAAATATTTATTTTGTTAGATATTGGATCTTGACTATCCGAAATCAGTTCCCGACACTTTTTCATCAATAGGAGGACTGATTCGCCACCTAGGAAAATGAGTCCCATTGTGAAAATCTAGTAAAATTCATCATCATTCTAGTCAATCCAAACAACTCATATTTCATCCAGGTGCACTCTTTTTTCATCCTTCTCTTTATGTTTTGCATTATTTCTTCATTTTCATAGTTACTTACATATCACAATGTGTTTGCAAACATAGATTAAATTGCACTTTTGCATTCCTTTTAGTTCATTTTAATGAGTCAATTGCATTTAGTTAAGTTCATTTACATCATATCATATATCATACATCCTAATTTGAGTGTTACATAAGCATTTTGGGGTCGGGATCTCTCTCCTTTTAGGTGAAAAACCTTAGAAGTTCAAGAGCAAGCATCTTTTTTGGTTCCAAAAATCTGTCACATTTTGGTGAACCCGAATTTTGAAAATTTTAAAATTACTAATAGCATTCAAATCTTGCATCCTATTTTTCATTTGCATTAGCATTCAATTAGGGCATTGATTTGTTATTGCATTCTAGGACCTTTCATTTTGCATTAGTGAAAAAATCATTTAGTGTTCATTTTTGCATTCAAGTTCATTGAAAAAAGTAAAAAAAAAAAATCTGCATTCTGCATTTGTCATTGCATTCTGTAGAAAGTTTAAATCATACTTAAAATTCTGACAAACACAAAAAATTGCATCCTAGGATTCATTTTCCACCTAAGGAAAATTAGTCCCTCTACACTTTTTAGACAATATTTCTACATTTCTTTTAAACTTTTTTTTCATTCCTGTTCATTATTCCTGCATTCTATTTTTAGTTATAGATTCTCTATTTTCCCTCATTTATTGCATTTTAGTTTATTGGCACCATGACATTTTCTTTCAATAAGTTTTGGAATTCCCTCAAATCATTGGTAGACATGTCCAACTGTACCTTTTGTTGTGACCTTAATGACCTTGAACAACCTCATGCTCTTTTAACTCCTTATTATTGTCCTCCTCGTGATGTAGACATCATTGGAGAAGATGATGTTAGCATGGATAATTTTTACAATGATTTCCTTGACAACCTAGAAGCAAATGCTACCTTTTATCCCTCTATAAGATCACAAGAACTTCCTACTATTACACCAACTGATAACTTTTCATATTTGCATCCTGAAATCAACATAGGACATAAGGCTCCTCCCTCAAGTGAACCTATTTCCTCTCAACCACCACAATCCCAACCATTCTATGAGAAAAAAGTCACAAACATTCCTATCAACCTTGAAGAAACATATGGTAGAGGATTCACTATATTAAGTAAAGAAGGTTGTGACATAAAACATGAACATGATATCCATCAACTTCTTGAACAACAACCAACTAAAGCACATACAATAGGACTAGGATATCAAGATCCTTCTCATCTTGAGAGAAATCCTCTTTAACATAGGAGAAGTTGGGATGGTAGTACAATGATCTTGAATCCTCCTCCTAATTTGAACATTCTCATTCCCTGTGAACAACCATTCTCTCCTTCTAATGACAAGGATTTTAGGATCCCTATGGGTCCTCTTCCTCCTATTCATGAAAAAGGAGAACCTAGTAAACACAAACAACCATAAAAATTGAAGAAGATGAAGTTTCCAACACATCCTCCACTTGAATGTGAAAGGAGACTTCAACTGATTTTAAATAAAGGTCTTATACTTTTACCACCTTCAAATAGGTTTGCCATTTGTTCTGATGATTCTCATATACCATATTGTGAATATCATCATATCCTTGGACATTGAATAGAAGAATGCCAGACATTGAAAAACATACTGAATAAGTATCACTTCATTGATACTAACTATTTCCTTGTCATCCCTTAACCCAATATGCATCCCCTTTGTCATGCCATAGTTTTAGAGTTCCCTATTCTCTCTATTGCATGATCCTTTCACATCACCCATCTTGGCTCATTCTTTCCTTTACATTTTATGGGGGGAAGACCTTGTTAGCCTTGTCCTTGTAATGCATTTTTTCTTGTCTCTTAACCATGTTATTCCATTTTCCACTTGTTCATCCAAGATTGAGAAACCAATAACTTAGTTAATGGTTGACTTACATTTACATTAATTTTCGTTTATTTTCTTTTTCTTTTCATGTGCGTATTGTGTTCCCCTATATCATGTGTTTGACATTTCCTCTCCTTGTACACTTCTTCTATTCATACATTTATTCTTCTATTTTTCATGCTTTGTTTTGTGTTTTCATTTTGGGGATGACATAAAGCATGGAGACACCCTATGTCTCTTCCATGTTGACCCAGACAGTCCTTGTCCTTTCATTTTTGTTTTTTGTTTTCCTTTAGGGGATGATGAAAAGTGTAGAGATTCCCTATGTCTCCTCCATGTTGACCCAAATGGTCCTTTTTCCTTTTTCTTTTTTCTTTTCTTGTGTTTTCCCTTTGGGGATGATGCAAGGCATTGAGACTGCAATTTCTCCTTCATGTTGACCCAAAAGCTTTTTCATTTTCACTTTCTTTCTTTTTTCTTATGTTTTCCCTTGGGGACAATGCAAATAATTGAGACTGAAATGTCTCTTCCATGTTGACTCAAAATGGAATTTCTTTTTCCTTTGTTTTCACTCTCTTTGTGTCATTCTTTCATTTCTATGTGTATTTGGGGAATGATGAAATTTATGCGCTCTGTCATAAAAACATTGTAGCAACGAGCATACTGACCCCGAATCCATAGATCCCTTATGTGTTTGGTGTACTTTCTTTTCTAGGGGGAAAATTCCTCCCTTTATTTGTTTTTTTAATTCTTCCTTGACATGACGTAGCCTACCTTTGAAACATATGACTTGGCATAGAGCTTTCTAGGGTGGCTCTCCTATCTTGTTTTCTTTTTCCCTTTTCCTTTCTTATCTACTTTCAAGTAATTTCTCACATAATGTTTTTTAGCGATTCCTTTAAAGTGGGGGCCATACATTACCATTGTTTCATTATGAATTTGTGCTTCTTAGTGTAGTCTTTTCATTTACGTGATGTGTTTGTCACTTTGTGGATGACATTGGGTGTAATGTCCTTCATAAGTGTGATATTTCTTAGGATATTACATTCCTCTTTGTGGTTTGATGTGACACACTACATCCCCTAGGTTGTGAATATACTATTCTTCAATGATTGGTCCTCTCTTGGAGATGTTAGACACAATGTTCCCTAAGTGATTGACCTTGCATAAATTGAACAAGACTCATTTGAACAATCCTTCACATTACATTTTATATTATTGCATTCTCATTCGACCACCTTGTATAACACAACTTGCATGCATGTGGTCCCATCCTATTTTCCTTGTCTCATGTAACTTAAACTGACATTTACATTTTATTTGGCTTTGTGGCACCTTGTTAAAGTTATCAAGTAGTATAGCTTTAGCATGGTTGAGCAGGAAGCCCAACTAGTGGCATGAATTTTCCCCATAGCCACTTTTGTGTTTGTGAGTGCATACCAACTAGCATATGTTTCTTACTTTTTTGGCTTTCTCACCCCATGGACAACTAGTTTTGTGGCCATGGAGTGAGTATACAATTGGGCCTTCTCACCCTGTGGACAACTAGTTTCATGTTCCTAGAGTTTGTTCACATTCTCTTTTTCAAACAATTAGTCTAGATCTCTTTTCACAACTAGTTGGATTGATGATCAAAGCTTCATTCAATTCATTTCAATACTTGTGTGTTCCTTTGTTCTTATGTCTACTTTGCCATGGGATATTCATCCTAGGGGCTTGATCATCCCTCTTGATCATTGTATTCCATCTTACTAACGTAAGTGCATTTGAACCCTTCCATCGATGCTCATGGCTACTTTAGTGTGAGGAAGAAAGTTCATCCTCTCACTAAAGTGGGGGCTAAATGTGTCATAGAAAAATGGCCCTTTGTCATTTTCATGGCCTTTTAGGTCTCGTTTCATGGTGTTGAAACTATGTTGCTTTGATTTTATGTTGTATCATGGCTTGAACATGCTTATTTAGGTACTAAAACTTAAAGAAAAATGTCTTGTGAAGGTGTTGTGAAGTGTTGTGAGACATTTCCACATTCTTTTAGACTCTATTTAATATAATTTACCTAAAAATCACCTTTTTACACATCAAGAAGTCCTATATTGAAGTTTTGTAAAGTCTTGTAACAAGCCTTCATGCTTTTCTAGGCACGATCTCCTTATTTAAACCTTTCTCATGCTTTATTTTGTCTCTTTATGCCCTCATATGCTTAATTAGGTGTATTTTTGCATATTATCCCGACAAGTAACATTAAACACAACATTATTTCTGACACTTGTTTTTAGGTCCTAGGTGGGACCCATTCGCCATGGGTGGTGAATGAGTCTCACTTTGCCCCAAATTCAAAATATTTTAAATTTCCTTTCAGGATTTTATTAAAAGTCACTTGATGTCAGCTTGTGATAAGGTATGAATGAATAGTAAGGCACAATAATTGTACAAATAAGTGTTTTTCGCCTCATTTTACAACTCCTCACTCAAGTATTCAATCTCCTAACACATTCAAGCTTCCAAGAATCCTACATCATCAATTGAACCAACTATTGAAGCACTTTGAAGCAGCCATTGACATTACTTTAGATGTACAAGATCAAGGATTTGGTGGGTTAATATCATTTGCATATTGTTAGTTTACATTTCCTTTTCATTTCATTTATTTCTATTGGGTTTTATTACCAAAGTGGGGTTTGACCAAGGAAAACCCCTATTTGCTAACCCTCCAACATTTTCCCCCTTTGCATGTGTCTTTGCAGCCTTTGTTTTGCAGATTTGACAGGTTTAAAGGTGTTGAAAAGTGGAAATCAAGTCAACTAGGTTCTTCAAGTCAGTATATCATTATTTCAAGCTTGTTGAGTGTTTTTTGTCTGTTTCCTGCAGAGTTGACTTTGGGAACCCAACATTCAGACTTTCCCAAATATGGTGTTGTAGAGTTGCTGTCTAATTTTCCAAAAATATAGCAGTGGATTGATTCACCACCCTTGGTGAATGAGTCCCACCTTAGGTCTGAAAATATGTATTTTGTTAGATCTTGGATCCTAATTGTCAGAAATCAGTTCCCGACACTTTTTCATCAGTAGGAGGACTAATTCACCATCATGGGCGAATGAATTCCACTGTGAAAAAATAGTAAAATTCATTACCATTCCAGACAACTCATATTTCATCTAGGTGCACTCTGATTTCATCCTTCTCTTTCTATTTTGTGTTATTTCTTCATTTTCATAGTTACTTGCATATCACAATGTGTTTTCAAATGTATCTTAAATTACACTTTTGCATTGATTTTAGTTCATTTTAATCAGTCAATTGCATTTAGTTAAGTTAATTTACATCATATCATATAACATACATCCTAATTTGAGTGTAACATAAGAATTTTGGGGTTGGGATCTCTCTCCTTTTAGGTGAAAAACCCTAGAAGTGCAAGAGCAAACCTCCCTTTAGGTTCCCAAAATCTATGTCATAGGACCAATCAAAGAATAAAATATTTGCAACTTAGGGGATATAGTGCATCACATTTAGCCACTAAGAGGAATGTAATATGCTAAGATAGATCACACTCATGGATGACATTACACCCAATGTCTTCGACAAAGTGACAAAATGCATCTTATGAAGTAAGAAGGCTGCACTAAGAACCAAGAAAAATGAAAAATGCAAATGAATAATGCTATTGTATGCCCCCACTTTAAAATAATTTCTATACACTGTTCTATGAGAAATCACTTTAAAGTAGCAAATGAAAATGAAAAGAGGAAGAAAGAAGACATGATAGCCAACTTGGAAAGCCCTATGCCAAGTCATATGTTTCCAAGTAAGGTTTCCTCATGTGAAAGGGATAGAAAAAAGAAAAAGGAAGGGATTTCCAGCAAAAGGAAAACACCAAGCACATAAGGGATCTATGGATTTGGGGTTAGCATGTTCTTTGCTATAATGTTTTGTAAAGAGGTTGAAACTGTCATCATTTTTTGAATATATAGAACTGGAAGATGACACAAAGACATTGAAGATAAAGAAAAATAAATATCCATTTGGGTCAACATGGAAGAGACATAGGGTGTCTCGACACTTTTCATCATCCCCAAAAGGAAACACAAGAAAAATGAAAATGAAAAGAAAAAGGAAAAGCTTTTGGGTCAACATGAAGGAGACATTTCAGTCTCAATTCCTTATGCCATTCCCAAAAGGAAAACATAAAAAAGCCAAATAAAAAGAAAAAAAATAGGGCCTTTTGGGTCAACATGAAAGAGACATTGTGGTATCAATGCCTTACATCATCCCCGAAAGGAAAATATAAAATTAAATTGAAAAAGAAAATAGAATGAACTTTTGGGTCAACATGGAGGAGACATAGGACATCTCAACGCTTTGCATCATCCCCAAAAGGAAACACAGGAAATAGATAAAAGGAAAAAGTGAAAGTGATGTATGACATACAGAATAATGAAGGTACAAATAGAAGAGTGTCAGAAAGAGAGAGAACATCAAATGACACATCATGGGGGAACACGATACATACATACAAAAGGCTAGTATGGCAAATGGAAGTCAATTTGTCGAGCAAGTCATCCGCCTCCCAATCTCAATTGTTATAAGTGGGAGATGAATAACGTATCGAAGGGACAATGAATTTTTTTTTACTATGACAAGGCTAACAACTTCTTTCCCCCACCAAGTGCAAGAAAAGAATGAGATGACATAGATGATGGGAAAGGTCATGTAATAATAAGAAGAAAATGTTCTACAACTATGACATGATAAGTTGTTGAAGGATGATTTATGGATTTATTGGATAACAATTATTTCCATGAAAATGATACTTTCTCAGTATTCTTTCAATAGGCAACACTCATCGCTATGATGTCTAAGAACATGATGATATGCACAATGCAGAATGTTGGCATCTTTAGGATAGATTACAAACCTATTCATAGGTGGTAATAATATGAGTCCTTTGTTAAGGAGGATTTGAAATTTTCTTTCATATTCAGGTGGTGGACAAAGAGGAAACTTGAGTTTGTACAACTTGTAAGTCCTCTTTCATTTGCTAGTTTCACCATTTTCTTGAATAGGAGGAGGAGGAGGACCCAAAGTGATCCTATTATCCTTGTCATTGTTATCATGTAAGGGTTGTTCACATGGAAGGAGGCCATTGAGATCAGGAGGAGAATCAAAGATCACCATGCCATCATCACGAAGTCTTCAATATTCTAAACGAGGCTTGTTGGGTATGTGCAAGATCATCATGGAAAAAATAGGCCCTTAAGTGGCAAAAAATTCAAAAAAATTATTGTTAGGAAACTTGACGTAAAAATTTGAATAAGATAGCTATATTATTTAAAAAATATGTAAGAATATAATCTGTAGAAAATTGAATGTAGTTTCTAAACTACTAGGCTTATTTTTATAAAAAGAAATCTATTTGGTGAAAATTTGAAATTTCAATGCAGTAGTACTTAAATCTTAGGAACAAAATAAGAAGTAGGTGTCAGTTTGACCACCATAAGCATGATAAAATGATTTTTTTTATAAGATTTTAGATATAAGTAGAGGACTCATGTCCCAATGTGATCCATATTTTTTTGTAAATTTTTTTCAAGTAAATAATTAATTATGATTTTTTTATTACAACTTTTAAAAATATAAAAACTCATGTTTGACCACCTTAACTTGGTCAAAACTTCATGAAATTCATTTTTTTCTTTTTTTAATCCTATAGTATGTGAAGCATAGAATGTGATGCATGTTTTGGATTAAAAAAATGTGATACTATTTGAAAGTTGTAGATGTTTTTCAATCAACCTATCAATCAAGAATTTAGTCATAATTCAAATAGAAAATGAATAATAATTACTTATTAAATTCAAAGTAAAGCATAATTTATATTGGTGGAAAACTGAGAATCTCCTTTAAAAACCCTTTTTATCTCATCAATTTTGGGTAATAAAAAAGTCATCAGCCACATACCCTACACATACCCATCATATCGCCACTTTTTGGCCCATCATGATCCTACACATACCTTATTGTTAGGAGGAGGATCTTGATATCCCAACCCTGTCAAGTGTTTTCTTCTTTTGGAGTTTGTTCTTAAAGTTCATGAATTTCATGTTCAGTTGTTGTGTCACATCCTTGTTTACTTAAGATGGTAAAACCTTTTCCATAGGTTTCTTCAAGGTTGATTGGGGTACTAGTGACTTTGTTATCATAGTATGGTTGAGGGGTTGATTGTGTAGAAGAACCAGGTCCACCCGAGGGAGGGAACTTAGGTACTTCATTTGTTTCATGATGTAAGTAACCAAACATATTAGGAGGTGATATAGTAGAAAGGTCTTGAACATTATTTCATGAATGGATAAAATGATGCATTAGCTTCAAGGTTGTCAATACATTCATTTAGAAACTTATTCATGCTATCATCATCTTCTCCAATGATTTCAACAACATGGGGAGGACATTCATGAGGAGTTGAAGGTGCATGAGGAAGCTCAAGGTCATTAGGATCAGTTCCAAAGGCACAATTTGGCATGTTCACTAAAGATTTTAATGAAATCCAAAACTTATTAAAGTAAAAAAGCCATGATTCTAATGAATGAAAGCAACTAAATGCAAGAAAGAAAGAAAATATGGAAACTGTGATAGAATGCAATAACAGAAAATAGAGATGCAAAAAATGTGCAAAAAATGATAGAAATTATAGTGTAAAATGTGTAGGAGGACTAAGTCTCCCAGTGTGGCAAATTAGTCCTAGTGATGATTTTTTTGAGCTTTTTTAGAAATTTTAAATGCAATTTGATGTTTTTTAGATGCCCAGATGCAACTATAGTGTGAAAATGTAGTATTTTGTTGTTTTCTAATGAAATATGATGCAAAAACACAAGCTATATGAGCTTTCCACTAATGCAATTTCTAAACCCTAGGATGCGAATTAATAAATGCAACAATCAATGTAATGTTGATGAAAGTTAAACCTAGGATGCACTTGAAACCAAAAGTAAAAATGTTCAAAAGTCGGGTTCACTAAAATGTGAACAAATATTTTGGTTTCCAAGTCTCTTTCTAGCACTTCTAGGGTTTTTCACCTAAAAGGAGAAAGTTGGGCCAAAATGAAATGTACACATTCAAAATTAATGTAAGGATGGAGAAAATATACCTTAATATGATTTCTAAATGTAATAAAATGAAAAATAAATATGATTATTAATGCTAAACCTAAGATATGCAAAGTGTTTGAAAACATAGTGATGTATGCAATAACACCTAAGAATGCAGGTAAACAATGATAGAATCAAACAAGGCTAGAGAGGTGCAGTTGGAATCTAAAGTTTGATGCAGAGAGGCTCTGAAATCCTATAGAGTTGACTAGAAATGTTGACTAGGAAACTTATGCCAAGCTAGACGACTTAGTCCAGTTTCGGGGAAAGTTTCCTAGAATAGGAATATGCCAAACGAGTATCCAAAAATGCATAAACAAATTTTTAGAACTAGAAATTGGACTAATTCACCATAGATGGTGACTTAATCCACCTAGGAATTTTGAGAAATTTGGAATAGGATTTTGTAGCTTTCAGTCTGTACTTCCTTTCCTGATAGGTGTTTGGTCCAGATTCTGCAGAAAATGGGTTGAAAGAGGTCTCCAAGCTTCAATTAGGGATTTGTTGACTTTTATTACTTTGAAAAAAATTTGGCCACTTTTTAACACTAAACTCTTTGAAAAATGTGCATCCAAGACCAAAAACACACATGCAAAGAGGGGAAAAAGGATTAAGGGTTAGAGAATAAGGGTTTGCCTTGGTCAAACCCCAATTTGGTAATCAAACCCTAGATAATGAAATGAAATAAATATAGAATGATGAATAAACAACATTTAATGTCACAAACTCACCAAACCCTTGATGTTGAAATATGAAGATATGTAATGAAGTGCTCTAATGGATGACTTGATAATTCTGAGAGTGCTTGAATGCTTGATAATTGTTGGAATAATTGAGTGAATGAATGGGGGGCGTAGAAGATGCAAAATGAGGGGAAAAACCTGTATTTATTCTTGATTTTCTAATATTTCTCAAACATAATATTTCTCAAACATAACACATCACAAGTCGACCTCAAGGGTAAGAAAATAAAATCCCGCCATAAAATTGAAATTATTTTGATTTTTGTGCCTAGTGGGACTAAGTCAACCCAGGTGGCGACTTGGTCCTACCAGGAAAATTTTATTGGGTGTGGGGGATTAGAATGTATTTAATATTTTTTAATGGGAATATTCTAAAAAATACACTTAAGTATGGCTGGAAAGTGCATTAAGCGGTCATTTAAACATAAGAAAGGGTCAATTTAGTGACGAAAAGTATAGAAAAAGTGTGAGAGTTTGTTACAATTCTTTACAACACTTTGACATGAGACTTGGTAAGTGATAAAAAGGGGATATTTAAGTGAATTATAATGAAAGGGTCTGAGAAAAGTGTGAAAGTGGGTTGCAACACTTCACAACACTTTTACAAGACAACCTAGAATTCTTAATGATTTTGAAGGGTCCAAGACCTAATGTGAATGTGTTGGCCACATTACAACATTAAATCTTGGAAAAATCAAGCCAAAGTCCACTAAAAGGGCCTGAAAATGAGAAAATGTAGAATGGTTACTTTTCTCATGTCCACACTTTGTTTTCACTCTCTTTGTGTCATTCTTCTAGTTCTATGAGTATTTGGGGAATGATGATAGTTGCAAGATCTTAAACACCAATGTAGCAAATACATATTGACCCCGAATCCATAGATCCCTTATCTATTTTTGGGGGAAAAAATTCCTTCCTATTTCATGACACAACTTTATTTCATAAACATATGACTTGGCATAGGATTTTCTGAGGAAATCTCTCATGTATTAGGAGAAAACATTGGCTACTTTAAAGAAATTGCTCATAGTAATGGTGTAGTAACTGCTTTAAAGTGGGGGCATACATCAATGAAATATTTTTGCATATTTCATTGGATGATTTTATTTTTCTTGTGACATGTCCTTTTCTTGGTGGTGTCATTGGGTTTGATTTCCTCCAAGAGTGTGATGTTTCTAAGCATACAATCTCACTTCACAACATGATATGAAACAAGAGGCATCCCATAAGTGGTGATTCAATATTCTTGACTTGTCATCTCTTGGAGACATTAGGCACAATGTTCTATAAGAGGAAGACATTACATGAACAAAGAAAAATAACCTTTAAAAAAACTTATAGATGTGACATTTAAAATCATATAAAAGAATTACATTGTGGTGCCTTAACAAAGTTGTCAGGAGGATAAATTTAGTATGGTATGGGAGGCTAATATGATTCTCTCTACCTTATTTGGATAACTCACCTAGTGGATAGACAAAGGTTGAAATTGTTAAAAGGAACATGACAACTAAGAGGATGGGGTGAATCAATTGTCACCAAATTCAAACACTTATTAACTTCTCAACCACACTATTTTGTTATTAAGTATGAATATGAAATATAGAGAAAGAAAAATAACAACAAAGAACACCATATTTTATGTGGAAAACCCAATGAGGGAAAAACCATGGTGAGGATTAACTCACAATATAAAGTAGTTCCAAAATTGAATATATAAGGCTCACTGCCTAGAACATGACTCATTGTATAGAATATGATTCACTGTCTAGATACAAAATGTCACTACTTACAAGGAGGCTCATTGCCTACAGAATGGATTACATAAAAAGATTGGCTTCATAGCTAGAATGAACTAAAGAGAGTGCACCTAACAAGTATTGATACAATTCTAGTGATGTTCAATAGACTGGCTTAATGCACTTCATCATATCCACACTTTTCACATTCATAGCTTTACATACACAACTTCTTCTTCACCACTCAATCTTCAATTTTTTCCAACATATATACTTAGTCCATTCATAAGCATCAGTTAGGTTGGCCTAATTAGATGCAATACATGTTTATTAAAAATACCAACTGTCAACCTCGAGAATTCACAAAATCTTCCAACAACAATTAAAGAATGTTCAATATGCTACATCATGCCAGCTCGTATATATCCACAAAACAAAAATTGATTCACCATATCACAATTATTCATGAAGTCGGCTAGAATTAGACTTAATTGCAAAAAGTAATCAACAAAATAATGTTTATACACCATACAAGCACCGAAGCATGAGAGATTCTAAGCATACATGCTTTCAACACTCAAAAACTATTTCCCAAAACCACACACAACTATCAGGTATGTGCAAGATCTTGATGGGCTATAAAGTGATGATACGATGGGTATATGTAGGGTATGTGGCTAACAACTTTTTTTACCCAAATTTGATGAAACAAAAAGGGTTTTTAAAGGATATTCTCAGCTTTCCACCAATTTATAAATTATGTTTTACATTGAATTTAATAAATAATTATTATTCATTTTCTATTTGAACTATGGCTAAAGTCGTAATTGATAGGCTGATTGAAAAAATTATATAGCTTTCAAATAGTATCACATTTTTTGAATTTGAAACATGCATCGCATTCCATGCTTCACATGCTATATGATTAAAAAAAATGAATTTCTTGAAGTTTTTACCAAGTTAAGGTGGTCAAACATATGATTTTTTATATTTTTTTAAATTTGTGATAAAAAAATCATAATTAATTATTTACTTGGAAATTTTTTATAGAAAAATATCCATCACATTGGGACATGAGTTGTCTACTTATATCTAAAATCTTATAAAAAAGAATAATCATTTTAATGTGGTTAGGTTGGTTAGACAAAAACCTACTTATTTTTCCCCTAAAATTGAAGTACTACTCCATTGAAATTTCAAATTTTCACCAAATAGATTTTTTTTTTAAATAAGCCTAGTAGTTTAGAAAATGAATTCAATTTACTACATATTTTATTCTTACATATTTTTGAAATAATATAGATAACTTATTAAATAAATTATGTCAAGTTTCCGAACTTTAATTTTTCTTAATTTTTCACCACTTAAGGGCCTATTTTTTCCATGACAATTGTGCACATACCCTATCATATGTGAAAGATTATGGACAAAAATACTAGATGGATTAGCTTGTATATCAATTCAAATATCAAACCACAATTCCAAATCAAGCACTAAGCTAGCCTTGCAGTTGCAACTCATATATCATGGTGACATCAATGACAACAAAAACTATATAGTAGGTCATTCTTCTTCATTCTTCCAACAATCTCCCCCTTTTTCATTGATGGAAACATGCACCAAAATTCACAACATTTTATTTTCTTATCACCATAGTTTTTCTTCACATGAATCTCTCCCCCTTTGACATCAACAACAAAGGGTTACCAAAAGGTAGGATGGGAAAGCATATCTATGATAACCTTCTATATACACATAAATTCCAAATTTCCATTCCAAACATTCAAATGAGAATGACACATTTTACATGAAATATTTTCTTGTACCTTTCTCTTATGAATGGAAGAGTCCTTTTCTAAGCAAGCACAACCGAGTTCATTCTTGCACTCATACTATTCAATAAAGATAATCACGTAAAGGTGGGTGTCAGATAAGAAGACACACACAGTCGTTCACAATTTTCTACATCAGACATAATTCCAAAGAGATGATCCAACTAGACCTCAGCAACTTCCTTAACAAACTAGAAGGTTTTAACCATATCTTCTCTTTGCCTCTAAGTAGTCAACAATTCCACCTATAATTCACCAACTCTTATTCTTTGTTTTCCATATGTTAGCTCTCAAAAATGCAGGTAAGAATACCTCAAGAGGCTGCCAATCTCTTGGTACGTTTCAGGGTAACAGACTAGGTCCAAAGGTATAGACCTTCTACTCTTCAGGTTCTGCTAGACCAAGCGGGTGTACCTATATGACTGAAGCAGACTTAACTTGTGCCAATATCATTGAAATGTTTTTCCCACAATGGCGGATGGAAGTGGAAAAATGAAATCAAATTTAGTATAAATTGTATATGGATTCTAAAACTAAAACCTAATATGTTCATTTAACAAATGTAAAGAAAATGAATGAATATAAATGGTGAAATTGCAGAGACTAGTGCCTTATTGGGTATGTGGAGTCAAATGAAATAGAAATGGGAAAATTATTTCTGGAGAATACTCAATTTTTTTGGCATATGTTTTGTTTATAACTTGTATAAACATGCAAGACTGTGACTACCAAGTTCTTCTTTAATAATCTAGATGAATTTCCCTGATTACTATGATCAACTGAAAGGATTTAATCTTTTCTTGAAAGAACCAATAAATTAACCACACAGATGCAACAAATGTGCACTGATAAACTAAATATAAACTTTTCATATCAATTTAAACAATTAGAAAGCATCAATCTTGGAGACAACTTAGTAATACTTTCAATAAATTCAGCAGACAATTGACACCAGAAATGAGCTGCGACATCAACTGATTGTCATTAAAAACTCCATTTTGAAAACATGCATCATGGTCTCTATTATGAGAATTTTATTCTACTGAATCCATTTCTAACCTACCTAATCTAATCTAATATGATCTTCTAATGTCTTCATGTACAATCATGAGTAGATATTTATACATTTGTATCTAAACAGAGACATTGCTTCCCATATCCAAATGTCATACAATAGTTTGCATTCGGGCCTTTGTTAATCATCATTGGAATAGTTACCGAGACATCCCATTGTTATGCCGAAGGAAAATATTTCACCGAAAGTCATCCTTTTGTTTATCGTTGTAACATTCCGATGTTAGGGAGATGTTTCACAGATTGTATTAGTCTTATCAAAAGTGTCCTTCAATGTATTTTCTAGTCATTAAGACAGAAGCACTCTCTCATCGATGAAGCAACATGTCAGCATGACATTCAAATCAGCAAGACCGCAAGACTTCACCCCGATAACCATTGATAAAACTCATTTGCATTATCGACAATCTAACCAGAACCATTCGCTAAGAGCTTACCCTAATAATCCTTGACTCTTACCGATATGTATATCTTTATCGCCGGTTGGTAAGACACTATGAGTTCGCTAAGACCTCATATCAAATACCTTTAGTTTGGTCGAAGTGCTTGCTTGGAGCCCGATAGTCGGCAAGACAAAAATGGTTCGCTATGACATTACTCCAATGAAAGATCCTTTGCTGACACATCCCTTTTGCCACCGGTCGGTAAGACAACAAGATCTCTCCAAGCCCAAACCCCGAAGAAGACTCTCGTGCTGATATGTGTATCCTTTTGTTGCCAAAACAATGAACAATGTCCCGTCGATAAGTGCATGTAGATGAAATCCAATCGCTATGATATTAAAGATGTCTTGCCAATAGAAAACACAAACATATACTAGTAGAAATACATAATGCGTCGGGGAGACCATGATATCCTCATGCCGATAAGAACTATAATGTGAAATACTCAGACCTAGATGGATTTTATGGGATAAAAATGGGAAAAATGTGAGCAAAATGTTATGATGAGAGGCCCTGTGCATATGGTGATGATTATTTTGGAAATTCAAGGGTATGAAAAACTTGTGAAATTATTCATAATTTTATAGTTCCAATAGTGGCTTCATCTGGGGATGAATGATTATGAGATCATTACAAGGATCTAGATCTTTGGATGAGGAGACTAGACACAAGAAGATGAATCGATGAGAAAAATGGAAACGAACATGAATGCAAAATGGAGATGAACAAAACCCTAAGCTACTTGCATGGAAAATAATTTTAAGAGGATCATCAAAAGTTGTCCATGCACTAGCAACCCTTAATCCTTTATGTTTCAACTTCATTAGTTTTGAACTATTACGGTCTGAAACTCAAACCATAAATGATGGCTCAAGGCCATCCAAAAGAAAAGCACATACTTTCCTCTGTCAAACACCTGGTTTTTCCTTGAGTTCATTAGATTCTTCTTGAAGATATTCATGCAATCTTCCCTATCATAGTTGTTGAAAGTTCTTAGAGAATCATCATGCTCAGCTTGGCCCAAATTCCCTTCATCATTCAGTTCAAGTTCTTCATCATCATGGGACAAATCTCTGTTATCTTCAACATACAAAGTATATGCATATTCAATGAAAAATTTCCCATTATCTTTCTCACTGTTATGAATTATAAAACATTCTCCTAGCTATAGTAAAAATTCACCATCAAAATGCTTCTCTTGAGAATTTTTTTTTGTGATATCAATGTTGTCTGAAACAAACAAATATGAAACTTTTTGCACCTCCTCGATATCATCATTTGGAAATGACATTGGATTATGACTCATATCTTCAATATCATGCATGTATGAACCAATAAATGTTGGACTTCTATTCTCCTTGGTATGCAAATAAATTTCTTCTCCATATGAGTTATAAATTTCAAAATTACATACCTCTTCATGAATGGACAAAGATTCTTGATCAACTTCAAATATTTCTTCATAATTTCGAGAAATGCACTGGTAGTCATAAGAATCATTACATAAAGGACTCTCACTATCAAAACAAATGTAAGTTGGACACAAAACTTCAGAATCATCCTTGTGTGCACATCTCTACTACTCAAGAGTTATCAAATCTGAAATTTTCTCACTACTAAGTGAACATGTTTCTTCTTCAATGTCTTCTATTATTTATCCCTCTTCTTGACCTCCACAATAGCTAGAAATATCTCCTTGTTGAAAATAAAGATTCACATGATTGCCCCCAAACTCTTCCTCATTGTGACATGATACACAATCCCCTTCCATTTCATTTTCTAATTCATCAACATGGTAGTTTTAAAGATCATTATAATTCTTCTCTTCACATGTTTATGTACTCTCCTCTTCATTTGAGCAGGTTCCATCCTCATCATGGAGTGGATTAAAAAAAAAGTCATTTTGTAGCACACCTTGGCCAGATGTCATTTGAGATTTTTCTGTTATTTGATCATACAATAGTTTTGAAGAAAAACAAACTATTTTCAAGTGTGCAATCTTCTTGTTCATCAATCATGTCCTCATGGTTATGAGCTGCAGCTAAAGGGTTTATTTGTTCACTGTCAAACGGATCCACATTTTCCATTGTTTCCTCCTCTTGATTACCCCAAGAACTACAAGAATCACCTTGCTATAAATCAAAATCCATAGCTTCATCTTCATAATATGAATATTCATTAGATCCCTCATAACAAACACTGCTTTCCCTGTCATTATCTGTTATGCAATAGAGATCTCTTGTACCTTCATCTTCCTCATGCAAGCTATCATATGAGTCATATTGACCTACACTTTCCTCATCTTCTAATGGTTGTATCGTTTGATAAATTTCTCTATAATCATCCATGATAACACCATTGTCTTCATACTTTTTCCTATCTAGAATATCATCCCATTCATCTAGTTGACCAAAAGAAACTGGTATCCAAGATTCAGGCCAATAAATTGGGTTTGGCTCATATACTTTCATGAACTGTTGAATGATCTTAGACCTACTAGGTGGGAATTTAATAGGTATTTTCTTGTGAATATCTATCATTATGTGGAGAAAAGAGTGCCCAAATTCTCCTCTATATCTCCTTATGTCAAGAAAAGCATCCAAAAGATTTTTGAAATATACATCATCTCTAGATTGTTGGCTCTGATATGTACCTTGTTGCAAATTTTGACTGATATGTCCAAGTGGGCTACAGTTGTTTTGCACTTGACATTGCACTTCACATTGATCACATTCACAATCTTGATAACTTGTGAATCCCTGTCCAGGAGGGAATGGATAAGCATTTACTTGCTTCGATGGTTATGGAGAATAAGTGTTCTGATGTGCATGATATGCATTGCCTTCATTGTAGAAATTTCCAATTGTATCATAAGGCACTTGGGGGCCCAACGCCTTCCTGCATTTGTGTACTCATCCTTATTGCAGAATTCTCCTAATTGTAACGGTTGTTGGTCCAATTGTAGCTTTTTATTTTCAATTCTTCAATTCCTCTTATCAACTGTTGCTTCTCAAAATATTCTTTTGTTCCATACAAAAATTCCATTCTTCATCAGGTTTTTCCAGAGTCGCCACCTACTTTTCCAAAAGTAGGAAAATGATTATTTTTTATCTTCTTCCCAACAGAATCACTTTTTCTAAAACTTTTCAAATTATAAATATTTCTTCAATGACTCTATATGATGGTCTTCAACCAAATTTTTCGATGTTTGTCCCTAGTGGAGTTGCCAATTTGTTAGCTCTCAAAAACACAGTAAGAATACCTCAAGAGGCTACCAATCTCTTGGTATGTTTCAGGGTAACAAACATGGTCCAAAGGTATAGACCTTCTACTCTTCAGGTGTTGCTAGAACAAGGTGGGTGTACCTATATGAGTGAAGCAGACTTAACTTGTGCCAATCTCATTGAAATGTTTTCCCCACAATGGTAGATGGAAGTGGACAAATGAAATCAAATTTGGTATAAATTGTATACGGATTCTAAAACTAAAACCTAATATGTTCAGTTAGCAGATGTAAAGAAAATGAATGAATCTAAATGGTGAAATTGCAGAGACTAGTGCCTTATTGGGTATGCGGAGTCAAATGAAATAGAAATGGGCAACTTATTTCTAGAGAATACTCAATTTTTTTGGCATATGTTTTGTTTATAACTTGTATAAACATGCAAGACTATGACTACCAAGTTCTTCTTTAATAATCTAGATGAATTTCCTTGATTACTATGATCAACCGAAAGGATTTAATCTTTTCTTGAAAGAACCAATCAATTAACCACACAGATGCAGTAAATGTGCATAGATAAACTGAACATAAACTTTTCATATCAATTTAAACAATTAGAAAGCATCAATCTTGGAGAAAAATTAGTAATACTTTCAATAAATTCAACAGAAAATTGACACCAGAAATGAGCTGCGACATCAACTGATTGTCATTAAAAACTCCATTTTGAAAACATGCATCATGGTCTCTATTCTGAGAATTTTATTCTATGGAATTCATTTCTATCCTACCTACCCTAATCTAATATGATCTTCTAATGTCTTCATTTACAATCATGAGTAGATATTTATACATTTATATCTGAACAGACACATTGCTTCGCATATCCAAAAGTCGGCCAATAGTTTGCATTCAGGCCTTTGTTAATCGTCATCTAAATAATCACCGAGACATCCTGTAGTTATGCCGAAGGAAAATATTTCACTGAAAGTCATCCTTTTGTTCATCGTTGTAACATTCCAATGTCGAGGAGATGCTTCACAGATCGTATTAGTCTTATCGAAAGTTTCTTTAAATGTATTTTCCAGTTGTTGAGACATAAGCACTCTCTCATTAATGAAGCAGCATGTTGGCATGACATTCAGATCGGCAAGACCACAAGACTTCACCCCAATAACCATTGATAAAACTCATTCGCATTATCGGCAAGACTAGAACCATTCGCTGAGAGCTTACCCCAATAATCCTTAACTCTTACCAATATGTATATCTTTATTGTCGGTCTGTAAGACACTATGAGTTCACTAAGACCTCATATCGAATACCTTTAGTTTGGCCGAAGTGCTTGCTTGGAGCCCGATAGTCGGTGAGACAAAAATGGTTCACTATGACATTACTTTGATGAGACATCCTTTGCCGACACGTCCCTTCTACCACTGGTCAGTAAGACAACAAGATCTCACAAAGACCAAACCCGAAAGAATACTCTCATTCTAATATGTGCATCCTTTTGTTGCTGAAACAATGAACAATGTCCCACCGATAAGTGCCTGTAGATGAAATCCAATCATTGTGACGTTAAAGACATCTTACTGATAGGCAACATAGACATATACTAGTAGAAATACACAATGGGTTAGGGAGACCATGATATCCTCATGCCGATAAGAACTATAACATGAAATACTCAGACCTAGATGGATTTTATGGGATAAAAATGGGAAAAATGCGAGCAAAATGTTATGATGAGAGGCCCTGTGCATATGGTGATGATTATTTTGGAAACTCAGGGGTATGAAAAACTTGTGAAATTATTCAGAATTTTACAATTCCAACACCATCCTTCTCTTTAAAGAAATTGAATTTCTTTCCAATACTATTCATCTTTGATTCAATGGCTTTGATTATGCTTCTAAAATTTTTAATAGCTACTAGACATAATAGGCAATACTTGCACATGTTATATATTTCTTTGATGCATTCTTTTCTCTCATTAATATGTTTTGATAACACTTGTTTTTCTGTGTTACATCTTCTTTCAATCATAGCTTTGAACTTATGAGATTAAGGTCCTTCCAACAATGTTATCTCTTCAATAATATCTACTAGATCATCTAGCAAAGAGTCTAATACATCTAAAACTGAAAGACCCTTATTGAAAAAATAATCAACCATCACATCATCAATTTTAATTTTCTCAATCAAAGAGAATGCACTCTACATTTCACAAATCTTGTTCATATCCCCTTTGTCTAGCATCATCTACATATCCCCTAGATCAAAGGAATCAGATCCAGATGGGAATTCTTATTCATTCTTCTTTTCTTCTAGGACATTTGGTACAATAGTTTTCCTCCTCTTATGTTCTAGAGGGGAATCACCAATGATAACTTCTAATTCTTTCTTATCATAGGATGAACCCACTTCAAACAAACTTGGTATTGACATACTAGAGCACAAATTTTCTTTAAGAATGTGAAATATGTTTTGCAAACACCTACATTGTCTTCTTGATAGTGAGTTCAAAAATTAAAAAGCAAAAAATATGAACAAAGATCCAAACCAAAAAGGATAACCCTCAACCAGTGACACTCAATCATTCTCATTTAGGTTTTCAAGTAATAGGCTACACAAATAAAACTACTTTTTTCCCTTAACCATCATGTGTGCAAGATATACAACAATGGCTGAAGTCGAACCTTCACGATTTTTGAAATAGATTTTATAAGAAATGTCATATGCAACATACCTTACAAAAAAATCCATGAGAGTGTTTACCGATAGAGCCCAAGGGTCTTTATCAATGTTGGTAAGTTCCTGAACATCTTTGTATTTCATGGTTTTTCTCCCAAGGAGATCCCCAATACTACATAAACCAATAATCGCTTCGATTGCTTCCTTTGTGATTAGGTAGGGTTTTTCCAACATAACATTGTCATTCTTGAATTAACTTAATAGGAAAAAAATGAGTTCTTTATCTGCAAACTAGGGAAATTATCTCCATAAATCCATACCTAGATTTTTTATGCCCTATAACTCATTTTCCTTTAGCCCTAGTTCAATTTACTTTATCTTTCTATGATTAAATTCTTCCAATTCAACTCCTTTCAACTTTAGTGGAGTGACGTGACTTGATCCTCTATCCATTGTCATGCTTATATTTCTTGAATTCATTATTCTTCAATTGAAACTTGCTTCCTTTTCCCTTCTTCTGCTTTGTAAGTTGAGAAATAATCCTTGAGTATTCATAATAATTCTTTCAAATTACTTCAGAATTACTTTAGATTACTTTGAGATCACTCCAAGAAACCTTCAAACTCTTCAAATGCTCAAGTGATCATAAAGACTTACAAATTTTACTTTATATGCCATTGGTTTTCCCTAATTCACATTAAATGCAACATACTTCAAAAAATTGCTAAACATTCTTCCCAACACATAAAAACCTAATTTGATCCACAAATTAGCATGCCAACATGTTTTCTTCTGATTTCTTTTCCAAAACCTCTATTTATTCATTCTTCACAATACATCATCGCGTCCACTTTTGACACACCATTCATTCAAGTGCTTTTTATAGTTTTATGATAATGCTCCCCCTCAAACCATGCTTGGTGTAATTCCTGAAGGAATTGTCCATACCAGATGAGGGTACAGATACATCATTAGTTTTATGTTCTTCTTTCTTCTGCCATATCTTATTCATCTCTTGCTTCACCTCTTCTTTGTCAAATTTCTTTACCGTTTCATTCTTCTCTACCAGAGTAGACTGGTTCCCATTCTTACTTCTATAGAATTTTGGGATATGTCCAGGTTTGTTACTATTACAACATACAACCCATTTTTTATTAGTCTAACTTCCATTACTTATTTGTGTCCAAGGATCCAAAGCTATGATACCAATTGTTAAAAGGAACATGACAACTGAGAGGGGGGTTGAATTAGTTGTCACCAAATTCAAACACAAAACTTCAAACACTAATTAACTTAACAAATACACTATTATGTTATTAAGTATGAGCATGAAATACAGACAATAGAAAGAAAAATCAACTCAAATAACACCATATTTTATGTGGAAAACCCAATGAGGGAAAAACCACAGTGAGGATTAACTCACAATATAAAGTAGTTTGACAACCGAATATATAAGTCTCACTGCCAAGGGCTCACTACCTAGAACATGACTCACTTTCTTGATACAAAATCTCACTACTTACAAGGATGCTCACTTCCTACAAAATGGATAACATAACAAAATTGGCTTCATAGCCAAAATGAACTAAAGAGAGTGCACCTAACAAGTGCTAATACAGTTCTAGTGATGTTCAATAGACTGACTTAACACACTTCATCATGTTCACATTTAAATCACATTCACAACTTCATAGACAAAAATTCTTCTTCACCACTCAATCTTCAAATCTGTCCAACATATATACTCAATCCATTCATAAGCATTAGCCAGGTCACCCTAATTAGATGTAATCCATTTTTATCAAAAATACCAACTATGGGCCTCAAGAATTTATAAAATCTTCCAACAATAATTAAAAAATGCTCAGTATGCTACATCATGTCGGCTCATATATCCACAAAAAAAATTGATTCACCATATCACAATTATTCATGAAGTCGACCAAAAATAGACTTAATTGGAAAAAGTAATGAACAAAATAATGTTGATACACCATACAAGCACTAAAGCACAAGATATTATGAGCACACATGCTTTAAACACTCATAAATTGTTTCCTAAAACCACAAGAAACAACTATCAGGTATGTGCAAGATCATGATGGGCCAAAAAGTGGCGATATGATGGGTATGTGTAGGGTATGTGGTTGACGACTTTTTTTTACCCAAATTTGATGAGACGAAAAGGGTTTTTAGAGGAGATTCTCATATTTCCACCAATTTATAAATTATGGTTTACTTTAAATTTAATAAATAATTATTATTCATTTTCTATTTGAATTACTACTAAAGTCTTAGTTGATAGGCTGACTAAAAAACATCTATAGATTTCAAATAGTGTGACATTTTTGAATCTAAAATGTGTCATATTCTATGCTTCACTAAATATAAGATTTAAAAAAAATGAATTTCATGAAGCTTTGATCAAGTTAAGGTGGTCAAACGTACAAGTTTTTTATATTTTTAAAAAGTTGTAATAAAAAAATCATAATTAATTAAATTTACATAAAAAAAATTACAAAAAAATATGCATCACATTGAGACATGAGTCCTCTACTTATATCTAAAATCTTGTAAAAAAATATGATCATTTTATTGTGGTTAGGGTGGTCAAACAAACACCTAGTTATTTTTCCCTGTAATACTACTTCATTGAAATTTCAAATTTTCACCAAATAGATTTTTTAAAAAATAAACCTAGTAGTTTAGAATCCACATTCAATTTCCTACATATTTTATTGTTACATATTTTTTAAATAATATAGATAACTTATTCAAATTTTTACGTCAAGTTTCGTAACTCTATTTTTTTTAATTTTTTGCCACTTAAGGGCCTGTTTTTTCAATGATGATCGTGCACATACCCTATCATACGTGAAAGATTGTGGACCAAAATAATAGATGGATTAGCTTATATATCGGTTCAAATATCGAACCAAAATACCAGATCAAGCACTAAGCTAGCCTTGTAGTTGCAACTCATATATCACAGTGACATCAATGACAACAAAAACTGTATAGTAGGTCATTCTTCTTCATTCTTCCAACAATCTCCCCCTTTTTCATTGATGGAAACATGTGCCAAAATTTACAAAATTTTCTTTTCTTATCACCATAGTTGTTCTTCACATGACTCTCTCCCCCTTTGACATCAAGGAAAAAGGGTGACCAAAAGGTAGGATGGGAAAGTATATCTATGATAACCTTCTATATACACATAAATTCTAGATTCCATTCAAAACATTTAAATGAGAATGACACTTTTTACATGAAATATTTTCTTGTACATTTCTCTTATGATTGGAAGAATCCTTTTCCAAGCAAGCACAACCGAGCTCACTCTTGCACTCATACTATCCAATAAAGATAATTGCATAAAGGAGAGTGTCAGATAAGAATACACACACAATCATTCACAATTTTCTACATCAAATAGAATTCTGAAGAGATGATCTAGTTGGACCTCAATAACTTCCTTAACAAACCAGAAGGTTTTAACCATATCTTCTCTTTGCCTCTGAGTAGTCAACAATTCCACCTCTAATTCACCAACTCTTATTCTCTATTTTCTATCCTTGTCTTTGAATAAATCAAATTTCATTCTAATACAATTCATCTTAGATTCAATAGCTTTGATTCTTCTTTTGAAATTATCAACAACTACCGGCCACCAAAGATAATACTTGTAGATGTCAGATATTTCCTTGCTCCATTCTTTTGTCTCATTAATATGTTCATATAACACTTATTTTTCTTTGTTACATCTTCTTTCAATCATAGCTTTGAACTTATGAGCTTAAGTTCCTTCCAAAATTGTTCTCTCTTCAATAATATCTACTAGATCATATGGAAAAGAGTCTAATACATCTAAAACTGAAATACCCTTATCAAGAAAATTAACAACTAGTACATCATCAATTTAAAATTTTCCCAATCGGAGAGCATGCACTCCACATTTCACCAATCTTGTTCATATCCCTTTTATCTAGCATCCTCTGTATATCCTCTGCATCAGAGGAGTGAGATCCAGATGGGAATTCTTCTTCATTCTTCTTTTCTTTTGGGACATCTGTTACAATAGTTTTCCTCCTTTTAGGTTCTAGAGGGGAATCACCAATGATAACTTCCAATTCTTTCTTACCGGTGGCTAAACCCACTTCAAACTAACTAGGTACTGACATACCAGAGCACAAATTTTTCTTTAGGAATGTGAAATATGTTCTAAAAATACCTACATTGTTTGCCAAAGATACCAAGTGTATATAAACTTGTTTTCCAATAGGAGTACTAGATTCCCACTCAACATTTTCTCTTCTCGATAGCTAGTTCAAAAAGTAAAAATCCAAAAGCACAAAGAATGATCCAAATCGAAAAGGATAACCCTCAATCAATGACATTCAAGCATTCTTAGTTAGGTTTTCAAGTAATAGGCTACAAAAATCAAACTACTTGTTGTCCTTAACCATCATGTGTGCAAGATATACAACTATGGCCGAAGTTGAATCTTCACAATTTCTGAAATAGATTTTATAAGAAATGTCATATGCAACATACCTCATGACAAAATCCACGAGAGTGTATTAATAGACCATGAGGGTCTTTATCAATGCCAGTAAGTTCATCCACATCTTTTTTTTTCATGAATTTTTTTCCAAGGAGATCCCAAATACTACATAAACTAGTAATCGCTTCAATTGCTTCCTTCATGATCAGGTAGGGTTTTTCCAACATAATACTGTCATTCTTGAATTGATTTAAAAAGAAAAAGATGAATTCTTTATCTATAAACTAGGGAAATTCTCCTATTAAATCCATACCTAGAGTTTTTATGTGCTATAACTTATTATCCTTAACCCCTAGTTCCATTTCCTTTATCTTTCTACGATCAAACTCTTCCAATTCAACTCCTTTCAACTGTAGTGGAATGACGCCACTCGATCCTCTATCCATTGTCATGCTTATCTTTCTTAAAAAATTTATTGTTCAATTGAAACTCCTTCCTTTTCCCTTCTTCCCCTTTGTAAACTCAGAAATAATCCTTGAGTATTTGTAATAATTCTTTCGAATTTCTTCAAAATTGCTTCATATGTCTTTTGAGATCACTCCAAGACACCTTCAAACTCTTCAAATGCTCAAGTGATCTAAAGACTTACGAATTTTACTTTGTATGCGATTAATTTTTTGTAATTCGCATTAAATGCAACATACTTCAAAAAGCTCCTAAACATGCTTCCCAACACAGAAAAACCTAATTTGATCCACAAATTAGCATGCAAACATGTTTTCTTCCAGTTCTTTTCCAAAACCTTTGTTCATTCATTCTTCACAATACATCCTCATGTCCACCTTTGACACCCCACTCATCTAGGGGGTGTTTACAATTTTCTAATAATGCCCCCCCTAAGGTCATGCTTGGTCTAATTCCCAAAGGAATTTTCCATATAGGATAAGGGAATAGAAACATCAACAATTTTAGGTTCCTCTTCTTTCTTCCTCCATATATATTATTCATCTCTTGCTTCACCTCTTCTTTGCCAATTTTCTTTACCGGTTCATTCTTCTCTAGTAGAGGATACTGCATTCTCTTCTTACTTCTATAGAATTTTGGGATTTTGTCCAAGTTTGTTACTATTATAGTAGACAACACTTTTCTAATTAGTTAAACTTCCATTACTTCTTGATCTACATTCATTTTCTTTGTGTCCATACTTGTTGCATGTATAGCAATATCCATCAAAATATTGAGACATTCTACCTCCATTAAACCTGTTCATCATTACTCGATTGATCATTCTCACTTAAGATCTACATTCAGTAGCTTTATGTCTAGAGAAGGAACTAGAAAAGTCATTCATCCTACTTTTGCACTCAGTTGCCCTATGACTGAACTTATTACATGAAAAGAAAACACCATTGAAAGAGGGATATCTTTGTGCATTAGGTTGTCTCATAGGTGGTCTCCTTGCAAAATTTCTTGAATTTATTTTGTGCTTCCCTTTGTCTTAAATTTTTTGATTGTCCTTTTAGCTTTCACCAAGTTCATATCCCAAGCCACCTTTGTCTTTATTTGATTTCTACCCTGCAAGTAGCTCTTTAATCTTGTCAGAGCTAGATCTAAACTTTTTTCTCACATATTTTTTCCTTCTCCAGTTCTACTCTCAAGTTTACTACCTCTTGTTCAAGTGTAGTGCATTCATCAGACTTGTCCTACACCATTGTATTTAGAAACTCTTCAATTATTTTGTTTTCTTATACAAGCACTTTCAATTTGATGATCTCTTGTTTCTACTGCTCACTTACTTCTCTATGGCTTTCCTTGAATTCCTTCAGTTGCTCTTTCAGTTTCTAGATACATTCATTAGCCTCATCTAGATTTTCTTTCAAGTCACTTTTTGTCATTTTCTTCCTTATCATAATATTCAAGTGCAATCCAAAGTTCTTTATCATCCATTTGATAAACCTTCAAGATCTTCCTTAAGTGGTGAAGATCTACACAAAGGAACCAAATATCTGATACCAATAGTTAAAAGGAACATGACAACTGAGAGGGAGGGTGAATCATTTGTCACCAAATTCAAACATAAAACTTCAAAAACTTATTAACTTCACAACCACACTATTTATTTATTAAGTATGAACATGAAATACATATAACAATAAGCAATATCAACACAAAGAACACCAAATTTTATGTGGAAAACCCAATGAGGGAAAACCCATGGTGAGGATTAACTCACAATATAAAGTAGTTCCAAAACTAAATATATAAGGCTCATTGCCCAAAATAGGACTCACTATTTGGATACAGAAGCTTATTGCTTACAAGGAGGCTCACTACCTACAAAATCGATTACCCGCTTTTTTTGGCTTCATTGCTAGAATGAACTAAAGAGAGTGCACCTAACAAGTGCTAATATAGTTTGAGTGATGCCTAATAGACTAACTTAGCACACTTCATCATCTTCACACTTTTCATATTCACAACTTCACAAACATAACTTCTTCTACACCAATCAATTTTCAAATCTTTCCAACATATATACTTGATCTATTCATATGAATCAATTAGTTTGGCCTAATTAGATGCAATCCATGTTTATCAAAATACCAACTATCAGCCTCAAGAATTCACAAAATCCTCCAACAACAATTCAAAAACGTTCAACATGCTACATCATGTCAGCTCATATATCCGCAAAACAAAAATTGATTCACCATATCACAATTATTCATGAAGTCGGTAAGAAATATACTTAATTACAAAAAGTAATCAACTAAATAATGCCAATACACCATATGAGCACCATAGCACGAGATATTCTGAGCATATAGGGTATGTGCAGGATCATGATGGGCCAAAAAGTGGCAATATGTAACTGATATGATGGCCCATGTGGCTTATGAGTCTTTTTTACCCAAATTTGATGAAACAAAAAGGGTTTTTAAAGGATATTCTTAGCTTTCCACCAATATAAATTATGCTTTACTTTTAATTTAATAAATAATTATTATTCATTTTCTATTTGAATTACGACTAAAGTCCTGATTGATAGGCTGATTGAAAAATATATATAGCTTTCAAATGGTATCACATTTTTTGAATCTGAAACATGCATCACATTCTATGCCTCACATACTATAGGATTCAAAATGTAGACACTTAAAAATGACCTAGGCCTGCAAGCTCTATTTTTACCACTGTCGTCCTAACATAATTATGATATTTAATTATGTCCTTGGTCCACATTCGACTATTGATTAAATAATTCATAATTGTTTAATTAATTCATGTCCTTTTCTTCTTCATGATTATTAAATAAATAAATTCTATTCATTTATTAAATACATCATTAATTGTCTAAGTCTTCCCCTAATTAAATAAATTTCTTAATTTATTTAATTACCTTTCTTCGTTGATTTCTTCCTGATTATTAAAATAAATAAATTTTATTTATTTATTTAATATGTCGCTAATCCTCATAATTAAATGAATTTATTAATTAATTTAATTATTAATCTTATCTTCTAAATTAAATAATTATCTTTAATTATTTAATTGTCAAAATTAACATTTCTCTGATTTTAAATAAGTTAGTTATTTAAAATGATATCACATTCTTGATTGATAGTTCATTTTAGTAAATAATCTGAAAATTGATTATTTATTATTTCACAAAATCCATATTCTGAATTAATTTAATTCAAAATGGTAACTAATCTTCTAAAAATCAAGTAATCAGGCAGATTCTTGATTTTCCAAATTTGATTTTCAGTTCAACTCTTATCTTCTTGATTTTTTGAATCTCACAAATCAGGCAGTCTTTATCTTCTTGATTTTTGAAAATCTTTATTTTCTAATTAATTATCTCATTTATTCTCCACCACCGATCTGATCTTCTCAGATGACATCTTAACCACTCATCTAAGGATTTTTCCCTAACCCTTATTATGGATTATCAAATTTAATCTCGTCCTCTAATTTTAGGTCTCTGTCGAAAGTCAATCTCATTCGTCCATTCAAAATGGCATTTTCTATAAAATAATATTTTCCTCTCATTTTTAGATTACGCACTATCATACTTAGATATTTCATGGAGATTATTGCATTATTGTCATATTTCATTAAGTTTTAATCATTTTGTCATAGGCTTAGTCATTTTAGAAGAAAAATCCTTCAAATCTTGTGTAGGACTTCGTCAAGGATTGCTCATATGTTCGATCTGAGGGCAATACAAATCAGCAAGTTAGAAGGTGTAATGGAGATCAGCCATGGAGAATGAAAACAATGGGTGAGATTGTTCTATTTTATGTGTTTTCGTTTATTGTTCTTTTGCACTTCATTATTTCTTTGGGTTTACGCTTTCAACTCATTTGATAAAATAACCTAAAATTTACCCTTAGATACACAAAAAAAAATTAAAAAAATTTGAAGTTTTGACCAAGTTAAGGTGGTCAGACATACGATTTTTTATATTTTTTAAAAATTGTAATAAGAAATTTGTAAAATTAATTATTTACTTGGAAACAAAATTACAGAAAAAAAATGCATCACATTGAGACATGAATCCTCTACTTATGTCTAAAATATTGAAAAAAAATATTATTATTTTATTGTGGTTAGGGTAGTCGACAAACACCTACTTATTTTTTCCCTGAAATTTAAGTACTATTGCATTGAAATTTCAAATTTTGACCAAATATGTTTGTTTTTTAAAAATAATCCTAGTAGTTTAGAAACTATATTCAATTTTCTATAGATTCTATTCTTACATATTTTTGAAATAATATAGATAACTTATTCAAATTTTTACGTCAAGTTGCCTAACTCTTGTTTTTATAATTTTTTTGCCACTTAAGGGCCATTTTTTTCCATGGTGATCCTGCACATAGCCTACATGCTTTCAACACTCATAAACTATTTCCCAAAACCGCAAACAACAAATATCAACCACAGAGGATTTCAAAACAAATTTCTAGAAGGATTAGCTTGTATATTGGTTCATATACTAGACCAAAATACCAGATCAAGCACTAACTTTGTCTTGCAGTTGCAACTCATATATCATGGTGACATCAATGACAAAAAAAACTATATAGTATTCAATTATTCTACATTCTTCCAACACAACTACCCCAGAGTGATCATACATGATTGGGACAACTCACCTAGTAGACAGACTAAGGTTCCACTACCCCAGAGTGAGCAACACATGTTATGAACAAACAACCCCATTCCATATTGTGTTGGAATGGTTGTGCTTGATCTTTTGTTTTTATGTTCTTTTCTTGGCCACTGATAGGGTATGATTATGTACCTTTTTTATTGGTGCATACTTAACTGTCTTGAATGTCTACTTTAGTGTGAGTTTGTTGTAGGGGAAAATTTGGACTAAAACAGGGGCAAAATGTAGTAACAAAAAAAGTTTGTTTTTCTCACTTAATTTGGGAATAATTAACCTAATAGTACCTTGGTTTAGTGTTGTAATGTGTTTTACACATTCACATTAATCTAGGACCCATTTTAACAAAACATACTTAAATGGTACTTTATTTATGGTGTTGTAAAGTGGTGTAATACACTTTCACACTTATCTAGGGTTTCATCAATTAATTGTGGTTAATTAATATTAATTGGCCCCTTTAATTCAAATTTAATCTTTATTAATGATATTCTAAAGGATCTATCCCGACACCCAATAATCAAATTGCATAAAATTTAATTTCACAAAATCAAGGTCCTAGAAAATGGTGCTAGGACCCATTCACCTTTAGTAGCAAATGGGTCATCTCCATATAGGACTTCCCTCTCTATGCAATTTTGAGGTGTTTTTTTCATGTTCTTTCCACCCCCTAAAGAAAGGTCTTAGAAACTTGTGCTAGGAATCATTCACCTATAGTGGCAAATGGGTCCTCTTCACATAGGACACCCCTTTTTGAATTTATTTTTTGTGGGATTCTAATGATTTTCAATCCTTGATTTAGGGTCAGCTTGAATTATTTGAATTTCAAGGTTGATGCTTAGATTTAGTATAAATTGTTGAATGGCGCAGGACAACTGAGAGGGAGGTGAATCATTGTCACCAAATTTAAATTCAAAACTTTAAATACTTATTAGCTTCACAACCACACTGTTATGTTATTAGGTATGAACATGAAATGCAGATACAAAAATTAAAATCAATGAAATGAACACCAAATTTTATGTGGAAAACCTAATGAGGGAAAAACCACAGTTAGGATTAACTAAAAATATAAAGAGATAGAAAAACTAATTACAAAGGCTCACTACCTAGAAGAGGACTCACTGTCCAAATACAATGGCTCACTACCTACAAAAAAGACTCACTATCCAACAGGGAGGCTCACTACCTACTTATACAAAATAAAAATAAAAATCCACCACACCAATTAGCACACATCCGTGGCCTTGATCAGAAGGTTGCAGAAACATTTAGCTCACCGCCTTGATGAATCTAACACAATAAAGTATTGTTGCCTCAACTCCCTTTTGTACACTTCTACTCTTTTAATTTTTGGCTTACTTTGTTACCTTTATATCATCCTTCAATTCTTCAAATTTTGACTTGCATTTATACTATCTTCAACCTTGGAAACTTTCTCCAAGGTTGGCCACATATGCATGATTTCATAAATTCAAATTAGGTCAGCAACTCAACATTCCTACGGTGGAAAGGAATGAGAGTGGACCAATAAAAATACTTAACTAGGACCAAAAATAATGTCTCAGATCAACCACATGCTTCCTTGATTAAATTTAATTCTTCAAATGAAGTGTAAACACCAGGTTGGCCAAACCTAATGAAAACACAAATGAACATTGATGTACACACTTCCCAACAAGAAGATAGCACATAGATGATGCAAAATGATTCATTATGCATGAGAACACATCTCAAGTTCCTTCAAATATATCCAAAACAAGTGCAAAAATATTCAAACATTGAAATCCTTCCATCAGTCCATCTAGATTGTGCAAACACATACAACTCTGAAACTTGACTTCTAGATCACCAAACCACACACATCTTTTCCAGAACCAAGAGAATGCCATTATAAGACACATTCCAAATCTGCAAGATCTAAAATAGAACAGCAGGGGACTATGGAGTAGAAAAATTTCTCCCAGTTACAGAAAGTTAACTCTTCCAGAATGGTTCACATACCGGTGAACACAACTTTCAAACTTCATCAAACCAAAAACTATAAATCTGTAGATATCACCATCAAATCATAAAACAAAACACTTCATATCTACACAAGCATAAGATCAACACAAGAGAAACATAGAGCACTTACCAGAGCACATTCTGAACATATTAATAAATCTAACTTCTCTCTTTATTAATTTTCATACAAGAACTTGGAAACTCATTAATTTAGCACATATGCAACATCATAAGGATAGCTCCATGTACTCACATCTCAACCATATCTCAACTATACATTCACAATCTACAATATACTGAACTATGTTGACATCAATGAAAACATTAATGACAACACCACCAAATATGCTCATACTTGCAATAATCTCCCCCTTTGTCATTGATGGCGACACATGATGTGAAAAACCATCAAATACAACAACCTACACAGTATTTCGAGAGAACACCTTTTCTTCATTTTCTTATTGTTTTTCACATGAATATCTCTCCCCCGGCTTTGACATGAATGGAAAAGATCAAAAACTATGATCACTCCCCCTTATGAGTGCACCCATTCAACAAATACTACAACAATGAAAACCTTTTCTACTCCCCCTATGGAGTACACCCATTCATCAGTCCAAGTAAATGAATAATTTGTGAATTCACTGGATTGATGCACCTTCATGTGCACCTAGTTCAAAGGGCCAATGACCCCTAGCCTCTCCTTAAGATAGTCAAAATTATCCTTCAAAAAATCCTTAGTAAATATATCTCAAATTTGTTCCTTTGTTGTCACATACTCCAACCTAACTTCATTCTCCAACACTTTCTCTCTCAAGAAATGATATTTGATAGATGTGTGTTTTTTTTTTTAATTCATAACCAAACTATTTGAAATTTTTATAGAACTTGTGTTGTCATAGAAAATAGGAATAGGCTTATCACATATTACTCCAATTTCTTTCAGAGTATGCTTCATCCATAAAACTTGTGTGCAACAAGATGTTGCAAGAATATATTCTTCCTTTGTATTGGATAAAGAAACTAAGTCTTGTTTCTTACACAACCAAGATACCAATCTTCCACCAAGAAAGAGAGAACCCCCATTGGTACTCTTCCGGTCATCCACACAACCAACCCATAACTCAAAAGGATTCTTTGTGCTATTGCCTCTAATCTAAACTCTATTAAGAACATAAATAGTAGTGTGTATTGCCTCTCTCCAGCACACATCCAATACATTTGATTCTTTCAACATGGTTCTTGTAGCTTCCTATACCATCTATTTTTTCCTCTCAACCACCCCATTGTTCTAAGCGGTTCTCGGAGTAGAAAAATGTATTTTTATGCCACGTTCATAAAATTTATTAAACTCACCAGAAGTGAACTCTCCACCTCTATTATATCTCAAACATTTGATTCTCAAATTCACTCAATTTTCCATTCTTTCTTTGAACACTTTAACCCTATCAAGAGCTTGAGTCTTCTCTCTAAGAAAAGCAACCCATGTCATTTGAGAATAATCATCAATAAGGAGCATTAAATACTTGTCACCATTTAGGCTTCCTGTTCTAGTTGGGCCACAAAGGTCAGTATGAATTAACTCCAACATTTCGATAGTAGATTTCTCTTTTCAATTAAAATTACATCTTGTTTGTTTCCCTAACTAACAACCTCTGCAAATAGTATTAGTAGGCTTTGTGATTCTAGGAAGACCTTGGATAACATCTCTTAAACTAATCCCAAGCATATTATCAAAGTTTACACGTCCCTTTCTTCGGTGCCACAACTAACTTGAAATTATTGAATTGAGATACAAGGCACTGACCATCAACACCTTTAAGCTGATAGATGTTTCCATGAGTTCTCCTTCCAACAACAACCATATCTTCAAATCATTTTTTTGATTTTGCAGGTATTATCCTAAAACACAAGTTTAAAACCATTCCTACACATTTTTCCAACACTTAAAAGGTTATGCCTCAAACCTTTTACATATTATACATTATCAATGTTGTGTATTCCATCAAAGCTAATTCTACCTTTCCCAACAATCTTCACTCCTTAATCATCACCAACCATAACCAAGCCTCCATCATACTTTTTGAGTTTAGTAAACTTACTTTTACCACTGATCATGTAATTAGAACATCCACTATCAATTACCTAGTAATATTCATCCTGCCTGGCATGAAAGGAAGTGACCAAAGTACCTTCCATCTCATTCCTTTTGTTCTCTAGAACATTATTTCTTGCACATCTTCCAAGGTTAGTAGACACAAATTTATTCTCCAAAGCTAAAAACAAGCATTCACTATCATCACATTCCCAATCAAATTCATCATCAGATATTTTGGCTTCTTCTTTAACACAATACAACTTCTTATAATTCTTATCCTTTCTATCCTTATCTCTATGATCCTTGTTCTTCATATGTACAACTCTATTCAAACATCTTTAAGCATAATGATCAATGTTACCACAACTGAAACATTTAAAGGGAAACACACCTTTATACTTACTAGTACCTTCAACTTCCTAGTAAAGTTCACTTCCAACTCATCAAAATCTTCACTATTCAAATCATCCTCATTATTCATTGCTGTAAATGTAGTGTTTGTCTTTTCCTCCTTTCCAAAATTTCTCATGTCAAATGTTGTCAAGGTGCCAAATAGTTCTCCTTTAGTATACTTCTTGGGATCATACATTTCTTCAATAATTGAGATCTTATCACTATAGCACTCAGGTAGGGTGATCAAGATCTTCTCAATTAAATCTTCATCAGTTAGGTTACCCCCTTGATTCCTAACATCATTTTCTACAAGTTCAAGCCTCTAGAAATAGTTTGAAAAATCTTCACCTTCTTCCAATTTCAGATTCTTATATCTATGCTTTGTCGTTAGCTTCTTTGTCAATTTCACTCTCATTTTCTTCATAAAGATCTTCCAAATTCTTCCAAACTTCATAAGCAATGCTCAAAGAAATAACCTTAGTTCATGTAGTTTTAGATAAAGCACTGGAAATAGCATACCTCACATTCTCATTCTCCTCATGAGAATAAAACTCATCTACAGTAGTAAGACCACCCGACGGGGAAACACACTTTGTCTCAATAGACTTATAGGTCTTGTAACCAAAAGGAATAATCTATCATCTCATTTGCGCTTTCTAGTCACTATAATCAGATCCATCAAACATAGGGATCACCAACTTATGCACCATAAGATCTTTCTCAAGTAGTTAATATTTATACCAAGGAACCAAATATCTAATACCAATAGTTAAATGGTATAGGACAACTAAGAATGGGAGTGAATTAGTTGTCATCAAATTCAAATTCAAAACTTTAAATACTTATTAGCTTCACAATAAAATTGTTTTGTTATTAGGTATGAACATGAAATGTAGATAATAAAAATTAAAATCAACACAATGAACACCATATTTTACATGGAAAACCAAATGAGGTAAAAACAATAGTGAGGATTAACTCAAAAATTTAAAGAGATAGAAAAACTAATTACAAAGGCTCACTACTAAGGGCTCACTACCTAGAATAGGACTCACTAACCAGATACAAAGGCTCACTGCCTAAAAAAAAGACTCATTGTCCAACAAGGAGGCTCACTACCTACTGATACAAAAGAAAAAAAAAGATACACCACAACAATTAACACACATCTGCAACCTTGATCAGAAGATTGTAAAAAACTTTAGCTCATTACTTTGAGGAATCTAACACAATGAAGTATTGTTGCCTCAACTCACTTTCACACACTTATACTCTTTTAATTTGTGGCTTACTTCGTTACCTTTCTATCATCCTTCAATTATTCACAATTCAACTTGCATTTATACCATCTTCAACCTTAGAAACCTTCTCCAAGGTCGACCATATATGCCTCATTTCATAAATTCAAATTAGTTCGGAAACTCAACATTCTTGTGGTGGAAAGGAATGGGAGTGGACCAATAAAAATACTTAACCAAGACCAAAAATAATGTCTCAGATCAACTAGATACTTGATTAAATTTAATTCTTCAAATGAAGTGTAAGCACCAGGTTGGCCAAACATAATGAAAACACAAATAAAAATTGATGTACACACTTCCCAACAAGAAGATAGCACATGGTCAATGAAAAATGCTTCATTATGCATGAAAACACATCTCAGGTTCCTTTAGATATATCCACAACAATTGTAACAAACTTCAAACATTGAACTACTTCCATCAGTCCATTTGGACTGTGCAAACACATACAACAACCCTAAAACTTGACTTCCTGATCACCAAACCACACACATCTTACCCAGAACCAAGAGAACACCAATTATAAGACACATTTCAGATATGCAACATCTGAAATAGAATAGTGGAGGACTGTGGAGCAGTAACATTTCTCCCAATCATAGAAGGCTAACTCTTCTAGAACAGTTCACATACTGGTGAGCACAACTTTCACACTTCATCAAACCATAAACTACAAATCAGTAGATATCACCATCAGATCATCAATAAAAACATTTAATATCCACACAAGCATATGATCAACAAAGGAGAAATGCAGAGTACATACTAGAGCACAATCTAAACACATTCATAAATCTGACTTCTCTCTTTATTAATTTTCTCAAAAGCACCTAGAAACTCGTCAATTCAGCACATCTGCAACATCATAAGGATATCTCAATCTACTCACAACATCTCAAAAGTATCTCAACTATGCATCCAAAATCTACAATATATTTCATATTTGTTGACATCAATGAAAACATTAATGACAACACCACCAAATATGTTCATACTTGAAACATAAATATAAGGTTAATTCATATTGTTTCACCTAGCAAGTTTAATTTATCATTAGATCACTTTCACAAGAGCATTATAGAGTTCACAAGAGTATTTTCAAAGCAATTTAGAGGCAGATTAGTGAAGATTATTGCAACAATTCAAGGTTATTTCATCGGGTCAAAGGCATATAGTGCATTCAAGCATGTTGTTGAGCTAAGATTGTTGATGTAGCATTAGAGATCTATTTACAAGCATTGTTTCAAATCCTATTTGAGATCAAGATCTACATTCTTCATGACCACCAGATGTTAGTTGAAATATTTAAACTCCAAGAAAACTTCCAAGGTATTGCATGTTTCATGTTGCATGCTTCAATTTCATTATTTCATCATTTGGTTTAATTACCTAAATGGAGTTTGACCAAGGAAAACCCCTATTCAATAACAACCAAAAACATTTTCTTATCTTGAATGTGTGTTTTTAGATTTACAGGTTGAAGATCAAGTGGAGAATAAATTGGAATAAAAATTGCCAAAGTTGTCATTCATAGTGCAAGAACACAAAAAGAAGGCTACAAAATTTCCTACATGTTTTCAAGAGCTAATAACTGAGGATATGAGAGTGTAGGAATCAAGGAATAGAACCCAAATCTCTGATTCAGAAATCCTAACAGGGACCCATTCGCTGCTAAAGGCGATGAGTCCTTTGTGACCTAAAAATAGGCTTATTATAGCAAGGTACACAATTCTAAGCTCTAAAAACTCTACTCATAGTTTCTATAATAATTAGGGTTAGTTTTTTATTATTATTTACATCATATCACACACAAAATCACATGATTTAGGCTGAGAATCAGTGGTCTATCATTTTAATTTTGGTAAACCCTATTTTACCCCCTAATCATTTATGTTGCCACATTTATCCCCCACTTTAGCATGCATATGACTCTATGTGAATATGCATCCTAAAGGAATTCAAACAATAAACTTCATCTCATAAAAGGATACTCAAATGGATTCATTCATAGTAAGAGAGAATGAAGCCCCACTATAGCTATTTGCAAAAACATAATGTTAGGAACCACATCCTACAACACCAATGTGTTAGCTTTTCAAAAATCCTCTTATCTAACTTCATAGAAATTCAATTTGAGGGTAGATGTATACCCCCCTTAATTCTGCTTGCTTTAAGGAGGCAGAATCAAGGTAGCAATCTAACTACATGGAATTGGATAAGTTGTATCATAGGGTATTTCAAAGTACCATACCACATAGTGATAGAAATGTGATGAGAACATGAGTAGAATTGTGAATCCAAGGCAATGAACGATGTTGAAAACGGAGTTCTCTATCCCCCAATGTGCTTGTCTAAATGAAAATAAATTTTAACCCTAATATGCAAAAGACCCAATTTAAATGTATATAAGAGTAAAAAGTGAAGTAATTTTTAATCATTTTTTCTTTTACCTTATTGTAGTTTGAATTTGTTTGAGAGAGTGAAAATGTTGAGTTGTCAAGAATGCGTGCCTATGAGAGGATGTAGCTCAAAGAGATCTCCAATATTAGGTGAGTTGATCCTTTTTTGCCTTATCTTTGTCTTTATGCATTTATTTTATGTTTTTACATATTTCTAGGTAGATTTAGGACCTTGGAAGAAAATTTTGTAGAGCGTCCTTTTTGTTTGCAAAGTGTCCTATTTCTTCGTGGAGAGTCCACAATAGGGAATAAAGTGTCTAGGACCCTTAGAAAAGTAGCCTAGAACAACTTTAGCACACTTTTTGATTTTTGATGTACAGATTTAAGATTTTAGAATACTCATAGGACATATTTTTTCTTTTCGTTAGATCCCACCTCAGTCGTGACAACGTCTCAGTGGCAAAAAAATTTGTCACTTATGAGACCTTGTCTCAACATTATCAAAGGTAGATACTCATATTTTATAGACCACTAGATTATATTGGGAATACCTCATGCCTCCCATGAGGTACCATGATTCCATGTTGATGGCACTTGTGGAGAGATGGGATGCCAATACCTACACATTTCATGTACACACCGGTGAGATGACAATTACCTTGGAGGATGTACATTGCATCCTTCAAGTTCCCATCTGAGGTGAGACTATGTACTTCATAGGGAATCATACATATGTGTAGATGCGAGTAGATATAGGATATTGTTTTGGAGGACTAGTTTGGGATGAGATCATAGGGCCACATATTGAGCTAGCATGGCTACTCTATGCATGATCACCAATCTTGCGACAAATCATGATTTTCATAGTAGCAATAGTACTCATCCTTGATGTTCAGGGAGCACACTTGGATGTAATTCTTGTTCACATGATTAGGTAGATAGTGCATCATAGGACTATTTATGCTTAGGGCCAAAACATTATGGCACATCTATATTATGATGTTGGGAGGTTTACTTATCATGAGGTGGATAGTATAGTACATTGTATACTGCTATAGGTTGGTGTTTAGAGCATATCACATGCACTAGACTGATATGGTTCCCATCTATATCCCCCTTTGATACCCATGCACATTAAGTTATCCACTGAGATGGGCATGGAAGTATGGGGATTTATACTTTTGGAGAGTTCATTTTGACTGCCTAGATTAGGAAGGGATCTTATGGAGACCATACCAGTTGATACCATAGTGGTCAGATAAGACTTGATAGCTGAGGAGGATGAATATGGAAAAATTTTTACTAGAAAAACATGATTATCTAGTAAGACCACTCTACTAAGATTGTTTCATGCAACAATTCATGCATGTAAGGAAGCTAAGGTAGTGGAACAACTTTCTACACTAACCTTGAGAGGATAATAATGCAAAAAAAATTACATATCTTTAACCATTACAAAAAATTAAACAAAAATAAACACAAATATCTTGCATACCTCAACACAATGATTTACATGGGGAAAACCCTTTCGCTAGAAAAACCCCACACTCCAAAATCCACCCAATATATTATTTAGTAAATCATAAAGATTACAATATACTTGCAGAGAAAGCTTCTCACAGGAGTATCACCACTCAGATATTAAGAGACAACACAATCACTAGTAGACTCTCAAAAATCATCACAATCTCTACTGCAATCATAATACAATGCCCTCATAAAATAGAGTTACATTCTAGGGCAAGACAGGCCAACAAAATATCTGCCATTAGATCTAAAACCTAATAAAGAATGGTCTAGATTTACAAAATATCCTTTATTTAATGTATGTCAGCCATTCTACAAGATTCTTGAAAAATTTAACGCAATCACAGTTTGATCTTTGATGCTATTGTATACAACTATTGGTGTAACTAGGAAATATATATATAAATATATATACACCCTATTAAGAATAAATCACATATAATTTCAAGGTTGAGACACATTTTCCCAACAAATCACCCACTTTTTGAGCACCTTGCAAGAGCAACTTGAGGGTGTAAACATTGTCTCTTTAATTGCTAGAGGCTGAAAGGCCCATTGTCTCTAAACCCCATTTGAACTTCTTTGTGCTCACAGGCTTAGTTAAAGAATCAACAATATTCATCAAAGTCTCTACCTCAACCATCTTCACCCTACCATTTTTGACCATATCTCTAACAAAATGATATTGTATATCAATGTGCTTGGTCCTAGCATGAAATGTCGAGTTGTTGGCTAGATATATCACACTCAGACTGTTGCAATAAATTGTCACCGAACCTTGTTTTATTATAATATCTAACATACTCTCTTAAGCCAAATGGATTCTTTACAAGCATGAGTAGCTACCATATACTTTGCTTCAGTAGTGGAAAAAGCAACCATAGCCTGTTGCTTACTCATCCAACTGATTTCATCACCAAATCAAGTAAAAAAACATAGGCACAAGTGGATATTCTGCTACCCATTTTGAATCCACATAACCATGCATCCCAAATAACTCTACCAAGATTAGACATATATCTAGAAAGAACTCCCACTTCTTGGGCAATATCTAGTCTAGTATAAGGGTATATGCAGGATCATCATGGAAAAAAAATTCCCTTAAGTGGCAATGAAAATTTAGAAAAATCAGAGTTAGGAAACTTGACTTAAAAATTTGAATAAGCTATATATATTATTTCAAAAATATGTAAGAATAGAATATGTAGAAAATTGAATATAGTTTATAAACTACTAGGTTTATTTTTAAAAAAAATTAATTTGGTGACATTTGAAATTTCAATGCACTAGTACTTCAATTTCAGGGAAAAAAGAAGTTGGTGTCTATATAACCACCCTAACCACAATAAAATGATAAAAAAAAATTTATAATATTTTAGATATAAGTAGAGAACTCATGTCTTGATGTGATGCATATTGTTTTGTAATTTTTTTTCAACTAAATAATTAATTATGAATTTTTTATTACAACTTTTAAAAAATATAAAAACTCGTATTTCTAACCACCTTAACTTGGTCAAAACTTCATGAAATTATTATTTTTTAAATCCTATAGTATGTGAAGCATAGAATGTCACACATGTTTCAGATTCAAAAAAATGTGATACCATTTGAATGCTATAGATGTTTTTCAATCACCTTATAAATCAAGACTTTAGTCATAATTCAAATAGAAAATGAATAATAATCATTTATTAAATTCAAAGTAAAACATAATTTATATTAGTGGAAAGTTGAGAATATCCTTTAAAAACCCTTTTCGTTTCATCAATTTTGGGTAAAAAAAAGTTGTAATCCACATACCCTACACATACCCATCATATCACCACTTTTTGGTCCATCATGATCCTGCACGTACCCACAAACCATAGCATACATCAAACTTCCAACTGCATTCTAGTAAGGAACTCTACTCATGTCTTCCATCTCTGATGGAGATGCTGGAAAACCTAAAATAGATAACTTTGTTCCAACTGAAAAAGGAACACACAATGATCTACAATCCTGCACGTCAAACCTTTGTAAAATTGAATTCACATAATTATTTTTGCCAAGCCATAGCTTTCTGTTCACTCTATCTCTTTTAATTTCCATCCCAAGAATTTTTTCATATGTACCAAGATCTTTCATTTCAAATTTAGTAGCAAGTTGAGATTTCATTTTTGAAATCATACCTTCCCCTTTTCCAATAATTAACATATCATCAACATATAATGCAATAAACAATAAATTATCACAATCAATTTTATAATAAACAAAATGATTTGATTTAGAATGCTCAAATCCCAAACTCAACACATATGTATCAAATTTCTGGTATCACATCCTAGGACTCTATTTTAAGCCATACAAATATTTCTTCAATTTACAAACCAATTTACTTTTACCTTTCACCACATAGTGCTTTGGTTGTGTTGTATAAATATCCTCCTCCAAATCACCATGAAGGAAAGTAGTTTTCACATCCATTTTCTCAACCTCTAAATCATAAGTAGTAGTAATAGAAAGAAAAAATCTAATGGATGCCATTTTTGTAACAGGTAAAAATATTTAACCATAATCAACACCCTCAACTTGAGAGTAACTTGATGTAAGTCTCAACCAAAATTGTTGTGTATTTCTCAATACTTCCATATGAACCAATATTTTTCTTGAACACCCATTTACAATCAATAGGTTTTCGTCCTTCAAAAAATGGTACAAGATCCCATGTATTATTCTTTTTCAAAGATATCATTTCTTCATCCATAAAAATCTTACAGGATTCCACATTATTCATATCTAGTACCTCTTCTATAGATCTAGGTTCATACATTCTAGTATTCAAAGAAAATATACATCTCCAATCATTAGGTGAATACCTTTCAGGTGGTTGTCTATGCCTTTTTGACCTACGAACAAGTTGATTTGGAGGTTCTTTCTCATCTTCTGAAGATCTAGAGCTAGATGAGCTCTCCTCAACTTCTTGTCTATCCTTGGGCCTTGATTCAACTTGCTCAGGTGTAGGAGGAAATTGAATCACATCTTCCTATTTACTTTTTTTTGGCTATAATGTAATAGAAGAAGACTTAATTTCTCTAAAAATCACACTTCTACTATGTATAACCTTCTGTGCAATAGGATCCCAAAGCTTGTATCCTTTCACACCATAACTATATCCAATGAAGATACATTTCAAAGCTTTGTTCTCCAGATTTTTTCACTTCTCCTTTGGCACATGTGCATATGCCTCAAAAACAAAGACTCTAAGATGTATTAATGAATGATTATGACCCGACCATGCCTCTATAGGCATCTTATCAACAAGAGATGATGTAGGAGGCCTATTAACTAAGTAATAGGTAGTGGCAACATTTTCATCCCAAGACCTTTGTTTTAGGCCAGCACCACTCAACATACTCCTAGCTTCTCCATTAGTGTCTTGTTCATTCTTTTTGAAACTCAATTCTACTATGGATAATACAGAGTTTTCTTCTATCTATGAATACCACAATCTTTACATAATCTATCAAAATCATTAGAGAAAAAATCACTATCATTATCAGTCCTCAAATATTTAATTTTCTTTCTAGTCTGCAACTCAACCATTTCTTTAAATTATTTAAATTGACTGGAAACTTTAGATTTACTCTTTAGGAAACTTACCCATGTCTTTCTACTATAATCATCAATAAACAAAACATAATATGTGGATTTACCAATCGAAGAAACATCTACATGATCAAACATATTAGAATGAATAAGATCCAATACACCACAAAATTTTTGAGAACTCGAGTAAAATTCAATGCAGTTTTGTTTTCCATAAATGCAATGCTCACAAAAATAAAATTCAAAATTACAATCAGACAACTTTCAACATGGTTTTTTATTTTTCAAGGTCCTTACACCTTTTTCTCCAATGTGGCCAAGTCTCTGGTTCCATAACATAGTTTTCTCTACAAGTTTGTTTCAGAAGATAGAGTCCCATTGCGTACCCAAAATCCATGACCATATTTTGAAGATGAAACCCTCACTTCTTCCATAATATTTCTTTTCACATAAGTACTATTGTACTCAACAATGCATGCATCAAGCTTATATAATGTGACATATCTAACACCTCTAGAAATCACCATAGCAGCTCTAACCATCTTGCATACTGTATCAGAAAATACTACCTACACACCCCCATCTAGGATTTTTCTCATAGATAAAAAAAATTTGTGCTAATCGATGGATATGCAACACACCACTAATCCTTTTTATTCTACCATTAGGAAATCTGATTTTAACTTTACCATGGCCAACAATGTCTAGATGAGAATCCTCACCCAAGTACACCTTACCTCCATCAAATTATTCATATTCAAAAAACCAATCTTTATTAAAGGTCATATGGAAAGGTGCATCTAAGTCAATTAACCCTGCATCATTACCTACATGAGTTACCAAAGATGCAATGAATGTGTCACCATATTCCTTCTCATACTCAAAATCAAAATCAAATTTCTTTTTTTTCTTCTTCTTCTCTTCTTTAAATTCCTTATGAGCATGTCCAGGCTTACTTCAGTTCTAGCAAAAATTACATATCTTTAATAGTTATAAAAACTTTAAAAAAAAAAAACACAAAATATCATGCATACCACAACACAGTGATTTACGTAGGGAAAACCATTTCAGGAGAAAGACCCCACACTCCAAAAACCGCTCAATATATTATTTAGTAAATCACAAAGATTACAATATACTTGCAGAGCAAGCTTCTCATGGGAGTATCACCACTCAAAGATCAAGAGAAAACATGACCACTATTAGACTCTCAGAAATCATCACAATCTCTATTGTAGTCATAATACAATGCCCTCATAAAATAGAGTTACATTATAGGGAAAGACAAGTCAAAAAATATCTTCCATTAGATCTAAAACCTAATAACAAATGGTCTATATTTACAATATATCATTTATTAAATGTATACCATCCATTCTAGAAGTTTCCTAAAAAATTTAACATTCTCACACTTTGCTCCTTGCTTCCATTGTATACACCTATCGGTCTAAGTAGGAAATATATATATATATATATATACATCTTACCAACAATAAAAAAACATATAATTGCAAGGTTGAGACACATTTTCCTAATAGGGAAGATACAGGTACCACCAATATCATGAACCTTTTACAAGAAATCAGTGCAAAGTGCCTGGAGGCTTAGGGATACGAGATGGTTCACCTTAGATTCAATGTCATCTTTAGTAACCCAGAAGATGATGACCTTGATATGTCCCTATTCTCTGATGCTGATGACATCAACTCCAAAGATGCTTACAAGTAGTGGTGGCCAATAGCACGACCAAATCTTATGTTTCCCATGGATCATCCTATAGGCTTTTTAGGACAACTCCTAGATTAGAGAGATGATGAGGAGGAGATAACTCAGGATACAGGGCTCGGGGCTATAGATATTTTCACATATGAGATAGATGCAAACTATGAAAATGAGGCAGACCCATATTATGATGGAGAGGAGGAGGACAAGGATGAGGATGAGGATGAGGAGCATCTAATGAGTGCGGGTAGTGATATAGCAAATGAGGGTCTATTTTCCAATGAGTGGAGAGATCCAACTCCCACTCATGTTACCAGATCACAGTCAACAACCGCAACGTGCACCATCTCTTATGAGAATGGAGAGGCTAGCACATCATCCATGCCTCCTATATAGGATGAGACTGTCTTTACATAGCCAGCCGAAGAACTAGGTGATGAAATTTTATTTGTTTGTATGCTTATAATTATGTTTATGCTTACACTTTTGATATATATATATATAACATGATGCATACTAATTACATTTATTATTTCTATCTTGTTGGAGATGTGAGATATTTTTAGGATCTCTATCAATAGGTAGCTATAGAGATAGTTCCTCCTTTAGTCTTTGATCAGGTTGTCAGTAAAGACTATGTGCTACCACCAATCATGGAGTGGGATCTAAAGCTATTTGAGCCTTATTTCAGAATGAGAGTAGCATATGAGGGTGCTACAAGGTGTTTTGATCAAGTTGAGGCTACTTATGAGGAGATTCAGTCATCTTGAGGTCCAATAGATGTCAAGAGACTTCAGGAAAAGTTAGCCAAGCTACAGGAAAATAAAGACCACATATAGCATGATTGTCTAGAGGCTATCAGATGGGAGACTCTAGTTGTTGGACGAGCACAGGGTCTACAATATGCTCTGGATTCTCTTATCAATTCATGATCATGATCACATACTATAGTCTCTCAAAAAACTATTTATAGAAAGATGTGATCACTAGGTTCCAAGGGATCTAGTAGCCACATGCCACACTAACATTGTATATTTGATGACATGTACTCAAAACCTTTATATATATATATATATATATATATATATATATATATATATATATAATCATTTGATTCTTGATTATTTACGCTTATACATTTTAAGTTTAATGGAAATGTGATTTATCAAATAATATTTGTAATTATATATAATAAATATCTCTATGATTTAATAGGTTTTATGTGATCTAATCAAAACTATCCTAGTTTCTTTTAGATGCAACATTGTGATTAAGTATGTTATGTTAAATTAAATGTACTTATGATCTATTTAAGAATATTAAATACATAGAAGGATTGAATCTAACACAACATACAAGATTATATTGAATAGTATGAAACCTAAAGTAAACATTTAAAAGTTAATTTAAATAATTAATTTATTATTCAAGGCACACAAATAATTAGACATATAGAAGATCATCTACTAACTCTAACACCACTTCTCTATCAAACAAAATATTCAAGAAGATTAGACATACTACCGACGCAGATGCATGGAATTGATAGGTTACTTTAGAGGTGTACCATCCATCTCTATTAATATGTATGCTCGACATGCATACCTTTCCTTGATTTCGTAAGGTCCTAGCCAATTAGGTCTGAACTTTCCTTTTTTAGTTGGGGTGGCATTGGCGTTACGTTGATTCTCACATAAAACCTAATTACCTTTATTCAATAATAGAGGGATGAAATTATCATTCAAACTACACTAATTTCTTCTAGAGTAAGCTTGAAGGTTCTCAAGAGCGTTAATGCACTATTTTTCAAGCATTTCAAGCCAATGTAATCGTTGTTCCTTATAAGTATTATCATCAATAAGTCCTTGAAGAGTGATCCTTAATGTAGGAATATCTAACTCAAAGGGAAATATTGCCTCATTTCAATAGAAGAGGTTATAATGGGTATTCCTAATGGATAATCTGCATTCGTATGATAGGCCCATAATTCATATGTTAGTTGTGTGTTCCAATCCTTATTATCTTTTCTTATCATTTTCTATAAGATTTTTTCAAGGGTTTTATTAGTTGATTCAACTTGACTATTAGATTGTGGGTAGTAGGGTGTTGAAAAATTATGTTGGATGTTAAAGGGCTCTAAGAACTTCTTCACATCATTATTCTTAAATGGTGTCCCATTTTTTGAAACTAACATGGAAGGAAGTCCATAGTGAGCAATGATGTGTTCCAATATGAAATGACATATCACATCGGTAGTTGTTGAATGAAGGGGAATAATTTCTACCCATTTTGTGAAATAGTCTATTGAAATTATTATGAATGTATTCCCAGTGGAGGAAGGTGGTGATATTTTTCCAATAAGATCCAAAACCCATATCAAAAAGGGCCAAATAAGAACTTGAGTGTCAAGTTCAGAGGCAAAAGCATGAATCAAATTGCTATGGTCTTGAAATTTGTGACATTTATTAATGTATGCAAAGCAGTCTTGTTCCATATGTCTCCAATAGTATCCTATGTGGATTAGTTTTTGAACTAAGGTTCTTCCTCTAAAATGACCTCCACAAGCACCTAGATGAGCTTGTTAAACTGTGATGGGGATTTCAAAAATTTTCAGACATCTAAGTAAGATACCATCAAAGGACCTCATACACAACACATTGGTGAAGGTTATCAATTTAGACACAAGTTTTCAAAGGCGAGCTCGATTGTTCTTAGTTGTCTGTTCAAGAAAGGTGCCATCTTTTAAATAATTAAATATCGGTGTGGACCATTCACTAGATATTTCCATGGTTGTTGATAATACTTCTTCCATTTTATCTTCTATTGATGGTTTCATAACTATATGCACAATAAATATGAAGCATTTTGAAGGATCTTGAGGAGATACGAGGGAATCCGTACTTGCCATTACATCTGCATGTCGATTATGTTTTTTTCGAATGTTGTCAATGGTGTATGAATCAAAATTTTATAACAAAGTCACTGTGAGATTCTTGTATTTTGATAATTTTTTATATTTTTCTTGATATGTTCCATTTATTTATTTAATGACTAATTATGAATCACCCAATATCTTAATGTCTCAAGCTCCCATAATTAAAGTGATGTGCAGGCTAGAACGTAATGCTTCATACTCTATGGTATTATTTGTGGATATGAATTTTGAGTGATAAGACAAGGGAATAGGCTCCCCTAGCGATAGGGTTATTATAACCCCTATGCTAGAGCTAGTTCTACACCTATATCTATGAAAATATAACTCTCATGTATTAGGTTTAATTTTCAACATGTTATCATCAAGGAATCAATCATCATTAGGTAATGCTAGAGGAGAGGGAGCCTCAACTAATTGGTCAGTTAAAGCTTGTAATTTAATTGATTTTTGTGAAAGAAACTTAAGGTTAAACTAAGTTAACAGTATAACCCATTTAGCTAAGTTTCCTAATAAATTTGTTTTAGTGAAAAGATATTTTAAAGGATAAATTTTTTTCATCACATGTATTTCCACATTCAGTAAGTAGTGTCTCAGCTTACTAGTAGTGAATAGAAGAGACAAAAATTATCTCTATCGGTGTGTATCATTTCTCATAATCAATTAGAGTTTAGCTAATGTAATGAACATGATGTTCTTTACCACTTTCGTATTGTTGAGCCAATAATGTTGCGAGAGTATGGGTCGATGTTAATGTATAGAGGACAAATAGTTTGTCTTATAGAGTGGGTTGTAGAATAGGTGGAGTAGAAAGACAATATTTCAAACTCTCAATAGATTGTTTACAATCCTTATTCTAAGTAAGCTACACCTCTTTGTTAAGAAGATGTGTAAATTTTAATGTTTGGTTTGCTAGGGATTCTCCAAAATGACGAATAGGCTAAATTCTTCCTTGTAAAACTTATGCAATTGAGAAATGTTTCTAGGAGCTGGCATGTTAAATATAGTATCAATTTTCTTCATTTCCACCTCAATGACTATGTGAGATACAATAAACCTAAAAATTTTCCACTATCTACACTAAAGTCACACATTTTTAGATTTAATCCCATGTTATATTTTCTCATCCATTCAAATATTTTTCAAAGGATATTCACATTGTCTTTTCAATTTAAAGATTTAATAGAAAGAATATAATAAACATAATCCTTCAAAATATTATGTTTATAATCGTGAAATATTGATTTCATAGCTCATTGATATGTTTTTCCTATGTTCTTCAATCCAAAAGGCATGACTAACCAACAAAATATTCCCCAAATTGTAGTGAATGATATTTTGTATTGATCTTGAGGGTTGATAAATATTTGATTATATCTAGAAAATCCATCCATGAATGAAACCAAAGCATGTATCATAGCCAAATCCACTATTATATCAATATTAGGAAAAGAAAATCATCTTTTAAAGTTGCTTTATTTAAATCAAAAAAGTCCAAACATATCCTAATAAAATTTCTAGGTTTTTCGGCTACAAAAATGCTTGAGATCCAAGGAGAATCATCTATAGGTCATATAAAACTAGCTACAAGTAGTTTTTCAATCTCACACTTAAATAGTAAGGCTATCTTCAGATTCATCTTTCATAATCTTTTGTCTTACTAGTTTATAATTTTCAACAAGGACTATGTTGTGCATCACTATAATAGCATCAATTCCTGGCATATCTGAATAAGTCCAAGAAAAAAGTTTGAGAAAGTCATGAAGCAAAGTTTCATGGTCTTGTTCATCTTTTTCAAGGCACTTTCCTATATTAATCAATTTATCTTTATTGTTAATATCCATTGGTATGTAAATTGTATCTCCCATAGGAAGTGCACTTTTTTTGGGTAATTCATAGTCATATTATTTGTTGTCCTTATCAATCTCATTACTTTCCTTTTCTTCATATTTTTGCTTAGCACTAATCATAGCACATGTAACCCATTTTTCTCTATGAGGAGTAGATGGTTTTTCATAAACTCCTAACATTTATTTCAAGTATTCATCATATTTGAAGTATTCCCATGATGGTTCATAAGTCATATCAAGTAATTCTAGATGCTTCAAGGTGAGAATTATTTTAGGATTACATGTAATGGCATTGGTGTTCAATGAGGTTCTTTTGTTTGGTTGCATTATCTTATAAGGATAATATCACAAACCACTTTTTTGTTTTTGTGTGTTAGGGTCTACAAGAACATGGATACCTATTTATTTCTTTCCACATCCTTTTTTATTATAGACAAGTTGTTTCATAAGCTTATAACCTCTTCTATAAATTCTCTCCATTTCTTTTGGGTTTGGTGGTTGTTGATAATCTATCTCATCGAATTTTGTTCTATAACTTGTGTCTTCTCTTAGAGTGAATGAGGTATATGCTTGTGAGTTTTCTTCTGAGTTCCACATTGACATCACCATTGGATGCTTTTTTTTTTCATCTTCTTTTCTTGTGATTAGGTATTCTCCCATAAATGAAGGTGTGAACTCTAAGGAACCCCAATCATCTTCCAATAACTTTGACACCGTTTCCATCTCTTGTTCTTCTTCTTTGATAGGTTCTATGTTTGATGTTTGAATTAATGTGTTTAGAGGAATTTTCTTTCCTTTTTCAACTTGTAAGAAACTTTCAGGCCCGTGGTCTATTTTAGCTTCTTATAATTTATTGTTATAGACGTACTTCATTATATGATGCAGAGTTAAAGGCACTACATGCATCTCATGAATCCAAGGTTGCCCTAAAAAAATATTGTATGAAAGAATATCGAGCATGACATGAATAGGAGTTTACAAGGTAGCCTTTCCAGGTGTAATAGGAAAGGTAATCACACCAAACAATTGCTTTCCTACATTGTCAAATCCTTGAATCGATAAGGAGTTAGGTTGAATTCTTGATTTTTCCATGCCAAGTCTATCTAGAAGGGTCACACTACAAACGTTAAGGGTAGAGCCATTTTCAACAAGTTTCTTTTTATTCCTAACATATTATAGATGGCTATTATCATGAAGGCATCATTTTTCTTTCTTATTTCCAACGAAGGTAGCTCATGTTGATGAGAAGTAATGTCTACCTTAGTACAAATATTTCTTGTATTAGAGTTGCCACGTCATTTGTATTTATACCATAAGGAACCTCTACTTGTTGGGCATGTGAAAGATCATGCGTGTCCAAAAAGTGGCAATGAGGAAAAAATCATGCTTTTTCTTCATCAAAATCTTATTTAACTTTTTGTATGGGTCGGGTACAATATCCATTTTGGTTTGGTAATACCAAACGAAAAAGGATATTCATTTATAATAGGTATCTATTTCCACAAATTAATTTTCACCATTTTATGCAAACAAAATGGATGAAATGAAATAGATATCCATTTCAAAAGGGATTTCCATTTTGAAACGAATATCCATTTTGAAAATCCCAAAAATCACATATTAATAAAATTGACATAACTTTTGCATTATTGGTCAAAATTTTGATTTTTTACAAGCGTTGGAAAGGTTATTCAAAGCTCTACAGTATGGATAATATTATTTTGATAGATTGAGCACAAAAATTAATTGTAATAATTTTAATTTCCTCCTTAACTTAAAAAAATTTAAATGCTCATAATTCTTGCATATTAAGGAGAGTAATAAATAATGAAAAAAAAAATATTTTTACTAAGGAGAGTAAAAATTTTCATAAATCAGCATAGAAGGCCTCCTTTTTGTCTTTGATCCTATTCACACCTTTACTTAAGTTGAACTAGGAGAGAATATATATATATATCTCCCTCTATCTATGTCACTCCATATTTCTATATCTTGTTACTTCTATCTCTCTCTATGTCTCTCACTCCCTCTCCCTCCCTCTATCTATTTGTATAATCTACATTTTCATAAGGTTATCTCCATATATCTCTCTCACTCATATATACAGACACACCCTATTTATGCCTCCATATATCTATATCTTTGTCTATTTCCCTCTCTCCATATCTCTCCCCTATCTCTATTACTTGTCTCTATCACCTCATTTATCTCACTCTTTCCCCCTCTATATATATATCTCTATAACTCTCTCTTCATATCTATCTCATTATCTCTTCCTCTCTCTTATTCATTCTCTCTCTCCCTATCCCTTTATATCAATATATTTTTATACCTCTATCTACCTATCTCTCTATCTCTCTATATCTCCCTCTATCATTATCTCTCCATCTTTCCCTCTCCCACTATATATTGATATAAATTATATCTACCCATTTTCTTCTATCACTTTCTCTCAACCTATCTCTCTCCTTTTGTCTATCTCTATATCTCTATCTACACCCTCTCTACATATTTACGACTCTCCCTCTTTATCTCTACCTATTGATATCTCTCCTTTTCTCTACCTATATCTCTTTATCTAGGGTACGTGGAGATATAAGTAGGGAGTGGGAGAGGCCCGAGAGAGAGAGATAAGGGGGAGAGAGGTTTAAGATGGAGAGAGACTTCAAAGGGAGAGAGAGAGGGATAAAGACTTGAAAGGGGGAGAGGAAGGAAGAGAGGGACAGACAAGGAGAAAGATGGAGAGAGAGAGAGAGAGGTGGAAAGTGAGTGAGTGAGTGAGTGAGAGAGATAGTAGAGAGAAAACAAAGAGAGTAGAGAGATAGAGGGAGAGAGGGAATGGGAGAGATGTAAGAGAGAGAGGAATAATGGGAGAGAACTGAGAGACAGAGATAGAGGGAGGGAGGGAGATGGAGAGAGAGAGATGGAGAGGGAGAGGGAGTGGGAGTGGGAGGGACTAGAGAGAGAGATAGTTGAGAGAGAGAGAGAAAGAGAGAGACAGAGAGACAGAGATAGAGAGAGAGAGGGAGAGAGAGCGAGAGATACTTGAGAGGTAGAGAGGGAGAGAAATAATTGAGAGGGAGATAGATAGAGAGTGTGTGTGAGAGAGAGAGAGATAGGGGGAGATAGAGGGATGTAGAGAGTAAGAGAGAGAGGGAGAGAGAGAGAAATACCTGAGAGAGATATAAAGAGAGAGAGATAGTGAGGGAGTGTGAGTGAGAGAGACCTAATTGGGAGATAGAGAGTGGGAGAGACCTAAGAGAAAGAGAGGCATAAGGGAGGGAGAAAGAGAGTGAGATGGAGTGGGAGAGAGATATGGAGAGGTAGTGGTAGGGACCTAAGACTAAGAGAGGGATTAGTAGAGAGAGAGAGAGATGGAGGGAGGGAGAGAGAGAGGGAGGGAAGGAGGGAGAGATATAATTGAGAGGGAGAGAAAGATAGAGAGATAAAGGGAGGGAGACCAAGAGAGACTTAAGAGACAGAGAGGGAGGGAGAGAGAGAATTAAGAGGGAGAGAGGGAGAGGGAGAGATTGGGGGAGAGAGAGAGGGGGAGGGAAGGAGGGAGAGAAAGAGAGAGAGAGAGATAGAGGGAGGGAGACCGAGAGAGACTTGAGAGGTAGATAGGGACAATGAGAGAGAATTGAGGGGGAGAGAGAGACAAAGAGAGAGACAGAGAGAGACAGAGATAGATACAGACAAAGATAGAGATAGAGACAGACACAAACATAGAGACAAAGACAGAGACAAAGACAAAGATAGAGATAGAGATAGAGACACTGAGATAGTGATAGAGATAGAGATAGAGATAGACATAGACATAGACATAGACATAGAGATAGAGATAGAGATAGAGATAGATGGATAGACAAAGAGGGAGATAGAGACAGAGAGACAGAGAGAGATAGAGAGACACAGAGAGAGACAGAGAGAGAGACACAGAGAGAGACATAGAGAGAGAGAGAAGAGACATAGATAGAGATAGAGAGATAGAGAGACAAAGAGGGATGGAGAGAGAGAGAGAGAAAGAGAGAGATAGATAGATAGAAAAATAGAGACATAGAGAGAGAAAGAGAGACATAGAGAGACAGAGATAGAGAATAAGAGAGAGAAATAGAGAGATAGAGAGAGACAGATAGAGAGGGATTGAGGGGGAGAGAGGGAGAGAGAGACAGAGAGAGGGAGAGAGAGATAGAGAGAGATAGAGAGAGGGAGAGAGAGACAAAGAGATAGAGAGACAGAGAGATAAAGAGATAGACATAGATAGAGAGAGAGAGATTGGGACTGAGAGACAAAGAGAAAAAGAGACAGAGACATAGACATCGATAGAGACAGAGATAGACAAAGAGATAGAGAGATAGAGAGACAAAGATAGAGATAGAGACAGAGATAGAGACAGAGACAAAGACAAAGAGATAGAAAGATAGAGAGACAAAGACAAAGAGACAAAGAGACAGAGATATAGAGAGAGGGAAGAGGGGAGGGAGATAGTGGGAGGGAGAGAGGAAGAGAGAAAGTGGGGGAGAGAGAAATACCTAAGAGAGATATGAAGAGAGAGAGAGGAAGTGGGAATGGGAGAGACCTAAGAGGGAGAGAGAGAGTGGGAGAGACTTGAGAGAGAGAGAGGGAAACATAAGAGAGGGAGAGAGACTTCAAAGGGAGGGAGAGAAATAGAATAAGAGAGGGAGATGGAGAGTGTTTTTTTATTTGCATGTTAGAGAGAGATAGGAGGGAGAGGGAGAGAGACTTCAGAGGGAGATAGGGATGGAGAGGGGAGAGAGACAATGGGAGAGAGAGACCTAGGAGGGAGATGGAGTGTGTGTGTGTGTCTTTGAGAGAGAGAGAGACTTAAGAGGGAGAGAGGCTTAAAAGGGAGAGAGAATTGAGAGGGAGGGAGAGAGACAGAGGGAGAGAAGGAGATGGAGAGTGATAGGGGGATGGAGATGGAGAGAGAGAGAGAGAGGGAGTGGGATGGGCCTAAGAGAGGAGGGAGTGGGGAAGAGAGAGAGTTGAGAGGGAGAGAGGCATGGAGAAAGGAGAGAGATAGTGGGAGAGAGAGAAATGAGAGGGAATGGAGAGTTTGTGTGTGTGTGAGAGAGAGAGACTAGATAGAATTTAGTGTTAGGGGGAGAGAGAGAGAGAGGGGGAGAGAGGTAGATTGAGAATGAGAGAGAGGGAGCAAAGTGGGAGGACCAGAGAGAGAGTTAAGAGGGTGAAAGGGAGAGAACCTCGGGAGAGAGAGAGAGAGAGAGAGAGAGAGACTTGAGTAGGAGAGAGGGAGAGAGAGATAGAGGGAGGGAGAGGGAAAGAAACTTGAGATGGAGATAGAGAGTGGGAGAGAGAGACCTGAGAGGGAGATGGATATTGTGAGTGAGTGTGTTTGTGTGTGTGTGAAAGAGAGAGGGAGTGGGAGAGACTAGAAAGAGATAGGGAGTGGGAGAGACTTGAGAGAGAGACCTAAGAGGGAGATAGACTTAAGAGGGAGGGAGAATTCATAGGGAGGGATAGAGAGAGATAGAGGGGGGGATGGAGAGAGATGCAGAGGGAGAGGGAGTGTGGTGCAGGAGCACCAAAAATACAAGTATCAAAATCCAAGCATAAATTTTAATGTAATGTTTTCAATCTTTTTTTTTTGTTGTGTACGATCTAATACACCATTGATAAGGTGTAAGGGGACCTTCTTGAAGCTTAGGTTTAATTTTTAATAAATTAGGAATCATTTGGTAGGCGTTTCATTAGGTTTTAGGAAAATCGCAAAACACAGTGTGTTTTCCAACACACTTCTTTTAATGACTTTGGAGCCCGATATGAAAACCTAACTGATTTCTTTCAGTTTGTAAAGGAAGCCTCGACCATTTCCTTGGTTGGTTGGATGTTTTTACGATGGCAGTCTTTTTGAGAATAACGAAAATATCAGTTTCCTGCGTAAAAGTTTAGTTTACTCTGTTTTTTGATTTTCTTTCTGAAAAGAATGTATTGAAAAGAATCTTGACACGTGAAGTATGTGATGAGACTATTTTTAAAGCACTGCAATAGTGTAGGAATTGTCTGATATTCGTTGTAGAGTTTTATTTGCTGTGTCTTTTCCTTAAAATTCAATTTTGACTGATGAAAGAAAGAACAATGGAGTCTTAGTTGCATTGCCTTTGTACTTAGCGCGAGTTCATTGGAAATGGAGCTTGACTCAACTGCTATACATAGTATAGGTGAAGGAATTTGTTGGTATTTAAAAAGAATGCAAAAATATTAATCCCTAGGTGAGTTGTCCATGCCCGGCTAGGAAAAGAAATTGTTTTACTCTCTTCCAATGGAGGGGTGTTGAAATCTGTTCAATGTGGGTTGAATAAAGATTGTAGGGATCTTTTAAGGATCTAACAGGAGGCATGAGTCCTTAGCATTTCCATTTTGGTGATTTTTGGATGAGGACAGATCAATGCATGTTCAATAAAAGGTTTGGAAGGTCCTACAATCCCATGAAATTAGCATCAGAACTATGCACGGCCTTGAGAGGGTCAGAAGTCACAAGAATTTTGAAGAATGCCAAATTTGAATCAGGGAACCTTCCTTGAGTTCCAGGTGTCCACCGAGATGAAGGGTGAGATAATTTAATAAGAAACCAAATAAGCTTATAGATACAAGCCCTCCTAAAACCCTAGGGTTTTGAGGTAGCAATAGAGGAGAGAGTGATTGTGAAAGGACAAGAAAACCATTGCCAGTGTTTTTTAAGACAACTAAAAAAATTCACACCCCTACAGCAAGGTTGGGCAGAATGGAAGATTTACTGGTCTTTAGTTGATTAAAGGCTAGTTAGAGTAGAGAAGAAAAGAAGCATCAAGAAATGCTTGATTCAGGCTTAATGAGTGTTTTTGGATATTGATAGCAGGGTTGGCAGCAAAGACCAGGGGTGCCTAAGTGTTTTTGGGAACCTATAGGTTAGGTGGAGGCAGCAACACCAGGGGTTATTGAAAGTGAGACCCAGAGCATTGAGTCAGTGAATGATTCAAGCTGCAACCCTCATCCTATCAGATTGGTATCAGAGCCCAGCTAAAGATTTGGGAAAGGAATATTGCATGTCAAACATAGAATCAAGTGATACTTCCACCATGGTGACTAATGCAGAACTGGCAAAGATGGTTGAAGACCAGGAAGAAGACAATAAGCAGTTGAGGGAAAGAATAGCTCAACTTGAGGCAGAAATGAGGAGTGCATAGTTTGAAGGAAGAATTCTGAAAGAAGAAGAGGTTGCAGAGGAAGATAAGACCCCTGAACCTTACCCCATCTTGAAGGAGGAGCCTTTCTTGAAGGCATTAAAAGGTTTGAGTGGAAAATCACTCGAAGGAGTGCCACTATTTAGTGGAAAGATGGAACCTGACTTAGTCATGGACTAGATAGAAGGAATGGAGAACCATTTTGAATGTGATGGAGTTACAGAAGCACAGAAGGTGAAGGTTGCAAAATCAAGGTTGAGAGGATCAGCATTAACTTGGTTGAAATTTGTCTAGACTGAAAGGGAGAAACAAGGTAAGCAGCCCATATCAACCTAGAAAGGAATGGTTGCTAAAGTGAAAGAAGCCTATATGCCAGATGATTATGAAATTCAGCTCCACAAGAAGAGGCAGAGTTTAAGACAAAAAGACCAAGATGTAAACACCTACACGGAAGAGTTTCAGAAGCTTTGTTTGAGATCAAATGTGGCAGAAGATGAGAGCCTAAAAGTGGCTAGATACCTCAATGGATTGAAGTGGAATATACAGGAAGAGATGGATTTTCTCAGCCCTAAGACAGTCCACCAATGTTATCAGCTAGCTATCAAGATTGAAGAGAGGAATAGAAGGAAGCATGATCAGTCCTCAAAGGGCAGAGGAAGAGGCAGAGATCAAAAAGGACAGCGTGGAGGTTACCAAGGAAGAGGTGGTGACCAAAGAAGCCATGGTGAATCAAAGCTTACCGAGCATGGAGGTGAAACCTCATCAAGAGGAGGATTTAATAGAGGAAGAGGACCTCAAGGAGGTTCAAATAGAGGTAGAGGAGCAGGCAGAAGTAACTCTTACTTTGCCACCATGAAATGTTAGAACTGTAATCAACTAGGCCATCCAGCTTATAGGTGCCCAGAGAAAGCTTCATCTAGTAATGAGAAAAGAGTAGCTTATGCACAAGAGGACACCGTGAGTGTAAAGACACCTGAGATCAGTCACATAGAATCAGAAGTAGGTGAAAATATGATGTTTATAGAGTGTTGATCAGACAACCAATTAAGGAAGAACCCAAGCAAAGGAAAGCTTTGTTTCGAGCAAGGTGCAAAATACTTGGAAAGGTATGGAAGGTTATTGTAGATTTTGGTTCTACGGACAATATAATCTCTGAGGAGGCAGTAAATAAGTTGAAATTGCAGAAGGTACCTCATGCCAATCCCTATAAAGTCACATGGCTGAATAAAGGGCAGAGTGTCTTAGTGAATGAGTAGGTTACAGTGGAATTTTCGATTGGAGGCTACAAAGACAAGATGATTTGTGACGTACTGCCTATGGATTCATGCCATCTTCTTCTTGGTAAGCCATGGAAATATGATAGAGGTGTTGTATATCATGGGAAGGAGAATGCCATAGAATTCACGAAGGGTGGAAAAACCTTCAAGCTATAATCATTGATTGAGGAAGATGAAGGGCAATCCAAGGTTCTTAATATCATGTTGAGCAGTGGTAAAGAGTTCATCAAGGACCTACACCAAGGGAATGAAGGGTATGTGATTATGATGCAGCCCAAAGAAGAGAAAAAGGCTGAAAGGGTAGTGTTACCAGCAGCAGTCCAGAACTTGCTTGACAAATACAAGAGCATAGTGAATGATGGAACACCATCAAATCTACCACCCAAGAGAGCAATAAGTCATCAAATTGACTTCATACCTGGAGCATCATTGCCTAACAAAGCAGCATACAAAATGACCCCTGAGCAGAACAAAGAGGTGGCTAGACAAGTGGAAGAGTTGTTGAATCAAGGTTTAATTCAAAAGAGCATCATCCCATGTGCAGTCCCAGTTGTTTTGGCAACTAAAAAAGGAGGTAAATGGAGACTTTGTACTTATTCTAGAGCAATAAATAGAATCACAATTAGGTATAGATTTCCAATACCTAGGATTGAAGATTTATTGGATTTCCTTGGAGGTGCAAAATTTTACACTAAGCTAGATCTTAAGAGCGGGTATCACCAAATCAGAATTAAGGAAGGTGATGAGTGGAAGATAGATTTTAAGACAAATGATGGTTTATATGAGTGGAAAGTGATGCCATTTGGCCTCTCAAATTCCCCTAGCATGTTCATGAGACTAATGAATGAGGTGCTTAAGGATTTCACAGGGATTTTTGTGGTAGTTTACTTGGATGACATACTGATTTTCAGTAAGACAGCAGAAGAACATTTGAAGCATGTAGAGATGGTACTCAAAAGGTTGCAAGAAGAACAGTTGGCAATCAACCTTGAGAAGTGTGAGTTCTTCAAACAAGAGCTTGTGTATCTAGGCTTTGTGGTATCCCAAGGAACGCTGAAGATGGATCCAAGTAAGGTGGAAGCCATCCTAAACTGGCCTACACCAACCACAACAACTGAGGTAAGAAGTTTTCATGGTTTGGCTCAGTTTTATAGGAAGTTTATAAGGAATTTTAGTGGTATATGTGCACCAGTGTTAGATACAATCAAGGGTGGTCAGAAAACAAAGTTTAAGTGGACTTTAGAGGCTGATAAAGGGTTTGAAAAGTTGAAAAAAGAAGTGGCAACACAACCTATCTTGTTATTGCCTAGTTTTGATAAATTGTTTACAGTTGAGTGTGATGCAAGTGGAGTAGCAGTAGGAGGAGTCCTTAGTCAAGAAGGTAGACCTGTAGCCTTCTTTAGTGAGAAACTTAATGAAGCTAAGAAAAAATACTCCACCTATGATCTGGAACTCTATGCTTTAGTGCAGTCCCTTAGGAAATGGAGGCATTATTTGCTGCCCAAAGAGTTTGTGGTCTTCACGGATAACCAGGCACTCAGTTACATCAATACCCAGGAGAAGTTAAGCAATAGGCACTTGAAATGGATGGAGTACATTCAAGCTTTCACATTTACCATTAAGCACAAGAAGGGACAGCAAAACAAAGTGGCAGATGCATTAAGCAGGAGGATGTTGACAGTCCAAGAGATACAGCTGAAAAGCATAGGATTGGAAAGTTTTAAGGATCTCTATGGTGATGACGAAGACTTTTCCGAAGCCTACAAGGTATGTTCAGACTTTGAAAATCATTTTCACAGTCAATATGCTGAGTATACATTGCAAAATGGGTTGTTATTCAAGGGTAATCTGTTGTGTGTCCCAAGAGGATCAATGAGGGAAAATTTGATCCAAGAGAAACACAATGGCAGTCTTAGTGGGCATTTTGGTATTAACAAAACTTTAGAGCTGGTACAAAGGTTTTACTATTGGCCTAAGTTAGCACGAGATGTCAGAAAGTATGTTGAACAATGTGTTGTTTGCATGAAAGCAAAAGGGGGGGCTAGCAATGCTGGGTTATATCAGCCTTTGCCTATTCCGAACAGACCATGGGAGTGTGTGAGTATGGATTTTGTGGTGGGTCTTCCCAAGACTAAATCTGGTTTTGATAGTGTTTTTGTAGTTGTGGACAGATTTAGCAAGATGAGTCACTTTATTCCTTGCAAGACTACACACGATGCAAGCTACATTGCCCAACTATTTTTCAGGGAAGTTGTGAGAATCCATGGATTGCCATTGAGCATTGTCTCAGATAGGGATGTAAAATTCATGAGTCATTTCTGGAAAACACTATGGAGTAGATTGGGAACTAATTTATCATTTGGATCAGCTTACCATCCTCAGACCGATGGTCAAACTGAGGTGGTTAACAGAGTGTTAGGTAACCTATTGAGGTGCTTGACAAAGGAATATGGACAGACCTGGGATATGGTGATTTCCCAAGCGGAATATGCATATAATGACAGTGTGAACAGAACTACAGGAAAAAGCCCATTTGAAGTTGTGTATGGAATGCATCCACGAGGAGTTTTTGAGCTCAGAGACCTTGGAACAATGGAGAATAGGAGTGGACATGCAGAAGACTTCACTCAAACCATGAAGGAGATTCATGAGCAGGTTAAGAGGACAATCACAACAACAACACAAAAGTTGAAGAATAAAGTTGATGAGACAAGAAGAGATGTGCAGTTCCAGGTGGGTGATTATGTGATGGTTCACCTCAAAAAATCCAGATTGCAGAAGGGGATGTCCACCAAGTTGCAAATGAAGTGGGTAGGACCATGCAAGGTGATAGCTAAGTATGGAAAGAATGCATACAAGGTGGAACTTCCATCGGATTTGGGCATATCTCCAGTCTTCAATGTTGTTGATTTGATCAGGTACAAGGGTACAGTCAATGATGACTTTCAGAACAGTCAGGAAATATTTTAGGATATCAGTAATATACCCCTTCCAATTCAAGAGAAAGCTCAGGCAGAGAAGGTCTTGGAGTCTAGGGTGAAAAAGTCAACAAGGAATAAGGTATACATGGAGCACCTTATCAAGTGGAAGAGCAAACCTGACTCAGAGGCTACATGGGTACAAGAGGATCAATTCAAGAAGCTTGGAATTGACCTGAAACTGATACCACCTGCCAGTTCTTCGTCTTCATGCTAAGAGGGGGAGAATGGTGCAGGAGCACCCAAAATACAAGTATCACAATACAAGCATAAATTTTAATGTAATGTTTTTAATCTCTTTGTTTTGTTGTGTACGGTCTAATACACCATTGATAAGGTGTAAGGGGACCTTCTTGAAGCTTAGGTTTAATTTTGAATAAATTAGGAATCATTTGGTAGGTGTTTCCTTAGGTTTTGGGAAAATCACAAAACACAGTGTGTTTTCCAACACACTTCTTTTAATCACTTTAGAGCCCGATATGAAAACCTAACTGATTTCTTTCGGTTTGTAAAGGAAGCCTTGACCATTTTCTTGGTTGGTTGGATGTTTTTATGGTGGCAGTCTTTTTGGAGAATAAAGAAAATATAAGTTTCCTACGTAAAAGTTTAGTTTACTCTATTTTTTTATTTTCTTTCTGAAAAAGAATGTATTGAAAAGAATCTTGACACGTGAAGTATGTGTTGAGACTGTTTTTAAAGCACTGCAATAGCGTAGGAACTGTCTGATACTCGTTGTAGAGTTTTATTTGCTATGTCTTTTCCTTAAAATTCAAGTTTGACTGGTGAAAGAAAGAACAATGGAGTCTTAGCTGCATTGCCTTTGTACTCAGCGCGAGTTCATTGGAAATGGAGCTTGACTCCACTGCTGTACATAGTATAGGCGTAGGAATTTGTTGGTATTTAAAAAGCATGCAAAAAGATTAATCCCTAGGCGAGCTGTCCATACCCGGCTAGGAAAAGAAATTGTTTTACTATGTTCCAATGCAGGGGTGTTGAAATCTGTTCAATGTGGGTTGAATAAAGATTGCAGGGATCTTTTAAGGATCTGACAGGAGGCATGAGTCCTTAGCATTTCCATTTTGGTGATTATTGGATGAGGACAGATCAATGCATGTTCAAGACAAGGTTTGGAAGGTCCTACAATCCCATGAAATTAGCATCAGAACTATGCACGGCCTGAGAGGGTCAGAAGTCACAAGAATTTTGAAGAATGCCAAATTTGAATCAGGGAACCTTCCTTGAGTTCCAGGTGTCCACTGAGCTGAAGGGTGAGATAATTTAATAAGAAACCAAATAAGCTTATAGTTACAAGCCCTCCTAAAACCCTAGGGTTTTGAGGCAGCAATAGAGGAGAGAGTGATTGTGCAAGGACAAGAACACTATTGCCAGTGATTTTTAAGACAACTAAACAAATTCACACCCCTGCAACAAGGTTGGGCAGAATGGAAGATTTACTGGTCTTTAGTTGATTAAAGGCTAGTTAGAGCAGAGAAGAAAAGAAGCATCAAGAAATGCTTGATTCAGGCTTAATGAACGTTTTTGGATATTGATAGCAGGGTTGGCAGCAAAGACCAGGGGTGCCTAAGTGTTTTTGGGAACCTATAGGTTTGGTGGAGGCAGCAACACCAGGGGTTATCGAAAGTGAGACCCAGAGCATTGAGTCAGTGAATGATTCAATCCAACCCTCGTCCTATCAGATTGGTATCAGAGCCCAGCTAAAGATTTGGGAAAGGAATCTTGCATGTCAGACATAGAATCAAGTGATACTTCCACCATGGTGACTAATGCAGAACTGGAAAATATGGTTGAAGAGCAGGAAGAAGACAATAAGCAGTTGAGGGAAAGAATAGCTCAACTTGAGGCAGCAGTGAGGAGTGCACAGTTTGAAGGAAGAATTCCAAAAGAAGAAGAGGTTGTAGAGGAAGATAAGACTCAACCCCGACCTCACGGAAGGAGGAGCCTTCAAGGCATTAAAAAGCTTGGAAAGGGAAAATCACTTTGAAGGAGTGCCAATTATTTAGTGGAAAGATGGAACCTGACTTAGTCATGGACTGGATAGAAGGAATGGGGAACCATTTCGAATTTGATGGAGTTACAGAAGCACAGAAGGTGAAGGTTGCAAAATCAAGGTTGAGAGGATTAGCTTTGACATGGTGGAAATTTGTCCAGACTGAAAGGGAGAAAGAAGGTAAGAAGCCCATATCAACCTGGAAAGGAAATGGCTGGGCAAAGGAAGAAGCCTTATATACTGATGATTATGAAATTTAGCCCATGTAAGAGGCGGTAGTTTAATATCAAAAAGAACAAGATGTAAACAATCTACACCTGCAGAGTTTTGCTTGGTTTCGGGATCAAATGGATGATTGAAGTGGAATATACAAGAAGAGATGGCTTTGCTTAGCCCCAAGACAGTCCACCAATGTTATTAGCTAGCTATCAATATTGAAGAGAGGAATAAAAGGAAGCATGATCAGTCCTCAAAGGGTAGAGGAAGAGGCAGAGATCAAAAAGGACAGCGCAGAGGTTACCAAGGAAGAGGTGGTGACCAAAGAAGCCAAGGTGAATCAAAGCTTACCAAGCATGGAGGTGAAACCTCATCAAGAGGAGGATTTAATAGAGGAAGAGGACCTCAAGGAGGTTCAAATAGAGGTAGAGGAGCAGTGTATAACTCTACTTTGCCACCATGAAATACAACCAGAATCAACCAGGGCCATTCAGCTTATAGGTGCCTAGGAGAAAGCTTCCATCTAGCAATGAGAAAAGAGGAAGCATGCACACCCAGGACAATCGGTGAGTAAAGAAACCCGAGATCACATAATCGGCGTAGGTGAAAATCTGGATGTTTAACAGAGTAAAGTTGATCAGACAACCGGTTAAGGAAGAACCCAAGCAAAGAAGAGCTTTGTTTCGAGCAAGGTGCAAAATACTTGGAAAGGTATGCAAGGTTATTGTAGATTTTGGTTCTACGGACAATATAATCTCTGAGGAGGTAGTAAATAAGTTGAAATTGCAGAAGGTACCTCATGCCAATCCCTACAAAGTCACATGGTTGAACAAAGGGCAAAGTGTCTTAGTGAATGAGCAGGTTACAGTGGAATTTTTGATTGGAGGCTACAAAGACAAGCTGATTTGTGATATACTGCCCATGGATGCATGCCATCTTCTTCTTGGCAGGCCATGGCAATATGATAGAGGTGTTGTATATCATGGGAAGGAGAATACCATAGAATTCACGAAGGATGGAAAAACTTTCAAGATGCAATCGTTGATTGAGGAAGATGAAGGGCAGTCCAAGGTTCCTAATATCATGTTGAGCAGTGGTAAAGAGTTCATCAAGGACCTACACCAAGGGAATGAAGGGTATGTGATTATGATGCAGCCCAAAGGAGAGAAAGGTCGAAGCGGGCGCGTATACCAAGCAACAAATTCGTGAATCCTTGTCAGACAAATACAAGACATGTAGTGAGTGATGGGGAACACCCATCAACTCTACCACCAAAGAGAGCCATAAGTCAACTTCATACCTGGAGCCTCATTACCTAACAAATCAGCATACAAACTCACACTAGATCAAAATTTGGAGGTAGCTAGGCAAGTGCAAGAATTATTGGATCAAGGATTGATTCAAAAGAGCATTAGCCCATGTGCAGTGCCAGTGGTTTTAGCAACCAAGAAAGGAGGTAAGTGGAGACTTTTGTACTGATTCTAGAGCAATTAATAGAATCACAATTAGGTATAGATTTCCAATACCTAGGATTGAAGATTTATTGGATTGCCTTGGAGGTGCAAAATTTTACACTAAGCTAGATCTTAAGAGCGGGTATCACCAAATCAGAATTAAGGAAGGTGATGAATGGAAGACAACTTTTAAGACAAACGATGGTTTGTATGAGTGGAAAGTGATGCCATTTGGCCTCTCAAATGCCCCTAGCATGTTCATGAGACTAATGAATGAGGTGCTTAAAGATTTCACAGATTTCTGTGGTAGTTACATTTGGATGACATACTCCATTTTAGTAAGACAACGTATTAAAACATTTGAAGCATGTGAGATGGTATCAAAAGGTTGCAAGAAGAACAGCTGGCAATCAACCTTGAGAAGTGTGGCCTTTCAAACAGCTTGTGTATTCAGGCTTTGTGGTATCCTGCAAGGAATGCTGGAAGATGGATCCAAGCAGGTGGAAGCTTGTCCTAACCGGCCTGGCTACAACCATAGCAACTGAGGTAAGAAGTTTTCATGGTTTGGCTCAGTTTTATAGGAAGTTTATAAGGAATTTTAGTGGTATATGTGCACCAGTGTTAGATACAATCAAGGGTGGTCAGAAAACAAAGCTTAAGTGGACACTAGAGGCTGATAAAGGGTTTGAAAAGTTGAAAAAAGAAGTGGCAACACAACCTATCTTGTTATTGCCTAGTTTTGATAAATTGTTTACAGTTGAGTGTGATGCAAGTGGAGTAGCAGTAGGAGGAGTCCTTAGTCAAGAAGGTAGACCTGTAGCCTTCTTTAGTGAAAAACTTAATGAAGCTAAGCAAAAATACTCCACCTATGATCTGGAACTCTATGCTTTAGTGCAGTCCCTTAGGAAATGGAGGCATTATTTACTACCCAAAGAGTTTGTGGTTTTCACGGATAACCAAGCACTCAGTTATATTAACACCCAGGAGAAGTTAAGCAATAGGCACTTGAAATGGATGGAGTACATTCAAGCTTTCACATTTACCATTAAGCACAAGAAGGGACAGCAAAACAAAGTGGCAGATGCATTAAGCAGGAGGATGTTGACAGTCCAAGAGATACAGCTGAAAAGCATAGGATTGGAAAGTTTTAAGGATCTCTATGGTGATGACGAAGACTTTTCCGAAGCCTACAAGGTATGTTCAGACTTTGCAAATCATTTTCACAGTCAATATGCTGAGTATACATTGCAAAATGGGTTGTTATTCAAGGGTAATCTGTTGTGTGTCCCAAGAGGATCAATGAGGGAAAATTTGATCCAAGAGAAACACAATGGCAGTCTTAGTGGGCATTTTGGTATTAACAAAACTTTAGAGCTGGTACAAAGGTTTTACTATTGGCCTAAGTTAGCACGAGATGTCAGAAAGTATGTTGAACAATGTGTTGTTTGCATGAAAGCAAAAGGGGGAGCTAGCAATGCTGGGTTATATCAGCCTTTGCCTATTCCGAATAGACCATGGGAGTGTGTGAGCATGGATTTTGTGGTGGGTCTTCCCAAGACTAAATCTGGTTTTGACAGTGTTTTGTAGTTGTGGACAGATTTAGCAAGATGAGTCACTTTATTCCTTGCAAGACCACACACGATGCAAGCTATATTGCCCATCTATTTTTTAGGGAAGTTGTGAGAATCCATGGATTGCCATTGAGTATTGTTTCTGACAGGGACGTAAAATTCATGAGTCATTTCTGGGAAACACTATGGAGCAGATTGGGAACTAATTTGTCATTTGGATCAGCTTACCATCCTCAGACCGATGGTCAAACCGAGGTGGTTAACAGAGTGTTAGGTAACCTATTGAGGTGCTTGACAAAGGAATATGGACAGACCTGGGATATGGTGATTTCCCAAGCGGAATATGCATACAATGATAGTGTGAACAGAACTACAGGAAAAAGCCCATTTGAAGTTGTGTATGGAATGCATCCACGAGGAGTTTGTGAGCTCAGAGACCTGGGAACAATGGAGAATAGGAGTGGACATGCAGAAGACTTCACTCAAACCATGAAGGAGATTCATGAGCAGGTTAAGAGGACAATCACAGCAGCAACACAAAAGTTGAAGAACAAAGTTGATGAGACAAGAAGAGATGTGCAGTTCCAGGTGGGTGATTATGTGATGGTTCACCTCAACAAATCCAGATTACAGAAGGGGATGTCCACCAAATTGCAAATGAAACGGGTAGGACCATGCAAGGTGATAGCTAAGTATGGAAAGAATGCATACAAGGTGGAACTTCCATCGGATTTGGGTATATCTCCAGTCTTCAACATTGCTGATTTGATTAGGTACAAGGGTATAGTCAATGATGACTTTCAGAACAGTCAGGAAATCTTTCAGGATATCAGTAATATACCCCTTCCAAGTCAAGAGAAAGCTCAGGCAGAGAAGGTCTTGGAGTCTAGGGTGAAAAAGTCAACAAGGAATAAGGTATACATGGAGCACCTTATCAAGCGGAAGAGCAAACCTGACTCAGAGGCTACATGGGTACAAGAGGATCAATTCAAGAAGCTTGGAATTGACCTGAAACTGATACCACCTTCCAGTTCTTCATCTTTGTGCTGAGAGGGGGAGAATGGTGCAGGAGCACCCAAAATACAAGTATCAAAATACAAGCATAAATTTTAATGTAATGTTTTTAATCTTTTTGTTTTGTTGTGTACGATCTAATACACCATTGATAAGGTGTAAAGGGACCTTCTTGAAGCTTAGGTTTAATTTTCAATAAATTAGGAATCATTTGGTAGGCGTTTCCTTAGGTTTTGGGGAAATCGAAAAACACAGTGTGTTTTCCAACACACTTCTTTTAATCACTTTGGAGCCCAATATGAAAACCTAACTAATTTCTGTTGGTTTGTAAAGCAAGCCTTGACCATTTTCTTGGGTGGTTGGATGTTTTTACGGTGGCAGTTTTTTTGGAGAATAAAGAAAATATTAGTTTCCTGTGTAAAAGCTTTAGTTTACTTTGTTTTCTGATTTTCTTTTTGAAAAAGAATGTATTGAAAAGAATATTGACACGTGAAGTATGTGCTAAGACTATTTTTAAGGCACTGCAATAGCATAGGAACTGTCTGATATTCGTTGTAGAGTTTTATTTGCTATGTCTTTTCCTTAAATTTTAGTTTTGACTGGTAAAAGAAAGAACAATGGAGTCTTAGCTGCATTGCCTTTGTACTCAACATGAGTTCATTGGAAATGGAGCTTGACTCCACTACTATACATAGAAGAGGCATAGGAATTTGTTGGTATTTTAAAAGCATGCAAAAAGATTAATCCCTAGGCGAGCTGTCCATGCCCGGCTAGGAAAAGAAATTGTTTTACTCTGTTCCAATGCAGGGGTGTTGAAATCTGTTCAATGTGGGTTGAATAAAGATTGCAGGGATCTTTTAAGGATCTGAAAGGAGGCATGTGTCCTTAGCATTTCCATTTTGGTGATTATTAGATGAGGACAGATCAATGCATGTTCAAGACAAGGCTTGGAAGGCCCTACAATCCCATGAAATTAGCATCAGAACTATGCATGGCCTGAGAGGTTCAGAAGTCACAAGAACTTTGAAGAATGCCAAATTTGAATCAGGGAACCTTCCTTGAGTTCCAGGTGTCCACCGAGCTGAAGGGTGAGATAATTTAATAAGAAACCAAATAAGCTTATAGTTACAAGCCCTCCTAAAACCCTAGGGTTTTGAGGCAGCAATAGAGGAGAGAGTGATTGTGCAAGGACAACAACACTATTGCCAGTGATTTTTAAGACAACTAAAAAAATTCACACCCCTGCAACAAGGTTCGGCAGAATGGAAGATTGACTGGTCTTTAGTTGATTAAGGGCTAGTTAGAGCAGAGAGGAAAATAAGCATCAAGAAATGCTTGATTCAGGCTTCATGAACATTTTGGGGTATTGATAGCAGGGTTGGCAGCAAGACCAGGGGTGCCAAATTGTTTTGGGGACCTATAGGTTTGGTGGAGGTAGCAACTCCAGGGTTATCAAAAGTGAGACCCAGAGCATTGAGTCAGTGAATGATTCAATCCAACCCTCATTCTATCCCATTGTTCTACATTTGGCGTGCTCAGCGAAGATCGATACATCACAAAAGCATAGATGTGGCTTGGGTATTTCAATGGTGAGTGATGGAATTGTCATGGTCCTTGATCAGTTGATTAGATGGTTCCGCCCGACTTGCTATGTTTGTGAGTGGGTCCCAATTGGAAGGCCTCATGGGGAGGCGGGGTTGGTTGAGATCAAATAAATTGTTGATCAAATGATGGCCAAAATGGAGGACAAGGCCAGTTGGTCCAAAAAACCACGTCATCATGTATCGCCCCATCACTTTAGATTGTTGTTATGACAAATAGTTTGGAGGAAATTGAGTGATGGGTGATGTTGAGTAAATGACATCGACATGTATAGGTGTCAAATAGCCCCAACCACATCATTGGGTGCTAGTGCACCACACTTACATATCCCTAAGACATGAATTTTTTAGTGATGAGTGTTGATTGTTAGTGGAGTATGACATTAGAGGTGGACACATGGTATTAGCCTTCCAGCCTATGGAGATTTAGTGGGCTTGTTGTCAATGCTAGAAGGATAGCGAGGGATGGCATAGATTGACTGGTGATTGATCTAATGGTGATTGTTGTGTCTTATTATATCATGGAAACAAATGATGGTGCTAAAAAAAATCAGCGATATGCAATGGATTTGGCTCCTAAGGGAAATAAATCTATGGTGTGATATGTTATGGTTGTGATGTCGAAGGAAGAGATCAACGGTGGAGCTTTGAAGACCATTTATCTAGCAGTCATTTTTTAAAGATGTGACGATGAATGATGGACACTAGATTGTGGCACAAAGGTAGGAGATCAACAATTCATATTTAAACATGAAGCTCACAAATGGCTAAGTCTGTGTAAACAAGGTTTTTCTTGTGAACCGACATGGAGGTGAGAATTAAATTGTCTACCTGAATCAATCACAAATGTAATGATATTTGATGCATAGAGCAGTGAAACATATGGCTATAGATACAAGGATCAATATCAAATCGAATTATCATAAGGATCCATTAAATGCAAATCCGATCTTAGGGTTTGATAGAGAGAGAATGAGATAAAGTTATCTGCACTAAAAATTTAATGTTGTGCAGCTCAATGAAGGCAGTGAGTAGCATAGGAGATTTCCTGAACCCTAATAGATGATCTATAGGTGGTGTAGAATATCAAGACAATCATCATCAGCCAATAACTACACAAAACATATGATGAGTATATTGTCTAAGTTGAGGAACTAAGAGAAGAGTGTAGTGGAGCGTGTATAGTGATTAAGTGATCTTGAGCTCTAGAGGTGAACATAGAATATTTTGAAAAGAGAGTGAGAGTTGCAGAAGGGATATGGTGGTGCATTGAGGTAGGTTGAGAATGCACTAAACAAGGAGAAGAACAAATTCAAACCAGAGGGGTGCAGTGCAAAGAGGAGAGTTGTTGCAGTAACAATAGAAGCTTGAGCAGTTGCAAAGTAAGTTGTAACATTGATTTGAGTTCCTTAGGAACAAATTGAAATCATCTTTTATGTTGTAAATCTGATAGGTTGGTGCCATTAAATAACTAAGTTGGTGCTCAGTTCAGGGGATTGGTGTCTCCTTAGGGTTGATGTCGTTAAAGGTTGTAATAGAAGGATTTCTTTATGAGGCTGGATTAGGATAGTAGCTCCTAGCATCATTTTCTCACTGTGGTTTTTCCCATCTTGGATTTTCCATGTATATTTTGTGTAATGTGTCGTTAGATTGTGTGATTGTTTACATTTTTGTATTTCATATTTCAATCTACACACTAATTGGTTAAGTGGTCAGTTTTCTCTCTTAGTTAAAGGGTTAAATTTTTTAATATCTATTGATTCACCCCTCTCAATAGATAGTTGTGTTCCAACATGTACTCCTATGGTGGCTAGTTGTAAATTGAGCAAAGATGATGATTCACCTAAGGTTGATTAGAGCAAGTATAGATCCACGATTGGTGGACTGTTATATCTAACTGCTACTAGATCGGATATCATGCATGTAGTTTGTCTTATGGCTAGATTTCAAGAAGATCCTAAAGAAACGCATGTTGCAGCTATGAAGAGTATATTTAGATACTTAAAAGGCACTCTGGATTATGGCTTATGGTATCCTAAGGGTAATAAATTTACACTAAGTGCTTATATAGATGTAGATTGGGTTGGTTGTGTTGATGGTGGGAAAAGTACAAGTGGTGGTGCATTCTTTCTTAGATGTAGATTCGTGTCATGGTTGCGAAAGAAGCAATATTCAATTTCCCTATCCACTACAGAGGCTAAGTATATTGCAGCAGCATCATATTGTACATGGGTATTATGGTTGGGACAAACATTGAAATATGTCAGAGTTGTATATGATGGACCTATTTCTATCTTTTGTGATAACTCAAGTGCAATTAACATTTCAAAGAATTTGGTGATGCACTCAAGGACAAAGCATATATCTATTAGGTATCACTTTTTTAGAGAAAAGGTTATGGAGAATGAAGTGAAGCTTGACTATACTCCTACAAAGGATCAAATTGCCAATATATTTACTAAGGCTCTTCCTAAGGATACTTTTGATTATCTTTGAGAGAAGTTAGGGGTTATCACCCATCCCTATTTGAACTAGATACATATGGAGATGCATCAATCCAGTGGATCTATGGATCCATCTCTTTTCTAGACTGATGTTGGTGGCTACCTCTCAAGGGGAGTAGGTAGTGTCATGTGTTGTTGATTTGTTTGGGTGTACTCCTAAGGGGGAGTGTTTAGAGAAAGTTTGGTTCAGTTCCAAAGGGGGAAAATAATGAAAAAAAATTCCTTTTCCATTGATGTCAAGGGGGGGGAGAGAATCATGTAAGGTATTAGTGAAGAAAGTTTGTATGTTGTCTAATCATTATTATCAAAGGGAGGGAGACTCTTGTAAGAGGGAAAGATTTTAGGAATGATGTGTAGGATATCTAATTTGAAAAAAAGAGAAGAGTGTGTAAGTTGTCTTGTCTTTTGATGGTTTTTTTAATTTTCACATCATGTGTTGTCATCAATGACAAGGGGAGATTGCTGCAAGTATGAAGGTGTTGTCAGTGATTTCAACAGGAAGTCTACTGACTGGTGTTTTCATTGATTTCAACTATCGGATGAAGATGTTGAGGATATTGAGAAAATTGTGAAAAAGAGAAAAACAAGTTGTGCATGTGTAGTTGAGACCTTGAGGAAGTGTTGTGAGTACATGGAGCTATCTTTTTGTTGCATTGTTTGAAGATGAGTTGAAGTGAGCTGAGATGTTGTATCTGGTGCTTGGTTTCCAAGTACTTTTGAGAAAATTTGATAAACAAAGAAAAATGTGTTATGCAATTGGCCAGTGTGTGCTTCGATATTTTGCTTTGCATTTCTTTTGTGTTGATGATATTCCTATGCATATCTTATAGGTTATTCAAGCTTGTCATAGATTGCTATATTTAGAATTTGGGTTTCTAGATCATTGTACAATGCAAGATATTTTCACCAGTGTGTGAACCATTTGTTTAGTGATGTTTTATGTGGCATGGGAGAAATGTATTTTCTTCGCATTTCTCCATTGTTTGGATTTAGGGTGTGTGGACTTGGGAAGTTGCTTATAATTCTTGTATCTTTCTGTATTCAAGGTTTTACTTGATTTTGTGCAGTACATAGTAGGTTTCATTTATTAGTATGCAAGTAAGGGTTACCAGTTATTCTGAGTTGAAGTATTTGAATGATGTGAGGTTGATGAAGTTTTTGATGAATCTTAAGTAGTTTGTGAATTATTCTAGATCGTGTTCAAGTGAATTATGTTGTCCAAAAGTTTTGAATTGATTTGAGGAAGCATGTACTTAATATTTATGGTGTTTTGCACGGGTATTGGTTGACCTTGTGTTTAACACTACATGTGAGGCTTTTGAAGTGTATTGAAGTGTGTTTGGATCTATTTGGGTCCTAATTAAGGATTTTTTAGGTTTCCTTCATTCCTATCCACCGCAAGAATGTTTAGGTGCCGACCTATTTTGAATTTGTATATATAACAGGTAGTTACTGATATTGAAGAAGGTTTTTGAGATTGGGATCGATACAAATATGTATGGTGTTGTTGTGAGTTGTGTAATGGAAGATATAGAAGTAAGATAGTTTTGAGATTTATGTGAGTGATGTGTGTGATACGCATCTGAGCAAAGCAATATGAATTTCAATGTTAGGGTTTTTGAAGGAAGTGAGCTGAAGGCATCTGAAATCATTCATGCAAGACTGTGAAAGTATGCGAGAAATTGTGGTGGGCTCCTTTTTTGTTGAGAAGCGTTCTCTATGTAACATTCCTCTTCTATCTTCTTGTATTTCTTTTTGTGGCAGTGAGCCCTAGTTGTGAGCCTTTTTGGACAGTGTGTCCTATTTTGGCATTGAGCCCTTGTATTGGTTTTGCAATTACTAATATTGTGAGCTAATCCTCACCATGGTTTTTACCTCATTGGGTTTTCCATGTAAATCTGGCGTTCTCTTGTGTTTAGTGTTGCTATTTCAATTTCTGTTATGTGCATTCCATATTTAATCATTCTAACAAAATAAGGGTTAATGAATGCATGTGGATCTAATTATTGTAGAGGGTTTTGAAGGTTTAATTTTCTTTAATTGATTCACCCCCCATCTCAGTTGTCTTGTTCATTTCAAAAAATATATATTTATAATATTTATACTTATATTATATACACAATAATATATATATTAATGAATATATGCATAATCCAGTTAAATATAATAGATATATACATCAATCTATTAAATATAATAGTATATATATTATGATAACCATTTAAATTAATAATATATAATTCAATATATATATATATAGAATTTGATTTTTGGAATTACTATTACATATATACGTACATATATATGCCCCCTTATATACATATATACACTTCCTATATTTATATATATTCAAATACACATTTCATGCAATGTACGATATTTACAAGACTTTCTTCATTTTAGTTTGATTTGATTAAATGATCAAGGTGGACCAAAGATGACCAAAACATAGCTTTACCTATTCACCAAAAATTCTAACAACCTAGGTCAAGCACTTACCAAAATGATACTCAAACTAACTCAAGAAGGTTCCTCTAACCTATGCACATGAGTGTGTGCATCAACTCAGATAAATATACCAATGGTTCCAATACCAACCTCCCCTTTCGGGTGATACTCTTCCTCTCCCACTAGAGGATTCAAACCTTCCTACATCCAACTTAGAGAAACATGTTCATAGTTAGCTGATAACATATAGATCACATTCATCATATAACATAAGCATCATTAAAGTATTTAGAAAGTAATTTCATTATAATGCATATTCACAAATTTCATTCATCCATTGAACATCATCAAGATATAATCTTGCATTTAAAATCATAGTTACTCATAAAGGTAAAATAAATTTGGTAATTTAAAAATGGGGTGTAACATATCCTCCCCCTTAAGAATCATTTTCCTCGATGATCTAAAGTACCATAGCATATAGATAAAATCAAATAAAGGTTTTACTTTCAATTTTCAAAATCATGTAAGAGATAGAATTTTTTTCCTTTAATCTCATTATAATCTTACCTCGTAGCACTTTCCTCTACAATTTGGTCCCACTAGACCTTGCACTTAGTGAACCTACTAATACACTTGAAGAACTTTCTTGATTCAAGCAATCTTTCTCTCCTGAGAACTATCTTGGTATTTGCTTAGCATCATCACAACTTTTCTACTAACCATTATTCTCTACTAATTTCTCTTTTTGATCAACCTATTCTAATATTCCATTTCTAACAACATTTATGGACTAAGGCTAATCCTATTTCCTAGCATATCCTAGCTTATAGGAATTTGACAGTTTCTTTTGTATCATGTTTCAAACAGATCAAATTTTATTGCAGAATGATATAAATTATTGTAATAAGAGTATTCTACAAATCCACAAGGACTTGGTTTACCCTTTTTGTTTGACTTATCCATCTCAGGGTGATAAGATGAGCTTATATTTAATTTAGTTTTTCAATGAGGTTAATATGGTTTACTTAAAACCTTAATATTACTTGTCTGTCCCTATATGAGATAACCTTCTCAATAACACCATGCTACCAAAACACTTCTTTGCAAGCTATGATTGGTGTCCCACCGTCAAATCTTCCTACATGAAATTGGCTACCTTGATGGGCCTGGCCACCATTATTAAATATAAGTACGCCTATTCTTCGGTATAGGAAGACCTTGTAAAAAACTCCCACTGATGATCTACCACTTCCCCTCTAGAATTTTAGGAGAACATAAAAGTCCTATCGAGTGATGACATCCTTCACCCTCTAACATTTTGGACAACTTGCTACAAAACTTGCAGCATCTCTCTCCATTCACTTCCAAAAATATAGTGGTTTCACATTAGCCAAAAAAAATGTCACTCTAGGTTATCCTGAATAAGGTACCAAATACTCTTCTTACCATACTGTATTCTATAAATCCTTGGAGTCTAGTACTTAGGTTCTTCCTTTTGATTCTTAGCAGTCCATATGAATTAAATGAAAAATCTTCCTTGGACTTCTATAACACTTGATTCTTGAAAACAAAATGAATAAATATCGTCGAGGAGATATGTCTCCTTCCACTTAGAGCATCCACAAGTCAGTTTTATTTTCCCTGAGTTATATAACTGATTTCATAATCTAATATTAGCTCAAGCCATCTCCTTTGATGAGCATTTAGATTTAGTTGGGTAAACAATACTTTAGATCATGTTCCAATCTATTTTTATCTCAAATAGTTTCCCAAGTGAATAACGCCTCCATAGTTACAAGTCATGAACAATTTCTTCTTTCTCAAAATCATGTGGAGCATGTTTTTGTTCATATATCTTCAATTTCCTAAACTTATAGGTGATAAATTTCCCTTCTTGAATAAGCATCCTGCCTAACCTTTCCCAAGGCATCAATGATAGCCATAACTTGACCTTCCAAATTAGGAACTTATAGAATTGGTGAAATAATTGCTTCTCTTTTATTTGGTCAAATGCCTCTAACCTTGTCCTAACCATTCAAATATTTTTTTAATAGCTCGTATAGCTTAGCCTTCAACTCGAACAACTTTTTTGTGGTCATACATCATCAAATCTAGGCAACTTGTTTGGAAATACATTATCAAACCCTATTATATAGGGTACTTATCTATAGCTGATCCTTTTCTTTATCCATATACTTCTCTTATTCCCCTCCTTGGTGTTTCCAATACTTTTAAAATATTAATCATCTTAAAAGTTGATCTCTTATAATTATCAAGATTTTCTCATGGAGCTGACATCCTTTTTCTTGGCCTTCTTCAGTTGAATGACTGCTTCTTTCCTTAACTTACCCTTACTAGGTATACTTTGCAAATACTTTTTGTTTCCTAGTTTATTTAATTATTATTTCAATTTGGAAAAATAGTCTCCTCCATATCCATTTTTCCCCTAGATGTCTTCAAATGATCAAAAAGGGACTAAACACATATTTATTCTTGTTGTCAAACTTGGAAGCTTAATCTAAACTTCAACCAAAAACTGCTCTACGTGAGCTCTTGTCTAGTTAGCTTACAAACCAACTTTATTTTGTTTATAATTCTTGGTGGATTTAAATTTTTCATAACCTTAGACACTTCAAAGGTTATTTGATTTCTTTTCTCATTATCAAGCCTTGACTCCAAATTGACCATACCCATTGTGGGTGGTGTGTTCATGTTATTTTTCATCTTTCCCTTTGTGAGTTGCTTCTTTTTTTGACCCACTCTAGTCTCTAACCTTTACTCTAAGGTACCAAATTTCATTCTTGATTTCAATTACCATTGCTAGGATTTAATCTATTTTTGAATCACGATAGTTAGAAGGTTGCCATGCCTCCTAGTTACCTCTCTAGTTGGTTTTGATTTGCAATATGTTGGATTTTCTACTTCACCTGAAGTTTTTTGTTTATGTATGCAATTAGCTCCTCTAATTTAGTATTTGTATCAATAGACATAAATCATATTCATGAATTACATAATATCCTTGTTTAATACATATCTTTTACTCTTTGTGACTACAGGTTTCTATTAGAAAGAGGGATATCCTCAAGATTTTTCTCACTCTCAGGGTCAACTAAAACAATTTTGAAGGATGGATGTACTTTTAGGAACTCATCCATAACCTTCTTACTAAACCTAGGTGCATTCCTACTGCAACCCAAGGGCATCTCTCTATGAGTTGTTGGTTTGACTAGTTTGACCATTGAGATAGGATTAATGATCTTCACAACTGATATATCTCGTTGCTTCTTCTCTAGCCCAATATGCTTGAGTGTGTCAGCCAATGTCTTAAAGTTTTCCAACCAAGCACCTCATGTGTAGCTAATATGGTTTAGGAGTTTAACCTTCGAGGACGACTCTTTCTTAGTCCCAAAGTTAGATAGGTTTTAGGAAATTGACTTCCTTACTAATTTCCTTGTTCTTCTTTTCCTTGTCATTCTGGCATAAGAAATTTTCAAACATTAGCTACTGATAATGTTTTCAGAAAAACTTATGTAATGATATCATAGGTCCAAGTTTTGAACCCGGTAGCTTTGATACCACATGCAACATACCCAATGTTTACTCTACATTTTTCACCTAAGTTTTTAATTTAGAAAGTGAATAAATCAAGTTTCCAAAAAATGAGAAACAAAAATCTTCTTTTTCAATAGCTTAATTTCATATTGTATAAATAATTTCACATGTCATTGCATAAATAAAACAACGTAACATAATTCCAAGTAATAAAACTCATCTTTTCAAATACATATTACAATAGATTAATTTCATGATCATATATATATATATATATTCATAACTTACAAGAGTTCAAGGTCAAGGTGTTATCATCTAGATCACACTTATTCTATTTCACAAGCCTCAACTGCCATCTCCAAGAGGGATAGCATCACCCAAGCTCTTTACCTCCAACCACGAACCTAAGGTCCCTCGCTCATCTTCCTAATCGGAAGTGGCCCTACCCTTTGAAAAAGAGTTTGGTATGGGAACCTCTAATATTTCCATCTAAGTCTCTAGTGTTGTGTCCTACATAACATGTATGATCATACAACCATGGATACCATCCAACTATGCATGACATTACTGACAAGTTATGCAAACCCAAAGCATAGTGAATCGAAAAACTGTAAGCAGTGATTTATACACTTACTTTGGACAAATTTTTGATATATATAGTCAATCCACTTTCTAAGGAAGTGGTGTCGTAAGTTCACCCACCTCTAACTCAACTTGGAAACCCTACTAACCTATGATTAACTCTTCTCTTATTTTTCCCCCAAGGTTAACTTTCATAAACAAGATCTCTTTCCAAAGTAATGACACACCAATGTCTAGTTTAATCGACCAAATAGGTTTGACTCAAAATTATTGAATACCCTATTTCATACTTGTAACAATCTAGGTTTGACAATTGTCTCTTATTCAAGTTCTTTCTTACTAAGTCGGTAAATGACTTGATTAGTTATCTTATTCTTACTAGAGTACCCAAGTTATGCTCTTGCAACATTTAAGGTCTAGGAAACTACCTCTTATTCAAGTCCTTAGTTTTAACCATGGGAGTAATACTCTCTTATTCTATACACAATTAGTTAATACTGATGACACCATTTCTCTAACTAGACACACTTGGTCTCAATTTAAAGCACTAGGAAAATATGTCTATATGTAATAATCTAGTATTAATCTTGATTTGAAGATTACTTCTTCGTATTAAGTTTTAGACTCTTTGTTGTCATACCTAATATGGCTTCATCCTTCTAAGATGCCATAACCAATTTGATTATTCATGTAATTAAATATCATTTGATTTTATTCGATATTAACTTATATTCAAAGTAATATCCAATAATAATTCATCATGTTAAGTTGTTTAACTTTTGATAACTCAACTAAGAACCATTCAACCAATCTCTAGATTCTTCATGGTTCCTTCCAAGTTATCCTTCACATAATTTATATAAGGTACCTATGTTTTTATGTAGACATTCATATATCGTTTCTTTCAATATGACACATATATTCACATGTTTAAATGTATGATAAGTTTATATCCAAACTAGATAATATTTTCTACTTGAGAGATATATGTGCTTCTACACCTTAACATTTCCTTGCATTATAGCTTTATATTGTTGAGAATGTAAAGTACTCTTCTTAAGAATAAATTATTGTGAATAGGTAATAAAATAGATTCTTGGTCAAGTATAAGATAATATCATTCAATATATAACAAGGAAATATACACTTCTAATAATTTTTCAAACCCTCTTGTTGAAAAGCAATATAAACTCATTCAAACATTATAAATACAATACTATATTATTGGGATGATATCTTATTACCCTATTAGCTTCTCTTGCTATGTTATTATATCAAGTTGGTTGTTTGCGTTAAACACAACTTTAGAGAGAATTACCCTTCCAATGGGACTTGCTTTCTCTCAAATATATTCATAAATCATGCTTAAAATCATGTATTGATTCATAATCTAACAATGTTATTCAAGGTAAATACTTATTATTCTCATATGATTCCCTAAACCAACTTATCTCTTTGTATTTCTGAATTAGCTCCATGTGTAAATAATCTAGCTTTTTGTACATGCACCCACATAATTTCTAATAGAAATAATTTGGACATAATGATAGCATGAGAAACTTCAGACAATAGTAAATCTTAGATTTAGAATTGAAATAAGAAAGGGAAAAGAGATATTTAATCATGCCTAGATTAAAATAGCTCAAATCTAATTCCTTCTTCTCTTTGGTTCGAATCTGCTTAATGGCTTAGCCTTAAACTGTTTCCTTATCAATTCTCAGCCTTCCTCTCTGCCTTTTTTACTCTCCCTTACCTCTAATATGAGAGCTACACCTTTCCAGCTATGCACAACCAAAGATAATTTCCTTTCCTCACACTTATGATAAATTGGAATACAACTTTCCAAATGTACTTGCTCTTCAAAAACTACTAGCTCTTTGCTAATTCTCAAATACTCTATGCTCTCCTCACTAACTCTCAAATATGTTGTTGCTCAGAATAACAAAATGATTGCATGAAAAGAACAGCCAAATAGTGAGCTACTGTTTTTACTAAAATTGTAGAGAGGTTGATTGCTAAAAGAAAACTAATTTTTTTCACCCTCTCTAATTTTTTTTCTAGTTGTGTGGTAGAGCAATTCAACTTAGCCTCACTGGCATGCCATGACTGGCTCTAAGAATCAATCAAAATTTCTACCAATCACTTGTGGAGTTTGCAACACTAATATAATGCAATTTTTTTTTTAATACAGTCTTCAAAACCAAGTCAAACTCTTCTTAACAATGCCACGACCAAATTTAACTTGGTTTTCTCATTCACACCTCATACCTCACTTGGTTTTTGATTGCTTATTCTAATCTAGTTTTTAAAAGTCTTATAAACAAATATACCTCCTCCTCAAAATTCCTCGACTAGAATAGGCGTCCCAATACTTTGTTTGTTGGCAGTTATATTATTACAAAATGGTCCTTTAACTGGCACGAATGAATTCCAATCAAAAGAAAGTTATATCTCTTATTCTATCGCCCAAGTTGTGGCCTCAAACTGCAATACTCACATGCATTTTACCTATTCAAAGAACCACCTATTGTGGCTAGTTTCATCTTATTAACCATTTAATACTTAGCCACTTTACATGATAGTAATGACCATTTATTGTGCATAGTGTGGTGCCTCAAATAGGCGACCCATTATTAATTTTCTATAGCCTTTAAATCTACCACTATCCTAACCTTTGCATCGTAGATTTTCCATTTGATATGGTTGTTGAAAGTATAAACAATAACTTTAATAAATTATATATAATAATATATAAATATATATATTTATAATATTTATACTGATATTATATACACAATAATATATAAATCAATATATATGGTACATATATTTACATATATGTCTTATTTAATTTTCAACATTATATACACTCCCTATATATATACATATACATTTCATGTAATGTATTACATTTACAAGAGTTTCTTCGTTTTAGTTTGATTCAATTAAATGGTCAAAGTGGACCAAAGATGACCAAAAATCCTAACAACTTAGGTCAAGCACTTACCAAAACGATACTCAGACCTACTCAACAAGGTTCCTCTAACCTATGCATGTGAGTGTGTGTGTCAACTCAGATAGATAGATATACCAATGGTTCCAATACCAATCTCCCCTCCTAGGTGATACTCTCCCTCCCACACTAGAGAGTTCAAACCTTCCTGCATCCAATTTAGAGAACATTTTTATAGTTAGCCGATAACATATAGATCACATTCATCATATAACATAAGCATCATTAAAGCATTTAAAAAGTAATTTCATCATACTATATATTCTACATTTCATTCGTCCGTTGAACATCATCAAGATAGAATCTTGCATTTAAATTCATATTTACTCATAAAGGTAAAAGTAATTTGGTAATTTAAAAATGGGGTGTAACAAAAGAGGATATTGGTGTGAAGTTTGATCTAGAAAAATTAGAAACTTGTTTGTATGGTCCTAAAAACTAATTTACTTGTATGGGTGGCTATGAGCGCATTTACAATACATTCCAATGTGTTTGCAATGCTAAATAATTATTCAAAAAAATATATTTTTACATTCCTAGGAAAATGAGTTGGTTGACAAGGGAAGCAACCCATTAAAAGATTTGGTGAACCAACCAAATTTCATGGATCATGTGCAAGGGCCATTTTAGGTTTTTCTTGGGCAATAATTTTTGAAATAAATAAACATCAACATAATCTTGGTAGTTCATCTTCTTTAGTGCCAAATCCAAAGATTTGGATAATTGTACATTTAATAAATATTTTGAGAAGAATGAAAGTGCAAGATAAGTTTGGTTAATTTTGACACTAGAAGAGCCAAATTATCTAAATAAATTAGTGCAAACAATGCTACTTAGATAGATATAGAAAAGGGATGAAAAATAGAAACCTCCAGAGTAAGTAAAGTAGGGCCAATTTCATAAAACTTGAGTTGGAAAAGTATAACAAAAAATGATTTTTGGTTATGGTGAGAGACATGAACTAAAGGTTACCATATGTGTAGCTAAGGTGACAATATTTAACAAATGCCTTATTTTTGATGTACATGATCTTAAATTGTAATTGGTTGGGATAGTGTCGAGTTATGATAGGGAGAAGAAATAATCATGCATGCAATATATGAAACATGAAGTTCACATTACATACACTCTTGAATATTTTTCCAAAGTTTTTCTTGTCCCTTATATAGAACCCCTAGTTTAGAAATCTACCAATGTGTTAGGGTTTAGACATATTGGAGCAATAAAAATTAACAGTTATATGCAGATCAAATAACCTATAAATAACAATGAAGAATAACACAAAAGATATTAACACAAAATTTAATGTGGTTCACCTAATATGGGCTACATCCACAAAAACTCATCCATCCAATGATGTTATTATCCAGTGTAAAATATATTACAATCTCGCAAACATAACACTGTAACATACATCACAACCACTTATAACAAGCTTTTTGGAAGCTTCTAGAATTAGGGTTTTACAAAGTCATTTTTCATTTATCGATTAAAAAATTAACTATCGACCCCTTGACATATTAATGGGAAAAAAAATTAGGGGTTGTGCCCTCGAACCCCCACTCAGGACCTAGCTCGGCCCCAAATATCAGTGAGGATACGTTATGAGTGTATAGTAATTGCATAACTAGTGACCACATACCAACAATCTCCCACTTAGAGACTAATCAGGCTCCACACCAAACAATCTCCCACTTGGAGACTGATCTTGGACGACACCGCTACACTTGCAGCTCCCACTGGATTACAAGTCTGGCTAGTTTCTTATGTTCACCATTATCAATTGTGAAGGCGAATCAAAATTGATGAGGAAATCAATTTCTCCCATGTAACTTCCTTTCTAAACATATCTACAAGATTCTCACTTGTGTGAATTTTCTCAAGCTTCAATTGTTCATCCTCCAAAACTGACCGGTGAAGTGATATATGAGTTGTATGTGCTTAGTTTTTTAATGCATAGCTAAATTCTTAGAAAGATGAATGGAACTCTAGTTATTGGTGTACATAGGGCTATCTTCTTTTCATTATCCCAATTCCTCCAAAAAAATTTGTAACCAAATCATCTCCTTGCTAGCTTCCGTAGTAGCAACATACTTAGCTTTAGTGGTTGAAAGTGCAACAACCTTTTGCATCCTTGAAATCCAACTGATTGTAGTGCCTCCTACAGTAAAAACATACCCTATAGTACTCCTCCTACTATCAATATCACCCACTAGATTAGAGTCAACATATCCTTTTAAAGCAGAATTTGTTCCTCCAAAACATAGTTTCTTTGAAGTAGTACCTCTCAAATATCGAAGAATCCATTTTACCACATTCCAATGTTCCATTTCCTGATTGCTCATATACCTTCTCACAACTTCCACTACATGTGAAATATTTGGCCTTGTGCATACCATTGCATACTTCAAGCTACCAACTGTTGATGCATATGGTATCTTGGACATTTTGTCTTCCTCCTTTTATGTCTTTGGACACATCTCCTTAGTCAATTTAAACTGACTAGGCAAAGGTGTACTAACTACTTTTGCAATATGCATGTTAAACCTTTTCAACACCTTCTCTACATACTCACTTTGAGACAAAAACAATTTTTTGTTTGTCGTATCTTATGTGATTATCATACCAAGGATTTGTTTCGCTACACCCAAATCCTTCATACACTAGTAGAAAAATAGCAATAAATGACTTGAACTATACTAATTAAATTTTTCTCGTCAAGTGTGACCTTAATAATTTATTGCCATTTTATAAGTGACAAGTTGCATGTCGTTGGTTTAGTGCTTGAGAAGAAACAATTCTGGTGTAGTTTTTTGTTAATTTTATGAGTTGTTAAGGGATTATGGGTCCCATAGTCTCATTAGTCATTATTTTTAATTCAGTAGTTATTTTATCAAGTTTATTTGTTTTAGTCTTTATACTTGTTTTGTAGTCATTTAAATCAGCATATAGTCATTTGTTGTCACCCCCTTCCTGCTTCAGTGGTATCAGAGCGGGAGTTCCTGAGTGTGCAGGCAGAGCGCCGAATGTGAGGCAGTTTGTACCAGGACTTGTGGTGTGTGTGATTTATGTGTAGACAGATCGTCGGACATGAGGCAGTCTATACGAGAGAGGATGGGATGGATCATGAGGAGGCGTGTAAGAATTTTATTTTGGGAAAATTATTGGGAAGAAGTGGAAAATAATAATTACCATGAAGAATTTGAAAAGCTCCAAGCTCAAGTAGATGAATTGGAAAAGTTGATTAAGGAGAAAGTGGGAATTCAAGAAGAGAGATTGGGGAAGAATAATGTTTTGTTGAAAGAGGACAGCAAAAAGAAAAAAAAAATAAAGGATGGAGAAAGAAAGAAGAGAAAATAGTCACTACAGATCATAAATTTAATGGTAATTTTAATGATTTTATTTTATTTGAAGATGCATTGTTTGCAGGAACTAGCAAAGGCAAAGAAAATGGTGAAAAGGAGAAGGATATCACAGTAGAAAAAGAGGTATCTATTAATTTTGTTAGTGAAAATTTACATGCAAAAGAAATAGATGAAGCTGTGGATGAAATTATGGAAATTCCAAAAACAGATTTTGGTAGTCCTAGATTTGATAAAGGGAATGAAGAAGAAGATAGTCTTTTGTTGAAAGAGGAGATAAGAAAAATAGAAAAATTATTTCAACAAGAAATTATAGAAGAAGATGATGAAATTAAAGAGGTTGCAGCTGATACATGCCTCATTGAAGGAGGAAAATTTGCAGCAATAAGAAAGGAGAAAGAAATAGAGGTAATTGTTGATTTATCCAAGAATTTCAATGTTTCTAACAAAGCTGATTTTTGTGAGGGTGTAATGGCAAAAGGAAGTGAGGAAAGAGAGATGGTAAGGTGCAGCAATAACATGTTACAGGCTGAAATACAAATTGTTGCAGCAGCAAAAAAATGGGAGGTAACACATGATTTCATTTGTTTTAATGAAGAGAAGGATGTTAATTATTGTTTTCCAAAATTGCATAGTGAGAATGGTGGGAGCTGAATTTTGTGAACAAAGGCAGAAAGAGAGGAAGAATGAAGGAGAGTAGAGATAGAATATTACAGGCAAAGGGAAAACAAAATGTTCACAATGATGAGGTTGAGAAGTGGATCCAGCGTGAACATAGCATATTCAAATGTTCATGAGCTTTGCTCACAGAACATTTTATTTCTACCGTGGGTGTCTGATGCAGGAGCATCCATGGGCTCGTGCAATCTTGCATCAACCAAATTTATTTTATTTTAATTTGGTTTGGTTTTCAATAAATGGTTGCCAAAAATATTTGTAATTAATGTAATTTTAAATTAAATTACATTAAAAATTCATGTTGAATGATTATGCTCGAAAAAATAGGTGTTGTAAAGGAAATGGAAGTGCAAAAATTCAAATTTTGGATTTTTGCAAGTTAACAGATTTTTCTCATTGAAAGAGCAATAAATCCTAATTCCACAAATCCCTCAAAATAGGGAACCGATAACCAAATTCCATCACTCCATATTGGATAAGGTATGAGTGAGTTCTTTTTGGAAACTTGGATAAATTTTGTGTGAGATTCAAGCTTGTTCTAGTGAGAAAATGATTTTTGAATTTGGAATTTCAATTTTAAATTATCCATACCTCCTATGGAATGCCACCATCCAAAGGATTTGAAGGTCTCCTATTTATTAAATAAATAGTGATATGTGAAAAATCTGCCCAAAAGTGTAAGGGTGGTCTAGCATGCAATCTCGTGCTCCTTACACACTCCATAATGGTCTTATTCATCCTCTTAGACACACCATTTTCTTGTGGGGTTACAAGAGTTTTTTTCTACCTACGAATTCCATTGTATGAACAGTAATTTTCAAATTCTCTGTTGCAATACTCGCCTCCATTATCAGATCTAAGACACTTCAACTTTTTTCTTGTCTCATTCTCAACCAAAGCTTTCCACTTTTTAAAAGTTTCAAATAATTTTTATTTTCTTTTTAGGAAATACACCCATGTTTTCCTAGTTGCATCATCAATAAAAGTAACATAATAACAGGATTCATCAAGAGAAGATACCTAAGTTGGTCCCCATACATCTAAATGCACAAGCTCTAATTTCTCACTCTTCTTCTCTTTCCCAACTTTGAGAAATTAGACTCTTTTTTACTTTCCATAAACACAATTTTCGCAGAACTCCAAGTCAATCTATTTTAAACTTGGTAGAAAATTTCTAGAGTGAAGAATCTTCATCCCTTTCTCACTCATGTGCCCAAGTCTATGGTGCCACAATTTTGTTTTTGTCTCTGTAGCAAGTGCTATAACTATCTCAGTAGCAACTGTTTCTATAGCAACTAAGGTAGAGTAAGTATTACTAGTACACAAATACAATGTTCCTACCTTTTCACCTTTAGCTACTACTAATTTGCACCTTTAGTGACCTTCCAGACTTTTTCTAAAAAGGTAACCATGCAACCTTCACTACCCAGTTGTCCTGCAAAAATTAAATTCCTTCTCAAATTTGGAACATGCCTTACCTCCTATAGCAACCATTCATTTCCATTTTGCAACTTGATTTTTTATCTTTCTTTTTCCAACAATCTGATAGGGTTCATCATCACCCAAATATAGCTATCCAAAATCACCTTGAACATAATCTATAAAATATTTTCTATGGGGTGTGGCATGAAATGAAGCCCCTGAATCTATTACCTAAGAATCATTAGCATTATCTAAACATAGAATTAAAGCATCTTGCAATTTATTACTTGCAACATTAGCTTCCTTAGTATCATCATGTCTACATATCCTTGTTTTCCCTTTCGATACCAACAATCCTTCTTCAAGTGTCTTGGCTTTCCATAGTGCCAGCAATCCATTTTTCCTCTGGATTTAGATCTGCCTTTCTTCGACTTCCCTTGTGACTTCCCATGATTTGTTGGGCTTTTCCCTCTTTCCTTTGCTTTTCCCCTGTTCTCTACATTCAAAGCATTACCAGATGTTGAACTCTCACTTATGATTTTCCATCCCATTTCCTCACTAAGAATAACACCAACAACATCATCAAATTTCAATGTATTTGAACCAAAGAAAGAGTTACTTACATCCATTACCAAGCTATTCTAGCTTTCTGGAAAAGAACATAAAATCAAGAGATCCCTCACCTCTTCATAAAAATTCACTTTTACAGAAGTTAACTAACTAGTAATCGTATTAAATTCATTTAAATGATTTGTCATAGATCCACCTTCAATCATTTTTCATATTAAACAAATGCTTCATGAGAAATACCTTATTTGAGGCTAAGGGTTTTTCATACAATTTATCCAAAGCTTCCATTAGATCATTTGTTGTCTTTGCTTTTGTTATATTGAATGCCATAGATGGTGCCAAGCACAACCAAATGGTTCCCAGTGCCTTTCTATCCAGAATCTCCCATTCTTCATCGAACATCGTAGCATCCTTCTTTTCTCTTCCTTGCAATGGCCACCATATATCCTTTTGATACAAATAATCCTCCATCTACATCTTCCATAATTGATAATTATGGTTGTTGAACTTCTCAATCTTAAATTTTCCTTCTTCCATTGCTCCCACTCAAAAATAGAGGTTTCCTACCAATTGACTGAAATAAACATGGCTTTGATACTAGTTGTTAGGGTTCAAACAGATTGGAGCAATAAACATTAACAATTATATGTAGATTAAATAACCTAGAAATAACAATGAAGAATAACACAAAATATATCAACACAAAATTTAACGTGGATCACCCAATATGGGCTACATCCATAGAAACTCAACCATCTAATGATTTTATTATCCAATGCAAAAAATATTACAATCTTGCAAACACAACACCACAACATACATCCCAACCGGTTATAACAAGCTTTTTAGAAGATTCTATAATTAGGGTTTTACAAAATCATTTTTCATTTTTTGGTTAAAAAATTAACTACCGACCCCTTGACATGTTAACAGGAAAAAACCTTGGCATGTCAATGAGAAAAAAAAAATAGGGACTAGGCCCCTGAACCCCCACTCAGGGCCTACTTGGCCTAAAGCCTGGTGAGGATACATTATGAGTGTACAGTATTTGCATGAACAGTTGCCAGATACCAACACAATGGTACATAGATGTAGAAGGACTTGACAATGCATACATCATCCAGTACCAATTTGACTTCTATTGTGCTCATATAGACATGGAAAAGAGGAACACACAAGCTTAAATAAGGAATACTTAGTCACCAAATAATGTAGATGCATTCTAGATTTTCTCAAAAGTAGGTTGGTGGGGGCAACCTAAACATATATTTCTATATGGATTACATAATACATGGTCAAGTTGAGTAAAGGGAAAGTATGTAATTGGGGTGAGTTACTAAGAAACATGATTCATGATTTCATATCCATGAAACATAAGGGGTTCTATATGACTCAATAGGCCATATGGTTGTTTCGTGATACAATTTAAACATATATCACTAACAAAAAACTATGACTTGATATTTCATATGACCCTTCATGGCCCTCCCTTTTTTGAAGGAAATATTCAAATGGGTACACAATATTTTTATGTTCGAGGGAAAGATGACACTTGAACTTATTCAAAGAAAATAAAAATAGAGTAGAATATAGAACATTTGAAGGAGACATGGCCTTGGAAGAAAGTGAATGGGAAGGAAGGGTTTGGCAAGGTAGACATACATATTTTTCTACATCTTCAACATTGAATCCTCCTTGTATTGATGAGGCTTGACATATTGAAGATTGACTTGACCAAGTAGGGACTCCATTAGAAACACAAAAATATTCCTACATTGAGTCATGTGTTAAATATGTTTGGACTTGAACAATATTTTGTTAGATTGACCAATGTAGGTAGGAGTAATGTCATTGATACTAAAAGACTACAATCACATGTAGAAATTACTTCTTCTACTCCCATGAATTTTACACTAGATAGTCCTTCAATGAAATATACAAGGAGGATTTCTATACATTTTCAAAAGTTATATCCTATTGATCCCATAAGGACCTTAAAACTATTTATTCATAATCTAAAGCCTATGATCAATGTAATATTTGAAGTAGCTCATATTGTAGAGGGACTAGATACCACACACTCTTCATTGGTCACATAAGAGAATTTGAAATTTTAGATGTTAGTTCAAGGGGAATGCCACATGGAGGTCATCTAAACATTTTTTGAACCAAGGTTGGCCCGAGCAACTCACCCAAGAAATGTAGAGCACTTGTTTACTAGTTTATACTTCTCCCTCCTTTGGAAGTTCAGATGGGAAGATGTTGATAGCTATATATTCCATCAAATACCATTTATATTACTAGTACCTTAAGTTACACTTTAAGATGGGTGCATAAAAGGAGGCTTCAAAGGAGGTTGATCAAGTAACCTTGAATTGTGCAAATTCATTCAATAGAATTGATGGATCAACAAAAATGGTTCCAAGTGAAATTGGGCCAATGAACTTAACTTACCAAATGTGCACAAAAAAATTACAGCAACATAAAAAGGAATGGAGTAGCTCCACTAGAAAGTGGTTAGTGTTATTGAATCCCATGATTAGGTGCATAGGAAACTCGTGAAAGCTACCCACATGGTCTAAACCTCTAGGAAGTGTGAACTCATTTCCATTTATCTTTTAAAAACAAAACTAAAGCAGTATACAAGCTTCAAATTTCCATTCATTATGACTACACCTTCCATTTTAGCTAATATTGAAGTACCATAGAGACACCTACTTTCCTTGCTATGAGTAATGACATTCATTTTGTTAGAATTATTATTAAATCATTACATTTACAAAATGTGGGTTTGTTGGTAGTGAGCAATAAAAATATGAAGAAGCCATGCATTTGAAGAACTTGTGTGAAGTTGGACATTGATGTAGTGTAAACCAATTCCAAGAACTGTCATTTCCAATCACCATTGGTTCTCTTGCTGCACTAGAAAGTAAAGCTTGGATCATAAAATGTGAGAAGCGTATGAAGGCAATAGTTGGTATCCTTGGCCATGTGATTAATGGAGCATCCTAAATTTAAGAGAAAGGGGGACGATCTCTTTGTTATTGAAACAAGCTTTCCATGGCTTCCAATGCATTTTAATGTACTTTGATGGCTAATAATTCCTTATTAAATCTAGTCCTGGTGAGGTTATTTTGCTAGGTCAATTCAAAGCTATGATGAAGGAATTTCTGCATACTAGTGGCCTTTCATGAAAGTAAAGTTTTATTTCCATTTATTTATAGATTTTTTGGACTCTCTTTCCCCTGAACAATGCAAGATATTGGAAGTAGTGTTGCCACCTAGACCTTTACAGATTTGGCAGATATGGAGCTTGATGAGAGTTGAAAAAAGGTGCATAAAATTTCATTTGCTCTCCCCAGTTTATGTTTTGCAACAAAAAAATTAATATAGTTATAAACAATTATAAATTATATTATTATTTATTGCATTTCAATTATTGAATTTGGGAGGAAATTTGTACATTGTTGCATGAAAAGCATTATTAATTTTGAAAACTCATTTAAAACCAACAATGGGGAGTTATAAGGGTTCTATATGGAGTGATAAGGATCCTCAAAACTAAACATAATGGCTACCAATACACCAAAAATCATGTTTTCTAACACAAATTTTGAGAGGCGACAATTATGTTATCTGGAAAATAAAATTCCAAACTCAACTTGAGTTTGAAAACTTTTGCGATAGTCTTTAGGCATACAACTCGACCTGCACATACTGGTGTTGATCAAACCATATTTGACAAAGCCAATGAAGAGGTCAAACTAATTATTTTGTTTGGAGTATTTGATGAGGTTTAACCTCACATTAGAACAACCACCATTTCCAAAGATGCTTGGGAACATCTTAAAATAGTTTATGAGGAAAAAAATTAAAATCAAATTCTCCATTTGCAACATTAGTTACATTGTCTACAAATGCAAAATGATGAGAAAGTCGAGACATTTCTTAAAAGAGCTACAAAAATAGGACATTATTGTAAGCATTAGGGGAAGAAATAATAGATGCCTCTCTTATACCCATAGTCTTAAGAGCACTACCCCCTTCATTTCATGTGTTTTTCACGTGTCTCAATGTGGCAAGTAAACAACCCTCTTTTAAAGAGTTGGTAAATTTGCTTCAACAGGAAGAAGTAATCCATGGTGAAATTTAAGAATCTAAGAAAATTAGGCCCTTGCAACAAAGCATAAGGGAAAGGAACTTGAAAATCAGAGTGTTCCATTAGGTTCATCAAAACCAAATCATGAAAACTCTTCTACAAAGAAAATAAAGTGTCTCATTTGTGGAAGAAAGGGACATGATCTCATGTGTCTAATTTATTAATTCTAGTGCATCCAGACATATAATAGATTAGAAAGAGTGGTTTGTGATCTCACTTCATCCACCTCCTATGTGAAATTATCTCTTGGTGATGATACATTGTAAAAATTTTAGTGAATTGGTGATATTTCCTTACCCTTCAAAACTCACAAATACAAAATTACTAAGGTTCTATATGTTCTAGGGATCACAAAGAACCTTCTCTTAGTAAGCTAGTTACTTGAGTACGACTTGAAAGTTTAATTTGATTATCATAATAGCAAGAAAATTTGTCTTATTAAAGGTAAGTCCAAAAATGGTGAAGTTTTTTTTCATACTTTAGGGGTTGAAAAGATGTTTCAACTTGTTGATGTCACACATGAAGACAAGGCCCTTGTAGTGAAAACTAATGTATCCAAAAATATTTGGCATAAGATATTTTTCCATTTTAATTTTGAATATCTTATTGCATTGAGTAAGAGAGATATGGTGCAGGGACTTCCTCAATGCAAAAACTAGAAGTTTTTTTCTCACATTGTCTTGTTGGAAAACAACATCGAGCTTCTTTTTTTGCTACAAAAAATAGAGGCTCAAGTTTCTTAGAGTTGGTTCACATTGATCTATTCAAATTTATGTCATCAAGTCATAACAATGCTAGATATTTCTACTCTTTTTGGGTGACAATTCTAGAAAAATGTGGGTCTAGTATTTGGCTCACAAAAATCAAGAATTTGAGAAATCCAAAGAATTTTCAGCCCTTGCAAAAAGGTCATTAGGTCAATGTCTCAAAACCATTCACCTAGATCAAGGGGAGAATTCACAAGGATTTTTCAAACTACCTTCAAGAACATGGAATCCATATATAATGAACAATACTTACATGCCTCAAGAAAATGGTGTTGCAGAGAGGCATAATCATAATATTATAAAAATGGTACAATGTATGTTGAAGTATGAAAATATTGCTCCTGCCTTTTGGTCTAAAATGATTCACATGCAAGTATACTTATTGAATCATGCACCCACCAAAATGCTTGAAAATATCTTAGATGAATAACATTAGATTAGAAAGAATACTTCTATATCACATTACATAGTGTTGTTAGGAATTAAGTGTTGTACACCTTACATAATGTTTATAATGTTTAATTTATTATTATGTGTGTGGTGCACCTAGGGGGACCTAGAAGTACATGCATCACTAGGATTTAACATTCTTGGGGCCTTTTTATGTTGTGTGTAACATTGGGACATGAGTTGAAGATAAGTTGCAAAAATGCATTTATTTAATATTGGGGAAAGTAATTTAATAAAGTACCCAATATTGGGCGGGGGCTCTAGCTCGATTGGCTAAATATTTCATGATGCAGGAGGTTGGTCACGAGGTCTAGTCTCCCCCACCCCTGTGGTACCGGAGGGTGTGTTGTGCCAACGTCGCTAGTCACGTTAAATTTTTAACCAAGCACACTACAGTTTATAGGGGGTCGTGCTACCCGATTCCTGTAGTCTAAAAAAATTACCCAATATTAAATGTTTGGTCATAGTTTTGTAATCTTGGTTTTAGTCACATGGTTTTATGTAATATCACTTGGTGGTTTTTTGTGAGCTTGTATCTATAAAAGAAAACAAAAGAGTAGTTGTCTAAGGTTGGCTAGTTGGGGTTTTGAATCTTCTTATGAAGAGTGTATATGTGAAGCATGGCATTGGATGTGTGGTTACATTCTTGGACACATGGAGGATGAATTGTAGAGGCTTGATGTTTCAGAGGTGCTCATGGAGGCTTTGAAGATGTATTGTAATTATTATTGATGAATAATACATGAGTCATGGAAATGTTGAGTCAACTAGGTTTCTTGGATGTGCATTCAAATGAGGATTTTGTAGGGGAAGTGCTGCAAATGACCCCCTAGGACAAAATGGACCTTATCACTGGATCCAGGATGGCTAAGAAACAATGATTCATATAAAACTTTACCTATTTTGGTCAATGTGGAAAAATGCAAAACTTTTAGCCTCCTGCCCCTATTCAAATGTACAGTCAACAATGTGCAAAAAATAAAATAAAATAAAAAATAATAATAATTTTCGTTGTTTCATAAAAAAATTATCCTTGCAAAATAAATAAATAAATAAAATATTAAATCATCCCTATAGAAAATCATTTAAAAATTAAAAAGGGGTGGGGGTTCACATGCCCCCATACCACCTTGGCAGACCTGTGCCAGTAGGTGACAAAGTCGTATAGGGCATACAGTCCCCATGGCGACTGTCGGCCCACTAGCTGATGGTGCTAGAAAGATTGGGTCCTAGGCACCCAATTGCGACCCCTAATCAGGTCAAGACTACCTACCCCAGCCCATAAGGGGATTTAAAAATTCAAACCATCAAAAATTTAAATGAAATTTAATGCCTTTTCAAGTCTAACAATCGAATTTTTAAAAATTTGAAAATTAAAATGAATTTAAAACCCATTTTGGGTCAACCACCACCAACGCCATCTAGGCACAACCAATAGGCTACCAGTGGCTCTACTTGAGGGCCACCACATGTTCACCTAATGGATAGATTGGATAACTTTTATTCAAATGGGTATAGCTTTCACCCAAATTGTTGGATTTTCAACTTCTTATACTTGTTGGAAAGTTGGTTTTTAGCACTACACTATGGTATAGGTTTGGTTTCCTGATTTTGATGTTTTGACCAATTTTTGGAGCCTTTCTCTATTACATAGTTTTGAGCATAACTTTTGTATACAAAATTGGTTTTTCATTTTAGAATAGGCATTGGAGAACATGTTCAATGTAATTCATAGTGGTGTTATATTTTTAGTTTGATGAGTATGGAGAGTTGTGTACTTGTTTGAATGCTTATGGGTGTCTGAGATTCAAGGTGTGATTGTGTGAGCATCCAGACGAGTCAAGAGGAAAAACCTTGATGGAGTACATCTTTTCATGTGATTTTCATGATGGTACAACTGAATATCAGTTTGGTCCTTCATAGTATATGTTTACAAGTGTTTCCCAAAGTTGGACTTTGATGGTGATAGGTTGACAGGTTGTCTTTGGTTTTGAGGACATGGTTTGACATGAGTGGATACTTGGAGACTTGTATGGGTGATAGTTGAGCGTAGGTGCAAAATTGGTGTTGATTGTGGTGTCATAATTATGCAGGTACACTTTTGCATTGACACGACATAATCTGGTTTGTGGTGTTTTGGTGGTGATTTGGTTTGGTGTTAGGAGGTTGTTTCTTATCTCCTAGATGCTTATTTGTTTCCATGACTATGGTACTTGGGTGTGGACATGTTTGGAAAATAATATCTTAGGTTGATTTAGTGTTTGAGTCTTTTGGTCTATAAAATTGTTCTCTTTGATATCTCAGTTTGTAGTTTACTAATGTGATGATGAGTTTACATGTTTCAGCGATTGGATCTAGGATTTATGTGATTGGTAGGTATGTGGAACCTATTTATTGTAGTGGGATGAATCAAATGTGAACTATCTATATTTATCAAGTTTTAATCAGTGCATTTGCAGACTTTGTCAATTGGCCTTGTATGTGGTCATTTATACATTGGTATGTGTGCTTTGAGATGAGAGGATGGATGATGTTTATAGTACCTGGATGGTTGGTTTTGGTACTTGTAGCATGATGCTTTTATCACTTTTTCATGAATGTATTTTCAATGGGATCTTTTGATAGTGATGGATTGGTGGTGTTGGATATATTCAAGATGGTTGTTGGTGGTTGTATCTTCTTGGCTTGGAGATCTTGGTTTCACTTGATGTTACTACCAGTTTAGTTGTGTGTGTAGACTTGGATGATCTTCATTTAGGAGATTGTTATCATGATTCCATGTGTGTGACTCAATATCACACTTTAGTGGTAGTTTTTAGCAGTGATGTGGATTTAGCATTTGATGGTGGATGATCTTCTTTAGTGTTGAAAATTTTTTGAGGAGCTCTTAGATGTTGTTGCTATAGAAGGGTCTTTCATATTTGCAAGTTCACTGATTAGAGATGGATATATTCATGATGATTGGAGATGTTGACATCTTGGAGCCATGGATGACTCATTGAGTCTTTGGTTGAGGTGTCGTATATGCTTTTTCTTTTGACATGTTATCTTTGTTTGATAGGATGGTTGGTATTATGTCATGGTATACTCTTGTTTGTGCACATTAGAGTTTTGGAATGATACAGATGCATGTTATGTTGATTATATCATATGTTATGCTCATATGGAGCATGTGATATCCTAGGAGGAGATGGTTAGATCATGTTGTCATGTTTATATTCCTAATTCATGATTGGAGCTTTGGCATTGAACTTTTTTGGTTCTCTTTGTATCGATTACATGATCATTTTCTTGACTACTTCATGATGGTGCTATGTTGCATTTGGAGTTTGGCATGTACTGATTGGTTACAAGTGCTCATGGATACATGAAGACTTAGGTGAGGATTAGAGTTCTCTTGTGGTTAGAGAATCATTGTTGAGATGGTTACTCTTGATGAGATTTCAGTAAGAATTCTGAGGATCCTACACCTTGGTTGAATGTGAGTCCAACATGGACCTATGAGGAGAGTGTTCTTAGGTGAGTCATGATGAATTGGATATTGGTGTAGGGATACCCTGGCTTTCATGCCCCAAGAGGGGTCAAAAGTTGAAATTTTGTTTTGATTGAGTTAATTGCATGTAATAAGGTCTTCAAGGACCATTTCATATTTTTTTGAGTTGGTTTTGAGTCATTAGGTATGAGTTAGGGTCTAGGTGAAAAATATTGCAATGTTGCCAAATGTTGTCAAATGCAACTTTTGCAATTTTTGTCATAACAAGGTATAATAGTGTTTTGTTGATTCTCTAATTTGAAATTTGGTTGAGAACCATTGGAATATGGTTGAACAATGTTTAAAATAACTTTTTTGGTTGAATGAAATTTTGGTTGATAACATTTTGGAAGATTGAATCAATAAAAGCTTTGTTTTCTACAAATATGGATGTTTTCATTGTTGTTCTTTGATGTAGTACAGATCTATACAATCCCATACTAACTCAAAATCAATTGTGCATGGTAAATCATTGAATATTCTTTCATTTGGTACTAGTTGCATGTAAATTCATTATGTTTTGAGCAAATTGTAGTGATTTTTCTCCAAGTTGATCTAAACCCTAAGTAGGGTAACCAATGGGTGTATAAAATGTATAGAACTCCATTCCAATGGTAAAATGTCTTCAAAATTGATGGAATGGTATGTGACAAGATAAAATTTTATCTCACAAACTACACGAGCAGGGGAGTTGGTGTGCATGCGTAGAAGAAGCATGAGGCTCTGATATCCTCATATATCAGGATGCGTAACCCTAGTGGAGTAGTGAAAAGTGATGTATGCGATTGTAGAAAGATTTAGATGATTGGAGCCTTTGTTTAGGACCTTATGTGATGTGTTTGATGCATTGGAGTGGAAGTATAGATCCTAGAGTTCATAATCCCCGCTGCTACTAAGCCTATTTATGCTATTAGGCCTATTCAAGAAGAGGACTGTCAAATTTTGACTCATTTCGTACAAAGGAACCATGTTTGATTTTGAGATATGTTTGTAAAGGGGAAAAAGGGTATCTATAACTGTGTTTACATTTTTAATTTCATGCTTTCCCTATAAGTTATGTCTGAAAAATAGTTTTGAAAGGTTACTAAGGTAAAGGTGTAGTTTGTGAAGGAAAGGTCATTGGTTGATGTATCAGGACCCTTGTCAGTGGTTGAATGAGTGAGTTTGATAGGTTAGATACCAAAGAGTCCTTGTGGGTGATTGTGGGTTGTGTTTACCCTTGAATGGCTTGTTGCTCTGAAGAACAAATGTCCACCCTTGTTGAAGAAGTCTACCCTATCATGATTTTATTTGAACTTTGAGAGATGAATGAACCCATTATTGTGAAATATGGTATCAATCATATAACTTTTTCCCCTACTCTATATCACTCATTGAGATAAAGATTGGGATCACAAGGATCTCTGATGAATCTATGACAAAGGAGATACTCATCGATCCTGATGTACCAAGATCAAGGAGCCTATTTAAGACCCTAGAGATATTTAACAATTATACACACTTGTTGTTGTTAGCCAAGTGCAACACAACTCTCTGGTTGAGTCATGTAGACTTATTCTTTGATATTCACATTAAGAAAGGAACTCTTGACATCCATCTGATGAACTTTCCATCCAAATTGTGTTGTCATTTCCAAGACCATGCAAATAGTCATAATTTTTGTTGTGGGGGAAAAAATTTCATCATAGTCAATACCTTCCTTCTCTACATAACCCTTAGTCATAAGTTAGGTCTTGCATTTATCAATGCTACTATCTACCTTATATTTTATTACAAAAACTTATTTGCATCCAATATCCTTCTTTCATGGTAGAAGATCAACAAGTTCCCATGTATTATCCCTCAATAATTCCTAATATTTGATATTGATGACATATTTCCAAGGTATTAATTTAAGAATCTATTATACTATTTTTGGTTCTAAAATCTAAATAATTTTACATATAAGAGCTAGATTTACCTCCTCACAAGACTTTTTGTGAGTTTTGGGCCCAATAAGAGATGTATCTACAACTACATTATCTTTAGCATCATTCATTATGACCTAGTACCACTTAGGATTATTTTTATGAACAAAAGATGAGAATGGAAGTGGTGAAAGAGGGGGAAACTAATCCAATAGAAACAAATTGTCTTCTTATTCTTTTTCACCAAGTTCCTCATCTTTAGGTTCAATATTTTTTAGTGTTTGAGAACTAATAGGTGATTGTGAGGAAAAAGGTGTTGCATCCTATTTCCTCATCAAAATAAACACCTACTAATGTATACCTTCTTTGTTACTACATCCATAAATTGATATCCCATTGAATCTAAGTTGGACCTAGAAAAAATACATTTCAAAGACTTACCATCCAATTTTGTGCTTTTCACCTTGGGAACATACATGTAATCTATACATCCAAACACTTAAAAGGAAACTTGCAACCATTGAATGACAATTTCCACATAACCCAAAACAAAAATCAATGCAAATAAGTACTTAGAATCCATATGCAGGAGAATATACAACATACCCATGAAAGAGTGACACAAGATATACCTTGGGAAAACGCTCAAGAGGGAAAAAAAATAGCCTCCAAAAACATCCATGACCCATGTATTATTGAGCAATAATCATTATACTACATCTTCAGAGCCTCCATGAACACCTTTGAAACATCAAGCCTCTCCAATGCATCCTCTATATGTCCAAGCATGTAATCACACATCCCATTCCATGCTTCAAATATGCACTCTTTAGAAGAAGACTCAAAACCCCAACTAGCCAACCTTAGACAACTACCCTTGTGTTTTCTTTTATAGAAAAAAACTCACACAAAACCACCAAGTGGTATTACATAAAACCATGTGACAAATCATGATATTAAAAAACCATGAACCCACATTTAATATTGGGTACTTTATTAAATTAATTTCCCCAATATTAAATAAATACATTTTTACAGCTTATATTCAACTTATGTCCTAATGTTACATACAACATAAAGTGGCCCCAAGAATGTTAACTCCTAGTGATGTACACACTTCTAGGTCCCCCTAGGTGCACCACACACTTAAAGGCTATGTCCATTGCTCTCTGGAATGTAGCTCCAACATTAATCAAGACAAAAGGCATTCTTCTATAAGCAAAAGTGCCCCACTTAGTGGTGAAAGCAGTCTTGTGTCTATCCTCGTACTACACCATGACTTGGTTGTACCCTGAATAACCATCCAGAAAAGACATCATCTGAGATCCGTTAACAATCTATAGTACTTCATCTAGTGAGGGTACTGGATAATTATCATTTTTTGATGCTCGGTTCAGGTTTCTGAAATCTACACATAGCCTAATTTCACCATTTTTCTTCCATACTGGGACCAAATTTGCAACCCAAGTAGAGTGTCTGACTAGAAATATGATTCTTGCAAACAACAGTTTCTGCACTTCCTTTTGTATTATAGGTTCCAGTAGAGTATTAATAGGCCTCTGCCTCTGTCTGAAGGGTTTCACTCCTAGATTGAGAGGGATAGTATGAGTTATGATTGATGTATCATAAGTCTTCAAGTCTTCATAACTCCAGGCTATCACATTTGGATATCTACGTAGTGCCTCTAAGATTCCTTTCCTTTCTTCTGGGGTGAACACTTTACCGAGGAAGATGTTTTTGACATCATCCTGGGATCCCACATTATACTTGTCACACTGTCCACTAATGGACTCTTTCTTGGCATCCTATTCCTGATTTCTGATCCTATCCCGATCAAAGATTCTTTCTAATTGTACCATCCCCCTGGGAATAGTGTTGGTCTTCAAATTGATTACCCCTTCGAGGTCCATCTTTGCTTCTTGGAGCTCAGTTTCATCGATGATGTGAGAAGCAAAAACATCTATATTTGTGATAAAATCTAGAATATGCTTGTCATCTTCAAATACCTGGAAGTTGGTGACATTATTAGGTACTGAGGGTACTGGGGTCAATTCTATGGTAAACTTCTTCAACCCAGAAAGAGATAGAGGTTGCAGAGTACTGGCTGCCTGGGCCAAGGAATTAGTCGTCTGGTTTTTATTTCATGAAATCAGCTGAATGTTGAAGGTGCCAAATCCTTCAATAAGGTCTCATACTCTGTGTCTGTAGTTAGTCATTCTTTTGTCATGACAAGAATATTGTCTTCTAACTTGCTTGACTACTAATTCAGAATCTCCATACACTTGCAAGATCTTAACCTTCTTCTTCAAGGCCATTAAAAATCCATGAACCAAAGCTTCGTATTCTGCTACGTTATTTGTACAATGAAACTGAAGTCTATGAGCAGCAAAAAATATCTTACCTTTTGGGCTGATTAGGTCAAATCCTACCCCAACTCCTTGTTTTGATTTGGACCCATCAAATCTTAACGTCTAGCAAACAACACCTGTGGACTTCTTCGCTTCTTCACTCACATTGTTGTTGTTGGATGGCTTTTCAGAAGGAATCACTCCTTTTCCTTTGTGGTCTTCTTGGACATTGATTGGGACCATAGGAGTGGGATTAGTATACTTCTATATTGTTTTACCGCAGCTTGGCATAAGCAACAGTCCAATTATGAATGTGAAGCATTATGTACCCTGCACCAATTGGGAAAAAGTAACTCTTCAAAGTTCATTCTTCTTCCTAACTGAATTTGACCTTCAATACATTTTTGAATGAACTCTTGAAAACTTCCTAGCAAAGCCAGTTGATTATCCTCTAGATCATCATTACTCTCAGTTGGTTCACCATTGTCTTTAACTGGTTCCACTAGGGCTTCAACATCACTAGACTCTATCGTAAGGTCAACAGGTGCTATATGGAACATAATAACTTCCTCCACATCTGGTTCTTCAAGAGGAGCAACAAGCATGTAGTTACCCATACTTACTTCTGATACCAGAATTTCAACAGAGGTTTTATGATATTCTATAATCATGCACTTCATTCTGGGTTATTTTTCAATTCTGATCTGATTTGGCACTCCTTTCTAGGGAAGCCACATATGGGAGTGATTGGTTGAAACATATCCATTCAAATCCCTGGTAAAGTCCCTTCCCAGGATTAGACCATAAGCATCAGGGATGTCAGCCACCTGTATATTGATAACCTACTGAATTCTAGGATCAGAAGCAATTAGCATGTGAATCATATTCAACTCTCCTATGACATTGACTTTAGTCCTATCCAACTATGTGACTTTCTTTTGAGAATCAGCAGGGGTGATACCCATAGCTCTACAAACACCAAGGGGCATAACATTGGTTGAGGCACCAGAATCCAGCAAACAATTATGCAAATTCTTGCTGAATACGCGGACAGAAATCAGGAATGGAGGAGTATTTGTTTTCCCTTGAAACAGAGTTAAGGGAGTATCTACTTGGACAACTTGAGATTTGTCCTTCTCTTTCTCAATATCTCTAGGGGGCCTATGGACTTGATCATGAATCTAATTATGTCTTCCTACTGACTGAGAACCAAGTACTTTGTTGACACTATGGCTAATTGATTTATCTTGTGACGTGGAATTCACATTATAAGATCCTAAGACTGCATTCCTAATGGATGGAACTCTTAATAACTCAAATTTAGATAGATTTACCTTCAATTTTTGGAGTTCTTCAACAACATACGTGGCTAATTGTTCTTCATTTAAATCCGTGGGAGTCTCCCTCAGGTATTCCACCATCCTTTCCTTATTTTCATCAGCACTTCTTCCTTTTGGTACATCAGCATGTCCTGAATCTTGAGATAAGTATTGCTTGGACACTAGAGGCAATGATGGATTATTATTGGCATTAGGGTTTGGAGGCGTGTTGAAATTATTAGGTGGGATGGAAGTAGTAAAGGGACCTTCAACCTGTGGGGGCCTATGTGGAAATTCCCTCAAGTCATACTTCTTGGCAGGTCTCTGGAAGGTCTGCACTTCTTCAATGTAAGCTTCCTCTTCATCTCTGAGACCATTGTCATTCATTTGATTCTCATCGAATAAATGTGTCATTTCATCACCATTGCATACCTGGTCTACCTCTTCCTCCAACTGGTCAGATTCTTCTTCAGGTACATTGTCCTTACTTTGCGAAAAAGGAGCATGGTTTAATACCAACACCGGTGAATCATACGGAATACAAGGTACTATTTCCTGATAGCTTGTATTGTTCTCCACTTCATACTGAAATATTGAGGCTATTTTCTAGAATTCTTGACAGTCTAACTCAGAATGTTGACTAGTCTTGTGGAGCCTACGCCACCCTAATAAAGCAGTCTCAGCTAGATATACACCACTAGGAGGCTTCTCTTGATTAACTGGTTGACTGGTAGACTGATTCAAAGGTTGACTAATTGGTTGATCCAATGGGGTGGGGACTCCTCCATTATTGGTCCTTGTGTTCTAGGTTCTGTTATGTCCTGATTGCTACCTTCTCTCAAATGCTTGTCCACCACCTCTGTTAAAGTTCTGGCCCGAGGGTCACCCCTTATCATAGTTCTTTCTTCTGTCATTATTATACCCTCTGTCATTATTGTAACCTCTATCCTGGTTATATCCCCTTTGTCATTATTGTATCCTCTATCATTATTGTATCCTCTGTTCTGACGTTGTCCCCTATCAAAGTGTTGTCCTTGTAGATTCTCTCTGTTCTGGTTGGACTACATATTTCTCTGAGCAGCTTGTAACTGACTATTCTAGTTCCTTAAGTAAGTCACTTCCATATTTAGCTTTTTTATTTGTTCAGACAACTCATCTAGTCTCTCCTTGTCAAGATTACTAAATGGAGGTTGATTCACATTATTTTGGGAATGTCCTACTGCAACATTGGCATTTAGTGACTGGTTCAATACCTCAGAATTTTGCAGGTATGAGGGATAACTAGCCTAAGGCTGGATATGTAGAGGTTGGTTCACATTTTGCTAAGGGTAACTAATTAAGGATGAAAATTTTCCTATAGGAGGTCCTGGGTGAGAGATCAGAGGTAACTGAGGTACTGGATTCATGATTGGAGTATGGTTCACTAGAGCTTGGTTGAGAGATGGAACTTGTCCAGGATGAGAAACGGGTCCTAATGAAGGCAGAGGCCCAGACAAATGTTGCCTTAGATTCATGCTAACTTTCACAGTTTCTGCATATGCATCAAGTAAACTAGCAGGAGGATTATTACTCCATTTCATAAAAGTAGTTGTCAAACTATCAAGTCCCTCATAATAAACTTCTAGAGCAGTGGGTTCATCAACATCATAAGGGGTTTGTAGTATGGTATAAGCACGATGAAACCTATTGTTGGAAGATCCTATAGGCTCATTAATCTCCCTCTTCACATTAGTAAGCTGACAGTAAAGCTCATTAGAACTAATGGGGATTCAAAACTTCTGCAAAAAGGTAGCCTCTAGCTCAGTCCAATGTTGAATAGACCCAGCAGGCAAATGGTTGTACCAATAGAACACATCTTCTCCTAGTGAATAAGGAAATAACCTACAGGCTACATCCTCATGGTTTATCCCTCTGTCCTTGAGGCCAGTCTGAAAGATCCTGATGTGTTCCTCAGCGGTCCTAATTGGATCATTGACATGGAATTTTGAAAAAAAGTGTTCAGGGTTTTTTGGCATGAAATTGTAGACAAAAAAACTTAATGGAGATGGGTTGGTTGCTAGGAAATCCATTGGTGGAGGTGGCAGTGGTAATGGTTGATTTATGACTGGTTGAGATTGTGGACTGGGAATGTCCTCAGACTCGAATGAACTTGATGAAGATGGGGATGATGGAGGTGTGGGAGGTGGATGGGATGATGATGATGATTACCTTCTTCTGTTGGTCCTTCTTGACCTAGTAGGGTTTGGTAATTCTTGAAACTCTTCCTCTCCTGGAGCAGATCTTGTTCTTCTTCTAAATCTCTCAGGAGAGATGGCATTCAAAAATTGATCCAGCTTGCTTATTCGGGCCCTCCTTCTAGCGCCAATCCTGTTGATGGTGTTTTCTGCATAGCAACAACTCAGACAGAATGTAATATCCTATCTCTCTTGAAAGGTAAATCTCTATCAACAAGCCTCAAGAGATAACCCCAAGGTCTCTAATGTCAGGTCTTGACAATGCATAAACAACTCAGTGATAAAATTTGAGAATGCTGGTAATCACAATGGGACCTTACTACAAGCAAACTATTGAATTAATTTTATCGGATCTAACAATCTGATGATACTTTAATCCTAGATTTGACCCAATAATCAAAGAAAGAGAAAAAAGATAAAGGGGGTTTCAAAGAGATTTCTAAATCTAATACTACTCCTAAGATTAACAATGCAAATGACAAACACTAAAATGGACCAATCCTTCAAAACTGATCTCTATTTGACCCAGATAAATCTGCAATCTTACATAAAACAATGCAATCTTCTGAGGTGTTAAGATTTTCAAATCGTGAAGATTCATTCAACAACCCTATTGCAATTGAAATGAACAAATCCTCACAATCGAACTAAGCACACTGAATATGGAGTCCAGGCTAACTTTGCAAAGCAACTAACAATCAGTTGGTTGCGAAAAGTATGGATCGAAGGATTGTTGCAACATTCAAGTATCGAATCACAAACATTATTAAATCTAATCTAAATGTTAACCTCCTCAAAGAAATTTTAAAGATGGAATAACAAGAACCATGCAAGACAAAAGAACACAAGTATGGCACCAAATCACAATGTCATTACTTGTATTCAAATTATCCACTGTAGCAACAATTCTGGTTTTCTGTTACAATATTTGCTTGAGCACAACTACTTTAACTTGCTCTACTCACGTCTAACTATTCTACTCTATTCTACTTCTATCTAATTATTTTTCAACCCTTACAAATGAGATGAAATGCCCAATATATAGAATTCCCCCAGAAAACCCATCAGCCAAGCAAGAGCTTTGTGACATTAATGGCACAACTCGGTCAAGAGAAACCCATGGCCAGTCAAATAAGCATTAAATGCATGTTCCATCCAAGTCGGCCTGGGATCCGCAAATCAGTTTGGACCAACGCGCGGGAAGATAATAGGGAAGCACAAATCATGCCACTGCCTATCATTAGCTCCCTTCCCTATTATCCCCACTTCGATCTAGCTCTTCATGTACTTTCAAGAATTCCCCATCCAAGTCGGCTACTGGTGGTAGGGGCAGAACCCTAAGTCGATTCTCAATGGATGCAATCTCTTCTCTTGACCGTTTGACTGACTTATCCCAATCTACCTTATACATTAGGTATTTGTCAATAACTGCAAGGTAGGTGGCTGCATCATCCAACTGGTGCTCAAAAACATACCCATCATCAAGTGGTGCATAAACATCATGCCACCACTTCCTCAATTGTTCTAGGCTCAAATATTTGGGTGCGATCTTCCTTCTTCCTGTCATAATTTCAAAGAAAGTGATGGAGCCATTATAAACACTGGTTAGGGCATCATCAATCTGCTTTCTTTGCTTGTAAATTCTTCAACACTTTCTTCCTAATCTGCAACATCTCATACCATTCCCATGGTTCGGCAGCTCCAGAAGAATGAAGGATCCCATCATTCACCAACCTGTCCCGGGTGTACTCCATTATAGTTATGGTTTTCTGCAGAAGGAGATCCATATCTTCTTTATCCTGTGCCAACGCAGCCTTCAACCACTCAATTGTCATGACAGCGCCCTTTCCTGTTGACAGGATTTCCTTAATAGCTTCATCACCCTTTACTTGCACCCCTTTCAACCAATTCATAGAAGCCTTCATCTTTTCTAGCTCTGTTATGGTCTCCTGAGGTAGAAGATTTGCAACAGAGGAAGAAGGGTTAATGGACTATAGTGGTTTCATTAAGTCATCCAAGCATTTCTTGAGATTTTCATTTTCTCTCTTCAGCTCCTGCTTGGTCTTCATTTCCTCCCTCAATCTACCCACAATAACTGCACTAGAACCCTCATAATCCTCAATGTTCTGCTCAACTGATGTAGGCCCTAGATTGAAAGTATGAATATTGTAATCCTTTCTAGCCACATCATCTCTATTTTTACCTAGAGCAGGGGTAGCACTATGGACAACTCTATCATGGGCTTCATCCCTTTCAATCCTCGAGATCACCCTAGCCCTCTTCTTACCTTTATCCTTTCCAAGTGTGGCTAGTAGTGCATCCCAATTCAGTGGACTATCTTCCACAATAACTTGCTTTCTCTTTATCTCCTTGTCCAGCCAACCCAGAACAGTAGGCTCCAATTGCACCTTAGACTACTTCTCCTCCTCCTGCTGACCCTTAGGTGCCTCCTCATTCAAATTCTATTTATCAGAAGCTTCATCTGCCTTACCTTCCTCCTCTTCAACATGTTCCTCCTCTTTTTTAGGCAATGGATCTTTCATTGTATCTACTTCCCTTGGAGGAGATTCAACTGCTTCAGTTATAACAGGAGAATCTGCATGTGCAACCATAGGGGACCGCATTATCTTTTCAATTTATGCCTTTGCACCATAGAGGTCACCTTCATGAAACTCCTCCCCTTTAGTATCCGGATGATTCTCAACATCCTCTGACTCATTAGGCTTGCCTTGAGCTCCATGAGCAGAAGGCACATCATCTTGTTGTTCCTCATGAGAAACCGCCAGAGGGAGATCTGCTTCAGGCACACTGTCCTTGGGAGAAGGAGTCTTAGACCTCCTTGCATATACCTTGGCCTTCTCTGAACTTTCAACATTTATCACAGGTGGGGTAGCCTCCTCCCCAAACTTGGAGCTTTCCTTCTCAGACAATTTTACGATTCTTCTCCTCTTGGGCACAGGATTATCGGCCTTAGGATTCTTCCCTTCTATTCCTTTCTGCTCGGACTTCTTAGTCCTTGTCCTCTTCTTATCCTTTGGTCTTCTCTGATTTTCTACTTCCTGGGCCTTTGTTTCTTGGACACCTTTTATCTTGATTTTGAACGGAGAATCCATCTTACCCTTGCCCCTAGGATCCTGCTCGGTAGATTCCTCAAAGGTGGAGTGGGGATTCAAATCTCCCATTAGAGCATAGGTGCACTGCACACCATTATTCTCCAGCTCCCATAGCTTATGCTTTAGCCACATCCTAGTGAATTTGAGAACTGGATCCACCAGTTGTTTCAATTCTGTCCTTTCCTCTTCTGACCAATCCACATCACCAATTGGTCTATCCTTTATGGCCTCATAAGCATGATCTTGGATCAAGTTCCCATCGTCCTCCACTTGATCAGGGACTGCCTTTATGTTGTATAATCAAACTAACTCAACTGGAAGCCTAGAGAATTTCTTCTTTTTGACCTCAAATTCATCACTGTAGTTGGCCCAGTAGTCTTCCAAATTCACCTTATGGCAATACTCTTTGCTGGCCTTCTTCTGAGCTTCTCCTGTAATATCAAACCTTGATCTCCTAGAATGAAAAGATAGACCAAGGGAACTCAATTCTTCCTCTAAAGCCTGGGCGAAACTAATGGAAGGAAAAACCTCTCCAATACCAATCCTTAGGGGAAAATCTCCACCAAATCCCGTCTTGTGTTTGTCCTTCTTGACAATAGCATCAAAGTCATAGATCTGCCTAGTAACTTCCAACAAGATAATGTGATCAGTAGGATACCTTGGAAGTCTGTATGGAGCCCTCTAGCAGCCATCAATCCAAATGTAGGAGAAAGTTGGGAACTGTATGAACCATGCCCCTTATTTCTTGATGAGTTCCTTAGCTAGGTCTGAAATCCTGACATGCTCTGCTTCCTAAAGCATTCTGGTGATATGCATGGTGAATGCATTATTTTCCCTCCTATAGTTTGAGCTCCCTAAATACAATTGAGGGTAAACCTCATAGATGATATCCTATCCAAAAATTCCCTTTGTATCCAATCCTCTGTAGGGATGGAATATAGCCAGTGCATAGACCAAATACGAAGTCATTGTGAAGGTCCTTGTTTGCAACATATTGGACAACTGTTTGTGAATTACTTGGCTAATGACTCTTGCCCAATGGTAGTTAATCTTTTCTTGCTCCATCCTCACAATCGCATGGCACATCCATTTCTCAAATGTAGCAACACTCTTCAATCCAACCACCCTGCTAAGAAATGTGATGGCATCATAGTACTCCTTGAACTTTGCTTGAAACAACTGCTTGGGCAATTTGGAATAGTGAGACTTGGGCTTCTCTAGCCAAGAATTGATAAGCTGCTGTGACTTCATAGTCTGATCATTGTAGAACTCCTAAGCTGCCTCAATGGTGAATCCCACCACATGAGACCTATTTGGCATATCAAAGGTTTGGGCAATGGAAACCGGGTTGAGATTTGCAACAACTCTCCATTGGGGACCAATTATCCTCTGTGTATCACTGTCATAGTGCCTCGCACACTCTAGGACTAGCTCATAACATTGCACCATAGAAGGGAAACCAACAACATGGGACAACCCTAATTCCATCATCCTTCTAGTCACCAAAGGAGGATCTTCAGCTGCCATTCTTTCTTTAAACTCTTCATATTCCCAGAGGCCAACATTTGTATCAGTGACTTTTGACTAGACATAAGTGATTTTACTCTTAGGGACCTTGCTCTTAATGTCCAGCTTTATCCTCTCTACATTAGACAATGAAGATCCAGCTGCTGCCTTGCTCGATTTATCCTGCACTCAACATGAAAACATAATAAAAACCACAGGGAAGCAAGGTTAATTTATCAATACATCGCCAGAATGCATCTCACATAGCCAGAGTGCCATTAAATCTCATATGAGATGACCACAACAAATTTTGGGTTTCAAGACCATCTGCATAATTTGAGCCAGAGAGGAATTTTGAGAAATTCTGGACTAATCAGATTCCAACGGAATAACCATGAAACACCTACTTAATCATTAGACCCGATCATTTTTCATCAATAAACCACATGGAAGATCATAAGATAGCATGAACAAATCATAAAATTCATTAAAAATCACTAACACATCATGCTATTCCATATTCCTTTACATTTCATCAACTTTCAGGAAAATCCACCAGAGACGGATTCCTGCGAAGAACGAGCCAAGGAGGAAATTCGGGAAATTCCAGAGACAGATTTCAGAGAAATCTGGACTCGACGAAAATATACGGTTAAGGAAAAATTTTGAACCAATGGAGATATCTGGGAACAAAGGCTTCGGCAAGAGCCAGTCATTTCACCAAGAGGTCTTGGCGACTTCCGCGAAGTCACGCCGAAGGATGTCATCGAAGAAGTTTTCGGCAAGATCGGGTGGTTTTGGTGTAACGTCTCGCCAAACAGCGATATAGCAAACAAATCGATATGACCAAAGGATAGTCAAGGTAAGGTCTTGGCGAATTCCTCATGTCTCACCGACTTTCAGGGTCCCAGTAAATACTTCAGCCAGACTAAATTTTTTCAATATGAAGTCTCAGCGAAGCTGTGGTGTCTTGCCAACTAGCGGTAGGTTTTTTGAATTTGGCGAGAGGTCTCGCCGATCCTGAAGTGTTTCAGCGATATGAAGTTCTATTGGCATAACCTCTTGCTGACAACATGTGGTCTTAGTGAAAGAAGATCTGAGCTCGCCAAGAAAGGAAGGGGTCGCCATAAGGTCCTAGCGACTGCCGATAGTCACGCCGAAAGCGCAGGTCTCGGTAGGAGTTAAGATCTCACCGAAAGGTCTCAGCGAAGCACGAATGTCTCATTGAAGCAAATTAATATTGGTATAGCTAATAAAGCTTGCTATGACCTCTTGCCGACTAGGGCTTGTCTTGCTGATGGTGAATATGAAAATGTATGTCGATGAGAGATTTTCTTACGGGGTGAGGTCTCGGTGAAACCTCTTTGTCTCACCGACTTTCCTAGGAGACTTTATCGGTGAACCAAGGGGTGATCGGTATGACATCTCCCTAACTTTGAAGGGTCACAGCGAAGAAATTCGGAAGGGACAGAGAGTCACGATTTCACCCAAACACCGAACCAATGCAGAACTTCAACATGTTTAACTTAGGACCAATCAGGGATGGACCTCTCATAGATTTTCATTGTGTTTCAGGCCCATTTTAAGATGAAATAACATGGAATGACATTTCCCTAGGTTTGAAACCCCATTCATCCACCATTAGCGCACAGGAAAGTTCAAAATTTAGTTGTTTCAACCACTAAGTCAATACTAGGGTTTACTAATTACTCTTAGGCAAGATTCATTACAATTTGAATAGACAAGTGAGTTCAAAACTTACCCAAGAGATGAAAAATGATCTAATACTAAATAACCCTAGCATGACATGATCAAATACGTAGGAATTTTAATCCCACAAGCTCATAATATCAATGTGCCATTCATAATTCTCAATCAAAGGCAGGGCAAATAAAACATACCATTGTGACGTAGGGAGTCGATCTCAGAAACAGCAGACTCGAAGCCCAATGGTGTCCACAAAGAACAGAGGCGAGAATGCACAAGGAATCACCACTAATCAATCAGTTCAAACCCAAAATTCCCAAATCCAACCAAAAGCTCAAAGAAAAAACTCGAAGGATGTAGTTCTCAACTCGGACAATGGCAAATAGTAAGCACGATGACATAAAAGATCTCAGAAATCAAGTTAAATACACCCTTCAGAGCACACACGGAGCCATTAATGCAATCGATAGGACAATCAGAAAACCCAGGAAGCCGATGACAGGGAAGAATCCAGGAAAATCCAGCCCACACAGAAATCCGTGAAGACCAAGAATCCCCGAACCACAAGGGTCCAACCAGAATCCAAGCGGGATCTAGGAAAATCTGACCAAGGCGGAAAATCTCAAATCTAAGCAAAAACCCAAAATTTGTCCAGAACTTAAGATTTTCAATAAATAACCCAGGGGAGACACTTAGGAAATCAAAATAAACCTTTTAAGCACATGCCTAAATAAGAAAAAACCTCAAAAGAAAGGGCCAAGAAACCAAAAGCGAAGTGAAAGAGGGTCCTTGCTTTTAGCAGGGCGTGTGTGCGAAAACTACACAACAAAGTCCTACCTCAACTAATATCCCAAACATAAACACTCAATCCAAAGGTATCAATATTCACCAGTGTTGTAAATATACACTAACCATAGCTGAAATATCACCCAAAAAAAGTGCTAACACATCCAACTATATATACCTCAAAGGTATACAAAACATAGTAAACTCATGCCATCAACATGTATACCCATAAACTACAATCACAAACTCCATGTGAAAACCTGTCAAAGAATGTCATACACATCCAATAACTCCCACTACATGGGTAATAAAAATATGAAAATGATCAAGGTATACGAATTCTACCAATAGCATCATATAGAAGGTGTAAACAACATCATGTAGTACCAAGGAACATCCACAATGATATGCAAAACATGTAAATAAATAACCTATAAGAACAACTCTCACCACAAGTCTCTATAACTCTCCCATGTTCTCCACACCCAACAAAGGAAAGAGATAAAGGAACCTCCATTTCATCACCAAAGAACATAAGTGAAAATACATGACCACAAGCTAGTGATCACAATAGCTCCAACCAAATGTGAAACCAAACATCCAAGAAGATAACCAAGACTAAAGAGAGAAACATTGCACATCATACACCTATAGAAATTCCTTCTACATACACCTCTAAATCCTAATTGTGTTAAGTGTGATTTCCTCCACAATAATCCAAAATAAAAGCCACAACAACACCCAACCATTCAATTTCCAAGATCAAACATAACATATGTATCATGTAACTACATGGATGTAAGCCTCTTAAAATAAGAAAATAAAACTCAATGTAACCATTCCCAACAAAGGAAATCATCTCATAATCATCACCTAAGATCCTCATAATGGAATCATAATATCAAATCTATATTCAAGGAGATAAAAAATACCAAAAACCTCTCAAAATGAATCCTCCAGAACTACCCATGTATCCATAGCTCAAGATTCATATCTAAGAAAGATAAGCATAAATCATAATACACTTGAAAGGAACAATTGGAAATACCTCTCAAGTAAAATGATGAGTAGACCAAGGGTGGGGGATGAGAATGCTCCTTCAAGATATCTGATGTAGAGCAAGGGCATAAGTTACATGATTGATGCCATATTTCACAACAATGGGTTCATTCATCTCTCAAATTTAAAAGACAATCATGATAGGGTAGACTTCTTCAACTATTGGCATATAGCTTTGAGAGATTATTTTTGGCTGCTTGTGTTGTCATTGATGGCAGCTGGAGTCAGCATTATGGTCCGCAGTGTTGAAGTTTCTCCTACTGGCAAGAGAAGTAATAATTTGTAACCTATTGACAGAAAGTATGAAGTACAGCGTATCCTGTTAATAAGTTGATCTAAATACTTTACTGGATCACTATTTTATGGTGTGGATCCCCAGGGAAGTTCAACATGTATGCTATCCTACTGGTGAGTTTTGTGGTGTCACATTAGTTGGAGTACAAGTTAAGAGATTCAGTAGGATGATTTATTGCTTATTCTCTCATTTTGGCCAACCTGTTGAATGGTGTGTTGTGGATGTATGAACAGTATATGTTTAACTATTTCATATGTTTGGAATTTTGGTTTGGGTCCCTACTATAAGTCTAGCTGACTTGTGTGGGTACACATCAATTATAATTAGTGACTTGAGCTGACATGAGCAAGAATATTATATTTTGTTTTGAAGCCGACCTATAATTAAAATATTGTTAGTGGATATATAAAGGAGATTGGTAATTCGTTTTAAGTGTGGAAGTAGTAGAAAGAAGGTTTGTTTGTGCGAAAAAGATGTAGAACAGTTATATGAGGTAATATCAGAAGATCCATTTGAACAGTAGAAGTTTTTTTGTTTGCAAAGCAGAGTAGAGTAGAGAAAAAGTGCGAACTAGATAAAAGATCAAGAACTTGATTGTGTGCTTCATTGGAACTTAATCCAGGCATATGTAGATGTTGTACTTATTTTTTAAGGCAGTGAGCCCTAGGCATTGTGCTTGAATGCAAGTGCATTCCCCTTTTATCATAATTTTAACAGAGTATACTTTGTGGATTAATCTCCACCATGGTTTTTCCCCTAACAAGGTTTCCACATAAAAATCTTTGGTGTTATGTTGTTCCTTAATGTGTTTGCATGCTTCCTTATGTTTATCTTTCGTGAATACTATTTATGGTTCAATTATTGTTGTTGATAGTTTAAGATCTGTTTTGAAAGTCAAATATTTTGAAACACTGATTCACACCCCCCCTCTCAGTGTTTCTAGTTTCCAACAATTGGTATTGTTAGAAGATTAATCTTTACTTGGTAAAGGTTATTCTTTCATTATAATTATTTATTAACTTGTAGGAATATTCCAAAGGAATCCCTACAAGTCTTTTTTCTTTTTGTCATCTCACACATGTGTGAGGATGACTTATTTTTTAATTCCTTTATTAAGGAATATTTGTAACCACCTCCTTAAGAGGTGACACTTTGCACACACATAGATGAATGGTGGCATTCATTGAGTTGGTAGTTACATTCTAACTCCTCCTTCTCACCTCTACTTATTGAGGTGCCTCTCCTCTCATTCTTCAAGATTCAAGCAAGCAAGCTAAGGCTAAAGCTCTCTCTCTCTTTATATTATTCTTTAGGCATTTTTCCTCCATTCATAATATTGGGGTTTTTTCTTATTTTTTCCCCTTAACAAATTCTTGTGTCTCTCTTGCTTTGGTGGTGCTTGGTTTGGCTACTTCAATTTATTTGGTAATCTCTTTCCTTCAAACAATTGCTCTTTATTAGTACTTTCCACTGCTCTTTTCTATTTCCTTTCAGGTATCAGAGCAAGGTTCCTCTTCTGAATTTTAACAACTTGAGGTGGATCTTGAATTACAATGGATGTCGGTGGTCTTCAACAATAGCTTATGGTGGCACTTGATGATTTTGATTAGTCTAAAGCAGAGGTCATGGAACTAAAAGCAAATCTTTTGGCTGCAAAAAAAATCATTCAATGATTGAAGGATAAGATAAATGAGTCAAGGGAAAAGAGAAAGTAACTATGTGATCAGTTGAAGCAAAAATATAGTAAATATTTGGATGATGTCCATTTGAATAAAACCCTAAGAAAAATAATAGGAGAATGTGAAAAGCTTTCTAAGGACAATACTGCTCTAAAGCTTGAAATGGAATCTGTGGCGATGAAGTTAACCAAAGAGATTGAAGAAAGAAAGAAGAATGAGGAGAATCTGGCCCAATCCTTGAAAGAAAAATCAGAAGAATGCAACAAAATTAATAATGGATTCATTTAGCTAGAGATTGAATTGCAACAATCCATAAACAATGAATAAGAACTTGAGAGACGGGTAGATATTCTTGGAAATGAGCTTGCCACTGCAAATGAATTCAAGGAAAAGTTCATAATAAGTTCTGTCAGGCTTGATGAGATAACTAAAGGTCAAAAGGATACAAATGATAAGCAAGGTCTTGGCTATAAAAAGGGTGAGTGCTCTAGATCTGAATAGAAGAATCTTGAAAAGAAGAACAAAGGTAGAAGACATTCGGTAAGGCAACCCAATGCTCAGAAATTCAATGGATATTGCTTTGTCTATAATAAATTTGGACATATGGCTTCTCAGTGTAAGATAAATTATGGTAGTTCATCATTTTCTAGTCAGTGTTTTAAATGTAAAAAGGTTGGTCATAAGTCATTGGAATGCAGAAATATGTCTGTCAGTGCAAGTAACATTAAATGCTATACTTGTGGAAGATTTGGACATGTTGATAATCAATGTAGATCAAGAGGAAATCAGTGGAATGGATGGTATAGACATAAAAATTCGGTATGCTATAGTTGTAAAATACTTGGGCACATTGCAAGATTCTGTAGGAACAGAAGCATGAATAAAAGAATTATGATTTATCAAGGAAGAAATTCACAGAAAGACAACAAAGGAAAAGAAAAAGCATCTATGGAAGAGATAAGATATCAGATTGAAGAAAACGTGGGTAAAGAAAAGTGAATCTGATGAAGGTAATAAGGTTGTACTAGAAGCTCCCCCTGGTAATTCTTCCAGAAATTGATTTCAAGCTAGTGGCCTAGGGGAATTTTCTCATGAAAATCCTTTATCCCCTTGTGTATAGTTGGCACTGAATCACAGGATGCCATCAATTTTTGTGTTATTCATTGTCAAATGTATTAGCAATCACTTGTTGAGTTGGATGAAATGTTGAAGGTCCGAAATCAGATTCTTCACTTGATTCATGAGTTTGCAATGTAACCAGAACTTCTAGGGAAAAACATTTAATGCAAGAGGAAGTTGAGAATGTGAAGTTATAAAAGGGAATTTGGAACCCTAATTTGTGATTGTGCATTGAAGGAGAACAGTTGGAGAACCTTTTTAGCAAAATTTTGAAGGAGTGAAAAGTAAATTTAACGGCGAATTCTCCAGGTATTTATGTTGATTGTCAATTTCATATCTATTTGGTGATCGGTAGAACCCTATTTGGTATAGAAAATAAAGAAAATACAAGGTACAATAACTTTGGATGAATATAGTAGTCAAAAGATTAGGGATATAAGAAATTCATTGTCTGTCGTCGAATTGAAGAAGCTTGAAGGAGAAAAACATAAGATTTTGGACATCTGGAATGTATTTCCACATTTCATCAATATGGAAGTAGTTTGATTTATCTTGAATAAATTGGATGGTGATATCCTTACTTTGGATAAACCCTATCAAATTTCTAAGGATGTAATAAAAAATCTAACAAGTCTGTGCAATTTTGGTGATGTTCCAAAAAAGAAATTGATTTGAAATGTTGAGGTCGAAGCCCTAATTGGAGTAATGGGAGATCAAAGGGCTCTGATAATTACAACGATTAAAGATCCATTAACGAGTTACAATACACATGGAATCTCATATAAAATATTCTTCAGAAATGGAGATGGATCAACCTAGGAGCAGTGTATATTGCTCACAAAATGATAATAGAAAATGTAGATTGTGACCTATGCGGTTTGATGAAGGAGCAATTGTTGGAGAATGTACAATTGATGAAGGATATAGTCTACTCTTTCAGGTTTGGTACCCTAGGTACATTCATTATGATGTATTTCCTAAATTGCTTTCCCCTAAATGACAATGTGATAGCGAAGGAAAATATATCGATTTGCAAGAAAATTTTTGAGCATTTCAACTCTTTTGAAAAAGGTGAACAAGTTTATGAAAACTTATTTAGGAAGTTGTTATAAAAGTTTGGTGCAAATGATATTCCTCTTCCAACAAAGATAGCTGAAGTTGGATCATCCTCTAGTAAGGCAAAGAAAAAGCAGAAGAGAGAAAGAGAACTAGTTGGTGTCACTCCTTCGGCACCCAAGTCAACAAAATTTGAGGGAAAAGGAAAAAAGCAGATAGTTGTGGATATAGTGGATGAAGAATCTGAGGAATATTCACCTAGAGATGAACCAAAACTAGGTGAACCGGAAGTGATAATAGCAGAAGATAGTGATGAAGAAGGTGTTATGTTCAAAAAAAAGATATTGCAGATTATTCAAGATGAAGGTGGAATGCAAAAGATAATTGACTTATGGTTGAATGGTCCATCATATGAACATGATCTCATTGAGGGCACTCTAGGAAGATACTTTATTGATAACATTGAATTGGAGAGTCTGCAGAATGTACTTCCAGAAGAGTTGATTGAGTGTGTCAAGGAGGCTATGGCCTCTGTGCCCCTGGACAGAAAATAGGAGGAAATAATTTCCCATCTGAAGATGTTGTTTAGACCATCTCTTACTAAACTAAAGAAGAAAATGAATGAGCTAAGACAATGCATTGACTCATCCAAGAAGATCTTCAATTACTATCTTAGGTGGCCTCATGTGGTTGGAAAATACAAGGACAAGTTGGAGGAAATTGAGAATGAGCTTGTCAGAGTCGGATAGGACTACAATATGTTTTTGGATCAGGATGGAGATGTTAAGAAGAAGATTCGTGATCTTCAAGTTGAACATGCAAAGGTTTACTCTGCTAGAAATACTCTTATGGATACTTTCTGGAAAGTAAAAGATCATACCGAATGCAGGCTGGGGAAAATGGTTGAAGTTCTAAAGAAAGGAGAAAAATTGGATGATGACATCACCATTCCTGAATCCCTTATCCAGATTATCAATAGGACATCAAATAATAATAGCTTGATTATAGCTTTTGGGATTGCGGTGGACTCTTGGAAGAAATTTCTTCCAGAAATGAAAGTTAAGTATAAAATAATCTTCTAATTTGTGCAACAGTTTTCCGAATTTTGTTCAAACTCTCTATTTTGCAAAAGGGGAGAAAATGGTAAAATTTTGAAGGAAAGAAGTTTAGTGGAAATAGTGGAAGCTTTGTCATTGATGTCAAAGGGGGAGAGAATGCAGTGAAAAATGCCTCGACATCTTAAGGGGGAGCAGTAATTTTGGTTCTGATGAGTTTTTGAGTTTTGACACTTAGTCATTTTTCACTAAGTGTTGCCATCAATGCCAAAGGGGGAGATTGTTGGCATATATCTTTGAGATATTGTTTTTGGATTCTTGTGTTGTCATTGATGGCAAATGGAGTCAACAATATGGTCCACAGTAATGAAGTTGCTCCTACCGGAAAGAGAAGTAAGAATTTGTAACCTACTAGCAGAAAGTATGAAGTACAGGGTATCTGGTTAAAAAGTTGATCTAAATACTTTACCGGATCACTATTTTGTGGTGTGGATCCCTAGGGAGGCTTGTTCAGCATGTATGCTATCCTACTAGTGAGTTTTGTGCTGTTGCATTATTTGGAGTATGATTTAAGAGATTTAGTAGGATGATTTATTGCTTATTCTCTCATTTTGTCAACCTGTTGTATGGCGTGTTGCAGATGTATGAAGAATATATGTTTAACTATTTTGTATGTTTGGAATTTTGGTTTGGGTACCTACTATAAGTCTAGCTGACTTGTGTGGGTACACATCAATTATAATTAGTGACTTGAGCTAACATGAGCAAGAATTTTTTTTTTTTTTTAAGCTGACCTATAATAAAAATCTTGTTAGTGGATATGTAAAGGAGATCAGTAATTCGTTTTAAGTGTGGAAGTAGTAGAAAGAAGGTTTTTTTGTGTGAAAAAGATGTAGAACAGTTATATGAGGTAATATCAGAAGATTCGTTTGAACAATGGAAGTGTTTTTGTTTGTAAAGCAGAGTAGAGTAGAGCATAAGTGTGAACTGGATAAAAGATCCAAAACTTGATTGTGTGTTTCATTGGAACTGAATCCAGGTATATGTAGATGTTGCATTCTTAGTTCAACATTTTGTTGTAATATCACATATATTTTGTAAGGAAGTGAGCCTTCTCTTTTGAGTAGTGAGCTCTAGGCAGTGTGCCTGAATGCAAGTGTATTCCCCTTTTATCATACTTATAACAGAGTATACTTTGTGGATTAATCTCCACCATGGTTTTTCCCCTAACAGGGTTTCCATATAAAAATCTCTAGTGTTATGGTGCTCCTTAATGTGCTTGCATGCTCCTTTATGTTTATCTTTTGTGAATATTGTTTATGGCTCAATTATTGTTGTTGATAGTTTAAGATCTATTTTGAAAGTCAAATATTGTGAAACATTGATTCACCCCTTCCCCTCTCAGTGTTTCTAGTGTCCAATATCAACAAGGACGGACATTTTTTCTTCAAAGCAACAAGCCATTCAAGAGTAAACACACTCACAATCACCCACAAGGACTCTTTTATCTTTGACCTATCAAACTCACTTAGTCAACCACTCACAAGGGCCCTCACACATCAACCAATGACCTTTCCTTCACAAACTTCCCCTTTACCCTAATAGCCTTTCAAAATTGGTTTTTCAGACATAATTTGCAAGAAATAAATGGCATTCAAAATGTAAACATAGTTACAGATACCCTTTTTCCCCTTACAAACATACCTCAAAATCATATAGGGTTCCTTTGTATGGAATGAGTCAAAATTTGGCTGTCCTCTTCTTGAATAGGCCTAGTAGCATAGATAGGCTTGGTAGCAGCAGGGCTTATGAACTCTAGGTTCTATACTTATAGTCCAATGCCTCAAACATATCACATAGGGTCCTAAAAAATGGATACAATCATCTAAATCTTTTCCCAATTGCATACATCACATTTCACTACTCCACTGGGGTTACTCAGCCTGATATATGAGGATATCAGACCCTCATGCTTCTTCCACACGTGCACACCAACTCCCCTACTCCTACAACTTTGGGATATCAAATTACATCCTACCATAGACCATTCCACCAATTTTGAAGACTTTTCACCAATGGAATGGAGTTCTATACATTTTATACACCCATTGGTTACCCTACTTAGGGTTTAGACCAATTTGGAGAAAAATCACTACAATTTGCTCAAAACATAATGGATTTACATGAAACCAGTACCAAATGAAAGAAGATTTAGTGATTTACCATACACAATTGATTTTGAGTCAGTATGGGATCATACAGATCCATACTACATCAAAGAATAGCAATGAAAACATCCAGATTTGCAAAAAACAAAGATTTTATTGATTCAATCTTCCAAAATGTTATCAACCAAACTTTCCTTTGACCAAACAAGGTCTTTTAAAAATTGTTCAACCATATTCCAATAGTTCTAAATCAACTTTAAAATTAGAGACTAAACAAAACACCATTATACCTTGTTATGACAAAAATTGCAAAAGTTACATTTGACAACATTTGGCAACATTGCAATATTTTGCACTTAGACCCTAACTCACACCTAATGACTCAAAAATGACTCCAAAACATTTGAAATGGTCCTTGAAGACCTTATTACATGCAATTAACTCAATTAAAACAAATTTTCAACTTTTGACCCCTCTTGGGGCATGAAAACCTAGGTACCCCTGCACCATACTCTCAAGGAAGAAAAGACTCAAGTTCCACTTGAATGGAGGGTAGCAACATAAGAACCATGCTTGAAATCTCTTGTCTAGTGTCTTTAAATCCATGCACATTGTATTCTTTCAAACATTCCTATGCTTGTTTCATCTTGACTTTAGGTTTCTTGAACACTTGGAAAAGGTATTTGAACTTGTCAAAAGAAGCATTTCCCCCATCTACACCTCTAAATCCTTCTTCCAACAGTTCCTTAACAATTGATACAATAACTCTATGTTTTACATTTCAAGCATAAAACACAAGTTGTATGTTTTCTTTGACTCAAAGGGACTGAAACCTACTGACAATTGCTGATAACCCTTGACAAAACATATAACAGTTATATAGACTATGTTGCAGTGCACCTCCCAGAGATACCTCATGCAATGACAGTTGAAATCGATTAGTCCTCCCATCGTATTATTCATACTCTTCCTCCTGTACTTTGATGATAACAATGTGTAGAACCCCAATCCCTATACCTGCAAAACACCATAAATAAACACATTAGAAGATCATATGCAAGTAAGAACAAAGATTCCCCATGAAATCCATTAATCAAAACTCAAAATAGGAATGAAAACAAGAATATAATGAAAGAACAAGAAAGTAGATTAAATCCTATTGAAAGTAATGTAAACTCTTGATCCCATGGGGGAATTGGTGCCAATTTGATGTGAAAATTGGCCCTTTCCCAAATCCAATGATGCAATGTTGATTGATGATGAAGAGTGATCCACTTGATGAACACTTCCAATGTGCTCCAAGATAAAAAATCTGCATAACTAGCTAAGATTGGATGAAATTGGATGAAGATTGCTATGGATTTGAGTATAGTAAGTTTACTCAATTTTTGGATGATCAAATGAAGAATAAAGCCTCTTATTTATAGAATATCAAGTTGAAAAGCTGTCCAAAATGGAGCAATGTGGGAATAGGAATCAACAAATGGCAAGGTGTCACTTGTCAACATGTGAATGGATGAAAGATGTGCAAGTTTTGAAGAATGTTCCCATAAATGCAATATTTGAATTTTGAAAATGTTGAAATGACATGTAAGAGGGAAAAAGGAATGCCTTAAATGCCACTTGGCTCAATGCACAAGGACATGTAAGATGAAATAAATTCCTTGTTGGAAGGGACAAGTCAACTTGGATTTTGAATTCAATTTAAGGGAATGTTCTCTATTTATGCCATGTTGAGAGAAAATAGAGATTTAATAAATGAATTAAATTCATTTTCATGTGCAAGTGGAAAAAGCTAGAGGATGGGACATGAGAAGAGATTAAATTAATCAAGGTTAATTAATTTAATGAGAGATCAAAATGATGTGACATATTGATTTGGATTTATGGATTGATTTAAATCAAATATGAGAATAATATGATTTCAAGATTAATTAAATAAAGATTTTTGATTTATTTAACTAAGGAGATGAAGTTAGACTAAACTAAATAAGGTTTTAATTTATTTAATTTAATGGATGGACTTTCAAGATTTAATCAAATAAAATTGATTATTTAATTAAATAGGGATAATTAGATCAGACTGATTGATTTAATTAACAAGAATGACTTAATTAGATAAATGATTTATTTAATTAAGATAGGAACATTGATGAATTTAATCAAATAAAGGTATTCTATTAAATGGTTAGACCGAGGGATGATTTAGGATGAAATAGTGTTAGTCGTGGGATCAAATGTGCAATGTCAATCAGTGCATTTTGCATGTCTACACAATGGTAACATTTTCCTTTGAAACTACTTGTTGAGCACCATCACTAGCTATGGCTTCTTTGCCCCGCTTCTCACACTCTCCTAGTGATCCTTTCAACATGGAAACAACTAACTGAAGTAGCTTGGTCTGCAAATCCAAAATGGCCATTTTATCTTCCCCATCTACAACCCTCTCTATTGTCCTAATAGCAGGCATAAAGCTCTTTGCATCTTCAAACTCAAATGGCATGTGTCTAACATGGTGAACTAAATGGAAAGATTTGTCCTTGCAGCCCAACAACTGAAAATATGAACCCTAGACTGTGTTTACCAGCAACTCACCTTGCTCCATTTGCACATTAGACTCAAATGCACTCTCTTCAAACAACTATAAATGATTGATCCTTTGAATTGGTAATAAATAATTTGAAAACTCATCCACAACTATGTCTACATTATCCTTCAACATGCTTTGTATCTCCCATGGAAAATCATAAATTTCAACTGCTATCATGATAGTCTGGGGTTTGACCATGATTTCAAAATCCACCTTTTCCTCCTTCGTGGACTGTGGGAACTCTTTTAGACTCATCAACCTCACTTTGGACCCCACTTTTGATTATTTTTCTTCCTTCTCTATGACTTGTAGAAACTCCTTATCACTCACCAATATAGCTCTAGAACCCATTTGTGATTCATGACCTTCCTCTTTTAATGGTGTGAGGGTGTAGGAAACTCCATCTTTCTCTATGACATATATTATTCCTACCATTATGCTTGGCATTCCTATCATATTGCTAAGGCCTCCCCAAAATCAAATGGCAAACATCCATTGGTATTATGTCACATAAGACCCTATCCTTATAACCCCATATGTGAAAATCTACCCAACTTTGTTCATTCACAACTACTTGTTGTCCCTTGTTAAACCAAGACACCTTTTAGGGAATAGCATGAGGAATCATTTGTAATTTCAACTTCTCAACCATTTCAAAAGAAACCAATTTTTTTGTACTACCAAAATCAATAACAACCTTGCAACACTTACCTTGGCTTTTACATGTAGTTCTAAAAAGATACTTTCTCTATGGTAGTTCCTTCTCCAATGGCCCTTTGAGTAGAGTCCTTCCAATCAATAAAACTCTCCAATCTCTAGTTCTTCAACATGTGGTGAAGAATGTACACTCTCAACATCATCTCCACCCTATACAATATGATTTCTCCTTTCTCTTCCAATAGAAGTAGATGGTTGCTCCTCAGTACATTTCCATGCTTGGTAACCTACAAATTTATTGCAGGTATAACACTTCTCTATAAAACCTCTTGAACCTCCTTATTGGCCTCCAAATCTTCCCCTAGAATCAGATCTTCTTCCCCTAAATCCACCTCTTGAATCTGCAACTTGTTCTTGGGTATTGCTTGTCTCTCCTTGTCTCTCATATGACTGTTCTAAATTAGCATATGGCCCTCTTCCTCTAGAATTTTTTCCTCTACCCCTGCTTTTCTTTTCTTGGATTCTCCTCAACTTATCTTCAACCTTGATGGCCAATTGATAACACTCTTCCACGATTCTTGGATTGGTGAGGCTTAATTCATCTTGAAGGTTGTATCTCAAGCCATTGAGATATTTTTCCACTTTCTCCACATCATCTTCTACATGACCTACCCTTATGATCAATTTGTAGAACTCCTTTGTATATTTTTGCACATCCATATCCTTCTACTTAAGGTTTTGAAGCCTTTTGAACAACTAAATGTTATAGTCACTTGGTAGGAATTTTCCCTTGAGTTTAGCAACCATCCTATCCCAAGATGTGATTTTAGACTTCCCCTTCTTTCTCCTCTAATCTTGTACATAATCCCACCAAAGCAATGCATAGCCCTCCAATTTTGTCTTGGCAAACTTCACCCTTTGTTCTTTTGGCACATCTTCATAATCAAAGTAGTTATCCAATGCTTCTATCCAATCGAGGAGTTCTTCACTATCCAATTTTCCTCCATACATGGGTAAATCCATCTTGATCTTAGGACCTTCTCCCTTGACTGCCTTCAAAAAAATTTCCATCCTCAAGTCATCAGGATCCATCTCTTCCTTGGACCCTTGGGAACTTTCCTCTTCCCTTTCCTCTTCTTCTTCTCGGTCACTCAAGTTTCCTATGACCATTCCTCTTTTCTAACTTGTTTTAATAGCAGCAAGCTGCAAGGGTTTTTTTCAACTCTTTCACTTGTCTCGACTCTCTTGCATGTTTCTCTTTCAATTCATGCACCACTTTAGCAACCGGATTCCCTTTTGGAGGAATCTTTGTTTCTTCTTCACTTCAACTTTCTCCCTCTTCAGATCAAACCTATGCTCTGATACTAATTTGATTCAAAGAAGGGGAAAAATTTACATGATTAATACCATATTTCACATCAATGGGTTCATTCATCTCTCAAAGTTCAAAGGCAATCATGATAGGGTATACTTTTTCAACAAGGGTGGACATTTGTTCTTTAGAGCAACTAGCCATTCAAGGGTAAACACAACCCACAATCACCCACAAGGGCTCTTTGGTCTCTAACCTATCAAACTCACTCATTCAACCACTCACAAGGGACCTCACACATCAATCAATGACCTTTCCTTCAGAAACTACTCCTTTACCCCAATAGCCTTTCAAAAATGGTTTTCAGACATAACTTGTAGGGAAGGCATGACATTCAAAATGTAAACATAGTTATAGATACCATTTTTCCCCTTTACAAACATACCTCAAAATTAGATAGGGTTCTTTTGTATGGAATGAGTTAAAATTTGATTGTCCTCTTCTTGAATATGCCTAATAACATAGATAGGCTTGATAGCAGTAGGGATTATGAAATCTAGGCTCTATACTTCCACTCCAATGCCTCAAAAAAATCACATAGGGTCCTAGACAAAGGATCAAATCATCTAAATCTTTCCCCAATTGCATACATCACATTTCACTACACCAAGGTTACTCGACCTGATATATGAGGATATCAAACCCTCATTCTTCTTCCACGTGTGCACACCAACTCCCCTGCTCCTGCAACTTTGGGAGATCAAATTTCATCCTTCCACAAACCATTCAACTAATTTTGAAGACTTTTCACTATTGGAATGGAGTTCTATACATTTAATACACCCACTAGTTACCCTACTTAGGGTTTAGACCAGTTTGGATAAAAATCACTACAATTTGCTCAAAACATAATGGATTTACATGAAACCAGTACCAAATGAAATAATATTTAGTGATTTACCATACACAATTGATTTTGAGTCATTATGGGATCATACATATCCGTACTACATCAAAGGACAACAATGAAAATGTCTAGAATTTGTAGAAAACAAATCTTTTATTGATTCAATCTTCCAAAATGTGATCAACCAAACTTTCCTTCAACCACACAAGGTCTTTTAAACATTTTTAAACCATATTCCAATGGTTCTCAACCAACTTTCAAATTAGAGACTCAACAAAACACCATTATACCTTGTTATGACAAAAATTGCAAAAGTTGTATTTGACAACATTTGGCAACATTGCAATATTTTGCACCTAGACCCTAACTCACACCTAATGACTCAAAACCAACTCAAAAACATATGAAATGGCCCTTTAAGACCTTATTACATGCAATTAACTCAAGTAAAACAAAATTTCAACTTTTGACCCCTCTTGGGGCATGAAAACTTGGGTGCCCTTGCACCAATGAGCAAGGGGGGAGATTGTAATATTGATTATATATGTTGATGATTTGATTATCATAAGAAGTTATACACAGATGATTGATGAAACAAAGAAATATCTCAAATGATCATTTGGCATGACAGATCTCATCCTCTTACATTAATGTCTTGGACTTAAAGTGTGAAAAATAAAATAATTAGATCTATCTCTCAAATTAAATATTCCAAGGAATTTCTCAATAAATTCAAAATGGAGATTGCAAACCCATTTTGACACCCATGGAGATAGGTTTGCAATCTTCTATTTTGAATTTCTCAAGCAATTTCTTGGTTTTCAACTTTATTGTCATGATCCATCACCTCAAGTGAATGCTACTCTTTATCATTAGTTGATTGGAAGTCTCATTTACCTAAATTATTCCAAGCCTGATGTTAACTATATTTTTAGGTTTATGTAAGAACCTAATTTTGTTAATTGGAAATCACAAAAAGTATGTTATGAGATTCATCCATTGTACAATGGCATATGGCCTGGAATACAAGAAAAATGCATATTTTTCTTTTATATGAATGCATAGATGCGGACTACGTAAGTTTAGTTGATGAAAGGAAGTATACTTCAATATTCATTTTATTTTTTGGATCTAGTCTGATATCTTAGGGGAGAAGAAACAAACCATTATTGCTCACTCTTCCAAAAAGGTAGAATATCATGTCACAAGTGGAGCTATCTATGATGCAATATGGTTATGTTGCATTTTGGCAAGCATGGGTGTCCTGGGTATAGGTCCTACCACTTCTTTTTTTGAAAATAAAAGTGTGTTGAAGCTTTCTCACAATCCTATTTTTCATGAGCATGCCAAGTATTGAGTTTTAGTATCACTATATCCATGAACATCTTCAACAATAGAATATCAAACTCTACTTAAATTATCTGACTCAAGAACAATGAGTTGACATATTTACCAAATCTCTTGCAATAATGAATTTTGAAGCTTTTAAAACTCTTCTGCTTTCTTGTCTTGGTAATATGATGTCATAAGGGGGGATTGTTAGCATTTATTATTACATCATTACATTAACAAATTGTTCAACTATTGGTAGTTTGTTAGTTTGTAGAGCCAACTTTACTTGTATTTATCTTACTGCTCCTTTTTTAATTCATTTAATTTTTAATTTTCATTTATAATTTGAATTTTATTTTAGGGAGATGATATAGCTTGTAATGCCCCGTTGTGCTAACCCCAAAGGACAACAAAACTAGCAGATTACTGCACCAACTTATTTTATTTTTTTAAAAGGAGAACATTACACATGATGCACATGAATAAGCATTACATGTAGAGAAATTATACAATTATAATATCAACTACATCCCCTAGGGTACACGTGACGCCGTTATGAAACCCAAAATCATGCCATAACAATAACGAACGAACCAAAATTACATTATACATCATCAATAAGAAACATCCACAGATGATAACTCAACATAAACAAGATTAACTTAATTCCAATAACCATAACAAACTATTATCCTATGAACTCAATGGAGTATATTTCCACATATACAACACATCAAATAACGGCTACCATGATTCATTATCCACATAAGGACTACAAAGGTAAAATAATACATTACACCCATTTTAGGATTACATTACATCGTTTCAGGAGTACATATGCACATCAGTGCTTCCCAATAGAAAGTGGAAATGATACATCAAATACAAAAATGTTACATAAATGAACATGGTACAATTGAGCTATGGCAAAGCTCTGGATCCTCTGCAATGACACGAACTTTGTGCTTTGTGAAAATTGACTGGGAACCTAATGGGGTGCAAAGCACGTTCCACCTGACCATGTGGGCCCGAAGACCGACCCCTCGTGCTAGAAGTTGACAAGAAAGACCCTCAACCAAAACAATCAAGTGAACAATGGCTAATAAGACTCCATGTCAAAAGCAACAACAAACACAAGAAACATCCACTTCCAGAGGTACAAGAATAATGAGGGGAAACAACAAACACACAAGGTTGCTAGAGGGTGGAGTGTCACCACATAAGCTTGACATGGGTTACCCAATGCGGATCTTCATAGGTTACTAGGCCCCTACCTAGTTAAACCTTGGCAACCTCAACTAATCCCTGGCCCCCATTCTCACTCATGCGGGATCAATATACCTTTCAAGAGGAAAAGGCAATTGATCTTTACTATTCTAGGTTTTCCCACTCATCTCAAGCCTAAGTGAGCACTTGAGCCATGAGAAAGGGTAACTTATCTGGATTAAAGTGAGATACTACCCAAACCCCCTAATTAATTATTAGGTTATCACTGGTTAAGGAAACTCTCAATGAGTTACTCGTACGCCACTTTGTGCGTTGGCCCCCACTGAAAGCCACTCCCCCTACTAACAACAAAAGACTCATAACCATAAATGGGGCAAGCCAACTTGCACAAAAATATCAAGGCCAAAAGTAAATACATCAAGTGAGGCATGCGCCATCTCACTCTAGAATTCCATAAATAAGCAGCTTCCAAGTGCAAGACTTAACCCACCAAAATCAAAATGAGAATAAGAGAAACTATTCAAAAAAAAAAATGGAAACCAATTATGAAGCAACATATCCTTTCCCCTCCCCTAGAAACAAAAGAAGAATGACTAACCAAAAACCCACAAACGAGGGTAAAACGAAGCAACATGGTCCCAACACAAAACTTCAACATATAAAATCCCCTCAAGACAAAATCAACTCAAGAGGGAAAACCATCAATTTGGAACCATCAAAACATACTTAACTCCCACTAACATATTCAAGGTACTAGATATCAAAGAACACTCACATAATCACTAACTTACTCAACTAATTTATAACAAGCACTCAAGTAACCAACATATTCATGAAATCAACATATAATAACAAATCATTTGATACATGATTATAAGCAAAACCACTTTTAAAAAGGATAATCCAACTAACCTCTTAATTAAACCCTTCATTTATACATTCATAGTTATTCTAATTTATCAAATATAATCATTTTTTTTAAAGAGACCAAAATATTATTTTCTAACATTTAACTACACAAGCCCCTTGATTCAATAAGAGAAACACAAAATATTGTCATATAAACTTCTTCAACATTGGACTTTCTCTAAGCGAACCTAAATACCCCTTTAATAATAATTATCTAACCAATTTTATTAAATAATCAAGAAACACTAAATTTACTTTATTTACACATCCGTATTGAAATCATTTAAAGAACTATGAAATCTTATAGTAATTAAGCCAATAGATCTCTCTTATTTTATGATTCCTAACATAAGTATATTTGTTTACTGAAAATAAATAAATAAATTTAATTAAGAAATACAACGAATACCCAACTATATATTTTGTACAAACTAATTTCTGTAAACTAACATATACATTTGTTTACACAAAAATAAATAAATAATTTTAATTAAGAACAACCTTGAGTTATTTAATTTACATTATAATACAAACAAATTACTCTTTTTAAAAACAATTCATGAGGTACTTAATGACTACATGCATATACCTTTAAATATTTACAATATCTACTTATATTATAATTTAAAATGACCTTGTAAATAAAATCTTGATCGCCCTACAAGTAGTTTTATGACAGAATACAAAAACAGAGTAATACTCAATAGCCAATGATTTAAATATATGTTCCATCACATTAATGTTTTCCTTCATTCTGTGAATTGAAAAATCAGGATCTTTAAAATAACACATTTCATAATCTAGTCATTTGAGCATAATTAACCTTCTATTATGAATATCCAAAAAAAGAAAATCAATTATTTAAATTAAACTTTACCAACTCTAAAAGTCATAAATAAATTGCAGTGGATTGACCCTTTTTAATATTTAACCTAATTCATGAATCAATTAAATGTACATTTTCTTTTGTTTTCTCCATTTTATAATTTCATCCATTAAAAATATCATTTCAAAATTATTCATAATGGAATCAACGAGAAAAGATATTTTAGTTAAGATCCACCAATAATTACCTACTTTTACATTTTATACACCAATTTCACTTAAACTAATACAACAATTTAGTTTTAACCATATTCATATATTTATATATATCTATTCAATTTAAAATAAAATAATTGGCAATAATTACATTTTATACACCAATTTCACTTAAACTAATACAACAATTTAGTTTTAACCATATTCATATATTTATATATATCTATTCAATTTAAAATAAAATAATTGGCAATAAAACCTATTCGACTGTTATTAACAGCCAACAATATATCTATATATATTCACATAATAAATATCACTATAAAGCTGCTCAATTTATTTTCTTTTGAACAAAGAAATAGCGAAGTAAATACACCCACATGTATATGTAAAATATAACATATAAAGGAGCTTAAAGCAAGAGTGGTAAGAAATGCCCAAAATAAAACAAAGGAAGACAAGAGGAGAAGCCATATAACAACAGTCTGGAATGCCAAATGTTCCAAAATATAGAGGACGTATAAAATTAAGAAGAATGCCATAGTTTCTGGCTACGCTTGGAAACGGAGATGGAGAGCTAAGTTTCTTAAATTCTTTCCGCTGTAAAAATTCTTAGCTTCTTTTTCCACTTTTTACCACAGTCTACTCCCGAGTGAAAACAAAATTTTGTAGACAATTCCCCTATGATACTTTCACCAAATTCCCCCAGAAAAATAAATTAAAGAAGAGTTCTATCATTTTTCTAAATGGACAGATGGAAAATTCACAAATTTCATTTCCCCACCCGTCAATACTCTTTTCACCCATTTTTACACCTGTTGGTGAATCTTAGGGTTTTTATTTAAACAAGAAATCTAACTTTCCCCAATCCATTTAATTAGCAACTACGGGTAATACTTTTCACCATTTATAATTATATTACCCTTTTACATTAGATTAAACTATTTAAATTTATTAAATCATAACTAGCACGAAAATTATTTTAATTATATATATATATTAATTTTACCCTTTCAAATATAATATTTAATAAAATATCCATTTTGATATTTCCTTCAATAGCTTTTTTTTTTAATTCAAATATTTTGATAAACTTTATTAATAAGTGGATTATTAATCCACTATATATATTAATTTTAAAATAAACATTATTTACCATGTTTAAGTAATTATCTTCACATGATAAATAATTATTAATTATTATAATATAATTTAAATAGAGCTTTTTACCAAAGCAATTTAATTTATTTTTTAATAATAAAACATTTACTTTTAATTAACAATTTAATTTAATCATTTATCGCAAACCATAATATTTATATTTCATAAAATTAATTTAGGTAATTATTATTCTAATTTTTTCCAAATTTATTGAGTTACCTTAGCAAATCAATTTTCAATTTAATTAATTAATTTAAACAAAGCCATATAAACTATTAAGTACAACAATAAACAACTTACTCAAGATTTGGCCGAGACGAAGGAGCACTACATAGCTAACCTAAAATGACTTCATTAAAATTAATTTGTTATATTTTGTTAATATGGTTGTATTCAACTATAGATTGTTACTTGTTGGCTTTTGACTTGTTGCTATAATTTAATTACAAATAGTTATTGATGGTTGTGTTATATTTGAAAATTATCAAACCCTTTATGTATGTTTCTTTTAATTAGGGAAATTAGTCAAGTCCCTCTAGATGTTTCTTGATCTATTTTTTTACAAGCAATACTTTGAATGAATAAAGCAATAATTGGTAATATATATATATATATTAGTATAATTATGTTATCTTTATGATGTAATCATGGAAAAAGGATCCACTAAAGAATCATTCAACCATGAAATAAAATTAAGCAACATGAAATTACATAAAAAAAATCTCAATAAAAATGAAGTTTATTGGTCCTAAAACATGAACAAATTACAACGTACCGCAATGGTCTTTCAAAATGCTATTCCTTAACCATTTGATTACAAACATACAAATTATAGAATTTGAATGATTTTAAATATAATGTTCAAACTTGAATCTCCACTCCCTTTACTAATTATTCCCTTCAAATGGTTATAAAAATATTTATATATAAGTCTCAAGCCTTACAAATCATTTTAGTTGGTTGCAAGGTGACACAAAGGTCAATACCAAATGAAATATTTTGTCAACTAAATGAGTAGATGAATCTCTTGAATTGAATGTGATGATGATAGATTGATGAACCTTGGTATATTTCACACCATTATCACTCCTAGGTCAAATGTACCTTGATATGCATTATTTTATTGTTACACACTTTGAATTTTTTTTGCAAGTGACAAACAGTGAACTAAGTAAAATCCTATTAAGCCTAATAGAAAATCATAAACCAAAGTATACCTTTGTGGTGATAAAAAACTCTATCAGTTGAATATGATGTTAATGGATCAATTTAGAACATGTGTTCCCTAACCATGAAGTAAAATTATACAAGTGCAATGAAAAATGATACATATTTTTGGGTGATGCAATATTTCTCTTACACATTATGATGATCCTCAATAAACTTATCTACTTTGTAATAAATAGTGTTTTCATTTATAATTAAACAAAAACACCCTCCTAATACTAATATAGGTGGATGAAATGGGTCCTAGAAAATAAGTGTCAAGTTACGCACCCATGTTCAAAAAATAATCCCCCAAAAAAGAGAGATAGACACCCAAAAGAAGAGAGAGGAAAGAGATGAAAGACTAGGAGGCCTCCTAAGGAAGAACCTCTTGAAGCCCCAAAAAATTTTGTTGATAGACATATTTTCTTTTTGCGAAGTGCTTCTTGAATATGTTCACAACATAATCCAAAATGGGACAAAATTATTAAATGATGATATTCTCTAGGATTAGCTCCTAAATGTAGTGTGTATATATGTTTATGTGTTTGGTTTGTTTATGTTGGACCAAGTTTTTGATTATAGCTTAAATTAATGAATTTTATCTCAAATGAACTCCAAACTTTTTGAGAACCCATTAAATCAATATGACCTCAATGGTAGCTTTAAAATAATATAAAGCTACTTCTTGATAGACCAAGAGATGAGACTAGAACCAAGATGAAATTTGTAGCCTAAAGTGGACATGTGATCCTTAGAATCACCAACACAATCAAAATTTATATACTCACTCAAACCTATGGGATCATATGTTGAAAAACCCATCCCATATCTATATGCTCCCATGACATAGTGAAGTATCTATTTAGTGCCTTTTACATAAAGTGAGAGACCATACCAATGGCATATGAGATGTTAAGGTGAGTGTGCCATATAGATTAGGTTACCAACAAGATACCAATAAAGTGTAGCATCCATCAACAGAGTGGAGCACTTAGCCTCAAAATTGAAACAAAAAATAAAGAGAGTGACAATAGACTTACAATTAGTTGTGTGAAAATGATCCAAGAGACCAAGCGGATAATTTTTTTAGGAAATAATTATCTCAAATTGGATGAAAGGACCTCAATCTTAAGAAAATAGTGCACGAGACCTAAGTTAATCATAATAAATAGGTCCTACAAGTTGATAGTAAGGTGCCATCAACCTTTTAAATCCTATATATTTAATTAATCCTAAGATTGTTTTTAAACCATTCATAAGGGATTAGGGTTTAACCATCAACAAAAAAAAATTAACATTAAAGTTTTTATTGACACGGTAATTTAGTTTTTATCAGGGGTCAGTAATTAATTTTTTACCGACAATAAATTAATATTTACTAGAAGATAATCTTGGAGGTTATGGTGGTTTAAGGCACCCATCATCCCATGAGGTTATTATGACACCTTTTTTGGTTATTATTAAAACTAAAACATCTTGTGGTAATAAACAATAAACACCACTATAAACTAACAACTAAGTGTCCAATTCTAGGTGAGTAAAATGGTTGTAACCTACATTATCTTGTGTTTTAAATGATATTTGAGAACCAACTTGGATGCTTCATTTAGGAGGCAAAAATGCTATATAAACATCGCTTAAGGTGGTAGTAAGACAAGACAATTATCTAGTAAAAAATTTATGTTTATACAAGTACCGAAGGATTGAACATTAAAGAGAAGAAAGGAAGGATTGTGTATAATCTCTATTTTGAAGAAAATATATACTTGGGCCTCTCATTTTGGTGATTTTTTTCCATAAAAGGGTTTCCCCATGTAAACATTGTGTATTCCTATGGATGTATTTATAATGTAAGATGTCGAGTAGGGGAATATTATGATTAAGATGTCATCAACATTGTAAATTAGCCATGTATTTAATTACTCTTAATATTATGTGTAAATAATTCATAAGGGATGAGGGATTAACCATCAATAATAATATTATTTAACTATCGAGTTTTTTACTCGTTTGGTAATTACTTTTTTACTGTGGGTCTATAACTAATTTTTTATTGAGAGTGAATTACTATTTATCGAAAGAGAATCTTAAAGGTTATTGTGGTTTTAGGAACCAAACATCCTATGAGGTTGTTATGAAACTTTTTGTGGCTATTATTAAAACTAAAAGATCTTATGGTTATAAATAATAACCACTTAACTAACAACCAGATGCCCAATTTTAATAGGTGAGTAAAATGGTTGCAACCTACATTATTTAATGTTTTAAATTCTTAGTAATTTAAATGATGGGAATTTGGGATTTGATAAACAACTTGGATGCCACATATAGGGGGTAAAATTGATATATTAACAATGCTTAAGGTGGTAATAAGACAACAAATAGCTAGTAATAAATTTATGTTTGTACGAGTGTTGAAGGATTGAAGACTAAAGAGGAGAAATAAAGGATTGTATGTAATCTCTATTTTGAAGATAATATAGCCTTGGGTCTCCCTTCTTGGTGAAGTTTTTTTTATAAAAAAGGTTTCTCCATGTAAACACTATCTTGCATATTTTTTCTTTTGTTACTAATTTAATTCCCTACAATGTGCATTTGATTATATACTAATTATGCTACGCCCTTAATATTATTGTACATCGGGTTATGAATAGTCGGCTTGTGGCTATCTTAACTCTCTATTAATTCATATTATCATTATTATATTGTTATTTAGTTGTTTAGGTCAGCCTAAGTCTTATATAGGTGTGTCTAAGTCGGCCTAGGTGATATCCTTGGCATAAATAGGTATATATAGGAGGTTGTGAGTCTTATTTCATCATCAAGTGTGAAGTGTGTTCTCATTAGAGATATTTGGAGGTTTTCCCCCTCGAAGTGGCTTGTTATTCTCAGTTATTCTCAGTTATTATCAAGTATTTGCAGCATATTTCATTTCATATTCTTCTATTGTGCAAGTTATTTCATAACAAGTGGTATCAAAGCATGATCTTGGCACCATAGAGGCAAGGTTTTTCTCAAATTTAGAGGCGATTTTGGGAAGAGAATATATTTCAGATTTTGGCAAAAAAATTTCTGATTTTTAAAGGGTTTTTGAAGAACATATTGAAGAAGCTACAGTCCAGATTTCAGAAGAATTGGAGTAGAATTAAGTGAATTATTTCAGAATTAGGGTTTCTACACTATTTTTTTGGAATTTACATATCTCGCACATCTTGTTGAATTGGAGTCTGATTTTTATTGAGTTTTTGAAGACATGATAAAGGAGATTACAATAAAAATTTGAGAGAATTTAAGTTTTATTTGTGTGATTTATTTCAACATTAGTGGTTTCCATCATGTCGGGGCCTGGAACAAGGGGTAAAAAGAATGTCACTCCAGGGAAGACTCCTGATAAGGATGGTGAAACAATCAAGGATATTACTCATAATGAGGAAATAAATAAGGTCAAGGAAGACATTTCCTCAATTAATATGGATATGTGTGACCTAAGAGGAGATATATCGGACATACGAAACATGTTAAGCACCTACATGGCTGAATCAAGAAAGGAGTTCTCAAGCGGCCAAGGTGAAAATTCTAGGTTAGCTACTACTGACACAAGCTTTAGTACTCCTATGGGATCTAGGAATTTATTTCCAAAGGTGGATATGCGCAAGTTTGATGGTAAGGATCCTCTAACATGGATAAACCAAATGGAGAATTTTTTTGAAGTACACCAAATCCCAAATGCACAAAAGGTCATGATGGCTTCCTTATATCTAGAACCAGATCAATTCATTTGGTATCGTTGGCTTTGCACTCATTGAAGTAAAAAGGGGCTCATCGTCTCATGGTCAATTTTTACAGAGGAACTCCAAGCACAATATAGCAATAGCGTCACAGACAACTTCTTCAACCAACTAGCTAAACTTCAACAAATAGGATCAGTTAAGGATTATATTCAGCAATTCCAAAATCTATCCTTAAGGGTGGATACAATTAAGAAGGAAAACTTGAATGAATTATTCTTGGGTGGTCTCAAGGATCACATTAAACATGAGGTATGCATGTTTAGCCCTAGTTCCATAAATGAGTCTTTTATCTTAGCACGCAGGGTAGAGGAGAAGTATTTGATTCCTAAGAAGCAAGGGGCTAATGTGACAAGAGAGAAAGGATATTCAACACAACCTACTAAGTTGACTCCACAAAAAGTGGGGAGAAAAAGGCTTGTGTTTCAATTGTGATAGGTCGAGGACATAAATGTAGTGAAAAGAATTGTTTTATATTGAAGGTCCCAATGAGGAAGAAGAGGAGGAACCCATACTAGAAGGTGAAAGGGAGTCAAATGAGGAATCACATGATTCTCAACCAATCATTTCTTGTCATGCACTCTCAGGTTTCAGTGCTCCACAAACTCTCAAGGTGGTGGGGTTCCTAAAGAAGCAAAGGTAACAGTGTTGATCGACTCAGGTAATACTCATAATTTCATCAACAAAAAGTTAGCTACTCGTCTAAATTGTTTCATATATCCAGCTCCAGAGTTTCAAGTTTTGATTGCAGATGGTGGTACAATTAGTTGTTTAGGGAAGTTTCATAGCATTAAATTATCCATGGGAGATTATCAACTTGATACCCCAATGTATGTGATATCCATGGGTGCACAGATATTATTTTGGGAGTACAATGGCTTACTACATTAGGAACAATTGAGATGAACTTCCAAGAACTATTCATGAGATTTCAATCGGAAGGAAGGCTAGTAGAGCTAAGGGGGTTGAAGGAAAAATCTCCACAAATGGTAAGCTCTCATCAAATGCAAAAGTTGCTTAAGAAAGGAGTGGATGGATTTGTGGCCCAACTATGTTCATTAGAAGTCTCTCAATCTAATACTCCTACTCATCCCGATTTGCAAGCTATAATTGATCATCAATCAGTTTTCTTGGAGAATATGCCTAAAGGAATTCCTCCTAAGAGGGATCATGATCATGCCATATAGTTAGTCCCAGGGAGCCAACCGAACATCAGGCCTTACAGGTATCCACACATACAAAAGAGTGAGATAGAAAAGATTGTTGAAGAGATGCTAGAGGCAAGAATCATCAAGCATAGCCAAAGTGCTTACTCCTCGCCTGTGGTGATGGTGCGTAAGAAGGATGATACTTGGAACATGTGTCCAAATTATAGAGTGCTCAACATGTACACCATTAAAGATAAGTTTCCAATTCCAGTCATTGATGATTTGCTAGATGAATTAAATGGAGCTATGTTTTTTACCAAGTTAGATCTTAGATCTGGTTATCACCAAATTTAGATTAAGGAGGAAGATATTTGTAAGACAGCATTTCGGACTCATGAGGGTCATTATGAATTTTTGGTGATGCCATTTGGTCTTACCAATGCACCATCTACATTCCAAAGTTTGATGAATTCCATTTTTAAGAAGTTCTTGAGAAAGTTTGTGTTAGTATTCTTTGATGATATATTGATTTATAGCAAGACTTGGGAAGAACATTTGCAACATGTGGACCAAGCATTACAAATACTTGAAGATCATAAACTCTATGCTAAGACATCCAAGTGTGCTTTTGGTCTTACAGAGGTGGAGTATTTGGGACACATAGTTTCACATGAAGGAGTAAAGGTGGACCCTAACAAAATTAAGGCTATCATGGAATGGCCTATTCCAAAACCATTAAGAAACTGAGAGGATTCTTGGGATTGATGAGGTACTATAGAAGATTTGTGAGAATTATGGTAGTATAGCAGCACCTCTCACTCTATTGAAGAAGGATTCTTTTCATTGGAATGAGTCTGCAATACAACATTTGAGAGATTGAAGGAGGCTATGTGTACAACTCCAGTACTTGCCACTCCTGACTTCACCAAGGAATTCATTGTGGAATGTGATGCTTCTAGAAATGGGATAGGATCAGTGCTCATGCAAGATGGTCAACCAATTGCTTTTTTAGAGTCATCAATTAAAAGGTAAGAATCAACTAAAACCTATTTATGAGAAGGAAATGCTAGCAATACTCCATGCGATTGAAACAATGGCGGCCTTATCTATTGGGTAGACATTTCAAGGTTAAGACAAATCATGATAGCCTAAAATATTTTTTGGAACAATGACTATCTTTTGAAGAGCAACAAAAATGGGTCACTAAGATGTTAGGATATGACTTTGAGATTGTATATAAGAAAGGGAAATAAAATAATGTCGCAGATGCACTGTCAAGGAAGGATGAGAAAGATGAAGCCTTATTGTGTGCCCTTTCAATATTACAAGAAAATTGGGTGGAGGAAGCCAAAGCAGAGTGGCAAAATGATGTTGCGACAAGTAATCTCATTGAGCAATTAAAAAGTGATCCTAGTAGTTCAGATAAGTTTTGTTGGAAGGGATATACTCTTTGGTATAAAGAGCGTTTGTATCTTTGCAAGAATTCCAACCTTAAAATCAAGATTCTCACAGAGTTGCATGAGTCTCCAGTGGGTGGTCATTCAGGATTTTTGAAGACATATCATCGAGTCAAGCAGGATTTCTTTTGGGAGGGGCTAAAGGGTGATGTTCAAACATTTGTGGTTGAATGTTTGGTGTGTCAAAGGCATAAAGGGGAGACAATTAAGACACCAGGTCTCTTGCAACCCTTATCTATTCCTAGCTAGCATTGGGAAGAGGTATCCATGGACTTCATCACAGGGCTTCCCAAATCTAAAGGTCATAATGTCATCATGGTGGTAGTTGATCGGCTCACTAAATATGCACATTTCATTACATTAGCACATCCTTTTACAGCAAGTGCAGTGGCTAAATCTTTTTTGGAGAATATCCAAAAGCTACATGGTACACCTAAAGTTATTGCTAGTGATCGTGATCCTATCTTCACTAGTCACTTTTGGAAAGATTTATTCTCATGTTTGGGTACTCAATTAGCTCTTAGCTCTTCATACCATCCTCAATCAGATGGGAAAATGGAGGTTGTTAACAAGTGTTTGGAAGGATATCTACATTGTTTCACTTCAGAGAAACAGTCTCAGTGGGTAGATTGGCTACCACTTGTGGAATGGTGGTATAACACTTCTTTTCATAGCTCATCAAAAATGTCTCCATTTTTGGCACTTTATGGATATCATCCTCCTTCCATCACATCATCAATTAAGGTGTCCCCAAGAGTTCAGGCAGTAGAAGACCACTTGCTTCATCAACAACAAGTACTTTTAGGACTCAAGGAGAATTTAGCCATGGCACAAAATTGAATGAAACAACAGGCAAACCAACATCGTAGTGAAAGAAGTTTTGAAGTTGGGGATTGGGTCTTCTTGTGATTGCAGCCTTATAAGCAAATCTCACTAAAGAAGCAAAGAAATAATAATAAGTTGCCTCCAAAGTATTATGGTCCATACCAAATCATGCAAAAATCGGTAGTGTTGCCTACAAGCTTGACTTGCCACCAACAACAAAGATACATCCAGTTTTTCATGTTTCCTATTTGAAGAAGGTAATTGGGCATAATATTCCCACTCAAACAACACTTCCCGAGCTGGATGAAGAAGGAAGAATCATTTTGGAACCAGAGTGCATTCATCAAACCACGCACAAAGAAGCTAAGGAATAGAACTATCAGAGTATCTCATCCAATGGAAGAAGCTAAAATTGAAGATGCCACATGGGAAGGATGAGGAGTTTCATTAAAATTCCAACTTGATTAGCATTGAGGGAAATGCTTCTTTGAAGAAGGGGGGCATGCTATGCCCTTAATATTATTGTACATGGGTTATGAATAGTCGACTTGTGGCTATCTTAACTCTCTATTAAGTCATATTATCATTAGTATATTGTTATTTAGTTGTTTAGGTTGGCCTAAGTCTTATATAGGTGTGTCTAAGTCAGCCTAGGTGATATCCTTGGCATAAATAGGTATATATAGGAGGTTGTGAGTCTTATTTCATCATCAAGTGTGAAGTGTGTTCTCATTAGAGATATTTGGAGGTTTTCCCCCTCGAAGTGGCTTGTTATTCTCAGTTATTATCAAGTATTTGCAGCATATTTCATATCATATTCTTCTGTTGTCCAAGTTATTTCATAACAAATTAAGATTATTTTTACAATTGAATTTATATTTTCATATATAGTGTTCACCTTCATTTCTAACACTAGAGAGTTAATTTCATGTAGGAGCATCTACTAGTGTAAGGGCAATCCTAAATCACCCAAAAAAAAGAAGAGTTTCATTTCATGTTGGTAGTTTCTTTGATGTCATTGCATTTTTGGATACCCTTTTTGTCATAATGTAATCCCCAACTTACAATTTTTCTTTTCTATTCTCGGGTTGGAAGATATTGTTAGTGTAATTAATATTTAATTACACTTGCATAACTCTACTTAGGTATTATTTATTTCCTAGGTTAATTAATTCTCATCTTTATATTTTGAGCTATCTTGTTTCTCAAGATAAGATTAGGGTTATGCATAGCTTTGCTTTTATAAAGCAAATAATTATCATGTAATTATTGAATTCTCGAATATTAATGTTGCACATCTTTTTGCAATAGCTTCTGCTTTTTTGTTTTTCTCTTATGTGGAAGGATTATTCTGGTTTGCAAATTTGATCTTGGTTTCTAACATGGTATCAAAGCCTTGATTTGCAAACCCTTCTCAGATTTCTGGAGAGATTCATTGTAGAATCATTTGGGATTCCTTGAGGGTTTTCATACCTCAAGTTTGTCTCTCCATTTTGGTGCTCTTGCATGGTCACTTTCGGCACACGTTGGAGGAAATTTGAGCTCATTTTCGAGTCCAGGGCTATCGAAAAAATCAAGATCGACTTTTGTTTCGCCTGAATTTGACATTTTATGGCAGAGTTATGAGGGTTTCAAGATTTGTCAGATATGGGAGTTGCGAAGTTTCTGGTGCGTTTTCAGGTAGATCGAACCTCACCATCGGATCCAGAGCATCCGAGAGACAAAAAATGACATATAACATGCCCTATTTTGGCATCAGGAGCTTCTGAGGAAAAAAAATTTGTTTTAGAGGTCGTACGGTCTGTGTACGGCCCCTATGCACAATTCTCAAAAAAAATTCTCAGGTTTTTTTAAATTTTTTTCCTACATGCAAAAAAAGAAAATCTATTGTTTTTTTTTAAATCAAAAATCAAAATTTTTGAAGGCAATAGGTTTTTTTTTTAAATTAAAAAGCATTTTTAAAGGTTTTACGGCTTTTACAAGCCTGGGCACAGGGTACCCCCGTACCTTGCCATGGCAGGCCTATACGCCACCATCGGCAAGGCGGGGCCCCACCCACCGCCGGCCATTCTTCAAAACTCTGGCGCCCACTCGAACTCCTTGCCGGCGACCTTCACAGTTTCTGGGCAACTGCAAAAGCTTTTCGGCAGCTTCCAAAAATCTTCGGCGGCAGTGGCATCACCAGCAGAATATTCTGCTGCCTAAAAAATTTCAACAAAATCCTCCCCCTCCCAGCGGCGACAAAGAATATTCTCTATCACTATCAATATTTTGCAGCGAATATTCCAATAGTCATGCAAAACTCCTAGAAGGCCGTCAATTTTTTTTGCAAGGGGGGGCAATTTTTTGCCCCGACAACCAAATGGCCGTCAAATTTACGCTCGTGAATTGCTAACGTCAACATGATGTCAGCGTATGGTCGGCCCTCTTTGCCCCTCCTAGCCCTAATTTTTTCCCAAAGGAGCAGTTTTTTTCTTTTGGTCATAACTTGGGCATACGGTATCAAAATCGGGCAAACAATATATCACCGAAAAGTTGGTTCCAAGCACTTTCTTGTGGTGTTGTTTATTTTCTAGTGTTTTTATTTTTACCTGCATTTATTGCTATTTGAAGTCAGATGTTTATTTTGGACTTCTGAGCTCATAACTTTTTGCCACGATCTCTGATTTTCGTCTTCTTTGCGGCATTGGAAGGTATTTAGGAGCTCTATCTTGATGTCCATGCACCTTTTTCTATATCTATCACAATTTTTTCATTATTCCATATTTTTCCTGATGGGTGTTTTGGAGAATACTTGGATATTTTGGTAGTTGGAAAAGTGAAACCTGAATATCTGCACTTCATTTCAGTACCACTTCATATTATTTTTTGTTTATGCATGTTTAGGATTCTCTCCTTTTACAATCATTGGGTTATTGTAATAAATGAACTGAGATAAAGTTCTATTCAAGGGGGGTTTCTTGCATAATAATCTGATTAGAGTGTGCATGCACTTTGATCTCCATATCCATCTTGTTTTGATGGAAACTCACATGAGTCTATCTGGTTTCTACGTTTCTTTTGGCCACATTTTTTGCTATTGCTTGACACATATCAGATTCATTGGTTCACACTTCAGTTGAGAGATTATGTTTCTTGATCCTCATTGGTTCAGATTCTTCTCAATTTGAGGGCCATGTTTTTATGGTTAATGTTCCAAAGTCTTCATGGTACTCCTTCCCATGGAAGAGTTTCAGTCACATTTTGGCATCGACATCGAGATACACGGTTTCCAGATTCTGTCATCATCTCATCTACTATTGCTTCATAGATTCCAAGGTTGTTCCAGTTTGTGAGTTTTTGAGTGTTTCGTGGCATTGAGTCTGTTGTCACATTATCATGATTCTGGTTTTGGTTTCAGTTGTAGACAGAAGTATCTTTCCTTGCTTGTCGGATTGCGGTTCTAGTGTTACTCCATAGTGTTCTTCCAGTGCTTCTCTACAGCAGTCATCTCATTGTAGGGGGGTTTTGTCCCACTATTTAATTACACTTTGCATAAGTTTACTTAGGTAATTATTTAATTCCTAGGTTAATTAGTTGTCATCCTTATCTTGTTGAGCTATCTTGTTGCTCAAGATAAGATTAGGGTTGGCATCTTTTCTTTTATAAAGAAAATATTTATCTTATAATGATAAAAATTATCGAATAATATTATGTTGCACATTCTTTTGCAACCTCTCTGCTTTTTCAAATTTTCTCTTCTGTGGAAGGTCTTTTCGGTTTGCAAATCTGATCTTGGTTTCTAACAGATATTGCAGTTTTAGTCTCCTAGAATTGCACCTGAAAACCTTCCAAGTCAGATTTGAGGCACTAAATGGTCCTGAAATGGCCCCAAAACTTTCTAAAATTGACATAGCGGAATTTGAGCACATTCTTGACTCTGAGACCTTTCCAACAGTTCAAACGGTTTGAAACACAGAGTCTCGGATCAAAAGTTATGGCTCTCAGAAGTTGGCGCACTTTCTAGAGGATACTAATTTTTGAATGTTCTTTTGAAATTTGAATTTCAAGTTGTAATTTTTGGCGCCAAACCGCCAAAACTCAAATTTGAATGTTGTTTTGGCTTCAAACTCAAAAGGAAGCTCTATTTATGGGTAGCTTTTTAGGGGACAAGTTTGCACAATGCGGAAGGGGTTATTTTGTAATTTTATGTAACTCGCATATGTTATAGAACTTGAGGATTTGAGATCCTCCACATGTAAGAAGTCCATTATTTGAATAATAAAATTATTCTCTTGTTTTGTGAGTTATTTTATGTGTCTCAGGTTGCACCCTCGCTAGGTAGTATCAGAGTGGGTTTTCTTAAGTGTGTGGACAAATCACTGATCATGAGGTAGTTCGCACCAGGACCATGGTTGTGGGTTCAAGATATTCAAGATGCCTCCAACAGTGGTTCCTGGTAGGCGTGGGGGTGGTAGAGGTGATAGAAATTCTAGTGGAAGAGATCCATTGGTAGTCGAGGGTTTCAGAGCCCTCCAAAGACAGATTGATGTGTTGCAGGAGCAATTGAGAAGAGGGTTAAACCAGAGAAGGAGAGAAGAAAGTGAGGATGAAGAAGAGGAGGAAGATTTAGATGTATCTAAGAGGAAGAAGAAGCAATTGATCAAGATCAAATGTAGCTAATCAAGGCCATTTCAAAGATCAAGAAAAGACCCATAGCAGAAGTCCCTAGTTATTCTGGAAGTCTAAACCCAGAAGAGTTGATCGACTAGATTAATGAGCTAGAAGAATATTTTGAGTATGAGGAAATAGATGAACTAGAATAGGTTAAGTTTGCAAAAATAAAGTTGAAGGGCCATGCCCGTATTTGGTGGAAAGAGGCCCAGTTGGAGAGGAATCAAAGAGGAAAAGGCAATATTGTCAGATGGGATCGAATGGTTAGATCTCCTAAATAAATTGCAAGGGTTGAAGCAAGGAAGCAGATCTTTGAAAGAGTACATAGAATATTTTCACAAGATGATCATCAAAACAGGCCATGCAGAGGCCAACAAGGAGAAAGTAGCCTGTTATCTTAATGGGTTGCGACTGAGCATTCAAGAGGAACTGAACCTAGTCAGAATGACCACCATTGAGGATGTGTACCAGTTTGCTCTGAAAGTTGAAGAGAATTTGAACAAAAGATTTGGCAGCAAGCAAAAAGGTTGAGGAAATCAAAGTGGAAAGGGTAGTGGAAGATCTTCTGGAAGTAGAAATGATGATAAGAAGAAAAATGAAGATGTGGGCACCAGTCGAAGCCAAAAGAATGATAACTTCTACTACTCTCATAATCAAAATAGTGGTGATCAAAGAGGTAGAGAACGAGGGAGATCTGGACAAGGATCTAGAAGAGGTGGCTTCAAAGGAACGTGTTTCCAGTGTGGTGAAGAAGGGAATCGAGCCTATGAATGTCCACAACACCAAGGAAGGGCAGACAAAAGGCCAGAAGGTTGTGGAATGGTTGCGCATGAAGATGAGGAGGCCCAATATAGACATTCAGATGATGCTGAAACGGGAGAAGCCCTAGTGATTAGAAGAGCCTTAGTGACTAAAGAGAAGGATCCAAAACAGAGGAAGAATTTTTTCTGCACAAAGTGCAAGTGTGAAGGAAAATGTTGTGATATCATTATTGATAGTGGGAGCACCAATAATCTGGTGTCAGAGGAGATGGTTACAAAGTTGAAGCTGAAGAGGGAGAGGCATCCACACCCATATCGGATTGTTTGGTTGCAGAAAGACCACAAAGTTCTGGTCAATGAGCAATGCCTAGTAAAGTTCCATGATGAGGTACTCTGTGATATCATCCCCATGGATGCATGTCACATGTTTTTGGGGAGGTCGTGGTAGTTCAACAGGCGAGCTATACATGATGGCCATGCAAACACTTATTCCCTAACAAAGGATGGGGTTCGCCATAAGTTGAAACCCCTGAAGGATACCAAAGAAAAGGTATGCAGTAATGCTAGAATCTGTTATGTTGATGGAAGGAAATTTTTAGAAGGTATGAAACATGAGCATGTGTGTTATGCATTGATTCCTAGAATGGGTAAGGAGGGTAGTAAAAAGGTACTAGTAGAATTTTTTGGGTTGTTGGATGAGTTTTAGGATATTGTTTCTGATAATGTACATGAGGGTTTACCACCAGTAAGGAAGATCAGTCATCAAATTAACTTGATTCTTGGAGCCAATTTTCCAAATAAGGCAGCTCAAAGAATGACTCCAGAAAAAAATGAGGAGTTGAATAGACAAGTTCAGGAGTTGTTGAGAAAGGGTTTGATATGGGAAAGTTTGAGCCCATGTGCAATACCTGCAGTACTAACACCGAAGAAGGATGGGAAGTGGAGGATGTGTAGAGACTCCCAGACCATAAACAAGATAACAATCAAGTATAGATTTCCCCTACCAAGGATGGATGACTTGATGGATTTTTTTAGTGGAACTCAGTACTTCACAAAGATTGACCTGAAGAGTGGATATCACCATATCAGGATTCGAGAGGGAAATGAATGGAAGACTTCCTTCAAGACCAAAGAGGGCCTGTACGAGTGGTTAGTCATGCCTTTTGGGCTAACCAATGCACCAAGCACATTCATGCAACTCATGAATGAGGTACTAAAATAATTTCTAGGAAGTTTTGTCATTGTGTATTTAGATGATATTTTTATTTTCAGTAGAAATTTGGATGAGCATTTGATGCATATTCAAAGAGCCTTTGAGAAGTTAAGAGGAGAAATTGTTGATTAATCTAAAGAAGTGTGGTTTTGTGAAGAAGGAATTAGTGTACTTGGGGTTTTTTGTCTTGGAAGAAGGTCTCAAGATGGACCCAAAGAAGGTGAAGGCTATTCTAGAATGGCCTACCCCAAGAACTGCTACTGAGGTGAGATATTTCCATAGTTTGGCCAGTTTTTATAGAAACTTCATTAGAAACTTCAGTAGTATTTGTGGACCCCTGACTAAAACAATGAGAGGGGATAGAAAAGAGTTCAAGTGGAGCACTGGAGCAGCAAAAAAAATTGAACTCTTGAAGAAGAAGGTGACATAGTAACCTGTTCTAGCCCTCCCGAATTTCAACAAGGTGTTTCAGGTGGATTGTAATGCTAGTGGTTGCGCCATTGGAGTAGTGTTGAGCCAAGAAGGTAAACCCATTTCCTATTTCAGTGAAAAGTTAAATGATGCCAAGAGAAATTATTATGTATATGATTAGGAATTTTATGTAATAGTTCAAGCATTAAAGAAATGGAGGCATTATCTGTTGCCAAAGGAATTTGTTCTATATACTGATCATCAAGCATTGCAGTACCTGAATAGTGAGGGAAAACTAAATCAAAGGCATATGAAATTGGTAGAATTTTTGCAGAGCTATACATTTGTTCTAAAGCATAGGAGTGGGAGGTCGAATACGGTTGCAAATGCCTTAAGTAGAAGGTAGACATTGATGACAAAGATGCAGATCGAAGTGGTTGGGTTCAATGAACTCAAAACCTTGTACCCTAAAGATCTTGATTTGCAGAGGCTTGGAAAGCTTGCAAGGAGCCTGTTACAGTGGACAGAACAAGGTGGTTGGATTTCATAATCCAGGATGGAATGTGCTTTAAGGGAAGTCAATTGTGTATCCTAAGGAGTTCCATGAGGGAGAACTTGATAAATGAGAATCATAGTGGAGGAATGGCAGGACATTTTGGTCGAGATAAGACCATTACCATTATCAGTGAGCATTATTATTGGCCTTAGTTGTCACAGGATGTGAAGAATTTTGTGCAAAGTTGCAAGGTATGTCAGATGGCTAAGGGAGTGAGCTAGAATACAAGTTTGTATTAGCCCTTACCTTTACCAGAGAGGTCATGGGAGGATATAAGTATGGACTTTGTTCTTGGTTTCCCAAGGACACAAAGAGGGAATGATTCAATCTTTTTGGTGGTTGATAGGTTTTCAAAGATGGCACATTTCATTCAATTCCAAAAGACCCACGATGATGTCCACATTGCCAATTTTTTCTTCAGAGAGGTGGTGAGGCTACATGGTCTACCAAAGAGTATTGTCTCAGATCATGACACCAAATTTGTGGGATACTTCTAGAGGACCTTGTGGAAGAAGCTGAAAATAGAGTTGAAGTTCAGTTCTACACACCATCCACAAATAGATAGGCAAACAAAGGTTGTGAATAGAAGTTTTGGTAACCTACTGAGATGCTTGGTAGGAAATAAACCCAAGCGATGGGACTTGATCTTACCCTAGGTAGAATTTTCTTACAGCAATTATGTCAACAGAAGCACTGGTAGATCACCGTTCCAGATTGTGTATGGAGGCAACCCTAGAATAGCTCCAGAATTGAGGAATATGGACCAAGAGAAGAAGATAAGTGCCGAAGCCAAAGATTTTGCAGAGCACATCAAGAATACACATGAGAAGGTAAGAGAACATATTAACAAGATGAATATGCAGTATAAGGCCAAGGAAGATCAGAAAAGGAGGAATACAGAGTTTTAGATTGGTGATAAAGTAATGGTCCACTTAAGGAAATAAAGGTTTCTAGTGGGAACCTATAACAAACTAAAGATGAAGAAATTCGGTCCCTGCAAGATTTTGAAGAAGCATGATTCAGGGAATACATATGAGGTAGAGTTGTCAGATGGAGTCAACATTTCCCCTGTGTTCAACATTTCAGATTTGATAGAGTATCATGAAGGTGGCGCAGAGAAAGCACCAGCAATAGGGCAGTATGGCATTCCAGCACCTCCTTCAGAGAAGGAGGAGATTAAAGCAATCCTGGATAGCCATGTGGGAAGGAGTACCAGAAATAGGCCGTATGAAGAATATCTAGTGAAATGGAGAGGAAGGCATGTGGAAGATTCATCCTGACTATTTAAAGCAGAGGTTGGTTGTTTGGGTTTTCCTCAACCATTTGAAATGTGATAGGGTCACTTCTCAAATTACCTTGGGTATCTGATGCAAGAGCATCCAGTGGTGTAAGGGCAATCCTGCATCACCCAAAAAAAAAAAAGAGTTTAATTTCATGCTGGTAGTTTCTTTGATGTCTTTGCATTTTTGGATACCCTTTTCATCATAATGTAATCCCCAACTTATAGTTTTTCTTTTCTATTCCCAAGTTGGAAGATATTGCAGTTTTAGTCTCCCAGAATTGCACTTGAAAACCTTCCAGGTCATATTTGAGGCACTAAATGGTCTTGAAATGGCCCTGAAACTTGCCAAAATCAACATAGAAAATTTTGAGCACATTCTTTACTCTGAGACCTTTCCAACAGTTCAAACGGTTTGAAAAATAGAGTCCCCGATCAAAAGTTATGGCTCCCGGAAGTTGGCGCACTTTTTAGAGGATACTAATTTTTGAATGTTCTTTTGAAATTTGAATTTCAAGTTGTGATTTCCGGCGTTAAACTGCCAAAACTCAAATTTTAATGTTTTTTTGGCTCCAAAATCAAAAGGGAGCTCTATTTATAGGGGGGTTTCTAATTTTTGGGTAGCTTTTTAGGGGACAAGTTCGCACAATGCGGAAGGGGTTATTTTGTAATTTTCTGTAACTCACATATGTTGTAGAACTTGGGGATTTGAGATCCTATGCATGTAAGAAGTCCATTTTCTGAATAATAAAATTATTCTCTTGTTTTGTGAATTATTTTATGTGTCTCGGGTTGCACCCTCATCATAATTTCATTGTATCAATGATAGATGAAGAAATCTTTATAATAGTATGCTACTATTAACATATGCAACCAAGATAAAACATGTGGCATCCTACCATAAACTATACAAATTCAGATCTAAGTGACATCAAGAGAACTTTATAGAAAAAAGAAATCCATCTTATCCCACCAAGTCCAAGAGGCTTGTTTGATACAATAGAGAAATTTCATAAATTTACATACCAAACAAGTATCTTTTGTAAACTCTTGAAATACCTCCATGTATAACTCTTCCTAAAGATTCCCATATAGAAAAAAACTCTTCATGTTCATCTTATATACTTCCAATATATAGGAAGGAGTCGAATAGATGGATTACTATAGGAAGGATTCAAATAGATGGAGTTTATTTTTACAAATGAGAATAGGTTTCACCATGTTCAATGTATGGATTTTTTTTTTTTCCACAACTCTCTCCTTAAACTTATCAATACTACCATCTACAACATAGTTGGTTTGGTAGATCCACTTGCAACAAACCCATTTTCTAATCTTGAAAAGTTGAATCAGTAACAATATAGTTCATTTTTCTATAAATTCATTCAAAACCAAGACATTTTTTTATTACACCTAGTTAATGGTTGGAATTCTTTCCGAGCCTTGGAAAAATCTATAAGTGTTGGATTCTTCAATCTATCACATGTTTACCCAGAGCTCTACAAGGTATTGAGATTATTTTATTTTTCAAAAATGTCAATCATTATTTTGAGTTTCTCTAAAACCCCTTTATCCAACAAAGCTTTAGCAATTTGTATGTTAGTTATTATTTTGGAGATCAAATATCTTTTAACCTTAAAAAGAGCAAACAAGTTGACTATTTACTTTTAAGCCCTTTATCAACCTTCAGTTATTCAAATGATTAATCTTCTTGATAATTTAACATATAGTTGCACCATGAGTGTAGGATTTGAATAAAACCTATCTTTATAGCACTCTTGGAGAGTTGAATTGACTTTGGTCTAAACTGAATTGACAAAGTTTGGGTAGAAAATCTAATGCCTCTATGAAATTTGGCTTTATCTATAAAGCATTATCATGCTTGTTTGGAAATAAAATCTTGCATGGTGAGAATCTAGATGCAGTCTTACTGAACGCATTTCATCAATGCAATATGGAGCCATGATGCGAGTTGATTGATTATCCATTTGCAATTTAGCATCCATTTGCATTATTGAAATCTTGAACTTGTGTGAGATATTATTGATGGGAGCTTTTATCCATTCTAGTTTAGAATTGTGGATGTTATATGATTATTCAGTCGGGTTTCTTTGAACATTATCATATTCCTTTCTATTTGAACATGGTACATAGAAATCAATTATAGAAAAGTGTCACTAATAGACTAATAGGGAGTAATAATACTAGCAATAGTACCTTGGTGTTAATGGGTATGCCAAAGATGTGTGGAATGTCAATTAGGAAAAATTTTGGTCTATTTTTTGCATACATTTGTGTAGTATACATGAGGTCAATTGATAGGTCATTTATAAAATGATGTTTTTTGTGAAACAAATGTCTCAATGGAGAAGTGATAGCTTCAAATCAACTATGCATCACTTATAGGGATCTGAACACAACTAAAATAAAACCTTTGAATCATGAAGATAATTAGGTTCTATTGCAAATAGGGTCAATTTATGTTTGCAATAGGGAGAGAGGAGAGATAAGGATAGAAAGAGGGAGAGATATAGGGGGAAGAGTGAGAGAGAGGGATATAGGGGTAAGGAGATAGAGATAGAGATAGAGATAGAGATAGAGATAGAGATAGAGATAGAGATAGAGATAGAGATAGAGATAGAGATAGAGATAGAGATAGAGATAGAGATAGAGATAGAGATAGAGATGGAGATGGAAATGAAAATGAATATGGAGAAGGAGAGGGAGAGATAAATATAGAGAGAGGATAGAGGGATAGATAGATATGGAAGAGATAAATATAGAGAGGGAGAGAGAATGATAGAATTAGAGAGGGATAGATAGAAAGATAAAGATAGACATGGGAAGTGATATATAAAGGTAGAGAGGAAAATATATAAGGATAGAGAGATATGGAGAGGTAATGAGATAGATATAAAGGGAGAGATAGAGATAGAGAGCCAAAGAGATAGATATAGAGATAGAGCTAGAGATAGGGAGGGAGAAACTAGGAGTGTGTGTATGAGTAAGAGAGAGATAAATATTTATAAATAGATAGAGAGGAAGTGAGGGAGGGAGAGAAGTAGATAGATATATAAAGAGGGAGTGATAGGGAGAGAGATGGGGAGAGGGAAATATAAGGATAGAAAGATGGAGAGCTATGGATATAAGGAGAGAAAGAGAGATATATATATAATTGAGGAAATATTGAGGGGTGAGAGAAAGAAAAATAAAGAGAGCAATAAATATATAGAGGGAAAGATGGAAGGAAAGAGGAAGAGAGAAAGGTAGAAATAGAGATAGAAAGAGGAGGAGATGGAGAGAGAAATATAAAGATATAGGAAGTGATATATAGATAGAGGTAGAGAGAGGGATATGTATAGAGAGTGAGAGAGATGGAGTGAATAAGAGATATATAGAGATAATGAGATATACATAGAGAGGGAGAGGGAGGGGGAGAGATGGGAAGATATAGATAGAGGGGGAAAGAGAGATAAATGAGGTAATAGAGACAAGTAATAAAGAGAGAGGGAGAGAGATAGAGATAGAGATAGGGAGGGATAAATAGGGAGTGTATGTGTGAGAGTGAGAGAGACGGGGAGGGAGAAACAAGGAGTGTGTGTGTGTGTGTGTGTGTGTTTGTTTGTGCAAGAATGAGAGATATTCAATATAGAGATGGAGATGGATATATATAGAGAGAGAGAGAGATAGAGGGAGGGAGGGAGAGAGGGAGAGAAATAGAGAGAGGATAGAGTAGAGAGATATAGAAAGAGAGAGTGATAGGAGAGAGAGAGAGATATAGAGATATATAGTGGGAAATGTAAGAGGGGAGAGAGAGAGAGAGAGAGGTATATGTAAGGATATGGAGATAGGGGAAGAAATCAATATGGTGATGGAAATGGAGATGGAGAGAAAGAGGGGAGAGAGAAATAAAGATAGAAAGAGGGACAGACGAAGAGAGAGGGAGAGAATGAGAGAGGGAGAGATGGAGGGATAGAAAGAGATAGGAAGTTATATAGAGAGAGAGGTAAGGAGAGGTACATCTATGGGGAGATAAATATAAAGAGAGATATAAATAGAGATATCTCTTTATATCTCTATCTCCCTCTCTATCTCTATGTTTCTCATTATCTATCAATCTCTCTTCCAGGTCCTCCTATTTCTCTCTATATTTGTCTTCCTTTCTCTCTTACTCTATCTCTCTTCATCTCTTTCCCTCTCCCTATCTCTCTCTCTCTCTATGTTTCTCATTATCTATCAATCTCTCTTTCAGGTCTCCCCCCTTATTTCTCTCTATATTTGTCTTCCCTTCTCTCTTACCCTATCTTTCTTTATCTCTTACTCTATCTCTCTTTATCTCTTTCCCTCTCCCTATCTCTCTCTCTCCCTTACTTTCTTTTTCTATCCCTATTTATTTCCCCCTCTTTGTTTCTCCCTTCCCCTCTTTATCTCTTGATCTTTCTACCTCTATATATATTTGTGTCTCCTATTTCTCTTTATCTCTTTATCGATCTATCTCCCTCTCTATGTGACTATCTATATATTTCTCTCCTCTTCTCTCTTTTCCTTTCTTTCTTTATCTCTCTTCCTATCTATATATCTTCATCCCTCCCTCTTTATTCCTCTATATCTCTACCTCTATCTTTGTATCTCTCTTTTATCTCTCTATATCTTTGTCTCCCTCTCGATCTCTCCATCTCTCTATTTCTCTTTCTCTCTATCTTTATATCTCTATCTCTACCTTTTTTTCTCTCTTTTCTCTTTTTGTAGCTCTCTCCCTCCCTTTATCCCTCTATTTCTATCTTTGTTTCTCTCTCTCTAGCTCTCTCTATCTATAGATGCCTCTGGTTTTTTGTTGCTTTTGGGTGGGCAATTAAATTGTTTTATCTTTACTACCACTATCTTTTTCGTTAAGGGTTTTAGGTACCCTACAAAACCTATTTATCGTTAATAAAAAACTCTCAATGGATGTGTTATCCTTGGATTGCTAGCACAAAACAACTAACCAAAAGTTAGCTTCTCTCTCTCACACTCTATAACTTTTAATTTAGATTTTAAGTTTGAAATTCATTGAATTGTATAAATAAAAATAAAAATTCAAAATAGAATTATTATACTAGAAATTAAAATATAATAAGACAAATAATTGTAAACTGAATAAATTTTTAATTATTACTTGTAATTTCATAAATAAATAAATAAATTCAAACCTAAAGTTAAATAAAAAAATAAAATAGAATAAAATGAATGCAAAGTCAAAATATATCAAAATCTAAATATTAATAAACATAATGATTTTAAAAAATTAATAATAAATAATAAACTTATTAAGTTAGTAAATGATTATATAAAAAAAGTAAAATTAATTTGTAATTTATTATAATTGAAATAATAAAATATGTACTTAAAAATATAATTAATATATTACAAACAATATTAGCATTAATTCAAAGATAAACTCAATATTAGCAAAAAAAATATTATAAAATTGAGGTAAATATAGTTAAATTATTAAATAAATTAATTTAAAAAAATTAAAACTATACTTCAAATAAAATATTAAAAATAAAAATAAATTATATTAAAATTGTTTAAATTAAAATTTTAACTTTTATATTGAAATTACAACACCAAAATTTAAAAATTTAAAAATAAAATGAAACATATTTAAAAATAAAATATCAATTGATAATTTATTGATTTATGTAATTCAACTCTCTCTCCCACACACACATACACCTATGTATGTATGTACATACGTATACTTATATATGTGTATGTGTGTGTGTGTGTATATATATATATATATATATATATTATAATATTATTAAAATTTTCATATAATATATTTATATATTATAATCAATTATTTATATTATATATATATATTATTTATTATTTTAAAAAAAATAAAATAAAGTTTATTATTTATATAGTATATTTTTTATGAATTATAATATAATATTTATTAAACTATTAAAAACAAAAATAATATTTAAAATGTTCTAAATATATAATTAACTATTTATACATTGTATTTATTATTTATATATATAATTAAAAGAAAAAAATAGTTGCATTCTTATCTTGTCTTTTCCTAAAGCTAAGACTAGATAAGAGTTATTTTTCTTTAATTATATATTATATTTTTTAAAATTTTAGAAAATATAAAGTTGAGATCATTTTAAAAGCATATCCACTTCATATAGGGAACGACTCAATAATAGTTTGAATTAAAATATTCTTTCAAGACATGTAGTGTTGGGTACCTACATTTTTAGCATTGTAATAAAAATATTTATTGTGTAGTTCATAGATGATTGATGACAACAATTTAGAGGTATGGCAGGATACAATTTGAGATTATTATAGTTGTTATGGTTGATGTTGACCTCATATTAATAGAAGTGACAACTTAAGGAGCATAGTTGAAGTTGAGTTTTTCATAAGAAAAAATATTTGTTAAATATTGATTAGCAAAAGATTTGATGCAGGAGAATTCAGGTACAAGTGCAATCAACATCTACTAAAACAATATTTATATTCATTGTGGCAATATTTTTGCTTCAATTTTGACATTCATTTTTAGGTGTGAAATTTAATCCAGTTTCGATGGTCAATTTTGACGAAGATCGAATGACATTATCATCAATGGCTGATGAAATGTCATGTTTCAATTCTAATTCTGCACAAGCATTTTATTATCACAATATCCAATAGATTTAAATTGGTTGATTATGACCTTGGAGAAACTATATTTATTTGTTCAATTCCTCAAAGAGTTTGAATGTCAAATTGTCCATATTGAACATTTGACTTTTGGTCATTTTTGTTTAAAATTAATTCAATTCTATTAATTAATCAAGGAGTATGAATATTCATAATGGAAGATAAAATCAAGAAGAGATAGGGTCATGGTTTTTTAATGGAATAAACTAGGAAATCCAAGGTCCCATGTAGTAGAGGAGATTTGAACAACCAAGAAAGAAAATGGGGAAGAAGCCAAGAAGTCGCAGCCAAGGAAGAGAAGATGCTAATGATAAAAAACAAACAAATATGCATCGTAGGATAGAGAGAAAAGGGGGGCACCTAGAGAGTAGATAGAAATGAAGGAGAAGGAAAGTGAAAAAAAATTAAGATGAAATGAAGATCGGGCCAAGGAGTAAAAGGGAGTTTTTGAGTCAATTTGAAATCTAAATTTATTAATATATTTCCTATAGAGAAGAATATGGGTTGCAACAGTAAGAATGGGGAGGCATAACACATGCATAGAGAAGTGTTGAAGGTGGGCACCATATGTCATAGCAAGTGAATTAAAATAAAACAGAGCAATAGGAAATGTATACTAATCAGAGGGATAGTTGTGGGAGATAGAATGTGTAGAGGAGAGAGTTTGATAAAGAAATGAATGCCAATGGATTGGCAGGTTGTAACTTGAAACTTGAGGAATGTTATGATTTAGTGCCTATGAATAATATAATGAATTTGGAACTAAGTTTGAATGTAAGTAATTTTTTTTTTTTTTGGAATATTTATTCTAATCAAATTGTTTCTATTGTTGTGTGAAATTTTGAATTTGATTTTAATTGACAAATGGAATTGTCATATTGAATTATTGCCTAATGACAAAGGATTGTTGGTTTTCATTAATTGGTATTGAATTGGGAGTTTGTATTTGTTTTTCATCAAATCGTATCAAAGTGAGGGGTTCTAAGTGCATAGGTAGATTGTTGAACATGAGGAAGCCTATGTAAGGACCTATGGGTCTAGAGAGTGAATTTAGAAGAGTTTTAAGTATATAGGTAGAGCATTAAATTTGAGGCAACCTATAGAGGAAGCATGGTGAAGAAGCTGTGAAGATGCAAAGCATGAGATGTAAGATGGGGATGAGTGAGAGGAAGAAGATGAGATAAGTCATGAGGAGACCAATGATAATTTTATTCTAGAAACAATATTAGGAAGAAGTAGAAAATTAAAGTTTCATGAAGAGATGGGAAAGATCCAGGCTAAGTTAGATGTATTCGAAATGAATATTGGAGAAGATGAGAGAATATTGGAAAAGAGAATCAAGAAGAAGAACATTCTCTTGAAAGAGGACAACAGAAATAAGAGTAGAAGAAAAGAGTGTTGCATCCAAAGATGGAAGAAGAAAGATGTGAGAGCAGACCCTACAGATGTAAATGAACAAGAAAATAAGAGAGGAAATGAAGAAAATAAGATTATGGACTTGGAGAGTTCTAAATTTGATGAGAAGATTGGATGATCTCTCATTGGAAGAAGAGATAAAATTGATAGATATACTATTTGAAAGGAAAATGTTGGATGAAAGTGATAAGAAGATGAAGGAAAATGAAGAAGAGAGAAGGGAAGAGAAGATAGCAGTAGAGGATGGAAAGAATGAAGATGTAGTTGTGATTGCAATGATAGAGCTTGAAGATGTTGCAGTAGATGATGAGGAGGGAAAATTTGTAGCACCGATATAAGAGGCAAGTTTTAATAGATTTTTTAATTTAGTGATGAGGAAGTTGATATGAAATTGCATATTGTTGAGGTGAATAAGAAGCTAGTGCAAGTAGATAGAAAGAAAGATCATATAGTTGCAGATTGGTATGCGGATGTTGCATATTTGTATGTAGAAGTTGTAGAGGATATTGCAAAGGAAACTTGGTGGAGGTAGTTGGTTAGTGGTGGGGGATCCCATGAAAGATGAGAAGAATGGAGAGTTTATTTTGTGGAGGAGGGTGGAATATGGTAGATATGAGTCCACGATAGGGAAGAATAGTATACAGAAAAGTTGTGAGAGGAGGGTGACAGTTGTTTCAGAAAGATGCTAGGAAAAGAGGAGAAAAATTAAATGTGTGCACCAGATTCAATGATGGAGTTTGTTGTAGGTTAGTTGCAACCTACAAGGGTAGTTCAACTATTCAACTCCACCTTTGTGAGCCTATGCTCACAATATTTCAACTTGGCATGTCTGATGTAGGAGCATCTGAGTACAAGCGCAATCAACATCGACCAAAAAAATACTTTTATTTGTCATGGCAAGGTTTTTTTCAGTTTTAGTATTCATTTAGAGGTACAAAAATTAATCCAATTTTGATGGTCAATTTTGACAGAGATTGAACGACATTATCATCAATGGTTGATGAAATTTCGTGTTTCAATTTTAATTCTGCATGGGCATTTTATTATCACAATATCTGATCGATTTAAAATGGTTGATTATGACCTTGGAAAAACTATATTTATTTGTTCAGCTCCTCCAATAGTTTCAATGTCAAATTGACCATATTGAACATTTTATTTTTAGTCATTTTTGTTTAAAATAAATTCAATTTTATTAATTAATCAAGGAGTATGAATATTCAGAATGGAATAAATGAAATCAAGAAGAGATTGGGTCATGGTTTTTGAAAGGAATAAACCAGGAGAACTAAGGGCCCACACAGCAGAGTAGATTTGAACAGCCAAGAAATTAAATGGGGAAGAAAACAACAAGTTGCAAACAAGAGAAAGCAGATGCTAATGATAAAAAAATAAAACAAATATGGATCATAGGATAGAGAGAAAAGGGAGATGGTTGGAGAGTAGATAGAAATGAAGGAGAAGATTAGAGGAGGTTGTGCCACAGTTGCAGTAGCAAGTGCAGAAAAATTAAGATGAAATGGAGGTCGCACCAAGGAGTAAAAGGGAGTTTTTGAATGAGTTTGAAATCTAAATTCATTAATATGTTTCATGTAGAGAAGAATATAGGCTATTATTGTAAGAATGGGGAGGCATAACTCATGCACAAAGAAGTGTTGGAGTTGGGTGTCATATGTCATAGCAGGTGAATTAAAATAAAATAGAGCAACAAGAAATGTATACTAAGAAGAGGGATAGTTGTGGGAGATAGAATGTGCAGAGGAGTGAGTTCAATATAGAAATTAATGCCAATGGACTGGAAGGTTGTAACTTGAAACTTTTGGAATGTTATGATTTAGTTTCTATGAATAATATAATGAATTTGCAATTGAGTTTGAATGTAAGTAAATTTTAATTTTTTGGAATATTCAATCGATTGGAAAATGAATCAAATTATTTTTATTGTTGTGTGAAATTTTGAATTGGATTTCAATTAACAAATAAAATTGTCATATTGAATTGTTGACTAATTGCGAGACAAGGGGTTGTTATTTTTCATTAATTGGTATTGAATTGGGAGTTTGTATTTGTTTTTCATCATGATTTATTTTTAAAGATTTTTGGTTGATTTTGTGTTTGATAATGAAATAAAATAAAATAATTCTTAACTTAATAAATATTAATTGTAAAAAAGAGAGCTCAATTTCTAAATTATACTAGTTATAGTTGTTTTAGTTCAAAAAAAAATTATTTTCTCTTTATTTTTTTTATTTTTTTAGGAAAAAGGCATATGAGCCTATATATTATATTATAATAAAGATAATAGATGTATACAAAAATTTCCATAGAATGCAAGAGAGTTAGATTTTCAAGCTAGATTAAATAGCATAAAATCATTTTGAAATTATTTTATTCTATTTACATTGTTAATGTGAAGTGAGTGTGTAAATAAAAAATCTCAAATAATTAATAACAGAATCTTGAAGGCAGAATCCTCACCCTTGAGGATAAAATGGAGAAAATTTGGGATACTGTGATGAGAGGTGGGGAGGTTTCTAAATTTTTTCGTAAAATTGATTCTACTGGTGTGATCTCTCCTATGGTTAGTGCCAAGAAGCATAAAGATAGTGCTCATGTTGAAGAGATCAGTGTTGCTGGTAAGTTGATGGGGGAGGAGGAAGTTGTTGGGGAGGGTGGGGAGAAAGATATTGTTTTGATTAATGAGGTGAATACGAATGGACCTAGGGATAGGATGAGGAACAAGACTAAAGCTAAGGTTGGGGCTTCTGGTATAGAGATTTCTAATGTTCTGGATGATGCTCAGAAGGTTGTAGCAAGCGACGTGGAGGTAGTAGATATTCTAAAAAATATGTAGTGTTGATGGTTGGGGTTCTACTTTTTGGTTGATTTTTTGTTGTTGGGTCGTTGTTGTATTGGAATCAAGGAACACTGAGAGGTGGGGTGAATCAGTGTTCTACAAACTTTAACATTATTAATTTGATCTCTAAACCACTTACAACATTGAACCAAAAGAAATATGTAAGCACAATCAACCACAACACCATAACACAAGGATTTTTATGCGGAAACACTATTAGGTAAAAAACACGGTGGAGGTCAATCCACAATTTGAGTACTCAAATATAAGTATTTTATAAAATGGGGAATGCACATGCATTCAGGCACACTACCTAGAGCTCACTACTCAAAATAAGGAAGGCTCACTACCTTATAAAAGATTTGGATTACAACCAAAGATTTGAACTGAGATAGTAGCATCTACCAATGCTTGATTATAGTTCTGGTTAGGCTCATGGATTGGGTTCTGGACCTTCTATCTGATTCTGCACTTCTGCTCTATTTTGCTTCAATTTGCTTCATAAAATCCTCTTCTGCACAAGTGAAATTGTGCATAATCGCTCAACTACCCTTCTGATATTCGCAACATACATCAACTTACTTCGAACACACTCCAAAATGAAATGATCAATCGCTTATATATATCTGTGACTAAAGATTTAATCGCTTCAAGTCGGCTTCGGTAAAATAGAAAATTATTACCAACTGTCGGATCAAATCATGAATAATATTTAATGCGCATCCACCAAAGTCAGCCACAACATAGTAAGGACCCAAAACAAAATTTCCAACATGAAAATACTCCAAAAAAATTCACCTCAAACATCCGCAACACGCCACATACACTTAGTTGGCCTTCTAGCACTATTAAGCAGAAAATTAATCTACCAAATCTCCTAACTCGTACACCAATTGATGCGACAACACAAAACTCAAGAATAAGATATTTCAGATACCCAATGACCTTCCCTAAGATCCACAACCCAAACTAATAAACTGGTAATGCAAATGAATTGACAGATTCAACTTCAGTCAGATACCCTGTTCTTTACTCTGTCTTTCGGTATGGATAGATACTGAAGTGCGAACTAGATCAATGATTTAGGTTGCCATCAATAACAACACCAGAAGCCATATGCCAACATGTTGTTGGGTTTTTTTATGCTTAGTTTTTTTTTCATAAGTTTCAGCTATTTAAAGGGTTTTGGGCCCCTTCAAAACCTGTATTTTACCTCTAATCAAAAACAATATTTTAATCTATAAATTTTTTCATCATGTAAAAAAATCTCAAATAATTAATAACAATATTTTTTAATATATTAATTTTTCATCATGTGACTCACATGAGAGGTAAAATATTTGCAATAAAATTCATTGAGTCCTCCAAGAACTCAACAAATTGGAACCCATACATATACAACTAAAATATCTCTACTACTTTATGGAATAGCTATTTTATTTAGTTTTACTTATTAAGAGTTATTTCATAGTTTTATTTATTTTCAAATATATGATTACGTTTTAGTTTTCATTTACATTTACACAATCATCATATAAGAATCAATGATTTTTTTATTCTTTGATCTCTCTCCTGCTAGATGAATAGGACAACTGAGAGGGGGTTGAATCAGTTGTATATTTTTAAAACATCAGAAACCCTCATTAACATTCAGATCTATAGTAGTTCTTAAACCCTTATCCACCATTAAACCCTTAGCATGCATTAACAAAATTTAAGCATGTAAATTAGTAATGCAAACACATAAAACACATAAGAACATCATATTTATGTGGAAAATACAAGAAGGGAAAATCCATGGTGAGGATTAGCTCACTAATATATGAATTGAAACTCCAAAAACAATAAGGCTCACTACCAAGGGCTCGCTGCCCAAAAAGATAAAGAAAAGCTCATTGTCGGTGGCTCACTTCCAAAGGACTCATTGTCCAAAAGAAAGAAGAAAGAAGGGGTGGCTCACTACCAATTTGAACTGCTAACAATGCATTTCTCATATGCCAAAGGTACAATTCCACTAAAGCACAAACAACTCATCAAAAAGATTGAAATGTAGACACTTTTTGCTCACTACATTAGGAAGTCATAGGCATTAAGGCTCACACTCAGATCAACATGATCACTTTTGCATCTTTTGCATCACTCGCACTTCTTACTTAATCCACACAACAATTCTTCTTGCATTTATACCCTTTGTGACCTAAAACAATCTCAATTAGGTAAGCCTTAATGAAATGTATACACCTCTATTGTGCAACATCAAATAGGTTGGAACCAAACATGTCCACAATATAAAGAATTGAAGAAAAACCATGCCACTACTTAATTGGGAACCAAATCTACACAAACATGTGTCTCAACACATAAAGTGAAGCAGCGATGGTGAGCGGGAACAGGAGAAACAATGTTAGTTCAAACTTTGCTTCTACAGATGATGGGAGCGATTCAGAAGCTGAGGATGGAGATGGAGATCAGCAGTCATTTGGTCCTTTCTGCCCTTCGTGGTCTTTGGAGTCACTTTTTTGGCATTTCAGGTGGGGTTTCTTCGTCCTTCTTTGGTGTTGCGTTGTGCTTCAACGGCTTCCTCTTTTGTGTGGCGCTGTGAGGATAGGGGCTTTTGGTTGGCTCCTCTTCTCTCTTTCTCTTCTCTAGCCTTGTGCTTGGATGGGTTTGTATGTGGTGACAATTCTTTTGTAGCTACTACTGTTGGAGGGTCATTTTTTGTCTCTCTTGCAATGCTTTATTTTTTGGGAAAGCTTGGAGGCGGCTCATATTCGTGGCTTTAGCTCTTGTTCCTCTGGAGTTATGTCAGGATTGTTGTGCTCTATGTTGCGGCAGTTCTCTCTCATCGAAAGCCTCTATCTCAGATTTTTGGTGGTGTTCGGAGGGAGAAGATGTTTATCCTTCCATGTTGGGCTTGTGTGTTCCTTGTTTGAGGCTCTCTTCAGTTTGTAGTGGCTTTGCTTTGGAGGTGCTTGTTGTTGCTTTGAGACAGGTTATTCTAGTCTCTCTTTCCCCTTATGGTGCTGAAGTGGTTGGAGGTGTTGAAGCGGCTAGAGGGGGCTCTCTGGTGGTGGTTCTCCTTGGCTTCGATGTGGGGACTTTCTTGCCTCTCTTCTTGGTGATTGTAGGCTCTTTGATAACCTATGTTGAAGGTGGGAGTGGGCCTTGTTCTTTGTTGCTCCCCTATGTGTTGGGAGAGGGTGGTTTTGTCCCCATTTGTCTGTTGTTGGGGATCTTCTTTTTCTGTTGAGGAGAGTGGTTTTATGCCCCTATTTTATGTTGCAATCTCTTTTGTGGGTGACCTCTAGTCCTTTCATTTCTTTTCCTCACAGGATTTGTTCCTTCCTATTGATCTCTTTACTTTGGTCTCCCTTTGGGTCGGCTTTTCTCTTATTTCTGGTGGGGTTGGTGCTTTGTTTTTGTAGCCTCTTGTTATCCTATGGGTGAGGATTGGTCTTTTTTAGTTTATCTGGGTTGAATCCCAAGAGGTTTTGGAAGTTACCATTATTAGTTTGTTCCCCTTTCGTGCTTTCAAGCTTATGTTCTTCAAAGGGGGGGTTGTTTGTTCTGAGTCGGTTATCTTGACACTCTAGCATGCTCAGTGGAGCTGGCTTGAGGCTGAGGTTTGCAAGATGTCTTTTTCCAATTTCTAACTCTCTTGTAGTCAAAGGATGAAATGTTTTCCTGCGCCATTAGAGTGATGGATTTCTACCAGTGTCTATAGGTGTTGTCTTCTACTGAGGTGAATATTGCTCCCATTGAGGCGGAGCCCTCTCCTTTTGAGGTGGAGCTAGTTGTTGTAGTGGCGGTGGAAAGTGTCCTGCTCTTTTGTTGGCTCCTATTGAGTTGGAGTTGGTGTGTGTAGAAGAGCAGTGTCTCTTGTAGTATTGGATCTCATTTTTTCCTCTCCTATAGAGGGGAGCTCTATCCTGTAGAGGTGGAGTATGAGTTGGTGTTGTAGGGAATTTGGTACTAGTTAAAATTTGGGGCTCTTCTTTGCTTCATCTTTTATTTGGGTTTAAGATCCCTGCCAGAACTTGATTGTAAAGGGTTTATGGTCCCTTCAAAACCTATTATGGGGTTAAGGTCCTTGAAAAACCTAGTTAATGGTTTAAGCTCCCTTCAAAAACCTTTGGGTTCAAGGTCCCAGTTTTAGCTAATTTGTGGGTTCAAGGTCCCTATAAAACCTTTGTGCAGGATGTACTTTCTTGTTTTATTCTTAGTGCTACTGTTGATGGGTTGTTGATGGTATTTAGATTATCTTTGGTGTAGCATGTTTCGCTTGGATAGGGTTTCTAGTCCCTTCAAAACTAGACTATAATGGGTTTTGGGTCCCATCAAAACCTGCTTTTCCTCATCAAAAACATGCTTCTCAACACTTCCTCAATCAACAATTATCCTCCATAATTAGTGCTAGCATTTCCAAACCTACACTAACACTAATAGGTAACTCCAAAAAAACCTCTTTAGGTTTGAAAACATCTTACAAACCACACATAAACATTACAAACTATTCATATAAAATATCAAAATACTCTAGCACCATCAGAATATTCTGCACAATCACTGCAACCACCTGAAACTCAAGAACACCTTCATTATGTGCAACCAGAAACATTGGAACAAACATCCAATACACAAGACAACTCAACAAAATAACTCAGCACCTAAAACTTCAAGGGAAGGTAGATACAAACATTATAAGCATGTTCCCAAATCCATAGCACCAAAAACTTCACTATGAAGAAATGTGGAGCAATCTCATTTCTCCTAGACAACACTGCTTCACAGTTCACACACTAGTAAACACCACTTCTTCAGCCACATAATCCAAAACCTGAAACTTTAGATATGACACCTATGAGCACCTTTGATCATCACATCTAAACCACATGGGCACATCTTCAACCATGAAGAAATATGGAGAAAAACACTGAACACCACTCTATCACACTAAACTTTCATTTATTCATTTTTTTTCAAAATCACTTAGAAACCAAGTACCACAAACACCATCTCAACATCTGCAACCACACAAGAGGTTGATATACAAAAACACTTACTCATCATTGCTACATTATTTTTTGACATCAATGACAGTACTAATGACAACATAATGCAACCAACACACTTGAACACTTGCTTCCTCAAGGGTTGACATCAGTGCAACAACACTTTGTTGATATCAATGACAACACAAGTTTCCAACAATCTCCCCCTTTTTCATTGATGGAAAGACCTGATATGAAAAACCATCAATAACAACAACACATATTGCTCACCAGTACACACTAGTCCCCCTTACACAATCATTTATTCTCTCCTTTTCTTCATATGGTTTTCTAGCTAACTTTCTCACTCTTTGACATTAATGGAAAAGGACAAAATTTAGTTTCCTTTATTTTACTCCCCCTTTGTCATTACTTATCTATACCTTCTCTCCCCCAAAGGCAACACCTATAAGAGACAACAACTGCACTCTCTTCTTGCATACTCACTTTCCTACACACTCCCCCTTAGGGTCACATAATGTGCTCCATTAGACTACATCAACTAGCAACCACTACTACCTACTCCCCTGGAGAGGTAGCCTTTAACATCAATCCAAGATCAAGATATATATCTAGAAATTCTTCTCAGACATATGCCCTCACTTATACATCTAGTTGAAAGAAGGAAGGGAAATAACCCCTGACTTCTCCCAAAGATACTCAAATGTATCTTTTGGAAGAGCCTCTATGAAAATATCAACAAATAGATCCTTAGTAGGCACATACTCCAATTTCACCTCATCTCTATAACTTTCTCTCTAAAGAAGTGATACTAGATTTAGATATGTTTTGTTCTTGAATGCATTACCAGATTCTTTAAAATTTTGATTGCACTTGTATTTCACACATGATAGGGATAGGTTTATCATATGAAGCTCTAATATCCTTCAATGTTTTCTTCATCCACAACACCTATGTACAACATGATGTTGTTGCAATATATTTTTCTTCTACAGTAGATAATGACACAAAATCCTACTTCTTACTTAGCTAAGAAACCAACCTGCTTCAAAGAAAGAAAGCACCACCACTTGTACTTTTATTTTCATTTGCACATCCATCCCAATCTGTATATGTATAATTACTCAAAGAGAATCCAGTATCCTTAGGATACCACAAACCATAATCTAGAGTGCCCTTCAAATATCTAAATATCCTCTTCACTTCTACAACATGAGATTCTTTGGGATCTTCTTGAAATCTATCCACAAGACAAATTGAATGCATGATATCCATTTTGATAATAGTAAGGTACAATAGTCCACCAATCATTGATCTATACTTTCTTTGATATTTCCTAGGAGATTCATCATTCTTGCTCAACTTACAACCAGTAACCATAGGAGTACATACCATTTTAGAGTCATCCATTCCAAAATTCTTCAATAATTCTTTAACATACTTAGATTGTGATATGAATATACGTGTCTTTGATTATCTAATATGAAAACCAAGGAAGAAATCCATCTCCCCACACATTGGCATCTCAAATTATTTATGCATCTTCCCCAAAAACTTCTTGCACATATCTTCATTTCCTCCAAATATTATGCCATCAACATATACCACCACAATCAATATTTGTTCTCCTTCAACCTTGAAATATAGATTACTATCTGCAGTACCCTTTCTAAATCCTTTTTGGATCAAGTACTTGTCTAAACTTGCATACCAAGCTCTGGGAGCTTGATTCAATCCATACAATGCTTTTTTCAACATGTAGACCATATTTTCCTCTTTTGACAACTTAAAACCTTATGGTTGTTCAATGTATACCTCTTCTTCCAGTTCACCATTCAAGAATGCAGACTTCACATCTATTTGATATACCTTGAAATCTTTATGTACTACAAAAGCTAAAAATACCCTAATAGCTTCCATTCTTGCAATCAGAGCAGAAATTTCCTCAAAGTCTATACCTTCAACCTGTGAGTAACCCTTACAAACAAGTTTAGCCTTGTTTCTGACAACTTTTCCATCTTCATTCAACTTATTCTAAAACACCCACGTAGCACCAATCACATTATTGTCTTTCGATCTCAGGACCAATTCCCAAGTCAAATCCTTCTCTATTTGTTCTAAATTTTCCTTTATTGCTTTGATCCAATTCTCACATTTGCATGCCTCAAACACTATTTTTGGTTCCACCTCAGAAAGTAAATAGAAATTCACTTTTTCCTCTGTCATAGCAGCTTTTCTCCTTGTTAATGCACATTTTCTCTTATCTCCAATGATCTAATCTTTTGAATGATTCTTCTGCACATACTTAGGAGTCTTAGGATTCTTTTTTGGAGCTTCTTCCTCTTCAATTGTCACCTATTTTCCTTTGTCTTCAACATTTTCTTCTTCACTACAAGGGGATTCATCAGATTGATATCCTTCTATCGGTATTGAACTTTGATGTTGTTCTTCATCCACTTTGACACTTGCACTCTCAACAATATTCTTCAATCTCTTGTTGTAACACTGGTAGGCCTTACTTCTTGTAGAGTATCCAAGGAATATTCCTTCATCATATCCTACATCAAACTTTCCCATTTTTCCTCATCTGTTTTGATATAACATTTGCTTCCAAAAACTTTGAAATATTTCACAGTAGGGGGTTCACCATACCATAACTCATACGGAGTCTTTAAACCATTTTCTCTTGCTTGACCTCTATTAAGAATATATACTATAGTATGAATTGCTTCTCTCCAACAGACATCTGAAATATTAGCTTCCTTCATCATTGTCCTAGCTTCTTTTGAAACTATTTTCTTTTTCTTTTCCACAACTCCATTCTGTTGAGGAGTTCTAAGGGCTAACAAATGTCTCTTTATTCCATGATATTCACAAAAACTATTAAACTCATCTGAAGTAAAATCACCACCTCTATCAGACCTCAAGCATTTGATTTTTAAATTCATTTCATTTTCAACCATAGCCTTAAATGCTTTAAATTTTTCTAGAGCTTCTGTTTTTTCTTTGAGAAATGTAACCCAAGCCATTCTAGAATAGTCATCAATTAATAACATGAAATACATGTCACCACATGAGCTTAAAATTTAGGTAGGTCCACATAGATTTGTATGCACTAACTCCAAGGGACCTATGGTGGAATATTCTTTTGTCTTGAATATTTCCTTCGTTTTCTTTCCAATTTGACATTCTTTGCATATTGCATTGATAGGCTTTGTAATCTTTGGTAAATCTCCCATAGCATCAGTAGAACTTATCCTTGCTAGGCTATCAAAATTGATGTTGGTCATTCTTCTATTTCATATCCAACTTTTGTTAGTTTGAGACATAAAGAACTTTACAACATTACCTTTTAGTTGACAAACATTACCTTGTGTCCTTGTTCTAGCAACAACTAGAATACAGGAGATTCCTTTTCTGATTTCACAACCACCATTCTGAAATACAAGATTATATCCTTTGCTACACATTTCTCCTACAATTAGAATATTATGTCAGAGACCCTTGACATAAATAATATCATTTGTATTATATTTTCCATCAAATCTAATTGAACCTTTTCCACAAATCTTAGTAGATGTATCATCACCAAACTTATCAAGACCACCATCGTACTTTTCAAGCTTAAAAAACTTACTATTATCACCTGTCATACGATTTGACCATCCACTATCAATAATTTAATAATTCTTCTCCTCTCTAGCATGAAAAGCAGTTAAAGTTCCTTCAATGTTATGACCTATTTTCGAAGCACTTTCCTTCACACATCTTTCAAGATTGGTAGAATTAGTTCCAACATTTAGAGCCATGAACAAGCATTCATCACTGTCTTCATTTTGGTAATCTGATTCTTCATCATTAGATACACCAATATCCTTTTCAATATAATAACTATTCTTGAAAATTTACCCTTATGATCTATTTGTTTGTCATTAATAACTTTGATTGTACATTTTGATGCATAATGACCTATCTTTCCACAATTGGAACATTTAAAAGGTAGCTTACCTCTATATTTTCTAATACCCTTTTTTAATCTCCTCACAAATTATGCTTCCACGTCATCAAGATCATCTAGATTTGATCCATCATCCTTTTCCACTTTGCAGACGTTAAAAGCAGTTTCTTTGCTTGTATTATCTTGACCAAACTCTCTCATTTTAAAAAAATTTGAAGCAACAAACATCTGATCTCTAGAATAATGATCCAAATTTTGAGCTTCCTCAATATTGATGGCATTGACAACTTCATCAACTATGAGCATGTAAGTAAAAATATCTTCATCTTCAGACATCCTTAGGGTTTTAAATTTGGATTTGTAGACCTGCATCTTCACTTGCTTTACCCTTGTTATCTCCTTCATAGATTCCTTATAGCTTTGTCTAGACATCATTAGCAGACTTGTAGCTTATAACCTTCATTAGTTTTGACTCAGTAAGACCACTCATGATTGCATTCCTTGTTTTTCCATTGTTCTCATATGTCTTGATCTCATCATCGCTTGATGGTCAATTTGTAGGAATAGTATAACCTCTTTCAAAAGAATACCAACACCAAATCCAAGGGAGACTAAGAAAGACTCCATCCTAGCTTTCCAATAGGTATAATTTGTTCCATTGAATAAGGGAGCTTTGACACCTTTCTTGTGCGCCATCTAGATCTACCTCAAGCAGTTAAGCTTCTTCCTAGGAACCACAACTCTTATAACAATTGTTAGATGCACATGACAACTGGGGGGTGAATCAGTTGTATACTTTTAAAACATCAAAAATCCTCATTAACATTTAGATGTGCATTAGTTCTTAAACCATTATCCACCATTAAACCCTTAACATGCATTAACATAATGTAAACATGTAAAGAAGTAATCCAAACACATCAAACACATAAGAACATTAAATTTATGTGGAAAACCAAAGAAGGGAAAAACAACAGTGAGTATTAGCTCACTAATATATGAATTGCAACACTAAATACAATAAAGCTCATTGTGAAGGGCTCACTACCTAGAAAGATAAAGAAAGGCTCACTGCAAGTGGCTCACTACCAAAGGACTTGCTATATAGAAGAAAGAAGGGGTCTCTCATTGCTAATTTGAATTGCTGCAATGCATCTCTCATATGTCAAAGGTACAATTCCACTGAAGCACAAACAACTCATCAAACAAACCGAAATGTAGACACCTTTTGTTCACTACATTAGGAATTCATAGGAAATAAGGCTCCCACTCATATCAACACACTTGATCACTTTTTCATCTTTTGCATCACTCACACTTCTTACTTAATCCACACAACAATTCATCTTCCATTTATACCCTCTGCGACCTAAAATAATCTCAATTAGGTCGACCTTAATGAAACATATACACCTCTACCTTGCAACATCAAATAGGTTGACACCAAACACTTCCACAATATAAATAAGTGAATCCAAACCACACCACTACTTAATTGGGACCCAAATCTACATAAACACACTTTTCAACACTTCCTCAATCAACAATTATCCTCCACAATTAGTGCTAGCACATTAGGTCAACCAAACCTACACTAACACTAAAAAGTGACTCCAAACACACCTCTCCAGGTCCAAAAATATCTCGTAGACCATACAAAAAAATTCTAAACTATTCATACAACATCTCATAATACTCCAACACCATCAAAATATTTTGCACAACCACTTGAAACTCAAAAACACCTTCATTTTGTGCAACCAGACACATTGGCATAGACATCCAATACACCAAACAACTCTGCAAAAAAATCACACCTAAAATTTCAAGGGAAGGTCAATACAAACATTTTAAGCATTTTCCTAGATCCACAACACCAAAAACTTCACTGCGAAGAAATGTGAAGCAATCTCATTTCTCCTAGACAACATTGTTTCACAGTTCACACACTGGTGAACACCACTTCTTCTACCACATGATCTAGAACTTGAAACTCTAGATATGACACCTCTGAGCACTTTTTATCATCATGTCTGAATTGCATGGGAACATCTTCAACCATGAAGAAATGTAGAGCAAAACATTGAACACCACTCTGTCACACTGAAATTCCTTTTATCCAAATTTTCTCAAAAGCTCTTGGAAACAAAGCACCACAAACACCATCTCAACATCTGCAACCACAAAAGAGGTTGATATCCACAAACACTTACTCATCATTGCTATATTAGAGGTTGACACCAATGACAATACTAAAACATAGGGAAAAGGGGGCGATGGATAGGAGACCTAAAAATGAGGGACCTATGCCAAAAACAAAAGGAGGTGTCCACCTAATCAAAAATCCACCATTTACATGTTCATTAGGAAGAGGGATAGTGCCACAAATGATTAAAATTGACTTGCAACTCTCAAGGTGAGTCAACCCTAGGTTTGGACACTATGCTTCCCCTAACTTCCTTATGACATAAATGACTGAACGACAATTTTGGGAGAAGAATAAAAGTGAATTAACAATAAAACTTATGAGATCTAACACTTGAAACATGAAGTATTATGATAACACTGACAGAAACAACCATTAACTAGAAAATCTGAGAAGGTTAGGATGGTGTTTACCTAGCTCCAAAAGTGGGTTTTAGGCTCTATTGAAGAATATATTCGCCCAAGGGCGAATGGTCTCTATATAGGGGTCTAAAATTATTTTTGTGGTCCTTAGATCATGGATCTAAGCTTCTAATTGCCCCAGGTTTGATTGTTGAAAATTCAGAAATAAAACCTGTAGGTGAGTTTATGTGTCTTGACAACTTTGATGACAACTTTGACAACTTTGTGAAATTGCACTTTTGATCCAATTTCAATCTTTCTTCACCTATAAACCTACACACACAAAGAGAGGAGAAAAATGTTTGTTTTTGGTGTATAATGGTTTTCCTTGGTCAAACCCTAGTTTGGTAATTAAACCTTGATAATGAAATAATGATAAAATGAAGGAACTGATAAATGAACAAAGCTTGTTACACCTCACCAAACCCTTTAATGGTTTCCATTAGAGGGATGAATTATATCACATCACTCCAATGATTGGATCTTGAATGGAATGGCTTGATTGGATGCTTGATTTGACACTTGAATTGATGCTTGAATTCTTGCTTGAAACTTGAAACCTACATCACAATGTTAGCTCAAAAACATGCATGAACACACATAAATCTTGACATCATGATAGGATCCTAAATGCTTCTATAATTGACTAATAAATATTCTCTCCAATGCTCTTGACAAGAATTTTTTCTCTTGTGATTTAAGTTTCCTTAATGTTGCTTAGTTTGAATTGATAAAGTAACCTTGTATATATAGGTGTTTCCTTAATTACCCAGCAATTAAACATCACAAGATGACCTTTGCAACTTGAATTTAGATCATTAAAATGCCACCAAAAACATATTAAAAAATGGATCCTGATACTTAAGGGGTACACATTCACCCTTGGGAAAATGGGCCTTTGGACCTAAACTTAGGACACACATTTTCCAAGATGTGTAATTAAGTGTAGGAATTGATTAAATGTGGGTTTCCTTTTTGGAAAAAAGAATTAATTAGGCTTTTGAATGCATAACTAGGCCAATTAAAGGATTAATTAAGTCAAATTAATTGAGGGGATGGAAACATAATGTGAAAATTTAAAGGTATACATTTTTTGACACTACATTTAGTCCCCACTTTAGTGAGTATGAACTTGCACTCAAACTCACACTAAAGTAGACAAATAAGTCAAGAGAGGTCTAGTTGTACATGTGTTGGAAATATGAGATGACAAAGGTCAAGGAGGGTGATCAAGCCCCCAAGATCTAAGATCTCAACAAAAACCAACAAAGGCACAAAGAGACGCACGAATGTAGCAACAACACAAAATGCACAATCATGCAATGTCAAAATTAATGCAAAAAAAAAGAAAAGGAAGGATGGACTAGCCGCAGTTACATTGATGTCCATAAAATTCATTCACAAGTGAAAACTCATTGTCCACTATGTGAACAAGACATACTCATGAGGGCTAGTGAAATCTGGTGTCCACTAGATGAGCCCCAATAAAGTGAGAAACACACACTAGGTCTGTATATACCCATAAAAGGTGGTTGATGGGAAATTCATGTTAGTTCTACAAGCTCCTCTACGTCAACCATACAAAAAATTTATACCTCCTAATAACTTTGACAAGGCACCACACAAAAATGGTCAAAGGTTCCACAAGGCTAGCAAGCTACATTATGCTAGACACTCATGAAAAACAAAAAGACACCATTGGAAAGAAAATTGTGTTATGCTTGGTGGCCATGACAAAGTTATAAATGCAATAGGAAAGGATAGTCAAAGGGTTTTTGATTAATTCATGAAAGGTCTCTTAGGAAACATCGTGCTTAATGTCACCATCAAGAGAGGACTAGTTGAGAGATAAAAGATTGCACCTTAGGGAATGCAAGCCATAACATTACCACTAAGAGGAATGTCATATGCCAAGAAAGGTCACACTCTTGAAAGACATCAAACCCAATGTCACCACCTATAAGACACATCACATGAAGTAATAAGACCACACTTTGAATCAAATATGCAAACAATGAGTGATACGCGTATGCCCCCACTTTAAAGAAATTTCTAAACACCATGCTTTGAGCAATGACTTTAAAGTAGTAAAATGATAAATTCCAATACATGAGAGCTTTATTTAGAAATCCCTATGCCAAACATATTTTTCCAAGATACAACTTTGTCATGGAAAGGAGGTTTCCCCCCATATGCAATCCTAACATAAAACATAAGGGATCCATGGTTTGGAGTCAACATTATGTCTTTGCTACAATGATATAATTGAGATCAGAATCATCATCATTCCCCAAATAACTCATGGAACAATGAGCACAAAGGAATAATGACACATAAAGAGATAAAATGGAGGAGAATCCTTTTGGGTCAACATGGAAGAGACGTAAATGTCTTAATGCTTTGCATTGTCCCCAAAAGGAAAATACAAGACAAGAGAAAAGATAATGGTTATGACATATAGAAGAATGTAGATACAAATGGAAGAATGTCATGATAAGTTTTCTTCCTTTGTATCATTGCACCAATGGAGTGACAAGGGTCATCCAAAATTAGGCTTACAAACACATAAAGACATGTCAAGCAGCATGATACAGGGGATCACATTACACACATGGAATAACATGGAACATGAAAGGAAAACAAATAAAAGACTAGTATGGCACATGTGATTCAACCTATAGCAGGTCATCTACATCCCAATCTTATTCATCATAGATGAAATGTGGGAAACTGGACAAAGGGAAAACAATAAGTGTCGTACTAGGAACATCACCAAGTTCAACACGTGGTGAGTCACTCTATTTAGGAGGATCATTAGGGTTGTTATGATCTAAGTTCATGGAAGAGGAAAACAACAAATTCAACTCATTATGCACTTCCTCATCAATCTTAGCAATCTCATCATCATCATCCAAATTAATCATAACATGAGGCCTAATGATAATTTCCATTGAAGTTTCATGTTTTTTTTGGCGAAGGTGGAGAATCATTGTGTATTTCCTAAGTTGGTGTTTGATCTTGGTTTTCTATTTTGTTTGCATTTTTTCTAAGACTTCATCCATTTGTTTTAGTTTTTCTTGAGGGACATTAGCATCCATTGTTTCTACATTAGTTAAATTGGTTGTTGGTAAAGTATTCATGGTAAATGTGGTATCAAAGCTATGATCCATAATGGGTTGACTAGTGTCAACACTGTGAGTGAAAGAGTTAGAAAACTCAAGATCCACAGCAGATGTACTAGCATGGGATAGCATGAGTCTCAAACTATGTCTCACTAAAGTATTGGTAATAGGACACTAGGCTGTGAATCTCATACAAGTTTCACCAAACCAAATTGCACCCAAAATGGAGAAAATTACTATGCAAATGTAATGAACACCCAAAAGTATGAATCACAATGCAAGTATGTAAAAATATTTTGCAATTTTCATATTTGAAACAAGATAATTTATTGATTATGTTATGCAAAAACCTGAAAATGAAGTCTTTTAATGCTAATTTTGATTTCAAACTATGCACTTAATTTGACCAATTGAACTTAATGAAAGAAAGTATAGAATTTTCTATTTTCTCAAACTGAAACACAAATCTAACAGCATAATGAAATGAAGCAAATAGAGAAAAAATGATGCCCAACAATTTGAAAAAGCACCTGTACAAGGATAGGTTCACCCGAGGGCAAATGGGTCTTTGTACAGGGGTTGGAAAAATTAAATTTTGTGTTTCCGGTTTAATGTTTGAGTTCTCTATTTCAAGTTGCAGACTGTGAATTCTATGACAGAATTTTCCAATTTCAAGTGTCTTAATGCAAGTGAAAATAGTGAGCATAGTGAGAAAAGTGAACTTTTGAAATGCAATTTTGAACTAAAATTTGAATCTAAATGACTGAAAGACACTCTTGATGTGACCACGATGCAAGATGTATGTAGATTTAATGAAAAAAAAAATTATTTTATGAATTTAAATGATGCAAATGATAGAATTGTGAAACAAGCACAAAACCACAAGCCACATGATCAAACAACAAATAACTACACCTTTTGTGCAAGAGATCTGCAAATAATATATGCAATATTCTACAACAAGAAAAATCTGCAGAAGCAAAAGACTCTCAAAAAGATATGAAAGCTCAAGATATTCTCCAGATACTTACAATGAGAGTTGAGTGCTTATAAGAGAAAAGCCTTAAATGAGAAAGGGATCAGATCATGAAAATTGTCAACATCACATGAGATGAGACATAATGATCTAATATTAGCTAAACTAATAAAGTATTAAAACACTCCTAAGTTTAGCTTAAGTGTATGAGAATAAATTAGACTAATAATCAATTAAAGATTAATTAATTATTAGCTAATGCATGATTACTCTAACACCCCCCTTAAGATGAACTCAGGGAGTAGCTAAAAACCCTAAAAATAATGCATGATGGGTCTCAGAAAATAAGGCCATGTAAGGTACCCATGTACAAACAGAAGATCTCTATAATGTGGAGAAATAGAGAAAACCTCATGGTATAAATTCCACTCCAAAAATAGATGAAAGCTAAGTGAAGGACTAAAGAAGCCTCCAAATAAGACAATGTTGTCCCAAAAGATAGGAACAAAGGATGAACAAAAAGAACACCACTGAAGCATGAAGAAGCTGCAAACACTGTCAAAGAATGACTGTTGTAATGTCAAAAACAGGAATGAAAGAGTGTCCATATGGTAAGTGATCCATCAAACTGAAGTGCAAGTAACTAGCCACTAATGTATGTTGCATCTGAAAGTACATAGGAACAAATATTGTATACATAGCTCACTCCAACGTGAAACCAAAGAAGCATTAGAACCAACAATAGGAACCCCCCCATAATGTTGAAAAGGGGAGAGGCGTAATAGGTACACTAAAAATGAATGGTAGAATGAAGTGTGTGAAGAAGAATCAGGAACATATGAACGTGTAAACATGAAAGTGCCCACATATAAAGGGTGTGAAAACAAAAGTCACACACGCATGAGGTTGTTTTCATGGAAGGAACACTCACTTGACTAAGGTATGATGGAAAACAAAGGAAAAACATCAAACCCCCTCATGGCACTTCATAACATAGTGCGAGTACAATAAGGCACAAAGTGATGTGCAAGATCCCATAAAAGATACACTTGTTGTAGCACTTTATTTCAGTGTGTTTACATAATGAAAAATTCATGCAATGGGAGCCCATAATGTCCAAAAAAGGACTACATGCTGAAAATACAATTCTCTAACAAAAAAAGAGGAAACTGGTAGCACCATGATGAAGTACACTACCAGTCATCTTCAACGGTAGTCTACAGCTTTGTGCTTCTAGATGTTCTGCATGTTCCTATTTTAAAAGACATTGTCTTGTTTGGAGGCTTCTTCAGTCCTTCGCTTGGATTTCATCTCTTTTTGGAGTGGAGTTTTTCCCATGAGGTTTTCTCTATTTCTAGAGGTTCTTCATTCAACACACTATTAGTCATCTTCAACAGCAGTCTGCAGGTTCATGCTTCCAGATGTTCTACATGTTCCTATTTTACAAGACATTGTCTTGTTTGGAGGCTTCTTCAATCCTTCACTTGGATTTCATCTCTTTTTGGAGTGGAGTTTTTCCCATGAGGTATTCTTTTTTTCTCCACTTTACAAAGATTTGGTTGTATTTGGGTACCTCATCAAGCCTAGTTGTCAGGACCCATCTTTACTTTCATGCATTAGTCCTTAGTTTTTTTAGCTTCTCCCTAAGTTCATCTTAAAGGGGGGTGTTAGAGTACTAGGTTGTTTACTTAATTAATTTAATCATATTGATTAATTAATTAAGTCACCTTTTACTTTATTTTTCACTTAAGCTAAACTTAGGCGCTTTAATAATTATTTAATCCTAGGGTTCAATTTAGGGTTTTGATCTCCTTTCTTAAGGATTGATCTCTTTGTAATTATTACTTCTTTTTTATGCAATTTTACTCTCTTGGTATCAAAGCACAAATTTAGCAAACCCCTTCTCAATTTATGAGGTTTATTTTCTTCAACAAGGGTTGCAAGCTTCAAATCTTAATCCCCTTTGCCATTTTTGCAAATTTTGGAGGTGGGTGAATTTTTGGTGCTTTTTTGTGTGAAAAGAACCTCGCCATTGGATTTAGAGCTATCAAAAAAGTCAAATTTGGCTTTTGTTTCGCCTGATTTTGGCTCCTGACGAAGTGGTTGTTTTGTTTCCAAATCCAAAGGGTGGCTGCATTTTTGGTGTGTTTTGAGCCAAAACAGAGGTTTGCATTGCACTCAAAAGACCCAAAAACCTTAAGATTTCCTATCAAACCGTCAAAATTCGTGTCAGGAGTTTTTGAGAGAAAAAATTGTCACAGAGGTCGTACGGCCTCCCCAACACGGAGATTGAGGTAAAAAAAAATTTAAAAAAATTAATATTTTTTCCTACAATTTTTAAAAATCATCAAAAAAAATCTTGAAAGGCCTTTTAAAAGGCCGCAGGTTTTAGTTTTAATTAAATTTTATTAAAAAAAAAATTCCCCACATGGAGGGCGAGGTACCCAAAGGGATACGGCCGCCTGCCATAATTGCAAGTTAGTTGCCCCTTGGGCCTCGCCTCCACTGTGGGGAGGGTATGGGGTGGTACTACCCCTACCACATAGTGGCAGAAGCGGCCCCACCTTGGTCCCATTCTATTTTTTTTAATTTAATTTTTTTTAAACATTTTTTTTAATATGTTTTTAAAAAAAACCATATAAAGTTTTTTTTGTCCTTTTTCTTCTTTTAAAAAAATAAAAAGGCAATTTTTTTTTGCAAATAAATGTCACATGCATCTACTTGGAGAATTTTTTAGCACAACTCTACATTTGGCGGATCTCTATTTTTGGAGGTATTTTTTGACAATTTTGGAGGAGATTATTTTTCCACGTCACTATATTTGGCAGGCCTCTATTTCTGGAGGTATTTTTGACAAATCTGGAGGAGTTTTCTATTGCCCTACTCAACCCCTCTCCATTGAGCTTTTCAATTTTGCACCCTATATTCTAGAGGCCATATCTCAGCCATACAGTGAAGTCAAAACTAGAAAACACCTGCACCACCACGAAGAGCACGAAATTCCACCCTGTTTCAAAAAAAAATTGCACTAAAAAAGCCCACCGTATGGCCGAGATATGGCCTCTAGAATATTGGGTGAAATTTTGAAAAGCCCAACAAAGAGGAGCTAAGAAGGGAAAAAAATAAAGATCTCTTCCAAAATTAGCAAAAATACCTCCAAATTTGAAGGTTCGTCAGATTTAGTAGTGCTAGAAAAACAATTCTCTACCAGGTAGCAGCATGTGACATTATTTGCAAAAAAAAATTGCATGTTTTATTTTTAAAGAAAAAACAGCAAAAAAGAAATACATTTTTTTAAAATATATATATATATATATTAAATTATATGTCTTTTTTTATTTAAGAAACAAAATATTAAAAAAACTTTTGATATGTTTTTTTAAGAAAAAAAATTATTAAATTTTATTTTTTTTAAATATTAAAAAAAAAATGGGGCAAGGGCGAAGCCATTGCGCCACCACTGCACGGGACCCAAGGGTCATCATTCTACCATATGGCAGGCGATTGTACCCTAGGGTACTCTGCTACAGGGGTGGGGCCCAAGGGGCTGCCACCCTACCATGGCAAGAGAATTGGTACCTCCCAAAATTTTGATTTTTTTTTAAATTAAAAACCTGTGGACCCCCTTGAAAAGGGGATTTTAATTTTTTTTTTCAATCTGATTTAAAAAAAAAAATGGTAGGGAAAAAATATAGATACATTTTTAAAAATTTCACCTTGATATGCGTGCTAGGGAGGCCGTACGGCCTCTCTGGCAAAAAAAATTGCCTCAAATGTTCCCAACACCGATTTCAACTATTTGACAAGCAATCTTAAGGTTTTTGGGCCTTTTGAGCGCAATGCTAACATTTGTTTTGGCTCAAAATACACCAAAATTGCACCTACCCTTCGGATCTGAAAACAAAGCAACCACTTCAAAACCTTGGAGATCTAGTGTCAGGAACCCAAATCAAGTGAAACAAAAGGAAATTCTAACTTTTTCAACAGCTCTAAATCTAATGGTGAGGTTATTTTCATGCCAAAAAGGCACCAAAAATTTTTCCACCTCCAAAATTTGCAAAAAAAGCAAAGGGGATTCAGATATGAAGCTTGCAACCCTTGTTGAATAAAAAAGTCTCATAAATCGAGAAAAGGTTTGTTGAATCCACGCTCTGATACCATGTTAGAATTGTGAAACAAGCACAAAACCACGATCCACAAGATCAAAAAACAAACAACTACACCTTCTACGCAAGAGATCTACAAACAAAATATGCAATAGTGTTCAACAAGAAAAAGCTACATAAGCAAGAGACTCTCAAAAAGATATGAAAGCTCAAGATATTTTCTAGATAATTACAATGAGGGTTGAGTGCTTATAAGAGCAAAGACCTAAATGAGAAAGTGATCAAATCATGACAAGTGTCAACATCACATGAGATGAGACATAATGATCTAATATTAACTCAACTAATAAATTATTAAAACACTCATAAGTTTAGCTTAAGTGTACGAGATTAATTAATTATTAGCTAATGCACGATTACTCTAACAGAAAACATGCAAAATTAAACCTTGAATGCAATGCAAATCAAACTAACACAAAACACACTAATGCAAACTTAGATATAGGGTTTGGAATGTTTCCAAATCAAAATTAAGATGTACAAGGTCGAGTTCACCAAAATGAAACATAGGGAAAAGTGGGAGATGGATAGGAGACCTAAAAATGAGGGACCTATGCCAAAAGAAAAAGGGGGTGTCCACCTAATCCCAAATCCACCATTTTCATGTTCATTATTAAGAGGCATAGTGCCACAAATTATTAGAATTGACTTGCAACCCTCAAGATGAGTTAGCCCTAGGTTCGGACACTATGCTGCCCTAACTTCCTTATGAAAAAAATGATTGAACATCAATTTTGGGAGAAGAATAAAAGTGCATTAACAATCAAACACGAGATCTAAAACTTGAAACATGAAGTATTATGATAACACTAACAGAAACAACCATTAACCAGCAGATTTGAGAAGGTTAGGATGGTGTTTACCTAGTTCCAAAAGTGGGTTCTAGGCTCTGTTGAAGGACATATTCACCTAGGGGAAAAGGGGTCGCTATACAGGGGTTTGAAAATTCTTTCTACAATCCTTAGATCTCAAATCTAAGCTTCTAATTCCCCCAGGTTTGACTATTAGAAAGCTGAAAATAAAACCTGTAGGTGAGTTTCTATGTCTGACAACTTTGATGACAACTTTGCAAAATTGCACTTTTGATCCAAATTTCACCCTTCACCTATAAACCTACACACACAAAGAGAGGAGAAAAATGTTTGTTTTTGGTGGATAAGAGTTTTCTTTGGTCAAACCCTAGTTTGGTAATCAAACCTTGATAATGAAATAATAATAAAATGAAGGAATTGATGAATGAACAAAGCTTGTCACACCTCACCAAACCCTTCAATGGCTTCCCTTAGACGATTGAATTCTATCACATCACTCCAAAGATTGGATAGTGCATTAAATGGCTTGATTGGATGCTTGATTTGACACTTGAATTGATGCTTGAATGATTGCATGAAACTTGAAACCTACATCAGAATGTTAGCTCAAAAACATGCATGAACACACATAAATCTTGACATCATGATAGGATCTTGAATGTTGCTATAATTGACTAATAAATCTACTCTCCAATGCTCTTGACAATAATATTTTTTCTTGTGAAAGTTGCCTTAATGTTGATTAGTTTGAATTGATAAAATAACCTTGTATTTAAAGGTGTTTCCTTAATTACCTGACAATTAAACATCACAAGTCGACCTTTGCAACTTGAATTTAGATCATTAAAATGTCACCAAAAACATATTAAAAAATGGATCCCAATACTTAAGGGGGACCCATTCGCCCTTGGGCGAATGGGTCTGAGGCCCTAAACCTAGTACACATTTTCCAAAATATGTAATTAAGTGTGGAATTGATTAAATGTGGGTTTCCCTTTCGAAAACCAAAATTAATTAGGCTTTTGAATGCATAATTGGGCCAATTAAAGGCTTAATTAAGTCCAATTAATTGAGGGGATGCAAACATAATGTGAAAATGTAAAGGTGTACATTTTTCGACACTACAAATACTAATGACAACATAATGCAACCAACACACTTGAACACACTTCCTTCCTCAGGGGTTGACATTAATGCAACAGCGTTATGTTGACATCAATGACAGCACAAGTTTACAGCATCTCCTTTGTTTCTTTTTAAATTTGTAAGAACATATTTAATTTTTAAAAAATAATTATTAATTTTTATTTTAGTTTAATTGTAAATTCAAGATTTGCAAATAATATATTTTAAATATTTTAGAAATTTAAGAAGTTAGGATCATTCACCAAAATGGTACAGGTTTCTAAATGTGTATGATATAAATTCATTTTAAAAACTTGGAATGTAATTATAATTAAGAATGTCAAATAAAATATTTAGTTAAAAACTTCAATTCCATTTTTTAAACTAACTTGAAAACATTATTGTTTTATATGGGTTCTACTCTCAATGAAAATGTTAAAATACTTAATACAAAATAATCCATGAATGTCTTCTTACTTAAGTATAGGTGTGTAAATTATATGTGTATATATATATAATCATATATAGACATAATCATATATATATATGGAAATTGCTACCATGGGGACAAAGAAAAAGATTACAAAATGTCACCTAAAATCAGGTAAGACAAAAGAAGAGGATTCTCAATCCCTCAATTGCAATTTGAATTATCTTTGATTGGGTAATATTAAACATAGTTTCATATTGTGATAAGTAGAAGGAATATGTGGACATGTTGTTCCTGCCAATTCCTTCCCTCATAAGTGTTATTGCTTGTTTCATTTCCTCATTCTTCCTTTCAATTTCAATGCAGATCACATCTCCCATAAGGCCTTTTTTTGGATCCTTGCTTAGGGTGGCCAAAGTATCAATGCATTCTTCCTGATATTTTTTGTTCACAAACGTGGTCATAGCTTTTCCATCCCACTCATAATTATCTAATGTCCTAACCACATTATAGAGAAAACACTCCAATAATTCATCATTATGGATGTGAGCTCTCTACAGATGATGTGTTCTAATAACAACAAATATTTCCTCCTCCTCTACCTTAGATCTTACCTTGAAAATATCTTTCAATTGTTTTTTGGACATCATCTTGAGTGCAATCACATCCAGTATATTTGGGATCTTTAACATATCATCCATCACATTCAGCATGCATTTTGAGAATGCACGCTGCAATATATAGCAATTGAGGCCCACCATGCTTAAATCATGACTACCAATGGTTATCCTTCCTATAAAATATTTCCTAGATTTTTTCTCAGCAGTTGTAAATTCAAGGAGATCTTGTGAAGGTTGTTTCCCAATTTGTATTTTCCAAATTTTTTTGGAAAGAGCATTTGATCTTCACTTCCCTTTGTTTCTTGAGTGTTCATGTGGTATATATTTTTGTTGGGTTTTAAACATGACTTTGGATTTTGATGGGGGATGTTGGATGTGGAATTAGGTGATTGTAATCTATTTTGTTTGAATGGATAAACAAACAATGTAGATTAGCTTGGCATATTTTTTACTTTCCAAACTTGAGATGGTGGATTATGGAGTCTGGATATGTGATTATGAACATTGAATGTGGGATTATGATGGCAATTAAAACCAACATTCTTGTACAATTCAAAAGGTGGTGGAAATTTGTTATATGTAGGGTGTATCTTTTAATGTACCTTCATATGAAATTTTTGTTTCATTTTATTTGAATGGACTAGTTTATTTTGGGACCTATATTACTTTTGTCTGCTTTACTTGATTTTTGTATTCATATGATTTTAATGTTTTATTTGGAGTATTTGCTTTATATCCTCTATGATTTTGTTGGTCTTAACTGAGGGGTGAAATATGTGGAGGATACAATTTGTTAGTAGGGATGGTGGAAGTGGAAAGATTATTGGCAATGAGATTGTTGTAGGGGCTATAAATGGTTCATATCCCAATGCTCACACTAAATGAAGTTACCTCGATGACCATAGAAGTGCCACTAAAATCATTAGATTTTTTAGTAGAATACTTTTATCTAGTTTCTTGATCATTGTTAATATAGATTGGGATAGGCTCTATGATACCTTGCTCATGAAGACCCAATCCTTTTCCGTGATAGTTCATTCTTTTACATATATTTTTTGTGATGGGATACTTGTTTTCAAAGCTTTATGCTAGCCCATTGGTATTTTTCTTAGGACAATTAAAATTTTCTATTTTACTATCTATGAGAAAATATGACTCGATAAAGGTAGTTGATCCTATTTGATAAGATGATGTCAATGTTTTCTTGTCATGTACACTTGTAACATGATCATCTAAATGATTAGTAGTATCCATTATGGATTTATTTTCCTCTTGTTTGATATGATTAATGTCATAATGACCACTATTCTCATTAGAATTCTATGTGATAATGATCATAATCATTTATTTCATTGTCTATGCTTTATTAGGGACCAAGTGTCTCACCGTAAGAGGTAGATGTTGTTGGATGATGGATAATATTATTTTGGATCTCTTGATCATGGATAGCATAAATTTGGATGATGGAATATACTTGACTCTCTTGATCATAGCTAGGATTGTGATCATCAATGGGAGTAGCTTAGATGGGTTTCTCTTGAGTGATTTGATCTTGAGTTTGGATAATTTGACCTTGACTTGTTTGAGGACATGTTTGAACCTACTTTGGATTTTTTTCTTGACATGGCTTTTGATTTGGGATGAACAAATAAATTTCTTGGATATTTTTGATATGCTTTAGATCATCAACAACATGATTGCATAATGGATTTTGACTTAAGCTTGGGTTATGAAACTCTTGTATAGGCTAAGTGGGCATTGATTTGTATGATAGTGTTTTATTTTGGAAAAGGATAGGACAAGGAGACTCTTTGATATGTTGAATAGACAAAATATCACATGATTGTATTTGATAGGGAGTAATGATATTAGGATTATCATGTTCATGCTCTATATAATTGGGATTGTCAAGATCCTTACATGATGGTAATTGATCTTGGATGAGCATGTTGCTAGGATTTTTATTTTATGGTGCTATATGTTGGATAGGCATGGTAGCATATGACTCTTGGATAGGATTGGTAGAACCAAACTCATTGACTTTGTGTGATTGATATTCTTCCTTTGCTAGTGGTCCTCAAATAAATTTGAAAAAGATGATTTGTATTTGGTGGGTTTTGAATGTGGATTAATGTTTTGGGTGGATGGATAGGCTATGTTGGAGTGTAATCAGAAATGAAATTATTTTTGCCAATAAAGGAGTGCTTGGCATACCAACATGCACAAGGGAAAAGTGAGATTTTCAATCAATTATTTTTAGATGCACAAGAGCTTGTACATAACAAATGATGAGGCATAATTTTCATTTTCAATTTCTATCCCATTTTTGGGGTTGAAGTGTTCTAAGGGAAAAAAATAAAATTGCACAAAGGATAATGTTGGCATAAAAATGTAGTTCATATTTGTTCCATATTTAGCACCTAATTATAGATAGGGGATGCATAAGAATAGTTGTAGATATACATGCATAGGATATGATTAAGATGGATTGTATATGAAATTTTAAGGTTGATTTAAAGAAAATTTTATTTGTTCATATATAATGCATGAATCTATGTATAGTTTAGATAGCACTTTGGGACATGCACCTATATATACCCCTATAGTTGTAAAGTAAGATATCGGTGTGGATGTATAGAGGAACAGATTTATGTGTGCATATAATGAGATATACAAAGTATGTATGTTTGTATGTATGCATGTGAATAGTTGCTAAGATATCATGCATAGCTTGGAATTTGTATCCTATCAAAGCATAAGAAAAGATCTCATAATCAATTGAAATTGAATCGCTAATTGTTGTATTCATATGCATCTATAAAAAAGAAGCATCTCTATAGCTCAAATTACTATTAATCATAGGTACTAAATGTTACACTCTTTTGGCCATTGCTTGATATCATTCAATACATAACTAATTTCATTATGTCCTTTGGTTTCCTATAACTCAATCAACTCAAGTATACTCGTTTTGTGTCATCCACTTTTTTGTTTTATTTTATAGGCAAGATTGTATAGCCTTTCAAATGTTATAAAGGAAGAATATTTTCCAATGACATGTCATCCTATGAATCATTGTCATGGAGGGATTCTTCCTTATGATTTTGTTTCTCTTTTTAGGTGTATACACCTAAAAATGGTTTGCATAATCTAATAATTAAATACGATTTGTTTGATTAATTACCCTTAAATTCCTCTACTATTGAATAAATAGAAATATTTATTTATATAGTTCATGTTTAAATTCTTCTAATTCTTCTATTATTTCATCTTAATTAAATAAACAAAATTAAATACTTAGTTTTATTTAATTATCAAATTTCCCTATTTATTCTATCTTAATCACATCATTCTATCTAAATTAAATAAACAGGTTCACATACTTTGTTTTATTTAATTATTCATTTTCTTCCATATTTAATTTAATAAATAGACTTCTATAGTTTGTTTTATTAAATTTAATATCTTATTTCTTCCTAAATTTGAATAAATCCAAAATATTCAAATTGCAAGCATATTCTACAACTCATCATATCTTACCTACCAAATTAGATATGAAATATCTAATCTAATTCAACTTCATCTTCACAGGAAAATTTGGAGACAAATTTGAGACAAATTTGTAGGCAAATCCTTCATCTTCTTCCATTGATTTTTCCTATCATCTAGCACAATGTTTTTATGGGGAGGAACAATCCCCATGATCAGCTCAAGCTTCTTCATCCTTCACCATTCAATCCTTGAGATCAAATCCAGACCTTTGTTATGCTGCCCCTTCACAAATATGCTACCGTGAATCTATAAATACAGCCTCATTCTACAGGAAATGGATCCCAACTTTGTGCAATCTTACTATGCAAAAATAGCAATCAAGCATTCAAAGCATTTAGCAATAGAATCATAATCATGGCATTCCATTTAGATTCATCATATTTTACAGTAGCTTCATTTAGCTATTTTATGTCATTTGTATCAAAAGGATTTCATCATTGCAATTAGAAATAGAATCATACGGCTTTAGCATCATAATCATAAGCATCCCATTCTCTAGATTGGCATTTTAACAGTCACGGTGCTTACCAAAACTGAGAGCCCTATGTGATTTAATAAATCTTTGGAGATAGGGAACAATGAGACACTTTCAAGAGTTTTCCTGTGTTAATTAGATTGATTATTGTTGATCTCTTGATATAATGTCTTACTAAGAAGTGTTGTTTGTTATTTTACTCGTTACTTATTCAACATTTTGGCACCCACCGTGGGGCCTCTAACCCCATGTTTTAACATTTTTTTTTCTGAAAAGTGTCCATATAGGCTTTTGGCGTGTTTCTTTTAGCACGATTGAGAGATTTTACAATGCTTCTACTAGATACTTTAGCGCTCCTAACAACTATTTTAGCACTTTTTCCAGATACTTTAGCGCTTCTGAAGACTGTTTTAGTGCATCAACCAAGAACTCTCAGGACAATGAACTATTTCCCGTTCACTCTGTTTTAGCGCTTCTAATCACTTTTATAGTGCTTCTGATAAATTTTGTAGCGCTTATGTATTATGTAGCGCTTCTGATAAATCTTGGAGTGCTTTTGACCTCTGTTTTAGCACTTTTGCAATTTAACTAATTTTGTTGTCTAGATCTGACGCGACCACGGCCAGTGATTTTCATTACTACATTTTGGACTAAAATGAACCAATCCTAGTGTAGTCATTTGGATTAAAATACACCAATCCTAGGGTAGCCATCTTACATTGCTATCTCAATTAAAATTGACATCATATCTTTTGTGGAGCAATATCTTCACATAGAATAGAAAACTATCATTTGGGCTTTAAAACTAAACATTATTTGTTGTCATTATACGATGATAGGCCTATGCTCTCCCCTTAACAGGGTGATCAAAATGCCAGACTCATCTTTTGATTTCATGCACTTTATGCTTTATTAAATCCTTTAGAAGGCCTTTCGTAGTGGGAAAAAGTACTCACCCTACAGGAACGACCTGAGTGGGAACAACCAAAGCTAGGTTTTCCAACCCACTATAAAATAAAAGTGAATTTGGGAAAACCCACATTTTTTGGAAGTGTGCAAGATAACCATCCCCAAAATATTTGTTCTAAAGATTGGGAGGTCTCCTGAGGGAGTTTATCATTGGCTACTCTGAATGGAAACCCTATCTACGAACCATAGTGTAGAATCCAGCTGAGTTAGTAACCAAACATTTTAATACTCACAGTGCAAGGGGAGGGAATAATCTTCCCCCAAGACACTTACCATATAATTTCCAAGGACCGTTTGCTCAAGGGATCGAGAAATATAACTTTGAGTATGCGCCTGGAAAAGAAAAAAAACACGGGCACCCTCTAGGGGGTGACACAACTGTGTGAGTCGACGCAATTTTAAGATGTGGGCTATTGAGTATAACGATGACCTTTTTGACCTTAAGAGTGAGTCTACTTGAAGTGTATTCTTTGTCAAAAACCAGTGGAAATCAAGAAGGATCATGTTTCATTCTTAAACATACAATTACTATTTAGATTCTAGGAATTAAAAACAACTATTTTACAATTGCTTGATGTGTTTTTAAATCATTAATTAAGATAAAGATCATCCAAACAAACACAAAAAAAATTGACAAGTCAACCTATGAAAATTTATGATTAGGGATTGGAAATCAACAACATTTGTCAAGAAATCCCTCACAAAAAGAGTCAAGAAACCAAAGAAGCAACTTAGCTACAAGAAAATTTTGGAGAGGAGACGTTTCTTATATCAAAATAGAAAAATCTTGCTTGAACATCAAACTTTTATCCATAGGTATCACAACTTTCCTAGAGGATATACTGATGATTTTTCCTTAGAGCCTTTATATTCACAAGCCTATTTCCAATGAAGAGCTCTCTCACAAAAGAATAATCATAATCAACCCATTCATCATTCTTTCATCCCACAACCTGCCATACAATATTCTAATAGGCCAGATCAATTCTTACAATAGAGGAAAAACGTGGAAACATTAGGCTTGTTATCAAAAATCAGAGATTTACCAGCAAAGATATCCTTTCAAAATACCCTACACTGAGAAAAACCAAACAACACTGGGAAGTCCCAAAATAGCGCATCCAAAGTCTATTTTAGTGCTTCCACCTATTCTTTTAGCGCATCTGCTGATAAAATAGCGCTTTTACAGTCTGTTTCAGCACTTCTAACAAATCTTATAGCGCATATGTTGTATGTATCAAAACTCACTAGTCAGAATTTACCAGTATCTTAGCGCATCCACAGTCTGTTTTAGGGCTTCTTCCCTATCTGAAAGAGTTTTCACCATATCTTTTAGTGCTTCCACAACCTATTTTAGTGCATTTTTCCTTTGTAATAGCGCTTCCATAGAGCAAGAAAATAGAGAACTATTGGAAACCCCTATCAGACTGTTGACATCAGAACTTGGGTTTTTATTAGAATAGAATCATTTTCACAGTCCAAATAGTGTCTTAAACTTGAAACAAATAGAATCTTACAAGTCAAAGTTATTTCAATTTAAACCTAGATCTTCCAACTTTAAAGTTTCCAAACATCAAACACAAATCTTGTTTATTGGGTTAAGTTTCATCATGTTGGTATGTGGTGACTGATCATGCTATACTATATAGCCCATGGTATATTGTACACCTCGGCATGTATCCTTGTCGGGGCCTGGGGCCTCGGGCGGGGGTTCAGGGGTGGTAGCCCCCGAGAAAAATTTTCCTCCTACTTTTTCACGTCATCACCGAAAAAGGGAAAAATCAACGAAAAAAGAAAAATCTGATTTTGTAGAACCCAAAATCTAGAAGCTTCTAAGCTTGATAAAAAGGGGTTCAGATGGGTGTTACAGTATGATGAAAAATGCGATTATTCGCAAGATTGTAATAAGTTTTGCACTGGATAATAAAAGTATTGGATGGTTGCGGTTTGGTGGATGTAGCTCGGATTGGGTGAACCACGTTAAATTCTTTGTGTTATGATTTATTCTGTATGTGTTTTAGTTTCTCTGTTTATTAATTAAATATGCATTTAATTGTTAGATGTCTGCCATCTCTAACCCTAACACATCATAGGGATTTTGACATCCTACAATCACGAAACAATACACAATAATTATATTTTTAACTTGGTCTCATCAATAGAATATATCATTCTATTTGACTTTGTTAAATCCATTGACACTCATCCAAACACTAGAAGATCAAAGTTTAGTGAGGAAAACAAACACTTGTATGCCAATTTTAACAAGGTTACAAAGACAAAAACTTAGAGAGAAGGAAATTGAAACATCAAACACCATGGCTAAAGAAAACCCCTTTCATAGATTCCATCAAAATAACACAAATGAAATAAGCCAAGAGGACATTCAAACAGCACAACAAGATCCAAATTTTCACAAATTCATGGAAAAGGTTTTGGAACAAGATATGGAAAAATACCTCTTGATGCTATATGAACTAGGTGTGAAACTTCCAAAAGATTTCAACATTAATTGATTAAAAGAAACACCTAGAGTAGATGAAACTGAACCACACAACACACAAAATATAGATCAAGTGGTTGCCTTAACATGTCAAATGCAAAATTTACAACAAAAAATTCAAAATATGCAAAAGAGAACCACAAAGAGTTACTCATTACAGGACATTTTTCCTTATCCTTTTGATTCAAGTGTGGATATGATACCATTCCCTAGACATTGTGAATTCCCCAAATACGACAAGTACAATGGTAAATTAGATCCCATTGATCATGTAAGGGAATTCAAAACAATGAATTTAGAGTTTGTACAAGAGGATACTTACCTAATGAGGTTATTTCCAAGGAGCTTAGGAGGTCATTGTATGGAATGGTTCTCCAAATTACAACCAGGGATTTGATCCTTTGAAGAACTAGTCAACAGATTTATCTCACAATTCTCCTTCAATATTCAACATGAAGTACCATAAAAGATCTATACAACATGAAACAAACGAAGGGTGAGACATTCCTATCAATTCTACAACGTTGGTGAAATTTTTTTGCTAGATATCCTCATTCTATACCCGAAGAGGAAAAGATGGAATTATTTATCGACAACTTAACTGATGGCATGAGCTATAGACTGGAACTGCAATGTCCCTCGATATTTGAAAAAGTGATTGAGAACGGGCTTAAAATTGAAGAAGCGTTGGTTAAAAGAGGAGTGATTAAACATTACAATGAAGGATCAAACAACACAAATTCCTCAAATTACTATGGCAACAATGAAAAACCTAAATTTTGGAAAAAAAAATAAAAATATTGGAAACAATGATACTACAAATAACACACAACATGCAAAACTAGTATTCAATTTGATGGAAACCACTGCAAAGACCAATCAGAATAATGACCAGAACATCAATCAAGGCACCACTCAAAACAACAATCCTAACAATGGAGAATCTCGGCCACCATCATATAAATGTAATCCAATCGACGAAGATTTACACCCTTGGGACTAACACTAGAATCAACAATGAGAGAGCTTATAGCAAATGGACTTATTACCTTACCTGAAACAAGAAATTGGGAACCAAAAGTCAAACCATCTTGGTGGAATGATGCTAACTATTGTAACTTTCACAAAAACAAAGGACATAAAACAAATGATTGTATGTAGTTGAAGCATCCCATACAAGATTTGATTGACAGCAAGAAGGTATTTGTCAAAGAACATCAAACAAACAAAGATCACAGTGCATTTACAAATCCTTTACCTAATTATGAAAAGGGAGAATCTTCTTCAAATAATAAAGGTAAAAATATCAATTACATTTATGATACCACTATTCATTGTGTTTATGAGGTTTAGAAAAATAATTTCATGGATAATCAAATGGATAACATTAGCATCAATGACATCGTATCCCTGAACGTGATCCCAAACATAAACACATCAAACAACCAAATCAATTTCATAAAAATCAAGGAAAGACAAGACTATCAACCGGTCAATGTAATGACAAGGGGGTAGTCCAAAGTGATACTGAAAGGAGTTTCATCTAAAACCACTATTCCCCCTTCAAATCAATACAACATAGAGGATCAACTACAGAAGATACCAACATAGATATCCATATTAGAACTCCTTAAAATTTTACCATCCCATAAGGAGGTTTTGGAACAGGCTCTTGTGGCCACTACGGTACCCAATAATCTGGATGTCTGTCAATTTCAAGCTATGGTGGGACATCTGACCATGCCTCATTGTCTTTCATTCTCTGAACAAGATGATGTTTCACTAAATCATCCACACAATGTGTCCCTTCATATAGAAGTTTTAATCCATAAACATTGTGTCAAGTGTGCCTTAATAGATGGTGGAGCTAGATTAAATATTTGTACTTTAAAACTAATTCGTGCACTAGGTTTTTCTGACAATGCCATTGATGCCAGAAGAAATATCATGATAAAGGCCTATGATGAAGAAGAAAGATCTTCCAAGGGGTTGTTTGTGTTACCAATACAAGTGGGACCAATTGTCAAAAATATAGTTTTCCAAGTGTTAGAAAAAGAGCTAACATATAACATACTCTTGGGACGTCCATGGATTCATGAAATGCAGGCAGTACCCTCAACTTATCCTCAATGTTTAAAATTTCCTATTAATGGACAAGTTACTATTTCAACTGATTACAATAATCCCCAATATTGTAACACACTTAAAATTGCACAAGACACTTTTGTGCCCCATAATAGGGAGGCAAGCACTTCAAGTTCATCTAACAGTGAAAAAAAATCAAACATTTTATCCAAGTGGGTTGAGAAAAAGGATTAGTGAAGAGATACAAGCATTGCTGACATCACTTCATCAAACAACGAAGGTCAAATGAATTCACTCTCTCAGCAATTCAAAATGTCCAACTAATAGATAAAGGCATGGGAGAATATTTCATTAAGCAATCTCTAGGTCTCACACAGTTACTACCATCTCCAAAGTCATATGGACAACCATCGACAATAACACGACAATCAGCACAACCTACAACAGTTTTGAATGAAAGGTTTGTAAAAGCAGGTACTCTAGAAGATGAATCTGAAGATAAAGCCATCCTCAATTGGCTCTACAAGGATGAGGCATCTACATCAGAAACATTAGTATTAAAACATATCAATATGGAAAAGGGAAAGCAATATTAGAGAAAATGGGCTATGAAGGACAAGGACCTCTTGGAAAAAGAAAAGATGGCATTGTAGAACCCATTCAACCACTCATGCTTCAGCCTAAAGACAAAACAAGATTAGGCTATACAGGGGAATCAAAAGAAGAAATGACGCATAAGGTTGTGGAAGGATTCTTCAAATGAGGGATGGTTCTAAAATAGATTCCAATTAAAATGAGTGGGATCATTTATCTGTAACATCATACATGGACATACAAATTGATGTCATAAAAGAGTATGCACCCACACACGAGGAGGGACAAAGTTTAGGAACTAGACCACTTATATTGGGATCACCAAATATCAATGACTCAAGTGAGGATGAACAGACATCGAGTGAAATAGATGACTTGGAGGAGAGTCACATCATAGACCTTGACATCACCACTGAAAACTTTGACAGCGTAGCTATTAGAACCCTCACTGTCGTCGAGCTTACCCAATATGATGACTTTTTACCCTTGATGCATCCTGAACTTATTGATTGGGAATCAACTTAACCTATTGATATACCAATCTTTATGAATGATGATTCCATCATAAATTTTCTTTGTAGTGACACACCTGACACAAGTTATGCTCATGAATCTCATAATGATGCTTCAAATCAGGAGGGTGTCAAATCTTCCAGTTGCAAAATTGAAAACAACAATAATAGATCTAATGGTGAAAACTATTCAATGGCAGCATTAGATCTCGAAAAAGTAAAAATAAAGAATGCATCTAACAATGAAATTATCTCTGAGGCACTAAAAGATGGGAGATTTGACACCCTTCCAAAGCATTATCATGAAATATCATCGATACTGGTTGAGCCTACACAGTCCATCAATCTTGGCACAACAGAAAAAGAAAAAATTCTACATCTGGCAGCATCTATGACAGAACAAGAGAAGCCTGAATTCAAAAAATTCTTTGAAGAGAGACATATCAACTTTGCTTGTTCTTACTCTGATATGCCAAGGTTAGATCCAGATCTTCTGATGCATCATTTGTCTCTACCGTCCAGAATCAAACCAGTAAAACAAAAACTAAGGAAGATGCATTTGCATATTGCCTTGATGGTAAAATTTGAGCTAAAAAAGTTGTTAGATGCAGGATTCATCAAGTCTATCGATTATGTTGAGTGGATTTCAAATATTGTACTTGTATCTAAACCAGATAATAGTATTAGAATATGCACATATTTCAGAGATCTAAATAAGGCATGTCCAAAGGATGATTTTCCTTTACCAAGCATTGATATTATTGTGCACTTAATAGCAGGACATGCCATGTTGTCACTAATGGATGGCTTCTCAAGATATAACCAAATCAAGATAGCACCTTAAGATCAGGAAAAGACAACATTCACCTATCCTTGGGGCACATTTTGTTGGAACGCCTTGCCCTTTGGGTTGAAAAATACAGGTGCAACATATCAGCATGCAATGACCACTATTTTTCATGATATGATGCATACTTTTATGGAAGATTATGTGGACGATATATTAGCAAAGTCATATACCAGAGAAGGACATCTGGAGATAGTGGGAAAAATCTTTACTAGACTGGAGAAGTTCAATGTTAGATTAAATCCTAAGAAGTGTGTATTTGGTGTTACCTCAGCAAAGCTCCTCGGATACATAGTTTCAAAAAAGGGTATTGAAATGGATCCAGCTAAGGTCAAAGCAATAATGGAAATGCTACCACCAAAAAATATCAATCAACTACAGTCTCTACAAGGCAGGCTACAATCAATCAGGAGATTTATCTCCCAATTAGCAGACAAAAGTCATCCATTCAATCATCTACTACATAAGAATGTCTCTTTCAAGTGGGATCAAGAATGTGAAATAACTTTCAATCAAATAAATCAATATCTTATGTCACCTCCCATACTCATGCCACCTACAGAAGAGAGACCATTGTTACTATACATTGCAACAACAGACATTTCTTTAGGAGCTCTATTAGCATAGGAAGATTCTGAGGGAAAGGAACAAGCTATTTATTATATTAGTAGGACTCAGAACGGTTATGAAATAAATTACACCTTCATCGAGAAAGCCTATTTAGCGGTGGTATTTGCAACCCAGCAGTTACGGCATTACATGTTGACCCATACAGTCAAACTCATAGCAAAGATTGATCCATTAAAATACCTACTCAATAAGGTTTCTCTAATGGGGAGACTAGCAAAGTGGGTCATGATCTTAAGTGAATTTGGCATCCACTATGTAGACTGAAGAGCCTTCAAGGGTCAGGTGATAGTTGATCAATTAGCTGAAGCTTCGTTACCAGATAATCATCCAATGAGCATTGAATTTCCTGATGCAGACATTATGACTATTACCACACAACAATGGTTACTTTATTTTGATGGATCATTTGCACAAAGAGGGTCAGGTGTAGGAATTTTGTTTGTTATACCACAAGGATATACCATCCCAAAGTCATATAGACTCATTTTTCCATGCACAAATAATGTAGCAGAATATGAGGCATTAATCATTGGAATCAAAGTGGCAGTTGAGTGGAAGATCATAGAGCTACAAGTATATGGAGATTCACAACTAGTCATTTATCAAGTAAATGATGAATATCAAACCAAAGATGAAAAATTGATGTCGTATAAGAACATGGTGGATGATCTCAAAAAGTACTTTGTAGAAATAAAATTTGAACAAATTCCAAGGACTAAAAACAAGGTTGTTGATGTTATGGCGACAATTGCTTCTCTATTGCAAATTCCAGAAAAGGGAGGTCATTATGAGTTTATGGTAGAACAAGTGTGTAGCCCTTCCTATGCTAATCTAGAATCTCAAACCATATGTCATATAAGTGACATTGAATCCTCAATCTATGAAAAGACCTATTCTTATCTTAAGAACAATGTCCTCCCTCTCGATCTTTCAAGAAATCAGAAATGTAACTTCATCCATCAAACCGCACCACATACCTTGATTGCCGACATACTTTACCGTCGAGGTCTAGATGGTACTCTTCTTCGGTGTCTAAAACATAACGAATTTGAAACAACCTTACATGAGGTTCATGAAGGTATTTGTGGGACTCATTCAAGTGGACTAACCCTAGCAAAGAAACTCCTTTGTTTGGGGTATTACTAGCTGAATATGGAGAGAGTCTTATCAGTTTGTTAAGAAATGCGAGAAATGTTAGATCCATGGTAACTTAATCCATGCGCCAGCACAAGAATTGCAACCATTTACATCAACATGGCCCTTTTGTAAGTGGGGACTGGACCTAGTAGGAAAGATAAATATGTCTTCATTCAATGGACACAAATTCATAATCATAGCAACAGAATACTTTACAAGGATAGAAGCGGTTCCCTTAACAACAATCACTGGAAAGCAAATTTCTTCCTTCATTCTGAATTACCTCATTTGTCAGTATCGCATACCTCAGTCCATTGTAACGGATAATGGTAGACCTTTTAAGAACCAAGATGTCCAAGAATTGTGTGAAATATTTCATATCCAACATCATTTTTCAACACCATACTATCTTCAAGGAAATGGAAAAGCAGAGGCCTCAAACAAAACAATTCTAAAAAATATAAAGAAAACGATTAACGATGTTGGACGTGATTGGCATGTTCAACTAAATCCTGCATTATGGGAATACTGAACTAGCATCAAAACACGTACAGGAGCTACACCATATGCCTTGGTATATGGATCAGAGGCCATCCCACCTATTGAGGTGGAAATACCATCACTTTGTGTCTCACTGAAGGCTATAATTACAGATGAGGATTATAGATTTTCTAGACTACAAGAACTAGAATTGTTGGATGAACATCATCAACAAGTTGTAAACCATTTGAAGACATACCAACAAATAATTTCCAAAAGCTACAATCACAGGGTAAAACCTAGACTCTTTCAAGTTGGTGACTTGGTCCTAAAGGAAAACCCTAAAAATCAATAGGATAGAGAAAAGAAAGGGAAATTTGAACCTAACTGGCTAGGTCCCTTTTTCATCATATCAATTTATGGATCTGGATCCTATCAACTGTCTACACCTGAAGGGGATCTGTTTGATGAACCTATTAATAGTATCCATCTCAGAAAATTCAACACCTAAATCACCTAGTGCATGGTTCAAGTTCTGGAAAATGGTTACCTTGATGAAAACCTAGCAAACAAGCATCTTGGTGACAGGAAAATACAAAAAAAAGAAAAAAAAAAAACATAAAGACTGAAAAAGTGCAATAAAAACATGTAGTGAAAACCTGGAAATAGACGCTACTTGTGATTTACACTAGCAGTTCCATCTATTAAAGGCATGTCATGGTTGTTCATTTTCATCATCATTTTCCATCCATTATCATATCATTGCAATGTGGTCATGTCTCACCCTAGGTTGGGGGAAAAATCCTCATCTCACTGGGCACAATAAAACTTCGAGCTTAATCAAATGAACAAACAACAGGAAGACAAACACAACCCAACATTGAACATCAATCACCATTAGGAACACTTTAAACATCTATATCATATCAAAATCCAAAAACAGGTCAAAAATACTCAAAAAGTCAAAAATAGAGTCATCCAGTAGAACTACATGGTCTCTGCATGTATAACGTAGGCAAGGCTAATCTATTATCAGCCCCCGAGGCCCCTAGGATAGGTCTTTAGGTTAGGTTTTTTGTCAAAATCTTGAAAAATCCCAAAAACATCATAAAATTGAACATCAAATCAAATCAAAATGGATGATCTAATATGAATAATGGTTGAAATTCTTTAAGCAAGGGTTGAATGTGTTGTACTTTTATCTTTGTTATCATTTCTTTTGAGCTCCTCGATGATGTATTGAACTAGAGAAGCTAGGAAGGAGAATGATATTTTTCTTCGTCTGTTACTTGTGATTTAATCATTATTATTATGTGAATTGTCGTGAGATGTGCTCTACCAAGTATCACTGATGACATTCAGAATTCACATAGGAAAGTGATTGATTCTTGTTTGTTTACACAAGAAATGCCAAGGTCATCTCGGTTTAATTATACCTAGATGCTTGTGCTCACATGCAATATCAAAAATCATGGAAGTAGTACTCAAGTCATCATGGTCTAACTCATACCATCGATGCTTGTACTCACTTTCAACATTTTAAAGCTCTATGATGATACAAATCACAATAAATTAACTATTAAGATGCCAATGTTTGCATATAGATTTGCATGATTAGATTACATTGCATTCATAATAGTTTTACATTTGCAGAGTATTTGTTACAAAAGATGGTAAAAGCATTCAAAAACAATGTTTTCTTTTCTCATAATGGATTGAGTATACTTGACATTAACAAAACATCATCATTATCATGTAGTTACAAAATCATTAGAAAGCATTTATTTTATTATTTCATCATTCATACATTTAAATCAAATAATTTGCATTGATCATATCACATATCATAAAATTGCATGAGAAAACTATCAAAAACATCGTTACTATCATATAGTTGCATTCATCATATCATAGCACCTAAAAGTACCATTATATTCATATCTTATATCATACATTTGCAATACCATTATAACCATCATATTCATCATTTTTTTTCATCCACTTATTACATCATATATTTGCATTTAAGATATATCACAAAAATAAAGTGCACATATCTCATTTACATCATACATCGTATATCATTAAACATCATATCCATAAACATGTATATAGATACATTATCATATAATTTGAAAATAAACATTATTATACATCTATTTCATCCATGTAAAATACTACATGCATCATACATCCATACATCATCATTATGCACAATAACACATTTACACATCATAGATAGTACATTATAAATCATAGCATATCATCATGATTATAAATTGCATCCATAATATCATCATATAAACATCACAGAACATATAGAACAAGGAAATTAAATGCATCCATCATAGGCATATGTTATAGAACAATATAGAACGCATAATAGAACAATAAAATTGGCTACATATCATATAGATCTCAAAATCATAATGTCAAGGATATAATGATGTTTGAAATGAAAAAAGATATATCATCAAAAATGGCTATGAATCAAAATAATCAAAGTATACATCACATCTCAAAATACATCAGAGGATACAATCAGGAAACTATGTATTGCTAGCTCCAGATAGTGTGGGCATCTCTGGACCAGTCCCTCCACCACCGAATGTACCGAGATCTCTTAGGTCTCAACGAGAGAGGTTGTGCCACACCTCTACTCATGGTCCTCGACTGGGACCTCCTAGATCTAGAATGAGAATAACTCAACCTCTGCTCTACGGGAACTGCATCGTGATACCGACCTCTGTAATACTCCACCTCCTGACCCAAACAGAGAACCTCTCTCACATAATCAGTCGTTGAGGTACCCTCTGCCAATCTCTATAATCTCTTTGCAGTCAATTGATCCTGCTCTACAACACGTCTAGTTGCATCTCTCTCTGACGTCAATGAGGCAACCTGGGCCTATGAAGCTGCTAGTTGAGCTTGAACCTAAGCTAAAGATTGTGTGTGGGCCTAAATATGTGCCTACAATTGTGTATGAGTCATTGCTAACTGTCCCTGTACCTGGGTGAGACCCTATGCATGTGACTGGGCCTGTGCCTGCATCTGAGACTGTGTCTATACCAATAGACCCTAAGCCTAAACCAGCTGACCCTGTAAGGTTTGCACCTACACCTAAAGGCTCGCAACCTATGTCTGCTCCTCTATAGGAGCTATCACTGCTTGCCTCTTATGAGGCACCATATAATCTTGCACATCTATGGCTAGACCCAAACCACCTACACCCGACCAACCACCTCCTCCATCATCTCCACTGCTCTCATCCCCATTGTCCTTATCTCCACTGCCCTCCTCATCCCCACTGCCCTCCTCATTACCACTACTCTCAAAATCCTCCACCTCCTCCTCACCAACCTCCTCTCTCCTTCATCGGTGACTGTGTGCAACGACAACCTCCTCCTCAGCAGGTAGTGTTGTTGGCTCATCAGGAATGGTAATCCATGGGAAAAGATGTAGAACCAAATACTCTGCATAATCGGTTGTAACAAGTGGCTCAACAATATCAAGACAGATCTCCCAAACTATAGGCTGTAGAGCCTGGAACTCTTGAATTGAAACATCATATGAAAGGCCGGGTCCCCACTCTACAAAATCTAACTGACAAAAAGCATAATGGGAAACACCCTGGGGCATACCCTGAACAATACCATATTGTCTGAGCACTCGTCTGAACAAAAATCTCTCTAAAATCCAACAAGTCCAACCAATCAAAATCATCCACTGACAGAGATAAGGAAACTGAATTTCATCATCATCCCAGTGCTCACAATTCAAATAGGGGCACCATGTCATGGCCTCTATATCATCCAATACTCTCCTCTAGTGATCCAACTTACCTAGTCTAGGCTAAGTAAGTCGACCTGCATATATATGAACATAAGGCCACATGGCGGGTCGTTGCCTAACCATCACTGGACGTGTAACAACAATATGCTCCCACGCCCACACCTGTAGTAGAGTGACTCCTGATGACAAACTGTGACCTCTAAGATAGACAGTCGAATGCAAATCATGAAAAATATGGGCAAGCATACACATGCCCCAAGCATATCTCGTCCAGTGCACAATTATACTCTCCAACACATACCCCCAACCAACAGAAAATCCCTTTGACCTGCGATCAGGACAAAGGAACCCTCCAATGAAACCAGCAAGTACTGTGGGCAAAGTGGCATAAGAATCCACCATCTCACTCCATGGAACCCAACATCCACAAATGTGATCATCCTAAAATACTCTATGGAGAGCATCAATCCCACCCTACTCTGAAGAATCATATACTACAATCTCACCAATGACGAGTGTCCTCAAAATCCACCATACGTCCTCAGGAGTGACTGTCATCTCGCTAGTAGGAAGGTGGAAGGTATTATGCTCGCTATGCCACCTCTTTGTTAGGGCTATCAGGAGACCCGATTAATCCTAATCTACGGCATAGCTAATAAAGATGACAAACTGCAATGTGTAATAATAGTTGTCTCGGGCTGCGCTAACTGTGGTATCAAATCAAAAGTCCTAGGGAACCGCTCTCTAATCTACAGGTTCGTCAATGACTCCTATCATAACGAAATATTCAAATCAGTAATCTTTTTCAAATCATTAAACATCAATTATCCTATCAAATCTAAAACAACTCTTGTGAGACTTTTGATTAAATCTTGTGAGCGAACATCATCGAACCTCACCTATCATGAGGTCAATCATCAAGCATCATTGAACCTCGCATATCATGAGGTCAATTAATCAAATCACCCTCGCTTAACATGAGGTATATCAAACACACTATAATTATTCCTTGCCTATCATGAGGATAATTACTATCAATCAATCATCATACCTCGCCTATCATGAGGTTGAACATCAACTACTCTTTGGAGATCATCAATCATATCAAACCAACAGATGACATGATCGAAATCGATAAAATCAAGGATAAAATTGACAAAATACATCATTCTGACTTGAAAGCACTAAAACAGGTGCTCAAAGCGCTAAACCATCAAAAGTGCCATTTCAGGAGGCTAAAGCATTATTTCAGGACACCAAAGCGCCATTCCAATAGATGAGCTATTCTAGGGGGTGAAAGCACTAATCTAAAGGGTCAAAGCGTTGAACTAGTTAAAGTGCTAAAACAGAAATTCAAAGTGCTAAAACAATTATCCAAGGTGCTAAAACACTGAAAGCGCTAAATTAACCTACCTAAGTGCTACAAAATCTAGCCTAAGCGCTACTTCAACAAAAGCGCTAAAACAAACATCCTAAGTGCTACATCGGACCTTAAAAGCGCTAAAAGAAAGCAATTTTTTGAAAGCTGAAAAATGCACGAATAACGAGGGGGTCCACGGGTACGTACCAGAGGTCCATAGGTGGTCGGGTGGTTGTGTTGTCCCACACACTTGAATTGGTGAGAGTGGTAGGGAATTGTCATCTTGCTCCAAATCACTCTCTTACAAATTTTCAAACTCAAATGCACAAATGAATTTCAAAATGACCTTTTTGACCTTTTATAGGTTAATTAAGGTGGGATTTTTATGGGATTATTTATTTTTATTTTCAAATGGGGCTTAAATCAATTTTTCATCACAAGGGCAATTTCTACTTTCTTTATCAGCAGATAAATTATTTCAACATCAAATCAATCAAAAAATCATAAAAAATTGCAAAATTACGAAAAATCCAAAAAAATCAAAAATTCATCAATTTATCTCCCAAGGGGGCATATATCCATCATCGCCTTAAAATCAACGTCTAGGGCATACTGAAAAATTTTCATCAATACTAGCAACAACAGCAAAATTTTCTTTGAACCAATACATAAACACGTCACTTCAAAGAGGGGCAAAATGTATACACCTAAAAATGGTCTAGATAATCTAATTAATTAAATACTATTTATTTGATTAATTACCCTTAAATTTCTCTACTATTGAATAAATAGAAATATTTATTTATATAGTTCATGTTTAAATTCTTATTTAAATTATTCTAATTCTTCTATTATTTCATCTTAATTAAATAACAAAATTAAATACTTTTTTTTATTTAATTATCAAATTCCCCTATTTATTCTATATTAATCACATCATTATATCTAAAGTAAATAAACAGGTTCACATACTTTGTTTTATTTAATTATTCATTTTCTTCCATATTTAATTTAATAAATAGACTTCTATAGTTTGTTTTATTAAATTTAATATCTTATTTCTTCCTAAATTTGAATAAATCCAAAATATTCAAATTAAAACCATATTCTACAGCTCATCATATTTTACCTACCAAATTAGATATGAAATATCTAATTTAATTCAACTTCATCTTCATGGGAAAATTTGGAGACAAATTTGAGACAAATTTGCAGGCAACTCCTTCATCTTCTTCCATTGATTCTTCCTATCATTTGGCACAATGTTTTTATGGGGAGGAACAATCCCCATGATCAGCTCAAGCTTCTTCATCCTTCACCATTCAATCCTCAAGATCAAATCTAGACCTTTGTTGTGTTGCCCCTTCACAAATATACTACTATGAATCTATAAATACAACCTCATTCTACAAGAAATGGATCCCAACTTTGTGCAATCTTACTTTGCAAAAATAGAAATCAAGCAATCAAGCATTCAAAGCATTTAGAAATGGAATCATTTAGCAATAGAATCATAATCATGGCATTCCATTTAGATTCATCATAGTTTACAGTAGCTTCATTTAGTTGTTTTATGTCATTTGCATTAGAAGTATTTCATCATTGCAATTAGAAATAGAATCATACAGCTTTAGCATCATAATCATAAGCATCCCATTCTCTATATTGGCATTTTAATAGTCACGGTGCTTACCAAATTTGAGAGCCCTTTGTGATTTAATAAATCTTTGGAGATAGGGAACAATGAGACACTTTCAAGAGTTTTCATGTGTTAATTAGATTGATTATTGTTGATTCTCTTGATATAATATCTTATTAAGAAGTGTTGTTTGTTATTTTACTCATTACTTATTCAATATCTTACATTAGGAATATCTTTTCTAGTTGATTTTATGTAATAACAACTTTAGGCTCCTCAACCATATGAAAATGAGTATATGGATGATCATTGACTTGTATTCTATCTCTAATTTTACACCAAAACTTGATAGCCTTATGAAGTGTGGATGGTACAACTCTCAACATGTATCTATGGAATACCCAATAACATTATGTGTTAATATCTCAAGAATCACATGAAAAGGCTATAAATTGGAAGGGGGATGAGAAGGTTGGGTAGGCTAAGGATGTTGTTTATAGTAGCTTGATGAAAGGTAAACAAGGCACTACTGCTATTGGACCAGGTACCCGCACATAGAGTCAAGTCAAGAAACCTCTGGAGATTACCAGTAAAGATCTTTTTGAGGTTGTTGATATGCATAAGTGCATCATCTCGCATGACCTAGAAGCTGCAAAATTTTTTAAAAACTTACAATAGGTTGTTTTGTTTGTTGTTTGATGTCTAGTTGATGTCTTTTTGGTTTTTGGCTGATGGATTTATCCGGTTCATGTTTTAGCAATGTATCTTTTTGTAAAGGTTTTTGGGTCCCTTCAAAACCTGTTTTACCCATAATCAAAAACATGTGGTTGAACTATAATATTAAGCATGATAATGCCAAAAAATGTCTTCAATATTGACAAATCCTTTTATAGTAATATTCAATTTTCTACAATTTTGACATATCCACATTCAAATTTTTCAAACAATCCTAACTACATATATTCAAACGAGATCCATTATCAACCAAGGCACTATGACTTTTATATCTCAATATTGCACCAAAATGTGCAAAGGTGGAAGTTTAGTATTACCATTTAATGAAAGATCATATTTTTTAGATTACTAATAGATTATATCATAAAAGAATTTTTTTGTGGTTAAATATTATAATTCTCATGAATCTTTTTAAACCCTTTTGTACATTTTCCTTATACCTAGATGATGTATGCAATAAGTACCAAAAATATCTTAGAATGTGTATTCTACAACTAATCAATAAGATCATATTCCTTAGGTGCATTGATAGTAATCTTGATTAGTGTAGCTTTTTGTCCTTTGGTCATCCTCTAATTAGTGTGACCCATTGCATGATAACCTATTAAAGAGGTGTTATTGGGACTCAATTTTGTAGTGTCCTTTTTTTCTTAAGTCCCCTCCATTTAGTGTGTGTTCTTGGTCATTTTTTACCCAATGTTTATAACTAATATAAGAGATAGTAAATGGCCCCCCATGTTCAAGAATGTCTCTTCCTATTGCATTTTTTTCCCCCCTTTACTTCAGTCAATCTTCTAAGTGGCTAAAATCCAAAAATGGATTAGGGATGCGTTTTGGTTTCCTCACAAGTTTCAAGTCACAATTTGGGTTTCCTCTCACATATCATTTTCCCCTTGTAGATTTTTGTTTTAGCTCCCTTTCAAGCCTCAACAGGGACTTGGAATTCTCTTTTCTCAATTTGCATTCCCTCCCAACTCCTGATCTCTAATTTTCCATCTCAACTCATTACCCCTAATGTTTAGTAGGTTTTGAACTTGATTTTGAATTTGGAACTTGTGTTCTAGGTTCCCTTTTCCTCCTCACTTCATGCTCCTTTCCTTTCTTCTTAAGTCCTTGTTCCCATTGGACTATAGGCCCCGAAAAGTACTTAGAACCTCTCAATTCCAGTTCATTGTTTCCACCCAGAGTGTGCTCCCTGTAGGGTTCTTATCCCTTCCCCTTCATCAAACCTCAGGTCATAGAAGGGAGTTCGAAATGTAAACCTTAGGTTCCAATACCTTGTTCCCTCCTGAAGTATGTCTTCTACCAAGTATTCACCTTCAATGCCCATCAGACCCCAAACCTCAATTGGGAATTGGAACCCATCAGTTCCAATTCCAACTTCCCTTTCACCCCTGACTCCCACAATTCTTGTCTAACCCTGAACTCCAACAAGAACTTGGAAGAACTTGGAACCTTAATCCAAGTTCATGTTCTCTCTCAAAGACTAACTCCCACAACCCCTTTTATCTCAATCCCCATTTCTTCCCCACTCCTAAATGTTGGCCTATATTGCTCCTAAGTCCTAATTCCAATTTCCCCTTCAATCCTTATGCCCACCAATCTTTTGCAAGTTTCAATTCTAAATTTCTTGGGCCCTATGCCCACCAATGTATGTAATTTCTAGGTTACAGGTTCCTTCTAAAATCCAAACCATGTTGAGACAATGTGAAAATGTTCAAGCACTTGCTCCTAGGTTCCTCCTAGAACTCAAGACTCATGTGGTACTTCCTTGGTTCATGTTTCCAATTTCCACCCAACACTTATAATGGACTTGATAATAAAGTGTGAAGTGGATTTGGATTCTAGAAAAATGACTTATGGTTATTCCTAGCTACCTACCATCAATGCAAATGTTTTCCCAATTACAAAAAATCAATGTGCACCCATTTTGGGTGGATTTTTTCCTCAATCACAGATCTTGGCATTGCTACAATATCATAAGTTAGGGTTTTTCCCTATTGGGTATTTTACTTTGGTGGGTTTTGCTTTCATTTTGATAATTGGATAGTACATGGGATCATGCAAAGCAAAAGAATGGTTTAGAGAAAGTAATTCAAAGAGAGTTGTTCTCAATGCAACTACAAGGTAGAGACAGTGTTAGCATTACAAAGGCTATTGCGAGGTTATTGTTCAATTTTATTTCTCCATTGATGTATGAACTTGTTCATAAATATGTTTATTTTATGAAATATTTCCATTGTTGTGAATATAAACATTATTTGGTGAATATGACAAGATTCTAAATTATTTATTATGAGAGACTATTTCATGTTTGTATATGAGTTTGTGTGGTTCATTGATGGATTACTAAGTATGTAAAGTTGATTATAATGTATATTGATGCATTTGAATGCTTAGATCAATTGTTGTTTGGAATTTTCTCTTGCATCTATTTCCTTTTCAGTTGTTACTTTGTTGTCATAGGATTGGCATTGATCTTGCATGTACTTGTTCCAATCACACAAATTCAAACAATTAATTGAACAAATCATTTCTTGTGTATTGTGCAATTCATAATTTCATGGCATACAAGAAATAAAAATTATAATAAACTTTGTGAATCATGTGTCTTGCCACCACCTTGCACTCACTATAATAGCATTGAAATCAACTAGAGGCAATAAGGTAGTTAGTTTCTCTCAGCCTAGGAATCAACAGTTTGGATTTAGCTACCAACTTTACTTGCTCATTTTATGTACAAACTTCTAGGAATACCCTCCTAAGTTTAAGTTGGGCTCGAAGCATAGATGAGAAAATCCACTCTTATAGAGTTGACCTTAAACCCTCCATTGTTTTGTCGTTGATCCTATTTCACTTTCTTAATGACAACCTTGGCCTAGTGAGTGATATTCTATTCTAGGAAGTGGAGCAACAGTTTTGGGACCCAACAAGTGCCTTATGAAATCTAAATTTAGGCCTAAGTGAAGGTATTTTAGATGAATGAAAAATTAAAGTTGTCATAGGAAGTGGAGAAGAATAACTCATATGAACATTAAATATAGAGGGTGGGAAAGTATCTAAAGATGGAGTAAGAGAAGCCATAGACAAGTCCAAAATATCCTAAAGCACTATAGGACAAGAAAAATATGCAACGAAATCATGTACCAATATCATAAATGAGTGATAAAACATACAAGATAAGTCAAAACATTATAATGATATATCAATTGAAGTCCAAATTCATTCATCAATAAAATGGCATCATTTTAAGTACTCAATTTGCAAGTGAAATTGGCATATTAACATGTAAGTACTCTAGTTCATTCCCACGCAAAAATGATCTCCATGATTATGGATTTGACTTTGTTCCATGATTTGATCTTGCAAATTTTGTATTTTAGATTTGCACTCACCTTAATGACTAGACTTGAAACAAATAAATGGTGGTATTTAGGAATACCTTTGGAAGATTTATAAGCAAGGATTTTCTCCTTATGTCAAATCCCAAGATCCAATTTAATAATTTTGAAACAATGAGCGAAGAAATGTTAAGAAATCATGCAATATACATATGTTGATATCATGTTGATCTGAGATCCTTGATGACAACAATGAAGTAGGATTTAATCATTGTATACACCACTCCAACATGCAATTTGATTATGTGCAATGCTTAAGTTGGTTGATAATGGTTAGTTGAAAAGAGGTCAACTTGGACCCATTTTTAAACTTGAATTTGGAAGCTTATGTATTGGATTCACTCCCACATATTTGAACCGAGTTCATCTCAATGCCCATGGACTTATGAATAGATAAATTGTAGATCAAGAGAAAATTCTAGGGATGTGCAAAGTAGGTTTATATTATTTTGTCAACTTCCACACAAAATATATCATTTTGTACACTAATCATTACACTCAAGAAAAACAATCAAGGTGAATCCAAAATAAAGATTAAATGTTCAAGGCATGCACTTTTCATCCTTGCACCTTCACAAACTAGTCTCAATCATTTTGTACCAAACTACCTTACCACAACACACTCATCCCAACTAATCTCAATTTAACATCTTATACAAAATTTGAGCATGCTAAAATGCATGTAAACAACATTCACATAGCGTAGCAAAAGTGTTAAGTTAATTAAATATAAATATATTAAAGTCAAGAAACTTTCTATATATATAAAAATTAAATTACAAATAAATAATTAAAATTTTGAATAAATATAATTAATCTCAATTAACATCTTGAAATTCAATATATTAAATTGTAATGGTAAAATTTGTATTCCTATGGCATTTAATTTTGTGCTCATTTTGTGAGAATATCTTAATACATGTACATATAATGACGAAACAATATTGTATGAAGTTGGGATTATCCCCTAACCTTTTACCCATCGACATATACACATCCCCACACATATATCCAAACCTCATCTATCTCTACACGTCTTTACATATAGCCTTCATTTATGACTGCACATACAAATATTCATCCCCCATACAACTGCAACCATTGTAGGAGTTTATGGTGAACTCCTCAACACCCAAGGATAACCTACAAGACAACAATAACTTCCACAAGAGAGAAATGGCAAAAATATCATGTTACGATTAAGGATGTAAGAATGCCAAAATGAATATGGCAGCCACATTGAATATGACAATGTACATATGATGTCTTGCTTATATAGGAAAGGTGAGAAATAGGATTAGACAAGATCATGACAAGTGTCTTAATCATATCACATGAGACAACTAACTCATAACAACCTAGGACACAAGCATTAAATAAATGTCAACTAAATAAGATAAGTGACAACTAATGCTTAACTAGGTTCCCCCTAATTAATGTTAATTAGAAAGATACCATCCTAGGACCTAAGTGGGCTTAACAATGTAAATAAGACCTAGATAGGTAAAACACCTATGTACACCAACAACCACTTGCCTACCTAGGGTTATTTTCATGGTCACAAAATTGACCTTGCAAGCGTGAACATGACCCCTACACTTCCAATTTTTCAAATTAAAATTTGGCCAACTCATGCCTATTCTACTATCACTCAGCTTTATGCATTAAAAGAGAAAACAAATAAGTATACATGATTCTAAGGAATTTGCATGTTGTCATCAATCTTTTACATAGACTTATATGATTGACTAGTTGAACATGTTCTCTTCCAACATAGCAACAATCCTTACAAAGTATTTTTAAATACTATCAAATCTCAAACATTAGAAAAAAGCAAAGCAAACAAAGACCACTTAGGTTAGTTGTATAGCAAATGTACACAATAAGAAAGGTCAATTCCACACGTAGAAAATGAATCCACAACCAAGGAATAGACTCAAATGCATAGACTTAATCCAAAATAGAACACATGTGCAACATAGGATCCAAATCATTTCAAAAATAGAGAGGTAGCTTTTCCTAGACAAGCAATAGTTAAATTGTGAACTTCATCAAACAACATTCATTCTTGAGTCATAAAACCACACATCCCTATCTATTGCATTTGATTCCATAGCTTAACATTTGATATTAAAATACATTAACCCACACAATTATTGGTCTAAATTGATTTATATTGTGAATTATAAAAATTTAATTTGAATCATGTAGACTAATCTAAGAGAAACAAAGATAATTTTGTCTATGATTGGTCTCAACACTCATAGCCATCTTCCACCACTTCTCATGGACATGGTGCTCCTAGTTGGCTAGACTCTAGCAAGTTTTCTCAGCTGGAGCTAGCCATCTCTCGAGTTTCTACTCAACAACCTTCAAAGGGGACTCCTGAACAAGATGGTGCTCTCACTATCTAGCAATTGATTGATGATTATGCTCAAGCTTGGTCTTTTGAACTCTTCTTTGGTTTGGACTTGGTCCCACATAGACTTGAAGGGTGTATCTTTTTACCACCCACTTCCTTTCTTAATATTAAACCATTATCTTTTTAGTTAATTTGAAATTTCAAATAGGCTTATTTATTAAAATAATAATAATGATATTGATAGGATTCAACTGTGTAGTTTTTTGAGTCAAACTCATTGACCTCAGGATTTAACGCTATGGAAAGTACCTCCTACTTATCAATTGATGAGCTAAAGGGGCTCTGTAATGAAGGGTTCATAAAGCACAACACTCGCTGAAGGTTTTACAAATGGGGTGGCAAGATAAGTGGGCTTAATCTTGGGGGAAACTCCATGGTTAAGTGTGCTTGAGTTGGAGCAGTATTGGGATAGCTGTTGTACCCAAAGTAAATTTTTGCTTCAATAAGGCATTTTGATCAAAATGGTCTAAATCATGTAAAATTGTCATCAAAAGTCAGTTCTAGGTCAAACAAAACATAGGCTTTTTGTGGGTTTAGATCAAGGAAGAGACTTGCAAATTTTTGAAAATTTGAAAATTAGGGTTTCGTACCCCTGTTTTTAGGAAAACCCCTAAAAATAGGACCTTTCTAGAATTAGTTGAAAATGATTTTAATAGGATAATTTGACTTCATGATCACACTGGTCAAATCAAAATCACCAAAAAGTATGTTTTACTCTGGTGGGTTTACTTCATTTTTTCAGGAGAAAAGTTAGGACCTCCGCAGCGATTAACAGCAGATGGCTAGTACCAGGTATCAAAATCTAAGCCTCAAAAGCTTCAACGAAGAATCCATGGAAAAAGATGCTCTACGATGGAGGGGATTTTCAAAAATGAAAATTGATGAAAATTGACAGGAAGAGGCTACGCAATCCATGCCTTGGCCATTTTTCCAACACCTATACATGTAGCATGGTTAAGGTGATTGCTAAGATGCACGCATTCACGTCGTCGACAACAATGTTCAAGTCAGTCAAGCTACAACGGTGAACACAAAGCGCAAAGAGATGTGAGTTTTCAAAGAAATGATGAAGCTATAGTCAAAAGTGCCCCTGCTAGCCAGGGGCGCCCATGAATTCAAAGGATCAAAGGCAGTCATCAGGTTTTATCAAGACGGTCATCTCCGTGTATCTGTTGTGGCTTTCCAACACATCATCAAGCAGATTCACCTGATTCATCAATCAGCAGCAAACGTAAGTGAAGTCAGGAGATGCTGAAAGCAAATACCAGCAAAAGTGGCAGTCAAACATGGGAAAAAGCATCCCTGTAGTTCAGGGGCACCCAAGAACAAGATGATCCAGATGTTAGTTTTTGAGTAAACTTATCTTCAGGTGATCTCCCCAGCGTCAGCTCACCTTTGCAACAAACATATTCACCAGTTTGCAAGACGCATCAAACGACAGCAACTATTGATCGTTCAAGCATACAAAACGAAAGGTAAATCAGTGTACATCAAGGTAAATGTGCCCCTTCTAGCCAGGGGCACCCATCATTTTGAGTCACCTATTGAGGTTTTCAACAACTACTTTCTCCAAGGCATCTATTTAGCATCCTTCCGGCTTCGTGATCAATCCAATTGCAAGCACACAGGACATGTCAAGCATTCACAAACGAAGATCAAGCGTAAAATGTCGGAAGCAAAGGAAGAATGAAAGACACGAAGAATTGGCTAAGTGTTAAGTAAATTACACCCTCCTATAAATAGGCGCCCAGCTTTTTGGGCAATCAAATGCATTCTGCAAGCTTAGTGACCTCCAAGAAGTCCTTCGTCTTGATCAATCTCAACAATGACACCGTCAGTGAATTCAACAGATCAATCAAACATCTAACAACAGAGATCAAACTAGGACAGTTCATGAAAGATTGCAAAGTAAGAATTACATCACCAAAAGTCAAAAGCGCCCCTGCAGGCCAGGGGCACCCAAGCTTTTGAGACACCTAAATCAACTTTCAGGATTCACAAAGCCAGTCGTCCTTTTTGGGACTGAACTGGTTATCCATCCCACGTTTCAGCAAGACTACCAGACTCATCAGTCATTGGTGATCTCATATCAGAGCATTGAGGGTCAAACTAGAGGAATTGAAGAACACTCAAGAAACTGACTAAGTCTAGTGAAAAATGCACCTTCTTGGGAAAAGACGCCTAAGAATTAAAGGCATCAGACTCAGGTTTTGAGCTTTGCAGCTCCCAAGCACACTTCTTCAAAGTTGGCGCCTAAACTTGATTGATTCAACATCAAACACTATTAATCAAGTCTAGGCATCATATTTCAACATCTTTCTTTGTAGGTTGAAGCTCAAGAACAAGCATTTTTCCTCTCCATCTTTTGAAGATTTGACATAGAGTTTTTCAGCATTCTTCATATTTTCATGAATCAATTGCATAGAGGGACAATTTATCAGAGGTTGCATCTTCAGGCGTGATTTTCTTGAAGGTCCAAAGAGGCAGTTTATAACTTCCAAACAACTTCTTGTCTTTTTCCTCTATTCTTGTCTTAGATCTTCTTGCATGTCCAAGAAAACAACAGTTATTCACATATCTGACCTTCTGGGTATGATCAACCCGGCTTTTTCAACAAAACTCACATGTTAAATTTTTCCAAAAAAAGTACCCCTGCTGCCCCTATTTTTTAGGGTTTCCAGAAAAAAGTCATAATTTTGAAAAATAGACAAACTAGGTTTGTTCAGCTTTGAAGCGCCTACAATACCCATGTGTCATTTTTTTTAGGAAAAATAGTGCTTTGTTGTCCCTCGCTGCTTCTAAAGCTTATGTCCCAAGAAGTTCTTGCATGTACAAGGAAAAGTGACTTTTTGGAATTTTTAACATTTTGGGTCCATTTAGAAAATTATTACCAAGAAAACCCACGTCTCAAAATTTTTCATAAAAAGTGCTTCTCGGCAAGGCTGTTTTTAGCAGTTGCAAAAAAAGTTGTCCAAACGGTATCGTGTGCACAGTCAATCTTTAAGGTTTTCAAAATGCAATTCTCCCAAGTCGAATACAAGACCAAGACGGTCTTATTCCATGACTTATTGAAAATGGTTGACACCAATCTACATCAGACACACCCAGAGGTCAACTTATAAAAGTTGGAAGGCATAGACCAATGCACGCTTCAAAATATTGAGCAATCTGGATTGCTTGAGGCAACGTCACTCCACATCTCAGTACAGAGCGTGGAATTTGTAATTGCTTGTGTAAAGCATTACAATCCTACCACACGAGAAATCCGATCAGTGGATGGATGAGTGATTTGCAGCTTCAAGCCTAGGGATATCGAAAGGTGCTTCGCCATTCCACTATGTGCGAAAAACTTGGTTGTGTCTATGAAAGAGTGTGAAAAGGCATTCAATGCGTCCAGAGACAAATGTCAAAAGAGGATGGTAGAAAAATGGCTTAAAGAGAAAAAAGCCAACTTGTCGAAGAATGTAGGACGTGGAGAGTTCAGAGATGAATATGCAATAATGATTACTCTACTCATCTATATTATTGGTCAAGAAGAGGCAAAATAATTCCAATCATGGATGTACTATGTCATCGCTAAAATTGTGAGTGACAAAGAACATTATGATTGGCCCGCCCTGATCAGTGATATGCTCCACAAACAGATGACCACTTTCTTAGAGGCTCACAAATTCCACATGTGCTCATATCTCGTATATTTGATTATCTTCCGAGGCCAGTTTAGAGCATTGAACAGTGTGGGAACTTTGGGTGTGCAAAAGGTTCATGAGTATTTCTCACAGCTTGAGTTCAAACAAGCAAAAAAACACTTCAAGCGAGTAAATGATCTCTTCCTGATGCACACCATGAGAGACCTCGATCATGAGTTGCCTATACACATATCACTAGCAGCCAAGGAGGCAATGGTAGATTGGGCAGATTGGTTCATCCAGTTCCCCACCTTCACCTACATACGTGTGTATGGGTACAAGGGTCATCCTACCATGTTACCCCGCTATCCTTCAGATAGGGTGGTCTTCATGTAGTTCTTATGGCAGTTACACTAGGTACATTCTCATTTGTGTCTCAAATGCAAGACGGCTGCAAACTTTCCTTTCCAGATGGGACTTTACAGGTGCAGGACAGTGGTCAATGCCAAGGCCAATGGCCAGGAGATGGTGAGACTTAATCTTAAGTATCTCATCAAAAGACGGTCATATGATCCTAGGGGCCACTATGTAGAACTCCTTGGTCAATAATCTTCACACAAGTCTTCCATGGAGGACTATAGGGTCAACTGTGAAAATGAGTTCGAAGTAAGAAGGCGCAACTACAATCAATTCAGACTTCCACAAATTGTTGACTTCATGTCAGAGGACGTGGAAGGCTTATCTGATGATGATGGGGAAGTCATTCTTCCCTCATTCTCCGTAGATCAAGTTGACACACAACCACTTCAAATTGTGAACTAGTATGCCAAGGAAAGTACGTCTATTGAGGAAAGAACAAGCAAAGTTGTCAAAAACAGTCAACTCTACTTGGATAGTAAAAGGACAAGGAAGGTAGTTATTGCCCACACAGAGCCGCCACCAGTTCATTCTTCACTACCTTCCTCATCAAGGGCTAAGCCCAAACAGAAGACATGGAGTAACCCTCCTAAAGGATCCAGAATGTTAGGTCATACAAGGGGAAGAATGTCGATTGATGATACAAATCAGCAAGAGGTACATGTGGAGACAGCCACAAACATAGCTGAGCCAATCATGGAAACAGTTGCAGCTAAACCAGTCATGGAAACAATTGCAGTTGAGACAGTACAAGAGATGGAAGCAGAGCCTACTATCCCGCCACCACCACAATAGTCGCCGGTCCATATTGACTTAGATTCACCACCACACAACACTACAACACGATCCCATTCATTAGGAATTCAAGGGCCTAACATTCCTCCTTCCAACGAGGTTAGTCAAGATTCATCTTGGCTTGAGAATCTCCTAGGAAGGAAGAGAGAAAGGCCATCTTATCAACTGGATTTCACATAATTTGACCATGTTCCTCAAGACATGCTAGTAAATAAGCTGAAGAAGCAAGTCCATGTAGGAAAGAATGCTAACAATGAAATTGTCATAGAGACAACTGCGCTACCTAAATACAAGAATGCAAATGAGGTAGAGGTTGATGACTTCACCTTGTTGAAGGTCAACCTCGGTAAGACCACTCATCAAGTGGAGGCATATCTCCTTGAAGTTGCATCAGTAAGTGTACAAAGAAAGAATGGAAAAGGACAGCAAAGACAAAGCAGCCCTAAAGGTTGAAAACCAGTAGCTGAGATTGTATACATCCAAATTGATGCACAGTACACCAAACATCTCTGCCTTGCCTCGAGAGATGCTAGACCTCCCCGAGGAACAAAATCACCATCAGTTGATCCTATATGGAAAACACTTGAGAAATCAAGTGGAAGACTTTGTCATCAAGGGTCGGTGTATACTTGCAGAGCTATACCAGCTAAGGTACAAATCCCATGACCTTCGCACGAAGATTCAGCAATCAGAGCAAGATACTGAAGAGAAGAGGCCTAGGGATGAGATCACTATCTTAGACTTACAGATGGCGTATGAATCAGTTACCACAGAGGAGAACAAGCAACATCTTTTCGCTTGGAAAGAATAGCTTGCATATAAAGGGAAAGCCTATGATACCAACTCTGTAGAATAGATTGAGTACCAACAGATTGTGGCAAGTGTCATCAAGTTCGTGAGAATGTTGGTAACATCTATCCCTTGCCTTTACCAGCACGAAGGAGGTGCATACATCGAGCTAGCCGAGGTGCAAACACAATTCCAAGATCTCATCCATGGCAATTTTTGCGATAACCCTGTTGGTTGCGAGTTGAGTAAGATTGTAGTCATGTCAACAAGGCTAGATGACGCAACTGCAAAGAATATTGAATACCAACATCAGAGTGCGAGTGGCAAAGAGATGTTGTGGCAACACGTCATCATCCTATGAAGCATTAATTGTCTAGAGGCAGAGGAAGTCAACGACTGGTTAGAGGAATTGTTGACTAGAGGTGATGAGGTGTAAAACACCCAGTTAGGAAATCCTACCCCTCCAAAATAGCATTTATGACAAACAGGAGTTAACTTGATGCCTCTTTCCAAGTTAACTCACTATCCCACTTATCATGCATGTCTATTTCCACTAATTGTGGATGTCTATTTTGGAGGCACTTTTGTATTGGATTTCTCTTTTAATTTAGAATTAGTTAACTAAAGTAAACTTCCCAATTAATTGTTAGGTTACCTACTTTTAGACAATAGGAATAAATCTTGTAGATTGGCAAGAACTCATTGTTAACTCAAGGAGATTTAGGGTTGCCTACTCCTTTGAGCTTCTATAAATAACAATCTTTGGTCATTATTTTGTAACTTTACTTCACAGCAGTAAAACGCTGAGCTCACAAGCCTTTGACTTTGTTCGCTTGGTATATGTTCTTGAATCACATTTGTTATCGTTAAACACCAAGTACAACTTGTGTTCTCTCTATTCAAATAGGTGTGTTCAATCTATGTTCATGTATTCTTGGTTGATCGATTCATGTGTGATTGTCTCTTTGACACAAGTTGTCCCAAAGTGTAATCTTTGATTGAGGTTGAGATAATAAATCAGGAGAGCTACCTTGCCTTTGATCCAAAAGTCTCAAGATCTATCATTGTATGTTGTTCTTAATAATTTTTCTTTCAATCTACACCTCGGAAAGAGCATTGCGCCTCCTTGGGAATTTAGAGAGTAGGATTATCGTTTTATGTTGTTTCTAGCAGTCTACATTTCAACCTACACCTCGGAAAGAGCACTGCGCCTCCTTGGGAATTTAGAGAGTAGGATTATCGTTTTATGTTGTTTCTAGCAGTCTACATTTCAACCTACACCTCGGAAAGAGCACTGCGCCTCCTTGGGAATCCTGAGATCTAGCCTACCATTTAATTATTGCTTGTATGAGTTCTATTTCGGCATAAATCTAGAAGTTTAGAGCCTTTAGATGCATTCTGAGAGACAATTCCTCTAAGTGATCGAACCATTCCATTCCCGCTACCATGCCCCTCTTGCTTTGTTTATCTTGAGGAGACAAGATAGATTAAAAGTTAGCTTAGTTGCAGTTAAGATCTACAAAAACCAAAGAAAACCTTAGCTACAACGCATTGTGCTTTATGCACCCTTGTGCCCTCCCACTGATTAAAAAGATAGGAACATTAGTTTACTTTAATTTTTATGCAAACATCAGCAAAAAGAGGGAGCTTCCCCTTCTAATTTGAAGAGCAATTACTACACATTGTGCATAGTTGTCCGTTTCCAATAAGCACTCCAAAGGTTCTAATTGAAATGCCAACAATAGGTAACCTCCCGGGAAGGCTCAATGCTTCACCCCTATTAGCATCACCTAGATACAATGATTGCTAAGTGGACCATTTATTCTCATGAGAGATGGAATGATGTGAACCATTACTCATGAAACATGGCCAATGAGTTTGACTCAAAAAAAACTACATAGTTGGATTCTAATAGCAATATTTTAATTTGACTACATGTGAAAATAACCTTCCTGCTAATCAAAATAATAATTTCTTTGGACTTTTTTTTATTAATAATTGAAGCCTATGTCAACTATTTTGCAAGTTTGACCCAAAAAAAATACTAAACAGCAGTTTGAATCGGTCCTCCAGACTAAAGAGCAGCAATTAATCTCGATTACTGGCCAGTTCGATTTTTTTTCTAGAAACACGTAAATACCATAATTAGAATTAAACATGTTTTTAGAGCTTCTGTCCTATATCTTCAAAAAGTAGTTTCCTAAAATCAGTTGTCCTGGGCCCTGGCCACCTATGAAAGCCTTGGACTGCTACAATAAGCAAGCCAACTTCCTCACCGATTACGCAATTGAACATTATGATGCAATTATATTGATCAGTCTTCCGCATCATGGGAAGGCCTCAACAGTCAATTGTAATCACTTCAGGGAATCTAACTTAGATCTCATGTGCAATGAGCATTTTGTTTTGACGGTTGGCACAATCAAAATGGATGTTAAAAGGTAGTTGATAGGTGTCATTGGGCATATTCATTTGCTCTGGCAATTGCAGTGTGCAGCAATGGAACTGAGTTTTCAGTTGTCTTTCAAGTGTAGGCAAACAACTTTTCTCTGCCCTGTTTCTGTCCAGAGGTTGCAGAACATTTTCAAGATCAAATTGGGAGGCTGTATTCATGCTTCCATATTTGTCTCAACGTTGCTGGATTTCGAAGATGAGGAAAACAAGGTGGGGGCTTCAGCAATTGCTTGCCTGAAGATTATAGCTGGGCTGGTCTGAAAGTTGTTATGTAAGGTTAATTTTATATGATTTAGCAGCGGTATATTATACCTGCCATAGATGTAAGTAGATAGCATACAGAAAGCATATAGGACAGTAGTATTAGTGATTCAGCTCCCTTTGGGATCCCATGGGAAGCTTCAGGGTCTATTTTTAAGGAGCAGGAGGCCTCATGAAGTAAAACAAATTGCTACAGGATTAATTGGAATCTTTTCCTGAAGAATAGCAGCTCCTACCTTTTAGGACTGCAGATTTGAGGGGGTGAAAATGGGGTGGGGCTGGAGATTGCCCCTACAGTTTAGGAATTTTATCTGCCATTTGTCAATCATCTCAACTTTTTAAGCTTCCTTAAATTCCGGAGCTTAAATTTTAAGCTGAACACTACTAATAAGTTCATGAGACCACCAGCTTCCTTAAAATTTGGAGCTTAATATTTTAAACTGAATTGCATTAAAAGTTCATGAGATCACCACCTTTAAAAAATTCCTAAAAAATTCTCAGCAACACCCGCTGAAAGTTTTCAGGAAGCCCCCATCCATGGGATTAAAGCTCTTTTTCATAATTTCAGTGCAACCCTGTTAAAGGGTTGACGCTAAGAACAACGTTTCTATATTCTTTAAATTTATATATACAGCAGTGGCCCCCAAGTCCTCGAGTTGACAATCAAAATTAGAAATAAAAATCAGTTGTATTTTTATTAATACAGCAGCTTAGATCTTAACAATGGCAATGCACTATTATTAAAATAAGAAAATAATACTAAAGCGAAGTACTGTAATTACATGCGGGTAGTTAAAATATTCAGGATAGCAAAGTAAGTTCATTGATTGCCATGCCCGGTATTGTAGAACAGCATTATTGCTTCGCAGGAAACAGGAATACAGCTTTGGATGTCATCACAGAAACACCAAGAAGAAAAGAAGGCTGGAGTTGCTTTTCGACACACACAAAATCAATGGACATGTTGCATTAAAAGAGTGTGATGATTACATCAGAAAATTTGCTAGTGCGGGGTTTAGTGGAACAGCATACAGAAGAAAAAGTGAGGAGCTTTTGGTGCACTAGATCCCCCCCTTATGAACCATTCTATAAGGGGATTGTTTACTACATTTACCTTATAGAATGGTTTCAAGCATAAAACCCTGCCCACCTGTTGTCTAATACGTGACAAACATTATGGTGTGCATAAGACCTTCACCATTAGGCCAACTTAGGAATGTAGGGGTGTTCCACAAGAATGTGCCCCTTGCCCTCTAAGGCCATCTCAAAGATTTCAATGACGTGGGGGCATGGAGGGGTCATAACAACCATCCTCTTTTTCCTGGAATTCTTTCTCATGTCCATGGGATGTTTCGGGTTTCCCCATTCTTTTGGCATCCCAAGAGCGTTTCCTGTTGTAGGGGGGAATGTTGAGGGGTGTCCACTCATGTGGATTCAACCAAAGTGGACAGTTCACAGAGATGCCTGAAATTGGAAAAAAAACTAGCAAGACTTTAAAATATTGGCATTCTACTGATTTCCGAGAGCTTTTTGGTTTGATATTCTGATAGACTACATGTTCTTGGTTATGACAAGACACTGCCTGTGATTACCAAAGAATCAAGAGTAGGGATTGTTCTATCTAGAAAGAAACATTCACAAGAAAGTCTGGTCAAGTTCCTAGCTTTGTCAACAGATTATTAAAACAGAAGATCTGGTTTGTTGTACCGAAAATAAATTTTGTAAAAGTAAGGACAAATCTAACTTCATTTTCAAAAGTCAGCAAATTTAATTGCATTGGAGGCTATTATTTTTTGCATTGGTCTAAATTCAAAGGGCCCAGTAGCATATCAAGATAAACGAGAACCCCAACTTCAACAAATCTAGTTGCGAACATGCAGTGTTTGCAAGCTCAGGAATTCCAAGCATTCTAATGGCCATATTTGACCCCAAATACCTAATTGTATGAGCTAGACTGCTTTCAACAGGTTCAAACAAAATGTATACAGGATATAGAGACAAAATGATCCAATACAAAGAATATTTGAAAGAGAAAAAAGATTGGGTATAACTAAAAATTCACCAGAAGATATCCATGTGTTAAATCAACCAGCTTATAACTAAGCCATAACAAAGACAAGAAGATCCACAAATACATACATCACTAAGCATTGTTAGTGCCAGGAGAAGGTGTAGACATAAATACTAGTAACCTAATGCTTTATTCCAGTTCAGCAAAGTGCATTTTGCATGGTATGCCTCATAAACCTTCTTTAGCTTTGCACTTCTACCAACGTGGAAATATCACTCATACACAAAGGACAAGGTGCAGAAAATGCAGTAATGTAGCACATTCCAGAAGAAGGCATGTGCAAAATAGTAAGTCAGCAAGTTTATGATAAGAAAGCTACGTTACCAGAATCGGCCCTTTACCCTGCCGATTCCGGGTATGGGTACGTGCCAAAACTGATACGCCATCGAAACCCTGTGGATTCGGGCAGGGTTCTGTTTTTTTTTTTAAACGTTTCCACGAATTTATGCGATTTTTTCTTGAATCCGGCCGTTTTTCTTCATGACGTGGCGTTTTCAATTGATTACTATTTATATTGTTTACTATTTTAAAAATAACAAAATGGTTAAATTCAAATTTAAAGTTTGATTTACAATTTTATAATTATAAGTTCCTCTCACTTTGTTTCAATAGGTTGCTAGTTCCTCTTCGTCTAAGCGAAATTGGAGTACATACTCCTTTATCCACTCAATGAAACGCAACCGATTGGCAGCAAGTAAGGCAGAAGAGCTTGTTTATGTGCATTCCAACTTGCACCTTCTTACTCATAAAAAGAATGAGTATAAGGAAGGAGGCACGAGGTTGTGGGATGTAGATCCAGAGTGAACTGATTTGGATTTTTCAGCTGCCACACAATCTTTACTTTCTGTGGAGTCGGATACCCAACGTGCTTCCAGTGCAAGTGCTAGTGGGGCTGCATGTGGTTCTACTGATTTACCTACATCATCTAATGTCAATGATGATGCTAATCTTAATCTTCCTAATGACCCATATGATGCCTACTGTTAATTGTATTATTTTGTTATAAATGTTGAACCAATGAACAATGAATTCAATATAATTATATACCTATGGTAACATTCAAGTTTTGAAAAATTGATATCAAATTAATTTAGTATAATTGTATTTCAGATTTGTTATATTTATGGTAGTTCTAAGTTTTGTTTAGCATATGCATGATATGTGGTATTCTAATTCTAAATTTAATTCTTGTTCTTACTTTTTAGGCTGCAAATATGTCTATATCTATAATTTATATATGTTTTATGTACGGGCGTACCCAAACGTACCCACACCCAAAAAAATAAAAGCCATACCGGCGTACCGTACCTGTACCCGTTCCCACGTACCCGATTCGGCAAACTTAGTAAGAAAGGCATTGAAAAGAGGATAATCCCAAAATAAGCATTGGCACTGTAAGATATTAGTACCAGAGAAAAGATCACTAACTGCATTGTGATGCTTGCTTTTGGATTGATGTAGCTTGTGGCACATTAGAGTTTCTCATAAACTTATTTGACCATGAAACCCACTGAATGCTGCTTACAGTTGAATCCAACTGTGTCTAGAGTCTAGACAACATTAAATACCCAGATTAGTATAAACTTTGACAAGAAAGTTTCAAAAGAATCAATGCACAGTATGCTGCCAGTTAATATTTAGTTTTACCAATGATCTAAATGGTAAAGACAAGGATAATATTTTTCTTATACAACAAATGAATATTCTAATTACCACACCTTCCAAGGCGCTCTCGACACCAAACCGAGAAAATCCTTGGGAGTAAAGGATCAAAGGAATGAATACATGTGCTTGCATGTGGGGAGACGTGCACATATCTGTGTGAAAGAAAAATACAGCTGTACTTTGTTAGCTCAAGACCCCCATAAAATGTTTTCAGTAATAAAGCCCCAAAAAGGGAACCTCAGACTGATTTCTCAATAAATCAGCAAGAAGCCATGAATCAATCACCCATAAGACATTCAGTGATTCCATTGTAGACCAGTAAGCCCAGCACTTCGTCAACTGTATCATTGAATGAAGGTTGACAGAACCAAACACAATATATTCACAGGAGAAGGTAACCACCATTATGTACTCCATTTCCTCTCTTTGTGAAAGATTTTCTAGTGCTTGACCATATTCTCTTGCTAGCTTGTCTCTTTCTCCATGCTGAAAAACGTGTATACAAAGGAACTGACCCAAAGACCAGCAGCAGTAACAATAAAATTGCCGCACAGATCAACAGAACATTGATAAATCCATCTTTCAAATCAGGATTATTTTGTTTGGTCCATGGCACACCTCCAACATTCATTCCAAACACTGCAATAGCACATTCCATTCAAAATTAATTTTCAACATTCTACTAGTACTTAGTTTGATGTAATTAGAAAGCATTGTGAAGCTATCCGCACAAAAGCAACAAAAGCTACTTCAAGAATGGAGTCAGCATTACAGCTATAACTGCAAAATAAGGATCAACAAAGGAGAGAGGTAAATGTACAAAGAAACTATATACTTTCAGGGAAAACTTAGTAAGATCATTATGAATGTCCTTGAACTAACCATATTTACCAACACCTAATAAAATAAAGAAGGCAAAGAAAATACCATAAAGAAATAATGCATTTAGCACAATAAAACACAAGTTAAAGTTGCAAAAGAGGAAAGAGTGTGAAAAATCTTTCATTAATAAATAAGGTGAGAGGGTCAAAAATATCTTACATCCAGTGACTATGGACAATGGAAGAAATATCATTGAGAGAAATGAAAGGTAATACAGCTTCCTATTGATTTGTTCTGCCTGCCAGCTATCAAGCCCAGCCTGAATTGCAGTTACACGGTTCGCGATAAAACCCACATTCTCTTTGAGTCTCCTCAGACGACCAACCAGCACTTCTAGTGCTGTAATATCTTCATTTGCAAACCAAGGTTTTGAAGCACATTTCTCTTTCACTCTAGGGAAAACTTGCTCTCCATGAGCAATAACCTGCACTTAGTTAAATTTACCTGTCACTTAATTGAATAGGGGCATTCAAAGCTTTAGTGTACTTCAAATGCTTACTTCCATAGAAAGGGGGAAACCAACCTGCAAGAGGCGCTGTAAGTTCAAATGCATCTTAGGAAATCGTCTGTCATCTAACATCTGTTTCTTCAATATATAACCACCTATAATCATAGAACAAACAAAAAACAACCATGAAGTCTTTCAACAATTAAAAACAAAATTATTTGTTTAACTTACTAAATAGTAAATACATTACCTGAAAAATATTAGGACATAGTTGTCTCTAAGCATGCATGGAAAATAAAATTTCTGGTGAAAAACTTCTAGATTATATTTAAAATGAAATATCTGGTGAAAAACTTCTAGAAGAAAATTAAAGGATGCCTAAAATTTCATTCACTATCTAGATCTCAACAAAAAGTTAAAACCAATGCAGAATACAAAATATAATGTAATGAATTAAAATGAAAAAAGAAACAACATATTTGTCAAAAATCTTGACATAAATATATATATCACACTTCTCATCACCTCTATTGTAGCTGCCAACAAAGTACCAGAGAATTTTGTTTGTTAAGAATCCCCAAATGAAATCTGACTGCTAGACATTAGTTGTGCTTCTTTCTACTTGTTGGAGATTGTAATCTTGACTTGCACCTCTTTCCTATGGGTCTCATTGGGTTAACAACTTCTCATATACCTTTGGGCTATCTCTTCTCTTATTTTGGTCGGTACCTTGTACCCTTTATAAGGCCAAGACATGTTAGTAAAATCAGTCTCATTAAGCATTGACATGTTAGGTTAACATCATATCAAATTGATATATATGCCTTAACTAAGTCAGTCTATCCTCTTTTCATGTGTAGGAATGGTGCGTAAATAGAGGGCATTGCTCTAACCGTTTAATTCAATCCATCTTGATTTCATCGCTTCAGTATCTAAGGGCACCCTTGGTACCTGAGAAAATCAGGGGTTTCTCTCCAAAAAAATTTCATAAATATAAATTTTTTGGCCTTAGGCCATAATCATATCTATTCATGTTCTTCTCTTCATTTTGAAGAATTTCACTTCTATAATTTAAGTTAAGCAACATAATTTTGTTCCTGTAACATATGGTTATCAAATTCTTCAGTACTATAATCATTCTTTCTAGCAGGAGAGATATGTAAGCTTTGAGAAACCCCAAATGAAGTTTGACCAGTAGACCATGCTTATCTCTACAATGATCATTCTTTTTGGCATGAGAAAATTTTAATCTTTTTGAAAACCGTGTTATATCAATTTAGGACATAGGCAATAAAGAAACTTTTGCAAAATTGCTACACAAATTTGTATCTCAAACTATCCTAAAAGCACCAATTTCGATAGCGATAGCATTTATAGAATTTTACTCGGGAGAACTGGTGGAGCTCATTGTTAATAAGAAGCATTCTTTCCTAACTCTTAATCTTGCAGTTTCTTTGTGATGGTTTCCAGATAAATTACATGAATTTTTTCAGGCCTACCTTGGTTTTGAGGATTTCAAGAAAACTGGAAGATAATCACAATAAAAACAAAATGCAAAATGCCAAAAACTAAAGGTCATTTAGGAAAAAACACAGACCAAACCACTATAAGATCAAAATGTGAAAACCGGCAATTTAGGAACACCACATACAATATCAGAGCTCTTTATCATCCTGATGATGGATCACTGAGTGTGATCCGAAACGTTGATGAAAAAAACTTAAACACAATCAAAAATCCAGAAATCACAAAATCTTCAACATGATAGATTGTGGAAATCTCATAGCATTAATATCAGAGCAGTCAATAATATCAAGGGAGATAAGGTATTCATCAGCTAGTTTACAAAATTGTAGTTCTTAAAATGCAATCTGCAACTTGACCGAAAAAATCTTAAACATAAAAATTGACTGAGCAATTGAAAATGTGATAATCAAAATCAATGGGCATTTAGCAAAAAACACAGATCAAACCACTATAAGAACAAAATGTGAAAACTAAAGCGCATTTAGGAAAACTACAGAACAATAAAAGAGCAGTCAATAATCTCAAATCAGTTGGTTTTCAAAATTGTAGTTCTGAAAGTTCAATGTGCAACTTGACTGGAAAGATCTTAAATATAAAAATCCAGAACCAATCATAAAAAAAACAGCAGGCACTAAGAATTACATGTACAGGTACGAACACAGGGATGGGCATCCAATTGTGTCTGATATATTTATGTAACAAAATCTTGCTCTCCTCTGTTAAACAATCTTGTTGATGTTTTTTGCATGCTCTCCACCTTTCCTGCAACTTCAAATATATGCTCTGCAAGTAAATTGATAATGGATTTAAGGGGATCTTTTGACCTTTTAAAACTGCAGGTATAATTTATGTTTGTTTTTTGTTCTCTTCTTTGGCTTTGTTGCAACAGTTAGCATTTAGTGAGGCCATGGGTAGGCTTCAGGATACATCCCTTGCTGGCTAGAGATGTATTCTACATTAAGAAGACATCACTGCATCTTCGTACAATTCCCTTTCATTCTAAAAAAAACATAAAAACCCCAGCTGCCAGGAGACATGGGATGGAGGCACGGGGGCATAATATTGAAATGGATATGGGAGCAAATTCATATGGGTTCACATATACTATACTCAAATAAAGCCACCAGGAATTGTGAGTTCAGGAAGGAAATCAAATCTCCTGGTAACCATGCACAAAACTTCTATTAAAATAAACAACAAAAATATTGCATTAATGAAGACAAAAAAAATATTCTATGAGGGAAGTAAAATCAATACAAAAGTTGTTTTAAAAATAAATAAGCTATATTACTTACCATTATCCAATTCAATTTCGGTGGCATCTAAATCCATCTCAAGCTTTGCCACTATATCTTGAAGGTGATCCACATGCGAATCAATAATATGTACAAGCAGATAAGACAGCCTTGAGGGCACAGGGTTATCAGCTTCCTCTGAATGATTCATGGTAAGTAGAAACTCTAGCACATGCTCTCTGATAACAGTCACATTTGGCTGTTGTTCTTCTTCTCCACCTGTTTTGGACCCCTCCTCTGCCATTGTCCCTGCTCCTATCACTGAACCTCCGTAGTGAGGACTTTCCACACTTGGAATATCAGAAAGCAGAGGTTGCTGCCTTGTGGTAGAAAACCCGAGCCTTGGCACCTTCCCCAGAGATACGGTAATGATAGTATTCTCAGTGATCCTGGCTGCAAGCCTGTGTGTGAATTTGCTGTTTGTGGGACCTGCAGAATTGACCCTGAAAACAAGAGCCCCATCAACATTCCCAATGAATGGTCCATTGCTTACAAGGGCCAGAATGTCATAAAGTTTCAGAGGAGGGCAGAGTACGTCAATTAGATATTGAGCAGCGAGGGCCAATTTCTGATTAGACCTGGGAAGCTCCACATGGTACCAACAGAACTCCTTTCCCTGCCCTTCAGTTAGATCCCACTCCTTATTGAAATAATTTCCTTGGCCATCAAATCTGTAAGCACTTGTCTTGACAGCGCCAGGGAAGTGCGTGGTGCGTCTGCCTCTCTTTTTAATAACCATGGGAGTCTCCATGTCATTCTCCTCTGCATCAGTGCTGGTTTCATCGACGTTTGGCGCATCCATAGCTCTTTGACCTAAAATCTGGGTACGACTAATTCAATAAACAAAACCTCAAAGACAAAGCCTAATCTTAATTTGGTATGAATAAATCAAAAGTCCTAACTTGGTACAATGAAATCCACCAAAAAGAGCTAAAATTCACATTGGTGCTCCTAATTCCACCTGCGTACGAATACTTCAAGCATTTAATCATAAAGAATCCAGATTGGGTATGAACGAATTCAAATAGAAAACCAATAAAAAAGATCCAATTTGGTGTAGAACCAAATCATACAATGAACTGCAGAGAATCCTCACTCGGTATGGAAGAAATTCAAAACGGAGATAAATAAAATCCTGTTAAAAAACCTACTTGGGTATGAATCATTTCTATAGAAAACGTAAAAAATTTCATTCGACTGTGCCGGAATTGAGGGATCGTTATCTCCTATGGGTCATCCATCAATGTGATATGTCCGATTCAGCAACTCAAGTTGCTGAAATGAGTAAATTAATTAATGTGAGAAGCAAGGCAGCATCATGTTCGGTGTAGGTAAGAATAGTTGAATTGAATTTTAAGGCACCCAGCGCTTTCCTCTCCGCTTCCTTCCGTCCATCTGTTATTTTTGAGTTCGAACAACCACCCCATGGCGTTGATCTTTTTGATATTGTCAAACCCACAACTCATTGTCATAATTCTATATCTGGATAACTATATATGGAGATCTTTTCCACTTTTACTTTTACATGTAATATTTTGCTTTTAGTAAGTTATACCTGCAAGTGCAATTTTATGATATTTGGTACGAGTGTTCGTACTTTAAGGAGAAAATTTATTTTATTTGTTTGATGTTAATTTTTTTGGTTAGGTTTTATTAGTTGGTAATAAAAGAATTAATAACGTAGTAAGATATTTGGTGTCAGTTTTTGTTTTTTAGGAGAAAAATTATTTTATTTGTTTGATGTTATTAATTCTTCGAGGTAGATATTTTAATGTATTTGTTAGGGTTTATTAGTTGATAATAAAGGAATTAATAAGATAGTAAGATGAGTCTAGGTAGTAGAGTTGGCTTGGTCAATGGGTTTGTTCTCCATTGGTCTCAGGTTCGACTCCACTCCTAGGTTTAAGGGATGCTAGGCCATTGGGATGGGTCGTGGGGACACCCCTGTTGTATCAAAAAAAAAAAGATAGTAAGATTAAAATATTTTGATTATTTTTTTTAATGTTTTTTTGTAAATTGATCTTAAATCAAAAAAATACTTTGCGTCATTCTATTGAATAAATAGATAAGAACAATTTTATTGTTTTATATAAACTATTTAAGTGTCAAAATGCAGCTTAAAGCATGTTTGTTGGGATTGCATTCATGCAAAGAAAAAATGGTGTGTTATTTTTTGATCATGTGTTGTACTAGAAAGAAGTTGTATTAGGCACTAGGCTTCAAAATAACTTTGTGGTTGATTCAATAAGACAATGTATTTTACTTAATAAATGGAATAGTAGATGTTTGTCAATGTTTTCTAAGCATGTTCATCAGGAAGTAGGAATGCTAAAGTTTTCCTCATGAGATTATTTTTCAATCTATCTATTTGTGTTCTTAGCTGAAGAGTGGCACCTAAGAGGAATGCAAAGTATAGGAGTCATTTGGAGGCCATTAAACTTCAATTTTTACAGCTTCACAAAGGGGATATCTACTATTCTAGACAAATTCAAAGTTTATTCAAATTTAGAATTTAAGGGTCTTTCTTTGTAATGCATTGTTATTAGTTCTTTGTTTTTGGATGTACAGGGTTTCTTTGGTTTGAAAGTGTTAGTATTTTGTCATATAGTTATGTGTTAGGTTGTTATGTATAATTTTTCTATTTTTATTTTATGTGTAGATCCATGTTGAATTGGTATTCTCGTATTGTAATCCAACTTTGTTCAATACAAAAAAAAATGCAGCTAAATAAAATGTTTTATGTAAGCTATTGAAGTGTTAAAATATAAAGAACCAAAAAAATGTCTTACATTGATGGCTTTAATAATAGTTTAAAAAAGTCATTTGCTTGTCCTTTAATGCACTCATTCAATCTATATGGAAGATATTTTCATAGGGTTCAATATAAGAGATATAAATGTTTTGGTTGCTCTTTTACCTCCATAGTATTATAGTGAGTCTTTGCTTTTAATGTTGTGCACAATTTTAATCTCTTGTTTGTCAGTTACATTAATTCTTCAATACGCCTATTCAATTTCAAGGGAAGTTTTTTTTCATATTTCTCCATGTAAGAGATGTATTTCTTTTTACTACTCTTTTACCTTTCTACATTAAATATTTCAATCAATATTGGTAGCTACCCATAATGAATAAAAATAATTATCCATATCCTAAATCAAATCAAATATACTTCATTGTTGTAAAATTTAAGGTTGGAATCAAATCCAATCAATACTATGTATATCCAAAATAAAACGAAGAAATAAAATAATTTTCTTAGAAGTTAACAAATATTTATTACAACCTATTATATGTTTAGCATGATATGTTGGAGGAAAGATGTATTGTACAAAATCTTATCAATAACAATACAAAATCATATATAAAGATTTGTATCATCTATATTTATCTTTTGTTCATATGATTGTTTGAATGACCGTGATCATTTGTGCACAAAGTATGTAAATCATTTTGAATAAATGTATTTGGGTAAAAATACAAACCTATGTCACAATTTTATAAAGAATCGGCCAACACAAACAAAAATTCTCAACATTAGCCACATAAAAGTGGCCTTTATGTTTTGAATTTCAAACTGATGCAAACTAATGAAATGGAGAACTCTTGATGAAGTCAACTCCTCTAATTTTTCAAAAAAAATAAAAATTGTTTTGATTATTTTTTATAAATTTACAAGTAGATTTTGAATTGCTGAAAATTTTAGGAAAAATTGACCTTGAGTTGACCTCAAGAAAAAAATAGAAAACAACATTTTTCTCCTTTTTTTTTTCCAAGTAGATAACTTCACTATCTAGTGCATGGAAAAAAAAAATAGATGTATATTTTTCTTATAATAATGTGTTAAAGTCAAACATACCAAAATTTGATAATTTTCATTTGACATCAACTATTGTCTATTTTTCTATCATTTTCAGAAAACAAATATACCCTTTTGGAGAAGATTCTTTCCTCTAGTGCACCATATATTTTTTAAAATTTGTTAGTATTTTTTAATAATTTCTAATCAACCTCATTTTTTTATTTATATAACCTACTTGCATTATTTAAAAAGAAACATTAAAACTTATCAAAATATCAAAAAAAAATATACATTTGAATTCTTCACTTTGAGCTTTACAAAAGAGTATTTAAAAAAAAAAATTAAATGAATTTGACTAAAAAAATATCATGTTCAAGTGGAAAGTTTCAAAAAAAATTGAAAAAAGGTGAGGTGGCTGCTAACAAGGATGCCACAAACAATTTCGGGTGAAAGGGTTTCGATTAAAACTCTTTCATCCAAAACCCAAGTTGTTGGTGTGAATGAAGTCTTGTACCTAGTTAATTCCTTACTAGGGACTTAGGGGGCTTATTCACACGTTAAGTTTACTTAGGATATAAGCTTTCTTCTAGAAGTCTTAGTTTTTTTTTCTAGATTTGTCTTTTCTAGATTTTATCTTATCCTAGATAGTTATGAGCTAGTTGTTTCATCTAATAGGATTAAGACACTTGTAATGATCTTGTATAATCTTGTCTCTCACCTTGACTTTATAAGCAAGGCATCTCTAGCATATTGATCGCATCTTTGTGAATCTTGTGTCATATTGTAATTCTTGTTTGGTGGAATAGCATCTTCTAGTGTTGCTTCTCTCTATTGCATGTGGAGGTTATTTGGTGTTGCAAATTAAAGATCTCAGTTGCTCACTTCAACAACCCTTTCAGTCAAATACTTACATACAAATTGAGTCGCATTTTAAAGCAAAAAAGGGGGGAAAATTGTTGTTTCAAGCAAAAGGGTTTCACTCGAAACTCTATAGGCCACGTAGTTTTAGGTGAAACTATTTCACCTAAAACTATTTAAGGTGAAACTAGTTAGGGAAAAACTATTTTTCTTGAAACTATTAGGGTGAAACAATTTCACTTAGAACTATTTAGTTGGCTGAAAGTGTGACACAAGTTTGTGCTTTTACCTATTTCTACATATCTCACAATTACTACAATTCAAGGGAATAAATTTGTTTGAGGTATATTTTAAAACAGGTAATATGTCTTGTCTAACATTCTTGAATTTTTAGATTTTACTGTCATCTTTAATAAAATAATTTTGCGATCAATTTATTATGAGAATGATCCAAGAGATTTTTTAGTTCTTCATCTCTAAAATTTACCATTGGTACTTAGCATTTCAATAAGTGAGATGTAATAGTGTGTAACTTGTACATAGCTTATACCTCTAACCTGACTATACACGACACATTATAGCAAGTGTGTACTTCCAATATCTCTAGTGACCTCAATGGTTCTAAAACTTATTTCTTCTCTAGTTTTTCACTTATTTATAATTCAAAATCTCTTAAATAAGTTAACTATGAGAGACTTGGAATCATGACTAACTCTTCACACTTCACTATCCTTAGCTCTTCAAGGTTTTTTCAACCATGGATTCCTTTGAAGTCTTTTAGGATATTGCAATCAATAACATATATGATCTTCAATGGTATTTTATAAAAGAGGGGTAAAAACTTTATTAGAAAATCAAGAAACAATACAAAAATGGCCAAAAAATAGCAAGGATTCCCCAAAGGAACCCCAAAAGGGAACAATTACATATTATTGTCCTCCAAAATAACCTTTTCCAAAGTCATCACATACTCTGGAGGCAAAAGGCTCCAGTCTCCCACATCCCACCTATCCTCACGCTTTGAAGCCCACTTGGCCAAACAATCAACCACTTTGTTCCGCTCCCTAGGAATATGACAAAAGGAGATATACTCCAAAGAATTGAACATCCTTAAAATGTGTTTAACCAATAAATCTAGTTGCCAACTAGCTCCCTCCAACCTTTGATCATTCAACATATCAACAACTTTCTATGAATCAGATTCACAAATAATCTTCCTCCCACCAAGGGAGTAACCCCGTTCCACTACATAAAGAATAGCAAGGGCCTCCATAAGATTATTAGTATGTTTCCCTTTATAAATAGAAAAAAGAAATACACTAGCACCAGCACTATTTCTACCAATCCCACTAATCCAGCATGCCCAGGATTCCCTCGAGAGGAACCATCAATATTCACCTTTAGAACACCCTGAGGAGGAGGGTCCACTTACCCTCCCGCTAAATTTTATGCTTGTTATATCGAGTTCCTCTACCACCAAGTAGCTAGGGACACCAACCACCATATTCAAGTTCCTTATAATAGCCACATCACGAGGATCCACAGTATCAGATAGGTCACATTTCATAGAGATAGTTTCTTGAGCCCTACCGAGGATCTTATGCCATAGCTATAACCCCACCATTTACACACCCTGAAATATCCTCCTATTCCTTTCCAACCATAGTTTCCAGATAATTAAGGAAGGACCAATGATCCAAGCAAACTTAAGAAAAGAGGTCTAAGTAGGAGGTCTACCCATGATATCCCAAAACTCAACCAAAGAAGTAGCATGAACATAAGCATGATTCCAAGCCTCCACCAGAAGTTCCAAATCTCCCAAACAAAAGGGCATAAGAAAAAGAGGTGAGAGAAATATTCCTCACTGTTATTACAAAAACACAAATAGAAGGGCTATAAAACCTCTCTTCCATAAATTTTCCCAAGTAAGACATACATTCTGAACAACCAATCATAAGAAAAAATTGCATTTAGGCCAAGAAAATTCGTTCCAAACCTGCTTCCACCAAAGCACCTCCATCCTCCCAAACACCTATCTATCCAACTCCAAGTAACCTGAGGCCACTGAAAATTTACCCTTTGGAGCAAGACCCCAGGCCAGAGTATCTCTCCCAAAAAGGGAATTGCACATTTTGTTAGCCAGAATCCTAGCAAGCTCCAGATGAGCCTCCTCAGTTCCCCCCTGTGGCTAGTCATATAGAACCTTCCAACGCACCACCTCCACTTGACCCAGATCCTACACCAACTTGAAATATTTCACCCTGCTCCAACCAACATCAAGAAAACTATTACAAAGGGGTAGAAGATGAGGATACATAGTCAAGATAGGGGGATGACTATCCCATGAATCATGCCAAAAGAGGGCATCAAAGCCACTATTACAAATCCAAAAGGGACCCTACTTAATGAGATTTTCTCCCCTTTTGAGAGTATCCCAAATCATGGACCCCCTTCTCGAAAGGCTACACCAAGGCACATCCACAACACTCACCCCCTGAAGATACTTAATAGTAAGAATCCTAGCCCAATTTTGATCTTGGATAGTACACCAATGCCAATATAACTTAGCAAATAAGACCTGGTCAATCAAACATGTGGCCTTGAGCCCAAGACCACCCTCCTGTTTTGGCTTGCATGCAGAATCCCACTTCATAAGGCTCCATTTTGAAGAATATAAATTACCAACCCACAAAAATTGATAGGCAATGCAATCAAACTCCTTAACAAAGCACCATGGGGCAACCTGCACAAAACATTTGTAAATAGGAAGAGTCTGCACCATAGATTTCAAAAGAGAAATGTGTCTAGCCGACGAGAGCTATTGGCAAGTCTAATGACTTACCCTTCTACGGAACTTATCTGACACATCCTGTCGGAGATCTCTAAGCTGATAGCCCACTGAGATGGGAATCCCAAGATAAGAAAAAGGGAGTGAACCAATTTGAAATCGAAGAATTTGAGAAATCTTGTTATGAATAAGATGAGAAGTGTTAAAGAAGAAGATTGAGGACTTATCCTTGTTGGTATTTTTCCCAAAAGCACCCAAATAAATGTCTAAAGTATTCCTTAAGTTCATAGCCTCCTAAATTATGGATACCCATCAAAGAAGTATCATCCACAAACTACAAGTGAGAATAAGGATGCACCCTACCCCCCCAACTCCAACCCTGAATCAAACCTTAACTAACGCAAGACTTGACAAATCTGTCCAATCCCTCAACCACAATGATGAAAAGGTAAGGATAAAGAGGATCCCCTTGATAAAGGCCCCTAGAAGCTCCAAACAACTTCAAAGGCTCACCATTAATTAGAACAAAAAAGGAAGAGGGAGTTACACAACTCATAACCCAATCAATCCACTCCCTATAAAAACCAAAAGCTCGAAGAATCTTTTTATAAGAATGCCCGTTTGACCCTATCATAATCCTTTTCCATGTCATGTTTGATGAACAAGGATTTCTCCTTCAAATTCTCCATAGAGTGAATAGCCTCAATAGCAATCACAATCCCATCAATAATTTGCTTGCTAGCAATGAAACCATCATGTTCTACAAAGATCAAAGATTTGATCCAAGGCTTAAGTCTTTCAACAATCAATTTAGTGATAATTTTGTAAACCACATTGCAAAGAGCAATAAGTCTAAATTGATCCAAACAATTAGTTTCCTCCATTTTAGGAATAAGAGCCAAAAAATTAGAGTTCATAGCATGTAGCATCTGCTTATTATGTTGTGACTCATGAGCCACCTCAAGGAGGTCTAATTTGATAATTTCCCAAAACTCCTAGAAGAATTCAATAGGAAATCCATCTGGGCTTGAATCCTTACCTTTTTTTCATTTGAAACACAACCTCTTCTAGCTCAGGCAATAAAATAGGATGCATAAGGGCCACATTCATCTCATTAGAAGCTAAAGAAGGAAAATGCAATCCAAAACAACATTCTCCTCACTACTAACAGGGAGAGAATCCTCAGTGAAAAAAGCTGAGAAGAACCGAGTAGCCTCCCTAGAAATCTCAGCCATAGAAGATAACTACAATCCCTCTAATGACACCAAAGAGGGAATAATATTTCCCATCCTTCTAGCTTTGACAGAATTATGAAAAAAATTCATGTTTTGATCCACTTTCTAAGCCAGACAACTCGAGACTTTTGCTTCTAGAATATCTCCTACAACTTCCACTCCTCTAGCTTCTTAATAGCTATTGACTCTTCCCTAATCAAATCATCAGTAAGGCCATAGTCCCAGATCCAATGAGTGATGCTAGCTAAACTAGCTTGAGCTAACATTTTATTGAGTAGAAGGTTGCCAAAGCACTATTTGTTCCACTTCATGAGCTTATACTTCACATGTTGTAATATTTTGGAAAAGGAATACATAGCCCTACCATGAGCAGGCTTCCCATGACACTGACAATCAGCCATAAGGTCATGAAGAGAAAAATCATGTAGCCACATGAGTTGAAACTTGAAAGACGGGTTCTTAGAGACTCAGAATGCCAAAGAAAAAATCTTAATTGACTAGTGGTCCAACACTTTCTAGTCCAAAATCTTTGAGCTAGTAGACCACATATCCCCCACCCAAAAGTAGGAAACCAAGAATCAATCCAACCTCTCAAATATAGCATTCTCCCCACATCTCTTGTTATTCCATGTGAAAATATCATTGCTTGGCTTCACATCCACTAAATTCAAAAAAATAATATTATGCCTGAGGAGGCCAACTGATTGGTCAAACTTGACATTCCCACCATGTTTCTCCTCAAGACCAGAAACAACATTAAAGTCCCTCACCATAATCCATGGGAACAAGGGAGCCAAAGATCTAGTATATCTAACATGAGCCCACAATTGAGCTTTACCAAGAAGATTAGTAGGAGCATAAACATTGGTGGAGACAGGTTTCACCCGACTCCAGACTAGAAGCAGCCACAAACATAGTCAAGAGACTTAAACACCACCAAAGAGGAGCAATTTTCCTTGGGTCCCAGAAACAAGCCACCCCCCTAGATTTACCATGAGCCCCAACACACTAACAAAAGCCACGAGACCAAATTTTAGGAGCTCTATTCAACATACCATCCATAGACAACTTAGTTTCCTGAAGGAACACCATATCAGAACCATGAGTACCAATCATCTCCCGAATAGCCTTTTTTCAAGGGATACTATTCATACCCCTCACATTCCATGAAATAATAATCATTTTTGAGATTAAAAGAAGAGGGAATCAATGGTTTTAACTAACCCCAAATCGACCAAATTCTTACCAAGCAACTTAACGTTCTCTAGATTCTTATTGTGACCCACCTTGGAAGGTTTCTCTGGAGGCCCCTTTTTTAGGGACTTTTGTTGCAAACCCAAGAAATGCATAGTCCCACTACTCTTTCTAGTTTTCAAAGCATCCTTATGTTGAGAAGAAACATGATCCTTCAAGGCATCAACCCCATTCAAGACCACTAGCGCACTTTGATTTAGACCAACCAGAATCTGAGATGTTGCATCTATGACCATCAAATCGGCCTGTACTTCTCCCAAAGGCAAGTTTTGAAAATCATTCACTTTGTCCCCAGACAAATCAACTCCCAAGGACCCTCCACCAGAAGGAAGCTCAACAGGACACCCCTCCTCCTAGACTAAGTCCTCCAAAACATCAAACCGATTGAAAACCCCATCATATTTCATGTCCTTTAGAGTTCTCTTCAGACCTCTCCCTTTGTTGTGGGGCCTGACCGAGATGAAACCTTCTTTATCCGCCACATCAGTAGCTATAGGATCCTTCCCTTTATCATTCTTAGAATCTAAGTTGGGAAGCGAGCTAGCCACCCATGTTGCCTAATTGAAGCGAGGACACTTCCTTTGCAAGTGCCCATACTCATGGCAAAAACAATATTTGAACGAAAGTGTTTCATAGTCTAACTGTCGAACCCATGATTCGAATCCAAGGTATTACTCTAGAGAGTGTGGTAGAGGGTTATATAAATCCATTTCAACACAAACACAAGCATAAGAGATTACCTTTTGGTCCAAGGTTTTTTGAGCCGAGCCCACTAGCTTACCAAGAAGCAAAGTGATCATGTGCAGGATGTGGGAGGCGTGGAAGCCAAACCCAGATAGGAACCCACGTAGGAAGCTACTCAACCAAATTGAAACCCATATGCCAGGGTTTCATGAATAGACCAACCTAATTGAAAAAATATGGTCCACCTTCAAAATCCCTAATGTGATTTGGCATGCATGTGAACACAAAAAAAAAAATTGTTGGCAGCTGACTTTATCTCTATATCCCCCTTGAGATCCCAAACCTTTCAGGCCCAAGATTCCAAAATTGGCAGTGAGAGACGGATCCCCATGAACTTGCAAATCTATGCATGATTACACAAGTAAGCAAACATCTTTAGCAATAGATTTTGGTTTAATCACCAAAACCAGACGTACACTACATCTCTCGAGACATCCATTCACTTTCTTGATTCATGAAAACCCATTCTCCAAAGTGGAACTTTGCCAAACGAATCCTTATACAAGTTATCCATGCACTTTACATGCATAGAATAAGAAGGATCTGCACGATCCATAATGTACCACAAACGCCACGACACAAGAAAGCACTACCAAAGTAGGAAAAAGAAAATAAAATCCCACACAATCGTGAAGAATCATGAGCTTCAATCATTTCATCTTTATGTGTTCATATGTACTCTTGGTCATTTACCATGAATTTCATCTTATATTTTTCTTTATATTTCTATAAAGAATTTTTGCACCAAAAGTGGTATAAATTCGCTACATGCCAATAGAGTTAAAGTTATATGAATGCCATTAATATAAATTATAAAAATATACACTAAAATCCAGGGAATCTATACATAGTCTATAGACCTCTCATCCAATCAAAGGAGTTTGCTCCAGGAACCTTGGGAATGAGAGCGAGAAAGGTGGAGTTAAGTTCTTTGAGAAGTTTTCTAAAACCAAAGAATTATTTTGTGGCATTAATCACATCAAAAGCAACAATATCCCAAAAGGGATGGAAGAAAAGAAAGGGAAATCCATCAAGGCCAGGGGCTTTGTTCCCCTCAAAGAGAAAATGACCACTTTGATTTCCTCAACAAAGGGAATATCAATAAGTTTCTTATTGAGCTCCTCTAATATGATGCTTGGAATAACCTTGAGGTAATTATTCTTCGAATATTGATCCAAACAAAGGTCATCTTTCAATAGATTAGTGAAGAAATCTAAGGCAACATTACGAATTAACCCATCATCAACCAATAGCAAACCATCAAAAAGGATCAAACTTAACATGTTGGTGGACATATGTTTCAAAGTAGAGTGTTGAAAGAATTTGGAATTGTGATCCCTAGATTTGAGCCAAACTACTTGAGATCATTGTTTTGAATAGTCTTCCTCCTTGGAAATGATATCATGGAGGCAAGAACGAAGGGAATCTTCCTTAAGTTGGGGTGAATCAATCATGCCATTGGATTGAATATCATGTTCAACCTCATCAAGGCATTGAATCACCACTCTTTTGTCATTAAATATTTATCCAAAAAACTCCTTATTCCATCTCCTAACCATTTGTTTAATGTATGATCATTTCTTGGCTATTCTAAACATTAGACTACCCTCAATTTGCACTTGCCACCATTCATTAATGCACTCTTTAATATTATAATTTCTTAGCCACATTGCTTCAAATATGAAAGGAAAAAGCTTCCTCTTACCATTTCTTTCCACAGAGAGAGATATGGGAAAATGATCAAATCAAATATGGTTAAAGAAGACAGAACAAGTGTAGTTCAAGAACCAGTCAACATAAATAAGGGCTCTATCCAGTTTGACCTGAATGAGATCATCACTCGTTCTCCTATTTGACCAAGTGAAAGAAGACCCTTGAAGAGCTAAATCCACAAGAGCATTATCATTAATGAATGACTGAAGGTCCATTCAGCTATCAACAAGAATTTTTGAGCCACCCAATTTCTTTTTATCATTCAACAAAGTGTTGAAATCCCTCATGACCAACCACAAAGAGTTCAAGAATGAAGATCTCAAGGCCCCAAGCTGGTCCCAAAGCTTACTTCTAGATTTTTTCTAATTGGGAGCATAAGCATTGGATATAATTCCAGAGGAGTCATCCTTAAGATGATGAAACTACATTTCAATATGATTTTCTTCCACTCCCAATGAACAACCCCTAACATTCCTAGAGATCTAGAAATTTATGATACCTCCCAAAGCACCATCCGAACTAAAACCATGGAAGCCACAATCTTTGAATAAACAACTTTTAAACCTCTCAATTTTATCCACTATATTTTTTGTCTCTTGAATAAGCAAGATATCTTGTTTGTGATCATGAATAATGTTTTTGAGGAGGTCATGCTTGTGAACATGATTTAACCCCTTGATATTCCATAAGATAATCTTAATTTACAAGTGAGGGATGTGCTATTAGAGAACATATCAAAAAGGGCCTTATGAACCCCTTCAACTATGTCTTTCTTACATTCCCTTTCTCTATTCTTTTGAGAAGAAGGTCTACCCTACCCTCTATGATTTGAGCTACAATCAGCTTCCTACCTTCTTATAACCGCACCTTTCTAACTTGAGGGAAGGGAAGAGTTTATTCTTCTTCCTTCCTCGAATGATTGTGAATGAATCATCATCCTTAAGCAGTGGTAACTCAACAGGAACTAAAGACTTCTGAGGATGGAGGTCACCAACACCCAAGGCCAAACTCCAAGGAGAGGCCAATGAGAGTGCAAACCCTCCAACAACAACCAACTTAGAAGCACCATTACAACAAAAAGGAGAAGAAGGCAATGAAGGTAAGCCTACACTACAAACCTCATCCTGGAGAGGAACAGTCTCAAGAAGAGACTGAGATTGCTCAACATGAACATCTCCCAAGGGAACAACCTCCTTAAATCCTTCAAAATAGGAGTCGAAGAGAGAATTCTAGAAGGATAATCCAAATGCAAAACCTTATCCTCCACACCAGAGACCTTCAAAACCATATGGGGATCATTCACCCTTAACTCTTCAACCTTTGGAGCCAAAGATTCTTTGATAGAGGGAGGCCCCAACAAAGGATCCTTCTCCTTCACCCCTCTCCCCTTCTAAAATGTTGGGGGATGTTGGTGAGCCTTAGAAGGGAAATGCTTCACACATGCCCCACTTTTTTATAGTTCAAACAAGTGAAGGGGAAAGATTAAAAACAATTGACTACTTCCAAATACCCAGCTTAGATTTCAAGAGGATAAACTTAAAAAGATTTACCTTATGATCCACCAAAACACATAATCTTGTGAACACCAACCTCCTTCTAGAAATTGTCATATCATCAATAGAAACAAGATGCCCAAAAGAAATAGAAATTCCTTTGAACACTTCCTCATCCTAGTATTCCAAAGGTAAACTTGGAATCTTAACTCAAATAGGAGAAAAGTTTAAAAAGCATTGAGAAAGGTCCATACTTGGTTCCTAAGGACATAAGGCTAAGGTGGAGCACCCAATTATCCACAGTCCTTTAGAAAAAAGCCATTCTCAAATCCTCTTCACAAGAAAAAGAGAATGAGAAGAAACATCTAGTCATGGCTGCTACTTCCACTTGACCTTTAGGAAATCATTTATTTCTCACCTAGGTACACACCACCTCAATTTTAGGTCTAGGACCCATAAATTTACCAACCAAGGAGAACTCCATCAAGTAGATGATTTTCTACACAATAGAGTCTGGGATAGAGAGAGTAATTTCATCAAAAATTACCGAGGAAACCACTGGGTCAGAAGAAGAGACACTTTTTCCTTTAGCCTTGGAGCCAAATAAATTTGACCAACGATTAGACAAAAGAGATACCTGCCCTACAATACAATTCTAGCCAACAACACAAACCCCCACACCAACAGACTTAAGAGTCAGGTCAGAGAAACCAGACTCCAAAGAAGGAATCTTTGGGGAATCGTCCTTCCCCGACACATGAAAAGACACCTGGCCCACTCCAAGGTCCTTAAAAGTAGGAAAAGGAATTTCCAACACCTTACCAACAACCAAACCAATTGAGGACACCACACTAACAATTAAACCACCAACAACCGCAACACTTCCCATTGCACTGACAACAAAACCATTGACATCCACAGCTCTTCCCATCATACAAACAACTGAACCACCATTAGAATCCACACCACTAGAACCACCATCCACTAAATTCAACTTCAAACAAGGAACTCCCACTTCTCCAACAATTGCTATTTTTCACAATTATAACACTCAAAGATAAATTTTATAGTTAATCAAATGATGAGATAATAATAATTTATATTTTTATACTCTATTAACAAGATTTCACTTGTAGTAGTTTACCTTGTTTTATAAAAAAATCACCATATAAATTGTGAAGTGGGAGTAGTGTTGCATCATTCAATGTCACCTTTGTTTTTAATATTCAATTGGATAGATGTCCTAGAGGAGAGGGCCTTACATTTTTCCTAACTTCTAACATGAAAAAACCTACTTAGAGCTATGGAAAGTGTTGTGGTTGTAAAATTCCTTCATTGATAGAAAAAGTAATAAGATGGTGGCAGTTAAGTTTGATGGCACAAAAGTGATAGACTCAAATGATTCTAATGAAAATCGTATAGCAATCAATGTATTCAATGGTGTTCATGTCTCTTGATGGGGAGAACATCAATCTCAAGAGTGACTAGAACATAAGCACATGGATTCAATAACAAAGGCTTAGAATATTCTTGTCCTATGGTGTTTACAAAGAAGAAAAATCTCCTTACTCAAATTCAAGGAGCTTGAATTGACATTTAACCTTTTGATATTTTCTATGGACTTTGTTAAGAAATTTGTTTAGTATTTCTAGGTCATGAATTTTCTTCTCAACATCTTAATATAAAGTTTCCTTTTCTCATTTATTATTATTTATATATTCAAATTTGTAATCTAATCCATTTTTTTTAAATCGTGCTAGAAACATAAGGTATAATGTATAGGCATTGGACATAAACCAAAAATTGAATATAGAGTTTTTCTTACATTATTCAAAGCATAGTTTGGATCCCTCTTATTCTAACTATCTTGATTTTATACTATATTAGTGCTCATTTAGTTTATTTATGAGATGATACATCTAATAATAAGCCAAGTAAGCTTAACTACAAATTCTCTATGGAATTATGGAAATGTGTGTGGACTCTAGAGATTATACCAGCCTTGATATTCCAAAATCAACCACTTTTACTTGCATATTTTTATCCTTAAAGATGTTAGTGGATTGGACCTCTCTATGAGAAATTTTAAGCTCCAAGGACAAGGTGTTTTTCATTTCCAAGGCCTTCCATACTAATCCAATTTCTATTTGTGGGCATTTGTAGTGTTTCTATTTTGTTTGAGTTATGTTTTTATTCCTTGTGATGGATATACCATAAATTCTTCAAATTGGCTTTTACAAGGCTATACATTTTAAACTTGATAAAAAAGAAATGGCATGAATTTGAAAGAAACATGAGCCTAACAATGTCTATCTAGTATTCATGATGCACCTTTGGGTACATGGCGAATGCATGCACCATCACTCAAATTTATTGTTTTTAGATTATTAAGTATTAAAAAAAGTTCTAAACAATAAGACTTGAAATTACACATCATCACAACCATTGATTTTGTAGTAATGTGTTTGATCATACAGATTACTTAGAGTCCCAATACCCTTTCAATACTAATATAAGTTTAACATCCATTAAGATTTAGAAAACATAGATTATATAACATTGAAAAGTCTCATCTAAGTCCTTCAAAATATTTACACAAAAATATATTAATTATTATATCTTTAAAAATTCATAAAACTCTCTACAAGGTGAAGATTTAGAAAACGGTTCATTCTTTCATATCAAATTAACACTAGAACATTATAATGATAAGACATCTAATTACAAAACACTCAACTAAATCAAAATTGTATTAATTGATTTTTACTTTTTAACTCATTCCTTCTTATCAAATTAACTCCAAAATATTGTAATAATAAAATATCTTAATATGAAATATTAAACTAAATCAAAATTATATTCTTTTTGTTTTGGTAAAAGTGGTTGAGCCATTGTAAAAGAAATTTTATTGATTGCTTTCAAAAATATGGTTACATAATTACATATCAAAGGCTCCCCAAGTCAGAATGATCAAATAACATAGCAAATTACAAAGTAGAAGGCTAAACAACCAAAAAACATCCAAATACCAAAAACCAAAAAATGTAGAGCCAACCAAGAGAAATCAAAATTTTATTCATTATTTTTTACTTTTAGAATTCATACAAATATATAAACAAAAAATCAATATATATATATACAACAAGGGTGTCACACAATCTAGCTCAGCAGCCCGTATCTTGGGCACCTGAGGTGAGCTAGGGCGAGACTAGTCCCTTGCGGGTGAGATCCCCCTCCCACAAAAAGGCCCACCTTTTAAACCCAAGAATGGAGTCAAACCAAAGACCAATAGGGAGCAAACCCACTACCCAAGCCAACTCTACTACAAAATGATGCCAAGATCAAAAAGTGGTTTATTATTTCAATAAATTTGAATTTGAGCTACCTAAGAAAGAACTTTTCCTCCACAAAGGCTAAGATATTGGGAAGGAAAAAAATATTAAGGGTCAACACAAGATAAGCCCTTCATCTAGTTTGAAATGATCAACTTCAAGAAATATGCCACCACAAATCCAAGAAAAATTATATTTATTATTATTTTTTTAATTATCTTGAGTTCCACATGACTTGGTCAGCATTTATTGCATTGAATAAAGTGTCAATATTTTTATTGTCCTGCAAAATAATAAATCAAGATTATTCTATTTTAAATTGTCAAAAATCTAGAATGACGTAGAAGCCTATTATTTTTAAAACGTTCTTATCCTTATAAAGGGTGAAATAAATCATGTTTTGCGGGTCAAGGCAGCTATATTTTGTGTATATATTGTTATTTGTGTATATCTCACGTTTTCCTTAGTTGATAAATGGATTGTCCTAAAATATTGTAATTTAGGAAATAGTTAAAGAGATCAAGGTTTATTTTTTAATATTTGTGTATTAAAATTAATAGTTTAATTATATGGATAGATTTCTTAAAAATATGGGCGTAAGGATCACATTCTAAAGTTAATTGATAAAGTTGGGAGCAAAACAAACATGTGGTTTTAGAAAGAATAAAGCTATAAAATGAATATGATCATAATGTTACAATAAAAAATAAACATATAAATTAATATAAATAAAAGTAATGTAATTGTATGTGAACATCTCCTTCATATCTTTTTTAAGAGTTTAATATATATTGATTATATTTTCAAGGTTGATCTTTAATTCGTAGTGGACAAATTAACTATTACTCAATAAGGGAGAGGGGCCTATAGTGGGCCACCCTAACTTTGCATTTCTCAAAGTCTTACGTGAAAATTTCAAATCACTCTCAAATTTGTACAACTTAGTTAGCAAGTTTTCTGCTTATAAAAATTGATTTCAAGGCCACATCATCAATATTGATGCCGCATCAGCATGCTTTTTGTCAAGGTATCCAAAAAAGCCCAAAAAAAAGGTGAGATTGATAATGGGTCACTAAGTCATGTATTATTGGTGTGTTGATGTGGCATCACATGATTTGTCAGTTTGTGTACTCTATGGATAAAAGTGTTTTGCAATTGGATATTAAGTGTAAGTTTATTGGATATTAAGCCTACCTACTATGGGACCCACTCAGGCCTACTTCTATACCCACCATTAGACCCCTACCCACTATGGGCCCCTTTCCCTTAAATGGAGGATGAAATTTTTACTATTCACTACCTTTCTATGATCAACACACTCTTGAATGTGATCTTGGTGGACAACTTTTGTGTGAGCGATATGATTAATTCTTGTTGTGCATGATAAAGGATCTTTGTGTTTTAATATTGTTGCTTCTATTTGTGGGTTGATGTATGTTGCAAAATATGTGCAATTACTACATTGCTTAGCCATGTTCTTGTATTGCACTTGGTTTTAGATGTTTGTGGCATATTTTGTGTACAACTTATCTTCTTTTTTTATATTCAAGAATGGTTTTGGATTTGTACTATTTATGATGGGGTGCTTGGTCTTTTTTGTTACTTTTAGTTGTTTTCACATGATTTATCAGTGTTGTTATCAAGTTTCTTTAAATTGTTAGCAATTTGGGAGAAATCGGAATATGATAGTATGTGCACTTGTCTTCATACAATAGTAGAGTACTAGAACAACAAATTTATTGTCTGTTTGATTGGAGGTTATGGATAGTTGCAATAAATACAATCATAATGTAAAGAGAGTAGATGCATCATTGGAAAAATTATGTATGTGTCACATAATATATTACAGTTATTATTCTTTTCTAAATTGTTCCTTTGATTCTTTTATAGTTTGTACGAATCATAATTTCCTATTTTCTTTAATATGAAATTGTGTATTTTTCAGAAAAATTACATTGCAAAGATAACATCAATATGAAAAGAGAATATTATCAACAAGAATTATTTAAAGAAAAAAAACTTGAATCATTATATGTACTTATTTGAACTCCCTTCATTTGTTTAGGTAAAAAAAATTGTTCATGGATGTCAACATCTTCAACCAAAATCTAAGAGAAAACACTTGTGTTAAGTGCAAAAGAAAGAAATATTAATTAGATTTACATATCCAAAGTGGGTGAGATTTCATCCCTCTAGGTCAAGAATTTCTAGAGTGACTACTTGCCACAAAAGTTTACCTAATTTAAAAATAAAAATGTAGAATTTGGTTGGGAGATATGTACTAAGTTATAAACATTTATGTTTAAAATACTTGGAAATGACTGATGCAATGATACAATTGACTATTTAATATTTTATTAGTTTTGAAGAACATTCACATTTCAAAATAACCAAAAAAATTGTAGAAAGGGTCCAAAGTTATAAGTAAACATTGTTCAAAGATTGAAAAAAATAGTATTGTAATATAAAGAAGGTATTCAACTAGATTGCACAAAATGCTAATTAATATAATAATATGTATAATAATTATATTACTATTATTTTTTAAACATATAAGATAAATAATTAATATTGAGGAAATGGGCATTCATTACATTATAAAATTAAATATTTATTTAATTGATTTTAATTTTATAAGTTAAAAATTTTGAAGAGTAAGATAATAGTAGAAAAAAAATGGTTATATAGTAGAATAATGGTATAAAGAGTATTAAATTCAGTTTTCTATTTAGATAAAAAGAAGAATTTAAAAGGTGGGCAGTTGGGTGGGTACCTTTCCACTTATTCTTTTGTGGAAAGGTCGAGTTTCCTTAGGACAAGGTGGTGTTAACATTTGGCATGACACTCTGGCACTCCGCATAGATTGGGTGAGAGTCTCTTCATAGGAGGTCATTTTGGCAATGCTGACCAAGCAAGTTGGGCTAATTGGTGATTAGCGTGGCTGGGCAATATGATGTTTAATTAAGGCCTTCATTTATCGTGCCATTTTTGTTGGCATTTTCATGGAAATTAAGTGGTAAATATACGGTCAATCAAGTTGGATATTATGTGCCTCTTTGATGGCATATCATGACTCCTCATCATGTACGCTAGCATCCGGGTGGCAGTAGATCAGAAAATACTAGACCTTGCACACACGCTTTTGTACAGTGTTGTAAGTGTGGTGGGCTTTGGCAGATCAAGAATCATAAATAACGGAGGGTGGCATGGGTTTTGCTAAGGCTTGGTTTCATTTTCTTGTATTGCACTCTGGTTGTGGAAATGGTAGAACAATCCAAGTTCATCATGGAGATGTCTGTGAAAACACTCGTTTGCTTGGATCTTGACACACCTATCCATCTGGACTGCAAAGTTTGAAAGGCTACTTTCAGGGTGATAACCAACAAGTGGTTAAAGCGAATAATGCTTGGGATAGGTCATCATACGGTGGTGGAAGTCAAAATGATACTGGGAAAGGGGTTGTTGGACTCAAAGAACACTAAGAGGGGGGATGAATTAGTGTTCAACAATATTTAAATTACAATCCAGATCTTAAACCATTTATAGCATTTAAACAAAAGTAAAGATGCAAGCACATGAAGGAAACAATCAAAACACCATAACACCAAGATTTTTACGTAGAAACCCTGTTAGGGGAAAAACCACGGTGGAGGTTAATCCACAATTTATACTCTGTTAAAAGTGTGAAGAAAAAGGGGAATGCACATGCATTCAGGCACATTGCCTAGAGCTCAATGCTCAAAATCAGGAAGGCTCACTGCCTTACAACATATTTGGATTACAACAAAGAGTTTAACTGAGAAAGTAGCATCTAAAAATGTCTGGTTTCAGTTCCGATGAGGCTCATAGATTGTGATTTTGCACTTCGCTCTACTCTACCTTAATTCGCTTCACAACAATCCTCTTCTGCACAAGTGAAACTGTGCCAAATCGCTCAACAACCCTTCTGACATTTGCAATATACTTCACACACTCATCTTCACTCATTTACAATGAATTAACTAATCTCTTATATATATCCACTATCAAAGATTTAATCGCTTCATGTCGACTTCAACAAAATAAAAATATTTTCCAATAGTCGACTCAATCCACATTTAATATTCAATGTGTACCCATCAAAGTCAACCACGACATAGCTAGGACCCAAAACAAAATCTTCAAGCATAGGATACCTTAATTAATTATACCTAGAATATCCATGACATGCCATATTCACTAAGTCAGCCACCGTGAGTTAATAAACAGAAAATCATCCTGTCGGATCTCCTAACTTATACACTGATTAATGTGACATCACAAAACTTAACAATAAGATAATATAGATAATTAATAACCTTCCCCGAGATCCACAACTCAAAATGATAATTCGGTGAAGCATAAAAATTGACATACTAACCAAATACCATGTTCTTCATTCTCTCTTCTAGTAATACTTTGTTCTTTACTCTGCCTACTGGTATGAACAAATCCTAATTTGCGGACCGAAATAATGACTTCGGTTACCATCAATGACAACACTAGAAGCCATATGCCAATAGGGGATTTTTTGAACCATGAGAATTTATGGGTTAACACCCACATTGTCTCTCGGTTCCTTGCCTCTGTTCTTGATGTCCAAACATCAAAAGCAGAGGCAAAGGCGATAGTCTATAAACTTTTCAAGAAGGATCTATTGGGTGGACTGGATGAGATCTTGCATATGACATTTTTGGGTTCTAGATCGCCTTGACCTTGTGATCTTTCGCTGATAAAAGTACTTGGTGAGGCTGTTAAAGTCTATCCCTTGTTGTTGGAGCTAAAAGGAATGGCTTTGGTCAGGCACCGACAATTGGTGACATATGGGGTAAGCTTCCTCAAGAAGGTGTTGATGCTTGGTCCTATGAACGATTATGATTGGGTCACTGTGTTTGATCAATTTGAAAAAATGAATGGTTTTTAGGTGGTGGTTAGATAGTTTATGGTTGGTGGTATGTGGATATAATTAAACATGATGTTTATCGTCCTTACACGTGGCTCTGGTTGGGAGTCAGTTTTTTTTTTGGGATAGCTCATTATCAGTTGGGAAGTTCTTTCTGGCTAGTTTTTGGATCCTTTTTGTGTAAGTATGGTGTTGGGTTCAGTTATGTGCTTGGAAGCTGATGGGTCTATAAATTTTGTACTAGTGATGGAAATATATGGCCCCTACATTGTAGACGATTGTAATTTTCTTATATAATCAATAAAATTACCTTACGTATCAAAAAAAAAGAATTTAAAAGAGATACAATAATATTTTCTTTTGATTTTTAAGGTGTGGTTCAAATAGTTAAGTCATTAGTGTAAGGGGAAAATCACAGAATTGATTTATGCAATAAAACCCACAATACTAATGAAATGTGATTGCAAACGAGTTAATGAATTTAAAAAAAAGTTAAGCAAAACAATGACAATTAAATCTAAAAATGAGAACTATACCATCCCATTTTAGAGTAACCTGTGTTGTGTGATATGTCAGATTGTTTCAACACAAGAGCCTCCATGATAGTTATAAAATCTTGATGTGAGGTGATAACCTAGATGCTATGATAAATTCTCAATTGATCAAGAATCAAAAGAAGATGGCTTCGCTATGAAAATTCTAGGTAATGATTATGAAGAGTGAAGGGTTATTTTATAGATTTTAGGAAATTGAATTGACAGTCTAGATTAAGAGGTGTTGATTTGAGATCAAAGGTTGAGAATGAATGAGAAGAATCGACTGCCTAGTTAACTGACTGCAACCGGTTCCAAGGTTCTAGTTAACTGGTTGCATGAGATATCGATTGAAGTGTTAAGAGAAGTGATTGATTAGAAGAGTGGTCAATCAATATCAGTTGACTGAAAGAGAGTTTAGTTAAGATTTGAGGGAATAATGCATGATATAATTAATTAATTATTGGATGAACGTGCAAGATAAGTTTAAGATAGAAAATGAGTTTTTTTTGCATGATAAGAAAATTAGTTAATTGAGGAACGTGCAAAGATAAGATTGATTAATAAATAAAATGTTTATTTATTAATGGATGATGTTCAAGATAAAAGAGGAGAATTCAATAATTAAAGATAATCATTTAATTTATGAATGATGTGTGCATGACCAATTAAATAATTAAATATAATAATTTAACTATAAAAGAAAAAGCTAATGAATAATTAAATAATTTAAAGATAATTATTTAATTATAGAAGAAAAAAGCTAATGAATAATTAAATAAGTAAACAATCATTTAATTATAGTGGAAGATGAAGATGAATAATTAAATAATTAAAATTATTTAATTATAGTTGAAAAGTCATAATGAATAATTAAATAAATAATTAATGATTTATTTAATTAATTAGAAGAATATGGAATTAAAAAATATTTATGTGGAAGATAACTCAAACTGAGTGTGAGTTAACTAGTTGCATGAGAAGTGAAGTGAAAAAAAATGATTTTTAGAAGATAAAATTTAGATTTACATGAGAAGATGATAATTAATTTAATTAATTAATTATTTTGAGGAATGTGCAAGTGGGAATTAGATAAACTAGCATACATATATTAAATATTAATATATAAAAAATATGTCGAGAGTTATCCTTCTTGAGGCGCCTATTTTCATCATTAAGAGTATCTTTAATTAAATTTCATAATGTGAAGTAATTAAAAGTTTTTAATTATAAATTCACTTGGATTTGTAAATATTGATAATGCAATAAAAAATCCTCTCAACAACTTGCTCGATTTGATTACTTGGAGAAGCCAATAAAAACTAAAAAGAGAAAGCTATCATGCAATAGAATTAAGAAAAAAAATATAACTCAGAAAAAACAAATATCTTCATATACAAAAAATTGCACAAAAAGAAACCATTCATCATGCAAGAATGAAGCTTTTCCACTTACTTGTGCCATGCATGTGTATGAATTTTGAACCCCTATCAATTATTATCATTTTTATATAGACACTAAAGGGTTTTGTACAGAGAGAATGCAAATTATTTAATAAGATTCAAGAGAATTTTAGAATTTCATCCCAATTATAAATACTATGCAGGGCCCAAATTATAAATACTTTCAGGGCCTCGATTTTTATTGTTTCTAAAAGCCCAACAATCTCGTCATTAGCTCATAAATATTAAACATGATAAAACATTTTTTTTTAAATAGATTATTTCTTGAGTCACACATATTAATAACTTTTAAAAGTTTAGATCTACCAAACTCAAAGAATAGTATGGCAATCTTCAGATATCAAATCTCAAACCCGCAGTCTACTTATTCTTTTCAAATTTACAACTCACTGAGGAAAGCATAAAAAATGCTTTGATAAATAGAACCTCCATCAATTAGATCATCAAAACTCCATGGCTGTAAGGAGAACTCGATACTTACATTCAAATCACCCACTATCTTCTCGATCTCTTCTTGCTTGGGACTCAAACACATCCTTAGATATGACTCCATAGCGAAATCATCTGAATACTCAAGATTTCTATTCACATATGTATTGTAGGGATTTACCTAAACCACCATCCATTTCAAAAGAAATATCCACATGGTTTTTCTCAAGAATTACACCCAATGGTGGTGCCTGCATGTCCACAAAACTAGACCCGTTCACATCGCAGAATATAGAAGAGATTTCTAGAACACAAGTTGTTTGACATTAGTTAATCTAATGCATGGATATGATGATGGAAATTAAGATTTCCTATAAAATAAAAAGTAGAAGACGCACCTTCAATGAATCTTGCAAGCTTCTATAGACTGAATTCATCTATTCACCATGCCCTTATCTCGGCTCAGGCCCATTTATTCCATCAGAAATGTCCCATTGGAGACCATAATCATTCCTTTGTTCGTTGTATTCTACCATCACTCAAGGGCGATATCAAGAAAACTTCTAATAGGTTGACATCGAGAGTTCTCATTCTATCACCATTTGTGATCTATCTATGGCCTTACTCAGGTTGCAAGAAATGGTTCTAGACACAGACAATGATGAGTATTGAAGAAGAGGACGATGTCATTGGAGGCCACCATTAGCAGCTTGCCTGGTCACACCCTCTCACTATTTGGAAACTGAGAATTCTGCATTTTTATTTTGCAATCTCATCGCTTCTTATCCACACCATTTGGACACCATATTCTTGCTACCCTCCAATGCAAAGAGGTGATGTTCAAATAGAACTAAATCCATGTTCTATCATGGCAATTTGATTCCATATTTTGCATGCATGGTTACAAAGGCGTCTGCAACTACAACATTTAAAACAAAGAAAGCTATAAAAGCAAAGATCAATAAAGGAAAGCAAAAAAAACAAAGCTAAGGATAAGATGTCATAGGCATTGAATCGCTAACAAACCAAAGCTAAAACAAGGAAATTTCCATAGTATGTAAATTGCTTTAAAATTTGATTTAAAAGCATAAATCTATTGATAAATACTTTACTTTGTGACAAGTTAGTAGACGCCAATTTAAATGGGGAGAATAAAAATATACACAGACTCGTTGATGTGAAGACTCGTTGATGTGAGTGTAAGAAGCCTCTCGGCTTAATAAATATTTTTTTTTTATTTATCCATGATGAATGGATAATGTTGAGAGAAGAGGGATAATTAAATAATTAAAATAATTACTTAATTTAGGAAGAGTGGGTGAATGTTAATTAAATTAAATAAATAGAATTTATTTATTTAATCAAGAAGATTAATTGAATTAAAGATATAATTAAATAAATAATACTTATTTATTTAATCAAGACTAATAAAGAATTTAAAGATATAATTAAATAAATAGGATTTATTTATTTAATCAAGAATATTAAATAATTAAAGATATAATTAAATAAATATGTTTTATTTAATTAATTAAGAAGATTAATTGAAATGAATTATTTAAATAACATAAATTCATTTAATTAATAGTGGAAATATGATTTTAGACAATAATTAAATAATTGAACATTATTTAATCATTAGGAAAAGACGAATATTAGTGTTAAAATTCTAGTTCGTAGGCTAGGACAATTTTAGGTATCTACATTTTTCCCCTCTTTGATACAATGCAATTTTGAGCATTGTGTCAAAGAAAATTCAAAATTCCTACTCAAGAGTTGCCCCAGTATGCCCCAATGACAACAAGATAGAATGGTGCCCCCTCGAGAAATTTGGTGAAAATTTTGGATAATAAGCCAATTTTTTTGACAAGCTGATTTGATGTGTTTAAGTGCAAGGACTGACAGAAGAAATATTGACTAGAAGAAAATGTTAGTAGGATTAGAGGATAGAAGAAATTGGATGATGTTGATCTAATCGCCGAAAATCCATAGATTATGGTTGATTGATGATATGGATGCATTGATGAATGATTGATCTAATGATTTGATGATATGTAAAATGTGATGAGTTTGATTTTGCTTCATGGAGACTTAAGAGACTAAATACAACAATCCTTATTAATGTAGCAAATAGACACGATGCACCAGGGTATTAATGACCAAGGCGACTTTGTATCTATTGTGTGGACTTTGACTCCGCAAATAAGGAGTATTCTTTCTCATATCAAATATATGGAAACCTTGCTAGAGTGTATGCTTTAGAAGTTTAGAACATTTCATATCGGTGCACAGAGAGGTATGAGGAATCTAACATGCAATAGTCAAAAATTCCCAAAATGACTTCCACACACACACAAGGCAAGTATTCGCCATGGTAGTATTGAAAAAATATCCAAAAAACAAAGAATAGGAAATTAATGATCAATGCCCCATTCCTTCCTCTCTAAATCCTTATGGACATCTTCAAGAGATCCTAGGAATGAGACAATAAGATAAATCAAATGATAAGATCACAAAAGATAAAAATGTTGTATCACTTGTCATAGATGTTTTGATGTTTCAAGATGTCATCCATCAATAATGTCTATTCTCAGAACAATTTATCCATTAAGACACATGTCAAGATGTTAATGATGAATTCCAGTAGGTAGGTAGTTTAACACTTGGACATTGTTTCAGTTTGATAATGATCAAGTCTATGATTTGTTGTTTGGAAGTTTTGGATTTTGATGTTTGTTTTGCTTGTTGTTTTCTTTGTCAAAGGGTGAGGTTAATGATTTTTTATTATGGATTGAGAGTTTATTATGGACAGGAAATGATGGAGATAGGTTTTTTTGAGATTTTTTGAATTTTTTTGTGCTTTTAAGTTTATTTGAGGTTGTTTTTGATATTTTCAGGATATTTATATTTTTTTGGTCTTTTGAGGGATTTAGAGACCAAACGGACACCTAAGTGGACTGAGCTAGTGCCTCGAGGGCTCATCAATGATGGCCTTTCCTACATCATGAATGCAAAGACATCGTAGTTTGACTGTATTGGGTGACACTGTTTCTTACTTTTCTAACTTTTCATGAATGTTTTTGGAATTTTCAAAGGATATTTGAGTGTTTTTGGGTTTTTTGATTGATTTAGAGATCAATATGGGGACCTAAGGGGACTAACCTAGTGCCTTGGGGGCTCATCAATGATGGCCTTGCCTACATTATACACGTAGAGACAACATAGTTTGCTTACTTTGGATTGACATTATTTTTGGCTTTTTTGACCTTTTTTATGGATGTTTTTGGATTTTTTTGTATTTTTGATGATGAGCATATGGATGAATGATAAAGAGACATCAATATGTAGGGATATCAATAGTCTTTTGAGATCCTATTGATAGCCAGGCTAAAATCAATTGATCTGATTGAGTAATTGTCGATAATGATAATATTGTTGAGGATGTGCAATAATATAAGGATAGTGCTGTCAAGATAGGAACAACACAAGGATTGGGAAGGATACATACCAAGATGATGATTGATTGATCGAGATTTGTATCCAAGCTAGGAACAAGATTATTGAATGTTTTGATGCCACATTGAAGCGTCAACAAGATGTAATTGATATGGATTGTTTGAATTGTTTGGACGATTCCTAGATCATAATGTGAGCTACAAACAAGATTATTGAATGTTTTGATACCACATTGAAGCATCAACAAGATGCAATTGATATGGATTGTTTGAATTGTTTGGACGATGCCTAGATCATAATATGAGCTAGAAGACAGATCAAGATTTATTCTGAAGCAAGATGTAAGTACCTACCCCTGGTGTCTAGCAATGTAGGGAATGCAATGGGTGGATGCATGGATAAATGAATGGATGGATGGATATGTAAAGGATGTCAAGGATTATCTTGTGACAGGATAACATGTTCATATAGAGTATTCCCCTTTGGACAATGCCTCATGGTTCAGATAATGTTGGATAGGATAGGATCGATGATAGTGACCCATGTTAATATTTTTACCATAAGCAAGTGTGAAGTGTACATCGAACCTTTTCCAAGATCAAAATAAGTTAGATTTGGATGAAAAATGTGTTGAATGAACGGTTCATGGATTTATTATGGATAAGATAGATGGAAATTTGGATTTATTATGGATGAGGTGAGATGCTTCCACTTGAAATGGTGCATGTAGATGCTTGATTCTACTTATGGAACTTGTTTACCAGGTTTTCATCATGGTACTTGTCCAAAGCACCACCATAGTGGTTTTTCAGTGGAAGGAAAATTTTATATTTACTCTTTTAGTGATTTTTTTGGAAGGTTTATGCTCATGTTGAACCACTTGGTGGTGATAATGTAAACATTATTGGTGCTAATTGATATAGACGTTGTTGCTATCATGATGTACCAACGATATCCCACTTGAAGGAGTTGTTTTGCTAAGATATTGGCGCTTGATTGTAACCACTAATAATTCTTGTCTTCTTTATTGATATTGGAGTTAACCTTTCCTAGATTCTCACATCATGATTGGGTGCCCTTAGAGTCCTTATGATAAAGAGTTTCTACCAAGATACAGTCAATGTGAGATTTTGAAATCATGGATGTTGAAGTGGATGGTGAAATATGTTGAGAGATAGGAGATGCAGATGGATTGGTCAACAATATGGAATCTTTGACTCTCTGAACTTGGGATGATGAACAATGATGGATGGATATGGAGAATTGATTGGGACCAACTTCTTGATATACCTTGTAGGTCACTCTTGAAGCTTTCTTTTGCATTGTTGAACATTTTCTATGGATGACCTTCCCCTTTTTATTTTTCCCCATGTAGTTTCTTTGACTAATGGAGTTTGATAGGGATGATTTTTTTCTTTTTCTTTGGTATCCATTTGAATTTTTCTTGTCCATTTTATTTTTATGATTCTTTTTCTAAAATGACTTGTTCCTTTCTTTGATATAACTTTTTCTCTTGTTGTTGGTCCCAATTAGAGGGTGGAAAAATACATGGATGGTGATTCATGATACAAATGCTTGTAGCGTTGGCATCAATTTCATTGTAAGGACTCTTCATGCTACCCATGTTGGAATTTGCATTAGATTAAGTTACCCCTAGTATTATAGAGGTATCATTGATATGTTTAGATTCCTTAATCACTAAATAACTAAGACCTTGATGCTTAGGATTGTCAATAATTTGCATTGGCTCTAAGATACCTTGTTCATGTAAGCCTAGTTCTTTTCATTTATACCGCATTCTTTGACAAGTCTTGTTTACAATAGGATATTATTTATCTTGAAACAAGGTGCTAATCCTTCTCTGCTTTGTTGTGGATCTTCAAAGGTGATAGCTTCTTCATTGGTAAGATAAATTTCTCTGAAAAGGAAAGTGATCCAAGTTTATAAGTGATAGGATCCTCAATATTTGGGATAAATTCCTAATTGATATCTTCAGCTTGATCTTCAAAGGATGTTTTTGATTCACAATCCATGTAGAAGTCTTCTTCATGATCAATTTCTACTTGTTCTTAAGAGGATTTTTTTGATTCACAATCCATGTAGAAGTCTTCTTCATGATCAATTTTTGATGTATATGGATTTTGTTATGCCTTGATCATGTGTAAAGATGTTATGACTAGGAGACTCTTATTCATTGTTAATGAAGTTGAGAGTAAGAGACTCTTGTTCCTTGGTAATGATGTCAAGAGTATGAGACTATTTTTTTAGATAAAGATAATTTACATGTCCTTTAGGAGTAAACATCTCATGGGTAGATATAGGAGTGGGTGATATATGGATATGATCATTGTTTGCAAAAGCTTGTATAGATTGGAAGATACCCATTAAATCATTGTAGTATCTTGGAGATGTGGATCTTTGATCTTGGATTTTATTGAAGTTGTTAGAATTGTGAAACAAGCACAAAACCACAAGCTACGGGATCAAGCAACAAACAAATACACCTTCCACACAAGAGATCTGTGAACAATATATGCACTATAACCCAACAAGAAAAAGGTACAAAAGCAAGAGACTCTCAAGAAGATATGAAAGCTCAAGATAATTACAATAAGGGTTGAGTACTTATAAGAGTGAAACCCTAAATGAGAAAGGGATCAGATCATTGAAAGTGTCAACATCACATGAGATGAGACATAATGATCTAAGATTAGCTCAACTAATAAAGCAATCCTAAGTTTAGCTTAAGTGCATGAGAATAAATTAGACTAATAATCAATTAAAGATTAATTAATTATTAGCTAATGCATGATAATTCTAATAGTTATCTTCGGTATCAGATTGGAATAGACCTGTTACATCTTGAGAAGACCTCGATCCTTGATCTTGGCTGATTTCATAATTGCTTTTGATATGCTTTGGATCAAGTTCTTGACATGGGTCAATTTCAATGGATGGATTGTTTACAAAGGGTTCTTGAATGTCTTCCTTATACATGGGTATTGGTTTAAGATTCTCTTCATCTTCAAGTGAATTTGGATCAAATGGTGAATGAAGTATTTCTTCAATATTGGCAACCATGAGGTCAAATGATGTCAATATGTCTTGGAAAGGACCATTGCTAGACTTTGGTGTAGAATTTTGGTCATGATTGGGAATATATTCTTGAGATATGTCATCTTGCTCATTGGATTATGTAGAGACATTGTGAACATGATCATTGGTAGATGGATCTTGGGTGTTATCCTCAATAATTAAGGTAGAGATCTTGTCAATGTTTTTAACCATGAGATCAAATGATGTCAAGATTTTTTGAAATGGATCAAATGATGGATTATCTTGATGTATGTCCTCTTTCTCATTAGGTGAGGTAAAGATATCTTTAATGTGATCATTGGTAGATGGATCTTGATCATTGTCTTTAACACTTGAGTTGGAGATATTGTCAATGTTATCATTAGTGGTTGAACCTTGAATGTTGTCTTCAATAGTTGTTTCTACTTGATCAATAAGGTCTTGGATGATATTTTTGAGTTTAATACAGTTTGATGCATCATGACATTTTTCTCTATGATATTCACAATAAGCCTTGTCATAGTACCCTATAGTTTTGAATCAAGGTTCGTAATCACCTAATAATTTTGGAAGTGTGATAATTTTAGCATGGACTAGCTTGTTTAACACCAACTCGATTAGCTCCCGTAAAGGAGTGTATTCACATTTATTAGTTTTTTTGGATTACAAAATTTGTTGTGATTGAGGTGACTATTGATATTGTGTTTGATATGCCACATTTTGATGTTGTAAGGATGGATTTTGTTGTTGATTAAATAAATGTTTTGATGACTTTGATGAGGAATGCATTGATTTGAAGATTGATATGTTTGTTGGAAAAGTGTTCCAATTGATTTGGCTAGTGAATTTAGGGTAATTTGATGTTGTAGATTTTATCCTTGACGGTTATTTTGGAACCCTTGATTTTGTTGCAACACCACTCGATGTTGTTCTGACCCTTGATAAGAGTGATTTTGATATGGATGAGGATTTCTATTTTGATGTGGTATTTGACTTTTTTGAGGGGTGAATGGAACCATCCCATAATTTACTATGTGATGAGTTGACATGTTTGTGCTTGGAATGTATTGATTTGGCAATATGATGTTGGATTGAGGAAGATTCATGCTTTGATCAGACTTGTATGTTTTGACCTTGATTAAAATTTTCCATGTGACAAGATGCTCTAAAAACTTGATTAGGGGAATCCATAGTTGATATATTATTGACATTTGTAGGATATGATGACCCCATGATTGTATAGAGTGGAACTAGATTCGGGTAATAGATTGGCATTCACATATTTTTGTTGACTTCAAGATTTAGACAAATGAATATACAAAAGGACTATTGGTAAATCCTAAAAAAATGATGTTTGTTTGATTGATGTTGATCTTGGGATAGTTTGATAACAAATTTTGATTTTGGATGCTATGTTTTTTATACTCAACCCTATGATGAAAGTGGGAGTGGGTTTTGGATGTTTAAAGATGATGCTTAGTCTATGGACACAAGGATAGACAAGATTTGATTAATGTTTGCTAAGTCTCAAAAGATGTTGATAAAGGATATGTTGATTTCTCTACTTGAACTCGGCTTGTGAGTGCAAGGGATGATGATAGTAATCTAGAAATGTAGGGAGAGGATAATGTCCACTAAATTTGATAAGACCAGAAGATAATAAGATGGTTTTTAGATAAACACTCTAGCAAGATGATGAGGTTTTATATCTTGTGTTTGATGTGTTTCCAAAGGCTAGTTTGATGTTTTATCTATGATGACTATGCAAAGGATTGTATAAAAGACTAATGATGTCAAATATTTATGATAAGGTTTGATGTAGATCTAATTGTGATGTTTTTGTAACAATTGAGCATGATTTTATGACAATGTTTTGAGGTCAATTTTGATAAGTATGAGATAAGAAATAATGCAATAGTGGTGGATTTTTCAGACAATTGCAGTAGAATCTGATACAGTAATGTGCTTTTACAAATGTAGCAATGGAAGAAAATGATAGTAGTGAATCTATTTCTTTTTTCTGTGATTGGTAGAATAAGGAATAGCAACTTGATTCATAATAGCGACTAGATTTTAAGGCAATAGCAACCTAATTCTAAACAATAGTGATTGTGTTTTGAGACAGTACAACCTGATTCATAATAGTGACACATTTTCTGACTAGTGTGATTCTATTTCATGATTGATGATAGTTTTGACAATTTTGCAAGTTTGAAAGTTTAAATTTGATGTTGAAAGTGATTTGCAAGTGATACATACAGGAGACAAAGTATGCAATAATTGGCGCAAATGGTAGGGGGATATTATGCAAACCTTCTTCAATAAGGTTTACTGGTCTAGCTCAAACAAGATCAATCAATTACAACCTAAGGAGTAAAGGTACGTTTCTTTGTAGTAGGCTTACCTCACCCCCAAAAGAGTAAAAGAGTGATGTAATACATTTCTAATGGAGGGTTCGAATAGGACATACCAAGGTCATGTACCACCTTGATACGCTTGGGTTTGTAAAAGAGAATGAACTCTTAAGCCTTACGCCTCAACCATAGATTGGACGTGGTAAGTAACTTCTAGAAATGGTGTGAATCCTGTGCACTACTTTGAAGAATTATTTTGAAAAAAATGGATTAGACTCTAGATACAAAGGTATGTAATGACACCATGAACACTAGAGGTATACTTCAAATGAGAGACACTAAAATCTCTAGTTTCCCCTAAGCGACCCATGCATTCACATGAGAGTAGACCCACAAGGTATAACATCCCCAAATTTATGCTACTTACTTTCATTTTCATATACTTTATATAGCCCACCGATAAATGTGCTTTAGGATTGTATCGAGTTCTCCATTGTGGGATGTATCTCAAAGCAAGCCCCTTTAATAAAATAAAAAGGATTACTAGGATGATTTGTGCAAGCACACCAATTATGACAAACAAGTGGTTCCTTTTAAAGCCCAACAAAAAATGACATGTTTCAACACACTATAAATTTTAACCAAGAAAGCAATTGTGACTTGTTTTGTTCTTTTTAAAGCACCAAAACAAAATTGTGAGACATTCACGTCAATTTTAACCAAGAAAGCATTTGTGAGTTGTTTTTGTTCTTTTTAAAGCACTAAAAGAAATTGTGAGACATTCACGTCAATTTTAACCAAGAAAGCAGTTGTGACTTGTTTTTTTTTCTTTTTAAAGCACTAAAAGAAATTGTGAGACATTCACATCAATTTTTATTTTTTTTAAGACTACAAGAATTGGGTAGTATGACCCCCTATAAACTACAATGTGCCTGGTAAAATTTTTAACGTGACCAGTTGTGCTGGCGCGACACACCCTCCGGTACCACGGGGGTGGGGGAGACTAGACCTCGTGACCAACCTCCTGCAACATGAAAGATTTAGCCAACTGAGCTAGGGCCCCAACCCCAACATTCACATTAAATTTAACCAAGAAAGTAGTTGTGACTTATTTTATGTTCTTCTTAAAGCACTAAAAGAAATTGTGAGACATTCACATCAATTTTAGCCAAGAAAGCAGTTGTGACTTGTTTTTTATTCTTTTTAAAGCACTAAAAGAAATTGTGAGACATTCATGTCAATTTTAACCAAGAAAGCAATTGTGACTTCTTTTTTTGTTCTTTTTAAAGCACTTAAAAGAAATTGTGAGAATTGTTTTCCTAACGCCACAAGCTACAAATAAGAGATTAGTAACCTGAAAAAAAATTAATCTATTAAAATGAGCTTGTAAAAAAAAAGAAAAACAATGACCCTATTTACTACAATAGCGACCTTTGTCTGAGACAAAAGAAACCCTATTCACAAAATAAGGACCTTGTTTTAGATATGACAGTGGCCCTTTTTTGAGACAACCATGACCTAATTCTATAATAGAAAAATTTCCCAGATACAGTAGTGAACCTACTTAAACACAGTAGTGTCCCCATTAATGATTACAAATTCTCTAAAATACAACCGCACTCTAAAAAATTGCAACTTATATAAAACTTGATAAAAATGTTAGATTAGGGACAGGGGTCCCACCGAGCGTGCCATTTAATATAAGGGGAAAAATATGGAATTTATTTATACAATAAAACCCATAATAGTAATGAAATTTGATTGCAAATGAGTTAATGAATTCAAACAAAAGTTAATCAAAACAATGACACAATTAAATCTAAAAATGAGAACAACCTTACCATCCCATTTCAGAGTAATATGCGTTGTGTGATATGTCAGATTGCTTCAACACAAGACCCTCCATGATAGTTGCAAAATATTGATGTAAGGTGATGACCTAGATGCTATGATAAATTCTCAATTGCTCAAGAATCAAAAGAATATAGATTCACTAAGAAAATTCTAGGTAATGATTATGAAGGATGAAGGGTTATTTTATAGATTTTAGGAAATTGAATTGACGGTTTGGATTAAGAGGAGTTGATTTGATATCAAAGGTTGAGAATTAATGAGAGGAATTGATTTCCTAGTTAACTAGTTGCATGAGATAATGTGACCATAGTCATAACTTATAGGTTAAATACACTACATCCATATAGATTTGAGGCATATTTAATCCACTAAGCCATGATCCCAATGAGGTATTTGAAATCATCAAGAAACTAAATAACCATTAAACTAACATGAAATCCACACAAAATCATAATAAAAACATATTTTAAGACCTTGAATCTTATCCCATTGGGGGAGTAGTGTTGCATTGATGTGGAATAGCAACCCTTTCCCAATCCCTTGGATAATATGAGTTGTTTCAATCAATTTTATTAAAGAAAACTGATGAAATTGATGAGATATAAACAAAACATGGATGCAAAACTAGTTTAGCATGATGATATGAGTTCTAAATGCTAAGATGCTTGATAAAATGGATGCAATCTATACTAAATAGAAACATAATGCAAATATATAAGCCATGGATGCCGACTATGCTAAAAATGGATGCAAACTAAGTTAACATGGAAGCCATTAATGGATGCATAAGCTAAATATGATTGAAGATTTAAACTAAAAATACTAACAAATGCTCAATATGGATGCAAGTGAATGTGAATTTAAACAACATAACTTTGATATCAAAAGATGGATCCATTTCTCTCCAAATGGTGAAGTATTTATAGGAAAGCAAATGAAAAATCAAGGGCTCAAATCGATTTGATCTATCAATGGTCAATAATGAATGAAGGGTGAAACATGGATCAAGGATTCTCATCAATGGATGAGAATCAAAGATCATGTGGATCAAAGAAAGCATCAATGGATGAGAATGATTCAAACAAACACACTTTGTAACAACTTTGAAAGTTTGTTACAAAGTTTGTTAGGAAAGAATATTTCATTTGTTGGAGAAAAATAGGAAAATATTCCTTTGGAATATTCCCTATGCAAGTGGATGGGAGCGGAAATTAGTAATTTAGTAATTAAAACTAAAGTTGAATGTGCAAGATGGAGAATAATATGATATTCACTAAAATATTGATTTATTTAATGAAAAGGGGATGCAAATATGATATTTAATTAAATAGTTTATGGTTATTTAATTAAATAAGAGGACTTAGGGGTTAAATTAAATAATTTGATTTATTCAATTTAAGTAAGATACCTGTTACATTGGTTCAAAGACTGACATCTTTTAGATTAATGTTGTTGATCAGATCAAAAAAATTGAAAATTATTGATTATTTGGGTGCCCCGTTGTTCCCCGAGCGGAAGGAATTAAGATGGTACCCTACCCCCTCGAGAGATCGAGTGGAAATTTGAATTTTGGGTTGATCTCTCGACAAAGATGAAACATAGGTTCAGCTCAAAGAGGACTAGGAAGCTCAAATGTATGATGTAGAATTTTTTTTGACATATAGACAATCATCGGCCATGGGTAGCTTCATGCATATTTTGATATATCACACATATTTGACTCTTGGATAGAACTGTTAGTAAAGATAGAAGAATAAGAAGAATAAGATGGATTAACCCTTGATTTTGTGATTGATTCAAAAGTCCAACAAGCCTATGATTCTTTGAGACTTTATTATATTATGGTGATGAGAGTGATGATATGCTCATTCTAAGGATCAAGACTCTTTAGTATTCCTTATTTTTGATATAACACATAGACACGATGCATCATGGTATTGATAACTAGGATGGCGTTGTATCTAGTGCGATGGAATTTGACTCTGCAAATAGATAGGATAGTCCTCATTCACACCTTGACATACAAAAACCTTGTTGGAATGTATTTTAGAAGTTTAGAATATTATGCAATAGTCAACAATCTACTCCACACATCCTCCCTACACACAACAAAGCAAGTATGCACCAAAGTTATTTTACAAGAACAACCCACAAGCACAAAAAATGAAAGACAATGATTGATGCCACCATTCCTTTCTCTCTAAATCATTTTGATAGACATCATCGAGAGGTCCTCAAAATGGGTCAACAAGATAAATCATGATAAGACAAGATCAAAACAAATAGTCAATGTTATCTATATCTTTTTCCAAAGTTGTAATGTGTTTTGAGGATAAATATCCAAAATTATTGTCAATGATAATGCCCATTGTAGAAAGGATGCATCCTAGGATATGTTATCATATATTGGTGGGTTGATAGGTTGTTTGAAAGGCCGTTGATATAAGGTTCAATTGACATGTTTGATAATGATCAAGAATTTGATTTTTGTGTTGCATTTAAAAGTTCTACTTTTGTTGATTGTGATGAAGCCCTCTAAGGAATTCATATATTTTGCAATATTAACACTTGATACTTTATATTTAGCTTAGAAACTTGTGATATTATCTATTATTTACCTCAAATATGAACTTAATTATGCATAAGAACTTAGAATATAAATTTTTTATATGAATTCTTATTTTTGTTAAATTCATGATTAAAATGGTATTTAATGTGTGATTGTTTCATGATGATATGTATTAAATGTGTAAATGGAAGAGGCATTTACTTATCAAAATAAAATGTTAATCATTTCCATTCAATATAAGATTGGTGGATAACCTTTTACAGCTCAACATCATCGACCAGGTTAATTGTCAACTAAGTAGTAGTTCCAACTAAGTACATGTTCCAGCTTTTGAGTTCTATCGGTGTCAGTTGACGATAGTTGCAAGATCTTCATGACTGTTCCCCTATGCTCCAAGATATCTTTAATAGATTGGAGCTTGTTTAGTTTCCCACTTTTTCCATGTTTTCAAATAAGAGATGGATATATGTATCTGATCTCATGATTAGTTTGACATTAGATGATCTTAGTTTTTACTTTCAAGTTTTTCTTAGTTTTCAATTACCAGTTGAACAATTTGTAATTCACCCCTCTTTGGGCACATTTGATGAAAATAAAAAGAAGTTGATCCAAATTTTGTGTTGGATCCCTCCAGAGGAAAAGTAGGGCCCACTCTACTGAAGGAAGGTGATCCTGTTTAGTTTATAGTTGATCTTCATTCATTTAAAATTTCATCTTTTGTACTTAGAATGGTTTGCAAGTTGAATGTTAGAATAAATCCAAAATTTAACATTACAATCTTAGATCGATTACTGTGTTAATTAATTGCATTCTTAGATCGATTACTGTGTTAATTAAATAGATAAATATCTTCAATTTATAGTTGATTAGATTGTAGATCAGACAGTTAACTTAGCATTGATAGATGATTATTTTCTTAATGGAATATGAGCAAAGCAGGAATTATTACTTGTTAGATTGAACGAATGAGGATTGGTGTACATTGTTTTTAAAGTTAGATTTAAATTCTAGATCTTGAATTGAGTAAATGTTAGATTCTTGTTTTCCTACAATTAGATTAAGTTAATAATCTAGTCCTCACCATTCGCTTTAGCTTGGAGTATGAACTATCCAGGTACATCTCCTATTTTGAAGTAATTCAATTTAAAACTTTAGAATAAGTTAAGTCAGAAATAGATTAGAGGAATAGCATAGAGTAGTGTAGAGCCACTTTTGATAAGGAAGGAACCACTCTGAACAACTCTTGACAAAGCAGAATTACTACAAAATCCCCCCAAAACCAATAGAGTCGATCCAACTCTTGTCGTAGATAGCTTTAGACACCCTGTGTTGACAAATTAAGAGATAAATGACTAGGGAATTGTGACAACAATGACCCCTATCCATCATTTTTGGTGTCGTTTCCGAGGAGGATTTGGCTTTATAAAGAAAATTTAAGCCTTAGTGTTGGTAAGAGACCAAATAAGAAAACACTTTATTTTGTGGATGAGACGAGCTAGAGACCATCAAGGAAGGTTTCTTCCATGAAACATTGATTTTGATCAAGAATAACAAGTACATCAATATCAGATTGAAGATCAAGAAGATAATCAACAAAATCATGAAGTGAATCAAGAACATTTTCAAGAAGAAGAAATGGGTGACCAACCAAGAAATGATCCTCCACCAAATAATAGGACCTTTTCTTATCCTATTAATTTGAACAGACAGGATGATGAGCCTCATATGAAAAACATTTCACCGTCAGTTTTACCTACCTTTAGGGGAAAAACTTCTAAGGATCCTGATCAATTTCTCTTTGAGCTTAAGGTTTTATGCCAGACCTATGACTATACAACTGATAATCAGAAGTTGAAACTATTTCCTTCTAGCTTGAAAGAATCAACCTTATGCTAGTTTATGGGTTTAGGTGCAGGAACAATCTCAACTTCGCTGGAAATGGAAATTGTGTTCTTGGATAAATATCAAGATTACTGTTGAGTAAGAGATAGGAAAGAGGAGTCATTTCAAATAAAACAATTAGAAGATGAAAGCCTGGAAGATTATGTTGATAGATTTCAGTTTGTGCTTAGCAGGTGTGGTAATGGTTTGGATAATGAGATTAGTAAGACAATTTTCTGAAAGGGATTGATGATGAGTCTAGAGAGCCTTTGAATCTTATGGGGGAAGGAGACATTAATAAGCTTTCTTTAGAATAAATTATTGAGATGTGTAGAAACTACTCTAGGAATAGAGTAGCGACTAGAGGTTCTCGAAGAAACAAAGCTCTCACTCCTGATGTGTCTCAAGTAATGGAGGAAATTGAAAATTTGAAAACTGATTTACTCCTTCATTTCAACATGCAAGGAGATAAGAATACTACTGAGCCTTTATCCATTTATTGTTCTAAATGTAGGGGAAAACATCTTTTGAGAGAGTGTCCATTAAATCAAATTGATCTTTGTGAAATTTGTGAGAAACATCATGCAACAAGTTCTTGTAGCATCTTACTTGGAATTAAGAATCATTTGATGAAACAACCTGTAGTAGAGGAAGAACTTAATTATGTTGGGAAGAGATCTCAGAATATAGGGTATAATTCTAATCAAGGGCAATATGGCCCTAGAGCTAATTGGAATCAGAACCCTTAGCAAAATCCAAATCAATGGACTCCTCCCTACCAACCACAACCATCGCCTACATTTTGGGGTCAACCTGAATGGATGAAACCTTAGTGGAATCAACCATAGTGGCAATCAAATCAATCACAGTGGCAGTCGAACCAACCACCGTGGTAACAAAATCAAACACAATTTCAATTGTGGCTAAATCAAGGGCCCAAGTGTCCTTAGGCACAGTCACCTTCGTTATTCACTGGTCCTAATCCTAGTCATGAACAAGTAAACCAACCTTAGTTGTCGACTCAACCTATTTCAAATCCAAAGAAAAACCATATTGATTCCAACCCACCTACATTAAATGTGATAGATGCCAACAATATTCAATTAAGGAATTGTAATGTCCCTACCTAGAAATGCACCCTATGCAAAGTTATGAAAACTGAGATTTCTAGAGAAACATGGGATCATTTCAAGGCTGTGGGTCACCTAAATTGAAATGAAACTCCAGATAAGGTCAGCTTCCTAGTTGGGTTATCACCTAAAACTATTGATTGTGAAGGAAAAGGAAAAAAGGAATACATGAAAATGAAAATTAAATCCTACGATGATACACCAAATTGACAAGAGCAATGAGACACTCAGGTTACACTTGAATACTGATGATGGATATGGGACTACACAACAAGTTTTTGTAGATTATGCATAAGTATTTCACAAACAGGTTTGAAATGCACACACTTTTAAGAGGGAAAAGCAATTTTTCAAAAATTAAAAGTTCATGTGCAATTCAGTAAACACAATTTGTAACCTGTATAATATTACTTTTGCAAAGAAAGGCATGCTAACATGAGATAGAGCTATAAGGAAATAGAATTTTTTTACAAAGTAGCTTGATCAATCACCTGAAAATGCACAATATTTTGCAAGAACCAGAAGGAAAATTGAACCATCAATGGTAACCAGGGTAAATTCTATATATCATGCTCCAAATGGGTTACAAAATCTACAAAAGTATGACTAGGGACTTCCAAAGTCACAAAGTCTCTATCTGCATATGAAGAACTCCCTTACAAAATGAGTTACAAAAGTGATTCTATGCTTATTCTCCAATCAGTTGCACTAAACAAGGAGCTAGAAGCTTCCTTGGTTTGGATGAAACAATAAACCCTAAAATATAGCACCCATATCCTCACAAAAGAAGCTCCAAAATGATGAAAAGGTCAAGTTTGACCAAGTTCTCCATAAAGGCAAGCTAAAATCACTCCAAGATGCTCCAAATGTTCCTCAAAAGCAAATAAGTACTCGTATATGCCCTCCATATGTTGGCAAATTGAAACCAACCTCCTCCATATTCTTAGCACATGTTCATAAAATCTTCCAACTTTCAATTTTTTGCATTTAAAATAGTATTTACACTAAGTGATTTATAGATCATCACTTTAGGTAAATACTTTACATTTAAAAAAAAATGCAAAATAAATAAATAAATGTAAAAGGCCATGAACTGGCCATAAATAAGTCAATGAAAATATTTATAAAGTCACAAGGACTTAATACATGGCATATGCAAGTCTATTAAACCTAAGGCATGCAATGCACATTTGACTCCATGAATTTTCTTAAAACATGACCAAAAAAAGCCATTACCTATCGGCATGTATTAGGGAAAAAACCCTAAGTAAAGCATGCAAAGGAAAAAGATGAGACATGTGTCTCATGAAGCTTCTGGAGGAAGCTTGAACGTCGCCAAGGGTTTGCAAGCAGAGCTTTGAAGAAGGCTTTCATGGCAGATTCAAGGACATACAAAGGGATTCTTTGTGCAAGATCTGTCGATTTCTTCCATAGAGACAAACTGGTGATTTTCTTCTTTGAAAACAAAAGAGAATGAAAAAACCCTCTGTTAGTGATTTGGGCCCTACAGGCCACGACATTCCATGATTTCTCCTTCATTGTTTTGATTCTTGTAGCACGTTACGTGTTTGCTGTTTCATTTTCTCATTTCATTTGATTTGTCTTCCTATCGATTTCTCCCATCTCTCCTCACTCAAGCCTTCTGGAGACTTCCCTAGCGCGGCCAAGGGTTACATTCGAGTCTCCATAGTTACCTCCAATGCATATTTTGAGCACATAGTGGATTTTTCTTAACAAATCTCGTGCCAGAAAGGCAACACTAAACTAGGGTAAGCTTTCTTTGCAAATATTTCAGTCATTTTGATACCATTTTTGTAAGGAAAAAGGTTGGAACGTGATTTTATATGCAGAAAGAATGGGTATGTTTCTTTATTCTACACTATACCAGTTGCCTCCATGCATTTTGCTATACATTACTTTATAGGAACTGGGTTTTATTTTACCCATTTGCTGGGTGCCACCATGATTAGTACAGGTTGAGGGCCTGAGAAAACCTTTTGAGCTCCACCTTTATTTTTATGCTGATATTTAAACATGGATACCTCTGTTTTCCATCTGGAATTGCATATAATCATAGCCAACATTTATCATAATCATCTTTGCTATGATCAGATCATGCAAAATTATAATATGAATGAGATTTAATGAGAGGCCAAGTTGTTGAAATGAGAGCTACCTCAATCACCGTGCCATAAAAAAAAACTATCATGTGAATAGAAATGATTTACAAAATGATCCAATGCAACTGTACAGTATAGGTACAAGTTGAAAGCTCGATGCATCTTTCCATTTTTTATGAATCTTCATTTTTCCATGCATTCACTATGACTTTCAGTGAGTTTCCTTTTATATTGAGCCATATGTTGAAACTATGTTGCTGTCATACTTGTCTTATGATCCTATATCATGAATTGTTGGATTCATTTCTTGTAATCATGGGCTTTCTATCCACTGTAGTAATATCGGGCCCCATGAAATTCATTGCTTGATAGTACCCTTGAGAACCTGATTATTCATTGTGACACCACTAAAAGCTACAAGTTCATGTTTGCTCTTCATTAGTTATATGCACACTTTTGTTCATCTTTGTATCATGGAAACTTAGCTCTTGAAACCCCTTGAGAACTTGATCTCATTCAGCTGCACCATAGCATATATGAAGAGTATTCTGAATATCATAGTTGTTCCTTTTCAGAAATTTATCATTCAATTCCTTGTGCTTGGAACCCATGTCTTCACGCTTATAAAGAAAATTCTACAGAAATGGATTTACCACTCAATGAAGAATTTATTTCCATAGCAGAGGATATGGTTACTATACGTATGCTCCTAGGTACCTATTCCTCTGTTGATTCATTAGTTCCCAGCCACATAACTGACATTGTAAATATCTTATTACTAAACACTTGAGCCCTGGTTGACAACCATTATCCATGTCACTGCCATACTCTTGCTCATTGTACTTGCTTTATACATTTGGTGTTGCTCTACCTCAAAGACATTCTTGAGTTGATCTTCTATGATCACTGTATTTTGTCTATTATTATTGCAAAGCCTTTCAAGAAGAAATGCCTATTGGAATAGCTTCCCCATTAGTACCCATGTAGTTGCATCAGCTTTGTGACAATACCATAGGTTTGATTACTTGTGCAAAAAATAGTTGAGTATTCATGAAAAAGATAAGATCTCACCTTATAGGTTATCATCCTTTTGTCATGGCATACCATATGAAGAGTCCTCTAGAGAATTATGGCTTAGCTCCATGCAATACCAAAATAATGGGTTACATAATATTTCCCAAAAGATGTCCATAAGTAAACCCAACTGCATTTATGATTTCTATATGCACCTTTGCCTTAAATCTGTCGCTCCCACTGTATTGTGCATAATTTGGTGTATTATGTAGCATGTGTGACTGTTCCATTAGACTGTTACTCATGGATCTGCTCTTGCAAGACATATGACTTGTCTTTACATTGGGCAAGGATTGGTCCCTTGACATTTATGAATACCATAATCTCTATTGATATGAATTGGGCACAACCCTTATGGGAGCCACATTTATCCCCACTCATATTTGATTTAAGTCATATATGTACCTGTAACTGCACATGAAACAAAAAGATTAGAAAAAATAGATGTACATTTCAAGTGTGTTTGACAATTTCAATAGTTTTCTGGGACACTTGTAATGCACATGTTTATTGAATGCGGATAAGGGCTAACTTATACATGTATGGGTAAATGAACATGTATGGTGTGTAACTTGTCATTGCTTAGAGCGTTGTTCTAACACATTGTTTTGATTAATTTAGGAAATAGGAACCCTAAGGAGCAAGGAACGGACTAGGACAACTGGACGACAGTCAGCCAAGAAGACTCGACAAATAACCAGTCATTCACAAGCAATGACTGGTTACCCTCCCTATATGCACTTTGTTTTCATTTGTTTACTTATTCATGTATATGTTGATTTTGTTTTGCATTGAATAAGCAAGCAACAGTTAAACTCATGGCTTGTGCGAGTTAAATGAATATTTCTCTCAATAAAATAACTTTTCTCAAAAAAGATGTGCAAAATCTTTCTATGTTTCATACATTTATATAAATGTAATGATTTTAATATCTTACAATATTTTAAGGCTATTTCATTTGTATAATTGAATGCAACATAGGGAGGTTCAGATTGTACCATTTGCATAAAAGTTTAGAAGGTTCTACCTGATTGAACCTATAGGTGAAAATTTGGTAACAATCCCATCTATACTAAATGTTAAAGATCAAGAGGATGAGAAAGAGGAAAAAGATTATCCAAAGGAAAACCAGAACTATGATGATGTACAAATGGTGAAATAGGAACCTTATCATGAGCATTTGAAAATAGAACAAGTAGCTCATGACATCCCTCAAGCAAATCATATGAATGTGGTAGATTCTCAACTTCTTCGTGAATTGAAAAGATCAATATTGAGACACCATTATTACAAGCCATTAAAGACATATCAAAGATAAATCAGTTGGTTAAATCTCTTTGTATGAAAATGCCAGGTAGGAAGAATAAATTACCTCCTATAATCCAAATAGGGACTAAACTCACTAATGTTTTGTCAGGAAGATTACTCCCTCAAAAGTATAATGATCTTGGTAGTCCTATGATAACTATGAGCATTGGAGGAATTGAGATAAAAAAATGTGCTAATTGATTTGGGAGCAGCTATCAATGTTATTACATCAGACACTATTGAAATGTTGGGTATGACAAGGATTCAACCCACAACTATTTTACAGTTGGCAGATCAATCTACTGCCAAACCTGAAGGTGTTCTTGAGGACATCATGGTTACTATTGATACATGGGATTATCCAGTTAAATTTCTAGTCCTTAAAGCTAGGAAGAAGGATTTTGGTTATCCGATTGTCTTAGGTAGACCATGGTTGGCTACTGCAACAACATTGATAGATTGCAGGTCAGGGAGTATTATCATTTCTAATGGTAAAAAGAAAAGGAGTTATCACTTTTTCCTATAGCTCAACCATCATTTCAACCTAAAACTCAACTTTGGGTTGATGAGGATATTGATTCCAAAGGAGATGGCGTTGTAGAATTGGCCATGGTTACTTTGGTAGAGCATGTTGACGAATATGAAGAACAAGATCTTAATTATGAAAAGATTGGTCAAGTAGAAAAGAAGAAAAAATAATGAGAAATGTTACATCAACAAGATTCACACCCATGTCCCTTGAATACACTTGTTGGATACCCACTCGATTCTAAGAATAGGACTAAAGAAATTATAGTAGTAGGGGATAAACCTCTTTCATTAATTCATCCTTATCCTCCTCACAAGAAAAGGAGTTGAAACAAATTATGGAAAATCATACTGAAGCATTTTCTTGGGAATAAAAATACATGAGAGGAATTCACCCTTCTATTTGTACTCATCACATTTATATTGAAGATGTTAAGCTAATAAGGAAAGGTCAAAGAAGGATCAATCCTGCTCTTCAAGATTTTGTAAAGCAAGAAATAGAAAAACTGCTAAAAGTAGGGTTTATTTATCCAATATCTAATAGTCAATGGGTTTCCCCACTAGTTATCATTCCTAAGAAAAATGGAAAATGGCGTGTGTGTGTTGATTATAGAGAATTTAACAGAGCCACTAAAAAAGATCATTTTCCTTTTCCATTTATTGATCAAGTATTGGTGATTTGTATAGGATCTAGACTGATTGCGAACCTGAATGCTTAATTATAACAACTTAATGGAAATATAATTCATGCATAAATTATAGAAATTATGCATAAAAACTAAAAACTTAAGGTGAAAATCAGAACATGAGAGAGGAGAGAAGAAGTGCAAACAATTTGATAACAGAGTTCGTCACAAACGTGACTACGTCTCGGGTCCGCTCCAATAGAGTGAGACCAATCCGATTAATCTCCAAAAAAGATTACAAATGCACCAAGACCATTCCTTCTAGCACTTTGGCAGCATAACAATACTCCATTGCACGAAAATGGCTCAAAAAACTCCACAAGAAAATCTCCCTACTTCTCCAACACCTAGTCTTGAAAAATCTCCATGAATAAAACTCTCACACCTAAACCCCCTTTTATACATAAATTTTGCATATGGGGTTAAAACCACCATAATAAATAAAATAACAATTTAACCCCCCTCCTTTGGCTTTTATAATTATAAGCCTTACAAAAAAACACTACCTGTTTATATAAAACCAATAACTTCCCCGTTAAAAATAAAAACATTAAACAACCCCTTAATAAAACATTTGGAATTTGTTTTTTAATCCCTTGTCTTATTATATTCACGGGCTATTTGAGTTTATTCATTTATTAAAGGGATTAATATTTGTTTTTTTTTATGAGATTTTGTTTTAATCCCACCAAATCCACTAATCCCACAAAATCCTCTTGGGATCCCACAAAATTTGATAGATTTTTTTGTGAGATAAAATAAGCCTCCACACTTTATTTTCAAAAATAAAGAATGGTACATGAATTTTTTTGTGAGATTTTTCCACATCACCTGAAATTCCATGTCACCATCTAGTGAACTGCCATGTCACATGTTGACATCATGTTGATGTCACCAGCTGTACCACCAAGTCAACTGAACTTTGACTACCGATATCTCGAGCATACAGTGTCAAATTTTGATGAAATGAATGTTGCTGAAATCATCTCAATGAGCCCTTCAACTTGATGCCGCTTCTATCAATTTTTGAGATGATCATTTTTTCACCTTTTGGACAACCCCTGGTACCAATTTGACCCAAACTTTGACTGGTTGTAACTTGAGCAAACAAACTCCTTTTCGCTATGTTCAAGTTGCACTAGAATCGGGACATCGAGATCTTTCTAATGGTGCTATAATTTGGACTATCGGGGGCACTTTAATTTTCACTAAAAAATATCCCCCAGATCAGGCCTCCCCATTGGAGAACTTTTGGACCTCCAAAAGTGGCATTTATTCAAACATCAAGTGAGGACTTGGCCTCCCCACTTATCATGTATCATCTGTACATCTGAATACCTGGCTCACAAACACAATGAAGATTGCAACAATATTGTTGAACATAAACATCACTTTATCACTTCCATAAGAATCTACATCAACTGTTGTAGCCACTAACCAACAAATATTGACTAGCATCAAGCTGAACAATAATGCAGAGATGAAAGAGAATAAATCAACAACATATCAATCTTTCACATGAGAAGCATTTTTACCCAAGGGACCATCAATGCTTTCAATCACCATCCCCTCATACTGTACTGTGGGTGCTTCCTGCGACATCTGACCCTGGTTAGCTACTCCAAGTTCCTGTCTAGAACCACCTATGCTGACAGACATAAGAGCTAAATCTTTACTTGCATTAATCACCCTCTTTGATTGCCCTATGTTTGTAAAAGAACGATTAGTCTTAATCCTATGAGAATGTACAATATACTGAATGCCATCTTTAAAAAAATGATAATGATTCTTTTCCCTGTAGAAAATAGCTTTTCAATCATATAGATAAGGGCTACCCAGAACTATCCCACATATATCTAGTGTAACCACATCAAACTGTACTTCATCCACAAACTTGCTAGTGATTGTGAATCTCAAAGTGCATTGTCTTGTTACTTGCAGCTTATCATTTCCACAAATCCAACCTAGTGGATAAGGTTTCTTATGCAATGTAGTTTTCAATCCCAAGTTTCTTACAACACTTTCATAAATCAGATTAACTTGAGAACCACTATCTATGAGTGCATCAATTTTACTATTTTTAGCGACAACCCTTAAATGAAACAACTCATTCCTTTTCTTATCTTTAGAGACATCATTAACTTTAGAAGTAGAAGCAAAACTATCAAAGGAAACACTGGAATTAGGAGCTTTACCTTTCAAACCCATCGCTGTTATCTTAGTTTCATCATCAGATTCAGAACCAAGATCCATAACAACATTTGTGGCTTTCTCCTTACCCTTATGTTTTTTATTATGTCTTTGATCCCACTTAGGCTTCAATTCAGGATGCAACTGCCAACAATGTTCTTCATCATGACCCTTCCTGTCACAATGAGAGCAAGCAAGCTTATCATCCTTCTTAACTGTAGCTATCTTCTTTCCTTTCCCTGTCTTTGCAACCTTAGCAGATTTCTTTACAAAGTTATCATTATCAATGAAAGAACCCTTTCCCCTTGACTCTAAGTGTGTAGCTTGAACAGACACTTCATCCAAATTACAAGGGTTCAATACCAGAATAGAATGCCTAAGGTAGGAATGAACACGCCCTATGTACTTCAACAAAGTGTCTTGGTTGTACAAAGGAACATTCAAAGCAATAGCCCTTTTCTAGAATTCATGGGTGTACTCTTGGATAGTTTGACCTTTCCCTTGGCTAAACATTTTCCAATCCATCATTAACTGTTGCATATGGCCTAAGGGATAGAATTTATTTTTAAGAGCATTAATAAATTATTCCCAAGTTAAACTAACTCTACCATGTTGTGAAACTTCTGCCTTAGTCTTACTCTCCCACCAGGTTAAAGCTGTACCTCCTAACCGAAGAGTAGCTAATTGGATCAACATCATCTAATAGGTTTTGGACTCGGCAATAGACTTCAACTTGTTGAATCCAATCATCCAATTTTTCAGCATTTAGTTCACCACAATACTTAGGCAAGTCAAATTTTACATCCAATTTAATTTTAGGCTTATGCCCACTCTTGAAAGGATTAAAAGAAGTAGAATGAGGAGAAGATGGAGAAGAAGGAGAAGAGGGAGAAGAAGGAGAAGAGGGAGGAGAAGAAGAAAAGGGGTGATCTGGTTTCTTTCCACCATCTCCATGTTGTTTCCCTTTCTTGTCTTCATGAACATCTTTCTTCGATGAACCTCCTTCACGTTCCTTTCATTCTTGTTTTTCTTGGAAAAGAATGTCCACCTTAGCCTTCATCTCGAGGAATACTCTACGAAACTCCTACTCATTAATTTCTTCAGGAACCTCCATTCCAGCATTTAGTTCACCACAATACTTAGGCAAGTCAAATTTTACATCCAATTTAATTTTAGGCTTATGCCCACTCTTGAGAGGATTAAAACAAGTAGAATGAGGAGAAGATGGAGAAGAAGGAGAAGAGGGAGGAGAAGAAGAAAAGGGGTGATCTAGTTGCTTTCCACCATCTCCATGTTGTTTCCCTTTCTTGTCTTCATGAACATCTTTCTTCGATGAACCTCCTTCACGTTCCTTTCGTTCTTGTTTTTCTTGGAAAAGAATGTCCACCTTAGCCTTCATCTCGAGGAATACTCTATGAAACTCCTACTCATTAATTTCTTCAGGAACCTCCATTCCAGACATAAACATCTTCAGAAAAGTTCTTCGCTTCCTGATCTCAGGATCAAATTCTTCAAGCTTGCATTTGCCCTTCTGAATCCTGGATCTCGTTAGCATTCAAGAAAACAACTGCAATAATAGTCAACTGAGCTCTGATACCACTTGATCTGTATAGGATATAGACTAATTGCGAATTTGAATGCTTAATTATAACAACTTAATGGAAATATAATTCATGCATACATTATAGAAATTATGCATAAAAACTGAAAACTTAAGGTGAAAATCAGAACATGAGAGAGGAGAGAAGAAGTGCAAACAATTTGATAACGGAGTTCGTCACAAACGTGACTACGTCTCCGGGTCCACTCCAATAGAGTGAGACCGATCCGATTAATCTCCAAAAAAGATTACAAATGCACCAAGACCATTCCTTCTAGCACTTTGGCAGCATAACAATACTCCGTCGCACAAAAATGGCTCAAAAAACTCCACAAGAAAATCTCCCTGTTTCTCCAACACCTAGTCTTGAAAAATCTCCATGAATAAAACTCACACCTAAACCCCCTTTTATACATAAATTTTGCATATGGGGTTAAAACCACCATAATAAATAAAATAACAATTTAACCCCCCTCCTTTGGCTTTTATTATTATAAGCCTTACAAAAAAACACTACCCGTTTATATAAAACCAATAACTTCCCCGTTAAAAATAAAAACATTAAACAACCCCTTAATAAAACATTTGGAATTTGTTTTTTAATCCCTTGTCTTATTACATTCACGGGCTATTTGAGTTTATTCATTTATTAAAGGGGTTAATATTTGTTTTGTTTTATGAGATTTTGTTTTAATCCCACCAAATCCACTAATCCCACAAAATCCGATCCCACCAAATCCTCTTGGGATCACACAAAATCCGATGGATTTTTTGAGATAAAATAAGCCTCCACAATTTATTTTCAAAAATAAAGAATGGTACGTGAATTTTTTTTGTGAGATTTTTCCACATCACCTGAAATTCCATGTCACCATCTAGTCAACTGCCATGTCACATGTTGACATCATGCTGATGTCACCAGCTGTACCACCAAGTCAACTGAACTTTGACTACCAATATCTCGAGCATACGGTGTCAGATTTTGATGAAACGAACATTGCCAGAATCATCTCGACGAGCCCTTCAACTTGATGCCACTTCTGTCAATTTTTTAGATGATCATTTTTTCGCCTTCTGGATGCCCCTAATTGTAGTTTGACCAAAAGTTTGACTGGCCGTAACTTGAGCAAACAGACTCCTTTTCACTCAGTTCAAGTTGCGCTGGAATCAGGACATTGAGATCTTTCTAATGGTGTTGTAATTTGAAGTATCGGAGGAACTTT